>JARQAC010000025.1:2400000-3600000 GCA_036172945.1 Meloidogyne incognita
GAAACAAGTTAAGAAGGGTCGATTGATACACCGTGAATTGCCGCAAAATCAACTGATTTCATAGTTTTGCCTTAAATTTTAAAAAATCGTAAAAAATTTGTAAGTAGAGGAAAAATTTCAAATCTTTCAGAAAATGAAGAAGACATCATTGAGAATATATGACAAAAAAATTAAACAGATTGGTTTTCAGAAGATCGAGATATGAATTTTCAAACTTACATTGTTTAAGGGGGGCTAATTATTTATGACACAACCTAATAATAGGATCGAATCGCCGGACATGAACAAACTTATTTTTCTATCACCACCCCGATTATGGATGATGCGAATCTTGAAAACAACCTTTCTGATATTGACTATGAAAACTTAACAAGGAAAACACCGCCTGGAATTCCTGAACATGTACTTCGTGTGCGTATTGGATCTATTATGATGCTGATTATTAATTTATCTGTATTTGTTTTTCTTTTTATGAATATTATTTGTATAATTAAGGTGCAAAATGGATTATGTAATGGTACTCGTGTTCAGATTGTTGGTTTGCGCCAAAATCTCATTCGTTGCCGTATTCTGTCTGGCTCTGGCAAAGGCAACGAGCATGATCTATTTCGTACACGATTTCAATATGGTTCTGATCCAAAAGCACCCCAAGAAGGAATGGTTCGATGTGAACGGGTTCAATTTCCATTGCGTCCAGGTGCCGTCATGACCATTAATAAGTCTCAAGGGTAAATAATCTTTTACAAATATTTAATTAAAATGTATTCTAGCCAAACACTTTCCCGCGTTGGAGTTGCACTTGACCATTCGCAGTGCTTCTCCCATGGACAGCTCTATGTGGCTCTTTCAAGAGCACGGGACGCAGAAAGTGTTAAAGTCGCCACACTCCGCAAAGATCGTAGAGTGAAGAACCCAGTCATTCCTGCAATGATTGACGAAGAAGATTTTAACGAGCTTGGACCAACGGAACTCGCCATGTCATCAGGCGATGAACCAGTTCTTATCGAACGAATTCCTCATGAACAGGTATTTTTAAAAGTAGTCAAATCTTATTTTACAATACAGACAATAACATCGTCTAATGCTTTACTTACTCAACAGCCAACAACATCGGCTAATGCTTTAATTTCAAAACAGCCAACAACATCGGCTAATGATTCTTCACAGGCAACAACATCGCCAACTATTGAACAAAATACGCAGCAAAGATCTGCTGATTTGGCAAATTATTTTCTTGATAATGTGCTCGGAGATGGAGATTGTCTATTTCGGTAAATTGATTAATTCTATTTTTATAATAAATAATATAGATCTATTGTTCGTGCATTATATGCTGGCTCAGAAGGACTGGCTCTACACGTTAACTTTTTATACGAAGATTATCAACGAGGATTAAGAAGACTGATTGCGTGCCGTTATCAACAAGACCTGCACAACATCGCAGATGAAGACCTCACTGATGAGCGCATTCACGAGATCGAATGGGACGCTCCACATATTCGACAGGCTGGACTTCGTTTGGATGTGACAGATCCTCGAAGATCCATGCGGGAATATAGTCTACATATGATGCAGCCGGCAAACAACAACAACACACGCTATGGATCTCATCTTGAAATCCGTTATGCTGAAACTGTTCTTGGACGCCGTATTCTCATCGTTGAAAATCTCCGACGACGCGTGGTTGATGGAAATGGTCGTGTTCATTGGAGAATTATGCCAAACGAATATCAAGGAATTTTCCTCTCTCCTGGACTTTCAGCAGAAGAGATGGGGCTGACAAGCATCACTGACTTTGGTCAAATATTTCAAATACTCCGTGCACATAATATGGACAACACCATCGTCCTTAGACTTGAAGGATTACATTATCGGCCAATTTATTTGGTATTCTATTTCTTAAGTAACAAGATTAAATAAAAAATTTAAGCGTCCGATGCCTGATGAACATGGTGAAGAGAATGCTAGGATTTTAAATCTGCTAAGCGACGTTCCAGATGAACCTTGGGCCCCGCAATGATGAATATGAAAGATATTTGAATATTTTTTGGAGAATTTGAATATGTGGTTCTGCTTTAATTGATTGGATAATATGTATGAGATTTGAAATTATTTAAAAATTACTTTATATCTTTGTTTTTAAAGGAATTTGCTGTTTGGTTGTTTTGATTGTTTAGTTCTTTGGGTGTTTTGGTTATCAATTGTTTGGGTTTTATGTTCTTTGGATTTTAAGTTCTTTGGATTTTTGGAGTTAGATGATGGATAGTTGATTATGGAACAAGCAATGGAAAGAAATGAAGTATGGAAGAATTGATGGAAATCGGTGTAGGGTCAATCCCTCCTGATAACAGGTACCTCTTTTAGATGTATAACAATTATTTAACTGATTAAATTAGAGTTTGTTCCTTGGATGATTTGGTTGTCAATTTTGTTGGGGTTTTTGGATGTTAAGTTCTTTGGATTTTTTGGATGTTAAGTTCTTTGGATCTTTGGATGTTATTATAGTTAATTATGGAACAAGCAATGGAATTGGTGTAGGGTCAATCCCTCCTGATGACAGGTACCTCTTTTAGATTAATAACAATTATTTAACTGATTAAATTAGAGTTTGTTCTTTGGATGAGTTGGTTGTCAAATTTGTTGGGTTTTTTGGATGATAAGTTCTTTGGATTATTTGGATGTTTAGTTCTTTGGATTTTTTGGATGATAAGTTCTTTGGATTTTTTGGATGTTTAGTTCTTTGGATTTTTTGGATGTTTAGTTCTTTGTATTTTATGGTATAAGTTCGTTGGCGTTTTGGTTATGTTATGCTTTGTTTATTGAATGTTTGGATTTTCAGATGTTTAAATAGATGCTTTGGTTTTGAGTATATAGTTTGTTATTATATTGTTTTTTTAGTTGTTTAGCCATTTAATTTAATTTTAAGTTTCATTTTTATATATTGAGCCAAAAAATTATATTTAAAATTTCCTTAAAATATATTTAATTTTGTTTTTAAAGTAACATAACTCTTATTTTAGGTTTGGGGAGGGATGTGTAACGCATCTCACTCATTCCTAAGAATTCAAATTTTCATTACTTTTTGGCTCCTTATATTTTTTCTCGCTAAGTATAATTTGGTAATTTATTTTGTGTTATTTTGTTTTTTGTTTATTTTTCTGCTTTCTTTAATTTAATAAATTAGTTACCTGCTTTATATTGAGCCAGCAAAATTTTTATTTAAATTTTGTTTATTAAAGTTACAATAACTTTTATTTTAGGTTTGGGGAGGGATGTGTAACGCATCTCACTCATTCCTAAGAATTACAAATCATTCACTAATTCCTGGCTCCTTATATTTTTTTATTATATTTTGTTTAAATTATTTTTTGTTAAATTATTTTATTTTAATGTTTGTTTTAAAAAGTTTTTTAAATAATAAATTTTGAATTTTCTTTGTATTAAATATTATTATTAGTAGTATTGATTTCTAAAGAATCTAAGACTTACTTTATATTAAGTTATTTATTTAGATAGAAATTTCTTCATATATCCAAAAATAAATCAGATTTTTTAACTTTAATTTCGATCGAAGATATTGAAAAAAAATTTTAAATTATCAGCAAGTTTTTTCAAATTAAAGATAACTTGATATTAGAATGATGGAATGACACAACCTTCTCTGACAAAATAAGACACTGAAAGTGTTCAAAAATTATCAACAAAGTTTTTTATATTTTATCTGTATCACTAAATATTGAATTTAAAAAATTCCAAAATATGTCCGAGACTGAAATTTTTCTAGGACTCTAAATTTCTTGAAAATTTTAGTAAAATTTTTCTGTCAACGGATTCAGATTCAGCGTATGCTGTTCCACTATAAATCGCATTTTTTCAGCTAAAATTAAAAAATTTTATTTCCTCTAATTTTTCCAAAGGGGTACCCCTTTTCAAAAAAATTGGAAATACTTGAATGGCCATAACTTTTTTAAGGATTGATGTTTTTGTATGCAGTTTCTTTTATAAATAAGAACAAAAAATTAGAAATTTTTTAAGATCAAAATACATTGAAAATTTTCTAACATGGTGCAGTAGGGGTCGATTTTTAAAAAATCCAAAATTTTTCGGTTTTTTGAAAATTTTTTTGGTTTTTTGACATTGGAGTTGAATGAAATTATTTTTTCTTTAAAGAGACTATTTTTCTGCATATTATAAAATTTTAAAATATTTAAAAAAGTTGTAGATTGAAAAAGTTATGATTTTTTAAAAATTTAGAGTAATTTTTCGACCATGATTTTCGGCCAAAAAATAATCTTTCAAAAAATAAAGATAAATGGGTCAAATGATATATCATTCGAAAGCTCTTATCAAGCTGAGTCTAAAAAAATTTTTTGTAAAATTTTCTGATCAACTGTCGTCAAGTAAAAAATTAAATTTCTTTCAAATTAAACAATGATCCTCATAAAAGTGTTAATAACAATTTTTTACGGGTTTTCTCAAAATTGTTATATACCTACCCATATACCCAGTACCAAAAACGCTAGAGACAGCAGTTTCAATCGACTCACGTGGCAACGCCCTGAACGCTAGTTAATTATTTGCAAAAATATTTAAAAAAAACTTGTGATTCTTCAAATTTTTTATGGCAAGAAGTGACAGAACTTGCAAACATTAATTTACAACGTTTCATAAATCTTCCATAAATTGCTTTTGTCAAATGAGATTTAAGACGTTTTAATACAGGCTGTGAAACTCTATCAACTTTTGTTTCCCCATTTTCATCTTTATCTTCCCCATAAGTTTTTAATTTTCTTGTAGCAAGTGCCTAAATTTTAAAATTTTAAAGAAAAAATAATTTAAAAACTTCAGCAGTATCAATAATTGCAGACAAATGTTTGTCATCTTCTGTACTGTCCGAATCAATTTCTCCATCATACGGTTGTACTAATGAACGCAACATTTTAACAACTTTATTGCCTATTGAAGTAGCATTCCCTGGAAATTTTTAAATAAAAGTTCTGTTTTGAGAAGATAAAAATATTTCAAAATAACAAAAATTGAGCAAGGGCGTAGCCAGTGGTCGATTTCAGTTGGTATTGTGTAGGGTGTACACAAGTGAGAAAGAAAATGAAATTATAAACCATAAAGATGGAAACTAAATTTGTCTGAGTCCTTCCCAAAATATATTACTTTCCCATCCAATTAATTTCCCAAGAACATTTTATATTCCGAATTCCAATAAAAATTATTTAAATTTCAGAAAATTTATTACCAAAATGTTTCTCAAAAAGCATTTCTAAAGGCCCTGCTTGAATTTGCATTCGACGTTTAGCAACTCGTGCTTGTAATTCCAAATGGCAAAGAGTAATCTTCGTTGAATGACCAAAATTAACCATAATATTTTGTATAGGCCCCAATCTTAAATTTTCCATAACATAAATTGAAATAACTCCTTGCCCTGAACTACTCAGTCCTGAGAGAATAGCAAAAATAATTGAACAACGAATTAACTTAAATAAAAAATAATTTAAAAAAATAAATAAAAACAAACAGAATTTAAAGAAAAAGAAAGTGCAGCAAAGCCAATCAAAAAATATTTTACTAAAAAAGCCCAAAATGAAGGAATAAATCTTGTATCAGCAGCAAAATTAATTTTATACCAAGCCAAATGATAAACAAGTAAAGAAAGAAGAAATCCAAATGGAAAATTGTAGAGAAACCGAAGAAGACGGTAATCTTTTGTTTTACTATTTTTAAAAAAATAAAAAATTAGAAAAAAATAAATTATTAAATATACAAAAATTACCTGTAAAGAAAAATATCAACAAATCTGTTACGACCTTTCTTAATTTTCTTTTCACGAGAGGGTTCTACAAATAAACAACTATATAATCCATCTTCATTTAAAGTTTTCCAAAGACTTTTTGCCTTTTCACAAACCATTTTTAAAATATAAAAATTATTTAAAATATATTCTAAAATTAAATACAAAAATATTTTTTTAATAAAAAAATTAATTAAAATAAAGAGAAAATAATTTTTATTAAAATTTTAAAAAGAAAAAATATTCTCGTCAAATTTGTTTTTTAAAGTAAATTGCAAGAATCTAAAAATGATCCCCAACTATAAAATGATTCAAAATCTTCTTTATCTATTGTTGTTGTAACACTTTCATGAATTAAATTAGCCCTACCAGAAGGATCTTCATTTTCTTGCCATTTAGGTATCCATTTTAAAACCTTTGAAAAATTATTTCAAACAAAATATAAAAATTAAATAATACAGTCTCTGCAGCCGCTTCACTTGGAAAATATTTATGGAATATTTTGCGAATATAAAAAGCCTAAAATTAAAAAAATAATAATTAAAAACCACTTCCCAATTACTTCTTTAGTTGTTGGTGTATTATGTGGAAATAAAGAAGGGGCATTATCCATCTTTAAAAAATTAATTATTTAATTTATAATAAAAACTTTTAGATAACCTCTTCATCGCTAATTTGCCTTTCACAAAAATCTTTCAATTGATCAATCCATCCATAGCCAACACCATCAGAAAATTGTTCTTTTTGTCGCCAAAGAATCTCATCAGGTAAAAATGGGTCTTCCTTTAAAATAAATATTCAACCATTCAAAATTTAAATATTTAAAAAAACCTCTCTTTCAAAAGCTTTTCTTAAAATCCATTTTTCAATAGGCCTTTCACCTCTTCCAATCTCTTTCTTTGGTCGTTTATATTCTGGATTTATATTCATAGCCAATTGAAGGAAATTTTTGTCTAAGAAAGGAACACGGACTTCCAGTGAATGTGCCATACAAGATTTATCAGCTCTAAGACAATCAGCCGTGGAAAGTAAATTAACTCGTCGAATTGTTTCTTTCTGAAATTCCTCATTATTTGGAGCATTATGAAAACTAAAAAAAGGAAAAAATTGTTAATTTAAAAAAACAAATAAACTATAAATATCCTCCAAAAATTTCATCAGCTCCTTCTCCTGATAGAACAACTTTAATCCCTAACTCTGTTATTTTCTTTGAGAGAAAATACATTGGTGTAGATGCACGAATAGAGGTAACATCTTATTTAAAAATAAAGAAATTTTATTTTAAAAATTCTAAAAACTAACCATAAGTTTCTAAATGCCAAATTAATTTGTCTAAAGCAGCTATTCCTTCCTAAATAAATTTTAAAAAATAAATATATTTAATTTGCCTCAACACTAAAATAACACTCATGGTGTTCTGTTCCAAGAATTGCAGCCAATTTTCGAGCCTGAGAAATGAAAAAAATATTTTTATATTTATTCATTAAGAACTAACAGCAACTAAATCGGGAGCATTAGCATCTAGACCTGTTTTAATAAAAGATAGATTTTAAAGGTTTGTATTAGAAGAGTTAAAAAAGGTACAAAAAAGTTAAAAAGGTTATTTAGAAAAATTTTTACAAATATTTAGGATTTTTGTTAAATAAACGAATATTGATAAAATAAAGGAGATATTGCTGCCTAATTATTTAATTATTAAATAATTTACCAATAGAGAATGAACGAAGTTTGTGCCCAACATTATCTAATCCATGCATTTTTCTTACAGCAATTGCACTAACCAAAGAAGAATCTAATCCACCGGAAAGAAGAACGCCTATAAAAGAATGTGAAAAATAAAAATATTTAGACAAAATTTAATCAAAACAATTCCCAAAATTTAATTTCCTTTTTATTTAATTTACCGATAGGTGCATCACTCATTAAACGTTTTTCTGTTGCTTGAATGAGACCATTTCGAAGTAATAACAAATCCATATGATTTGTTGCTAATTCCCAATTAAACCAATTTGGCTTTAAAAAAACAAAATTTGTTTTTTGAAAAAATAAATTTAGTAATACATTATAATATCGAACAATTCCTTCTTTATGAGTAAAATAATGCCCGGGAGGAAAAGCAAATACTTCAATACAACTATCCTCAATTACTTTAAGTTCACTACTATAAATAATTCAAAATATTTAACAAAAAATTTCTTTTTCCCAAACCTAAAAAGTTTTCTTCCCTCATAATCAGTTCCCCAATATAGTTGTTTAACACCAATTGGATCTCTTGCAACCATAAATTCATCTCCATAAATTAAAGCAAATGCAAAAACTCCATCCAAAGTTAAACACAATTCTCGTTCAAATCCTTCATTTAGACGAAGTTTTTCATAAAGACTTTAAAAAAATTAAAATTAATTAATTAATCAGAAAAAAATTACGCAATAATTGACTCAGAATCGCAATGAGTACGAAATGCAAAATTAATAAGCTCATTTTGTCGAAGAGATTCATGATTGTAAATTTCACCATTATGTACAACCTGAATTTTTTTAAATTTTTAGATTAAAAAATATTTGGCATAATGTTTAATATTTTTTAAAACGAAAATGAAAAAATCTCGTAAATAAATTTTCAAAAATTTCTTAAAAAAATAAACAAGAAATTTAGGAAAAAAGAACTAGTATTAAATCTCGTTGTCAGTTTTAAATATTATTTACTTGATTATCAGGCTCGCTTCCCTGCAAAGGCTGTACACACCCCAAATCAACAATAGCTAAACGTTCATGTGCCAATATATTTCCGTTTTGAGGATGCTGATAAAAACCATGAAAATCTGGACCTAAAAAATGTAAAAATATTTTTAAAATTAATAGAAAGACTAGGTTTTATTAAAAACAAAACCTCTATGTTTCTGTCGGGATGAAAGTTTCTGTGCTTTTTCAGCTGAAAATTTACAACATTCTTTCGGATGAAATATTGCAAATATTCCACACATTTTTTTATTAAATTAAAAATTAAAAAATAAATACTTAAAAATATTAATAAAAATTATGTAATATGTATAGATATTTATATAAAAATATATAAATGAGTGATTAAATAAAGAGAGAATTGCATCATTCTATTTATTTTGGTGGGCGGGACAAGCTAAATGTGGGAAAGAGAAAATGAACGGATGGGTAGAAATGGAAAATAAAAAAAGGAAAATATCTATTGAGAGAAGCTGGCAGAAAGAGAAGGAGAAATAAGATCAGGAAATAATTAAAGATTAAAAAAATTTTTTTTTTAATCTTTAAAAAGTATTTTTTTAGTAATTGACTGAAAATCAAAAAAATCTAATTTCCAACGAAATTAAATGTCCAAATTTTAAAAAGATTTAATCTTTATTTATGTGAAACGATAATAAAAATTTACTAAATAGAGTAAATATTTATTAATTACTTAAATAATTAATTAAACAAAATTGATTATAAATACAAAAATTGATTAACATATATAATTAATTAATTAATTAATTAATTAATTAATTAATTAATTAATTAATTAATTAATTAATTAATTAATTAATTAATTAATTAATTAATTAATTAATTAATTAATTCAATATAATTGTAATTCACTAAGCCATACAAAACCAAAAAGAATTAATAACAAAATTGTTGGTACCAATCCAATCACACAGAGACAA
Organism: Meloidogyne incognita; assembly: GCA_036172945.1. Taxonomy (NCBI): domain Eukaryota; kingdom Metazoa; phylum Nematoda; class Chromadorea; order Rhabditida; family Meloidogynidae; genus Meloidogyne; species Meloidogyne incognita. The sequence continues at coordinate 2,409,480 of JARQAC010000025.1, forward strand.
AATTGGATGCGAGGTGCTTTAATAAAAACAATTTTTGTTTGAACAACTTTTAGATTATTTATTAATTGGATGAAAATAATTAAAAATAAAATATTATTTCAAAAAATTATTGGAAAATTAGTAAAATTTAAAAATATTTTTGGTATTAAGAAATATTTTAAAGAATTTTCTATTTTTCTTTTGTGTTGATAAAAAAAAGTTAAACTGCGAAAATGTTAATTTCAAAGTAAAAAAGCACACAAAATTAAAAGTCAAAAAGATTTTTTAAAAAGTCACAAAATATGTATGTACAATTTGATAATTTTTTAATCGTTTTCTTGATTTTGACCGCAAACAAAAAAATTTTTCAAACAGCCGAGAAACTTTTAAATTTACTTGTAATCCAAAATTCGTTTTTCAATGTATCTCTATTTAAAAATACGAAAGTCGAATTTAGAGTCTAATTCAAAATACAAAAACTTCCCCAAAATTAATTTAAATTCTTCTTACATTTAACAGGCCAACAATAATTTTTAATTTTATTTGGACATGTACGTGGAATTGTATTTGATTCTAAAATTTTGCGAATATTTTCTGAATTTGTATTTTGATTAAGAACTAAGGGTAAAGGTATTGGATCAGCCATTTAATTTTTAAATAATTTTTAAAAAAATATTTAATTTCTTAGTTAAAAATAAAAATAATTATTTATGTATATCCAAATTTTAAGCTATATATATTACTCATTTAAGGATATTTCTGTTGCGCATCTGATGATCCTTAACTCAAGTACTAACTAATAATTACCTATATTTTTTTCGTTGCAGAACATAAAAATAATAAAGTCTGAAATTAATTACCTGGAAATTTAAATTTTTGTTTTTTCTTTTATCTCAGGGCAGCCATATATTCTGCAACCTAGTGATAAATTTAAATAAAAGCATGGAAAATTAAACTATAAAAACATGAAAGAATCACGCATTTATTACCTAAATAATTCTCAATATTTCTCCGCATTCTAGGAATTATGCTTGGTTTGTTACAATAATTTATTTTATTTTTTTTTAATTTTTAGAGGTAACGACTACAATGTCTGAGGAGATGATGTTTGCTTCTACAGTTTTTCTATATGTTTTTCTGGTAATTGGAGCTGTCTTCACCTTCATTCTTTGCTGCTATTGCTGTTGCCAAAAAGATGATAAAAATGTGAAGAAGAAGCCGACTCCTGCTCCAATCGAGATTCTAGAGCAGAAATATAGCCGTACTGAGGCTATCATAATTTGTGAAAAACCAGAAGTGAATTCTCTAAAAGTATGAAATTTCTCTCAATTCTAATTAAAATTTTTTCAATTTTCAGTCTCTGCCTCAAAGTCAACCATCGTCTCTTCCTGTCGTCTCGCTACCTCCTTCACTTCCATCTGAGAGAAGTCTTCCTGTATTCTCTACTCAACCTTCACGTTCTATCCTGTCTGAGCCAAAGCAGCGTTCTGTCACTACTGCTCGACTTCCCAATCCTTCTGATCATCAATCGAATTCGCTTCCTTCGACCTCTCGAAGATATCCTTGGTAAATGAAAATTTTAGTCAAAAAAATAATTTTCTAACTTTTCAGTACTCCTCCGTCGTTCAATGCTTCATACACCATAATTTCTCCAGTGCTGCCATTCCAAGGCCAACATCATCAGCAAGCGTCTACAATGAAGTCTAAGAAGTATAGCAACCGAAGCCGGCGATCTTCCAGACGTTCTCGTCGCAAATATGGGCGAAAACATGATGAGAGTGATTACAGCCGTCGTAGTCACACGGTACGATCCCAATCTAGTTCGCGTAGTTATCCGTCGGACTGGGAGGAGAGGGGGCCGTCTTGGCGTCAATATCGATCTTGGCCTAAAAAGAGGAGCAATTCGAGGGACAGATCAAGGAGCAGAAGCCGATCGAGAAGCCGGAGCAGGGGGAGAGGTGGAAGCAGGAGGATGAGCAGGACTATGAAAGACTGGAGAGACTAGAAGCAAAAGAGAAAGTTGAGGGTGGTTGTTGTAAAATACTTGTAGATAAATAAATAGGTATATGTAAGTATAGTATTGTAAGCATGTATAATGTTTGTATAGATTCTTCAATTGTTCTATTAAAATCCCGAATATTGTATTGTAAATGTCGTCATGTGTATAAAACATTCTTAATTTGTTGAGTTATCAGTTTTCCTTAATAAAATCCAAAAAAACTTTCGTTTTTTAAAAACTTAATTTCGGGTTGTCTTTTAAAATTATCCTTAAAGGAAATTAAAAAACTTTTAACAAAGAGCATTGTTTCGAAAATAATTTTTATTGGAAAGTTTTAATTTTAATCATAACTTTTTTTGTCTCTCCTACCAGCTGGATAATTTTGTTTCCAATTCACTCTTTACTATTCAAATTTTACAGAATTACTGGTTTAATTTCTTTAGTTATTTTTTATAGTTGTTCTTTTTTTAATTTTTATGTACTTTATTCGTTATTTTCGCAATTTTATAAGAGTAAACAAGTAAGCAGACCAATTTGAAAAAAAAATTGTTTAGAGTTTTTTTAAAAAAAACAGACAAATGTGTTTATTATGTTGTTTTTGTCTATAAGTATTTAGTAGAGAGTTGTTGTTTTGGACTTTAAAATTTATTTTGTCTGGCGAGTTTACTTCATTCATCCCCCCCCCTCTCCTTTTTTTCGCCAATTGACAACCTCTACCTACTAACTATTTGCTATTTTATTTCCTGCCCGTCGTCTGTCACTCATTCATTCAAAAATGTAGAAAACAGCCTTTCTCTCTCTATTATTCCTTCATAGTATTTTCGCCCTAGACAACACAAATATGTTTGTTTGTTTGTGTATCCATGGACGTTCGAATGTACATACACTGCTCCACAAAAGTATAGCGCCACCCCTATTTTTCTCGGTTTCAATATTGTAACCGGTGTTTTTATTTTTAGACTTTTTTGTAATAATAAATAGTGGTCTAAAATTAAGTTTATAAAGAAATTTTGTTATCAAATCAATTTTTCCGATAGTTATAGGCAAATCCCCAGTTTTAGGGTTCCACAAAAGTATAGCGCCACTTTGAAATTTCGAGTTTCTAACATTAAGAAAAATCTAGAAAAATTTGAGCTAACATATTTATCGATTCTAAGAAAAAATAAAAAAGAATTAGACCCATATCTCACTTCAGTGTCGAGATCCAGATACCTCGAAAATCAACGTAAATCGGGGGTAAGGCTATTCAAAAAATATTTTCGACCCCTTATGGTTCGTTTTAAATTTTCAATTTGGGCTCATTCGAAAGCTCTTAAAATTTGCTATAAGATAGTAATACTCAAATATTTCAGAAAAAATTCATTAGAGATATGCAGGACGTTAATCTTCCGGGGCTAATTTTATGGGGGCATTTGGGCGTTTTTTGTACATTAGAAATTTAAAACCTAATAACTTACTGAAATAATTTTTCTAGAAAATAAAACATATGCTATCTTATAGCAAATTTTAAGAGCTTTCGAATGAGCCCAAATTGAAAATTTAAAACGAACCATAAGAGTAGTATATAGTAGCCAGTTAAAACAATTTCTAAAAACAAAATTGTTTTAACTGGTCACTATAAGGATACCACTTTAACATCAAAAATTTTTATCTAAATTTTCGAAGTAAAACCGTCACAAAAATTTTTCAATAGGTTTAGGGGGTTTTAAAAATTAAACCACCGTTGCCTAACTTGCCAGATCGGACGGGTGGGCACATTTACAAAGCAGTACGGACGTAGTCAAATAAGTAATAAAATTTTAATATAAATAAATACCCCATTTAATAAAAATAAATTTTTGCATTAAAGAGGCAATAAAAAAAGATGCTATAAAATAAATATATTTTATTAATTTTTAATAAAAGATTGTAAAAATAAAAAAGCTATAAAATAATTTAAAAAATTTAAAATTTATATACATAACTTCTGTAATTATTTTAAGTAATTATTTTAGAAAATATATTTATTTTCTTAATAAATACTAAATAATTATTTGTAGTTTTTTGAACTTTTTTAAATAAGAATTAAAATTATGTGAAATTAATCAACAAAGCAATGAATTAAAAACAAAACAATGAGCGGGTACACTATATAAAGCATTACATGAATTATCAGCAAAATAAAGATGTTCGAAGCTCCATTTACTATGATAATTTCGGGTGCCACAGGGAGTGGCAAAACTCAATGGCTATTAAAATTCCTGGCACATACTTACTACCTCATAGATCCTCCACCTTCAAAAATATTATTCTGTTTTGGAGAAATGAATGAAACTGTTTTTAAGCTCAAGGAAATGGGAATTACTACTTATAATGGGGTTCCTGATTCTGAACTAATTAAGCAGCATCAGCTTTTAGTTTTAGATGACTTAATGCTTAATATTCCAAGTGACTTCTTAGATTTACTTTTTACTCGAGGTTCACATAATTGGGGGGTAAGTGTGATTTTTGTAACACAATCATTATACGGCCGTGAGTAGTAGAAACACAGGCACCGTCGTGGGAGTGCGGTAAAATTTCCCGCACTTAATACAAAGGTATTGGGTGGGTTGTGGGGGGAGGGTCCGAGAGTGGATAGCCTGTGCCTAAAGGAGGGTTTGGTTGATCAACCTATTGAGTGGTGGAAGGGGTCACAGGGTAATTAGCCTGTGGGTAAGGAAGGGTTTGAGTGGACAAACCTATTGAAAAAGTGGGGGTGGGGAGGGGTCCGCTGTCAACTAACCAGAGCCTATAGAAGTGTTTGAGTGGATAGTCTAAACCTGTGGAAGGGGTTGGCACTTGAAAGGGTATGAGGTAAATCTTTTCCAATAAAGACCGATAATTAATAATTAATTACTAATTAATGAGTAATTAATAATTATTAGTAATTAATAATTAAATTTTAATTATTAGCTAATTGAATGGGTTAAAAGAGGGGGAAGGTTAAATTTTCGCGCACTAATTACAACATGTTGAGCAAGTAGGGGTGAGGAGGGGTCAGCTATCAATTAACCAATGACTATGGAAGTGTTTTGTTTTGCCAACGCGAACCTTAAGGAGGTCTCGCGGTAAGTTGAAAGGGTATGATGTAAATATTCTCCAATAAAAGGCCCATAATTAATTATTAATTAATAATTGATGAGTAATTAATAATTAAAAATAGTAATTATTAATGGGTTGAGCTGACAATTAACCAGAGCCTATGGAAATGTTTTGTTTTGCCAACGCGAACCTTAAGGAGGGTTGGCGGTAAGTTGAAAGGGTGTGAGGTGGACCCTCTCTAATTAATGATATATAATTAATAATTACTAATTAATTAGTAATTAATAGTAATAATTAGTAATTAATTAAAAAGTAATTATTAATGGGTTAAAAGAGAGGGGTGGGTAATTAATAATTAAATAATAATTATTAATTATTTAAATGAGTTGAATTAAAGATGGTGTGAGTAATTAACAGGTGTCTATTGCGGTGTTGAGAGGTAAATTCTGTTGTAAAAGTGGGTTGGGGCAGGGTCCGATGTCAATTAACCAGTGCCTATGGAAGTGTTTGACCGGGTAACCTAAACCTATTGAAGAGGTGGCGGTTAGTTGAAAGGTTATGAGGTAAACACTCTAATAAAAGACCCATAATTATTAATTATAAAGTAATTATTAATTAATTAAAAGGGTTGTAAGAGGGGGAAGGGTAATTAATAATTAAATTTATATTATTAACTAATTGAATGGGATGAAACAGGGGGAAGGTTAAATTTTCGCACACTAATTACAACATGTTGAACGAGTAGGGGGGTGGAGGGGTCATCTGTCAATTAACCACTGTCTATGGAAGGGTATAATTATTCAACTAAAACTTTAATGAGCTTATAGGTCAGCCTAAAAGATTTGGGGTAATATTAATAACCCTCTCTAATAAAAGACTCATAATTAGTAATTAAAAAGTAATTAGTAATTAATTAAATGGTTGTGTAATGAACCCTCTCTAATAAAAGGACCATAATTTTAATAATATACTAATTATTGTAACTAATTAAATTATTTTTACCAGGTGATTAAGAAGAAGATTCAGTGCCTAATGTACCCTCTCTAATAAAAAACTCGTTATTACATAATAATTTGGTAATAATCTATAAATTCCTGATCCTTGATAAAGTGTCTGAGTGATAATTAAAGAGTAATTAGTCAAATTAAATTGAAAAAATATATTTAAAATTTTCATCGCGGTAAATATAAAAGATAGATGGTATATTGGCACTGTCATGAGGGAGGTGGGGTCCGATAAAAGAATATTTGTGGAGGAGTGGTCAGAAAAAGAATAGAGTATGTCTATGAGTGCGTGTGAACTAAAAGGATAAACATAGTAATTTGAGTCTTACAATTTATATGACTAGTTATCAATTACTACTACTGATTTAAGTGGTAGAAGTTAACATTAATGTAAAGTTAAGCAATAGAAGATATAGATTTTGGGGGTAAATGCAAAATTAAGCGTTAGAAGATACAATAGTTGTAAAATTAAGGAATACAAGATAAAATTAACTTAAAGTTAAGGATTGGAAGATAAAATTAATGTAAAGTTAATAAATAGAAGATGAAATTCATGTAAAATTAAGCAATGGAAGATAAAGATTTTGGGGTAAAAATGCAAAATTAAGCGTTAGAAGATACAATAGTTGTAAAATTAAGGAATACAAGATAAAATTAACTTAAAGTTAAGGATTGGAAGATAAAATTAATGTAAAGTTAATAAATAGAAGATGAAATTCATGTAAAATTAAGCAATGGAAGATAAAGATTTTGGGGGTAAAAATGCAAAATTAAGCGTTAGAAGATACAATAGTTGTAAAATTAAGGAATACAAGATAAAATTAACTTAAAGTTAAGGATTGGAAGATAAAATTAATGTAAAGTTAATAAATAGAAGATGAAATTCATGTAAAATTAAGCAATGGAAGATAAAGATTTTGGGGGTAAAAATGCAAAATTAAGCGTTAGAAGATAAAATAGCTGTAAAGTTAAGGACTACAAGATAAGATTAATTTAAATTTAAGGAATACAAAATAAATTTGATATAAAGTTATTATTAGAAGATAAAATTGTTGTAAAGTTAATAAATAGAAGATGAAATTCATGTAAAATTAAGCAATGGAAGATAAAGATTTGGGGGTAAAAATGCAAAATTAAGCGTTAGAAGATAAAATAGTTGTAAAGTTAAGGAATACAAGATAAAAATGATGTAAAAATTGAAGAAATAACAAATATTTTAAGTAAAAATTTAGAATATCTGCATATTTCACGCATTATCACCTACTGAAGGATGCAAATGTAAGGTGCCCATATGATAAATATTATATATCGGACAAGTACAGTATGCAATTATGTACAGATATGTAAGCGCGCATACACTAAATGGGAATAGCAATACTGTACATAACTTGAATTTGAGTAGGTTATTTTATGTATTTTAATCATTAATATCAAATTAATAATTTTAATATAGAGATAAATTATTATTAAAATAAAAGAACATTTTTTTCAAATTAAATAAAAAATTATTTTTCATAAAATAAAAACGTGAAAAAATCCGATAACTATAAATAACTACGATTAATAAAAAAAGCTATTATTATTCAAAATGTTAATATTTTCATTTATATTAATAAATATTCCATTCTTATTGGCTAACGACTTGGAGGCAAAACCCTGGAAGATAGAAGAATTAGTGACAACATTATTTCGTAGGACACCAATACCAATTTGGCGTAGAACTCCACCACCAATATTACTTAATGGGCCTGTAAATAATTTGGGAGAGTTTGAAACTCTAAATAAATTGGACACAAAATCATTTAATAAAACGGATGTCTTAAGATTATCAATGCGGTGGTATATAAAAGATATTTACTATCCGAAAAAGGAAGATTTAGCCAAACAAGCTGAAATAAAAAATATGGGACGTTGGATTCTACGTTGGGACCTTTATGACAAAAAGTTCAAGTTTGGGAAACATAATAAAACGGATTATCTAATGTATTCAAGATGGCGATTTTTATACGAACCTCCCATTTCAAATATTATAGATTATTTCAAAAATTTGTAAAAAATTTTTTCATGTATATAAGTATACTAATCAACGAGTATTAGTATACTTTTGAAACTATTATACAGCAATTTTATACGCCCTCCATCCCCAAGTATCTATATTATCTATCCCCATGCAAAATTTCACCAAATAATTTTACTATATTAGATTTTGTGTATATAAAATAATTATCCACATATTTTCAATTAAATTTTTATTAAAGTAATAATTCATAAAATTAAAAATTAATATTTATTTCAGAAGATGAAATTTTAAAATAATTAGTATTTAGAAGTAGGTGATTTTGGGGGTAAATTGGCAATATTAACGAATAGAAGATGAAATTTTTAAAAAACTTTAAATTAATATTTTTAGAAGATGAAATTTTAAAATAATTAGTATTTAGAAGTAGGTGATTTTGGGGGTAAATTGGCAATATTAACGAATAGAAGATGAAATCTTTAAAAAATTTGGAAAAATCATTAAATTATCACCAATATGTATCAAATGACAGCTGATTACATTCTTTTCGTACACGTGCATATTTCTCAAATTCGTTATCATCTTTTTCCTCAACACTATCATTTAATTCTATTTTCACATCTATATTTTCTTTGTTGTCATCTCGCATGAACGTATTGAAAGGGTTAGTTGTTGATTCATCGATAAGTTCCAACAATTCGAGAGGATAGTATCGATCCTCGGCTCCATTCTTCTTGTCACTAAATTTTTCAATGACGCAATGTGTGTAAGGGTGATGAAGACGTATGCGGTGACGTGAATAAAAATGCGCAGTAACGCTAATATTAAAAGGTCGTGGTAGACGTCCATAAGCATTAATTTTATCAGCGCCAAATTCGCTTAAACCTCCAATTTTAAATGTTTTGTTGAATTCATTTCTGTCTTTATATGTAGTTCGAACAAGCTTTCCTTTAAATTTTTCCAGGATCAGTTCACGATCCTTAGGATGATGAAGTCTTTCACGGAGTTTTGAGGGTTTACAATTTAATAATTTAGAAAATTCGTCAATAAGTAGTACCATTCTTAATTATTAATAACTAATTATCAAGTTATAAAAATTTTGTAAATGATTTGATGAAGTCATTGATTTTAAAACAATAGGGGGGCGGGTCTAATATTAATTACTATATAATAAATTAAAATCTCAAGTTACCGCCCACTTTTTGATTAGAAAAGCTCATCCTCTTATTCATTCACTCATTCTAAAAATTATTCAACTAATAAATACTTCATTAAATATTTAACAATGCCCCGCAAAACTTCTTCAGCAAAGGAAGTAAAGGAAGTTGCCAACGAAAAGGGTAATGTTGAGTCTACTGACACAGTAGACTCTGTTACAACAAAACCTGCTAACGATTTAATTGAAATTCATACACCATTCTATGAACCACTTACTAAGGAAGAACTTGCCAAGGCAAAAGATAAGAAGACACCTGAAGATAAGAAGACAAACAAGAATGAATATCTCTGGAAACTAATCAGATGTAAATATCTGCTTACAATTAAGCTGTGTTCAGGTGATAATTTAATTTAAAAATTTTAATTAATTTTTTTTTATAAAATTTAGCTTGTCAAAATCGTTTGTTCTTAATGCAAGACAAATTTATACGTTATGCAACAGGAGTTACTTTAAAAATTGACTTATGCAATGACTGCATTGATACTAATTGCCGTGCTTCAGATGTCTTAGCACCATTCAAGCAAACTGGTACCAAACGAAAAGCTAATTGAAAGGAGTTGAAATTTGAATAAAAATAATTTAATTGATACTATCTTATTAATAATATTATTATCATTTAAACTTAATTAATTTTACTAAATCATTTGTTAATTTAAAATATCGAAATAAATATTAAATTGTGAAATAATTAATTTTCTTTGATAAATAAGTTATCATTTTATTCATAAATTTTCTTACAAATAAATCACATGATTTGGGATATCCTTCCAAATATTTTATATACTCATTAAAAGTGTATCCTAGTGATAAAAAATAAATAAAACAAATACAATGTTGTCCACAAGTATTTTCAACTATTGATTGATAGGGTTTTCTATTTTTAAGTGTCCTCGAAAAATTGTTTAAGAATTTTTCCTCGATTATTGAATTTACTGGTAGTGCCAGGCTATCAAAGTAAATTACTTCCCTTTTTCACCATAGGCATAAATTGCTATCCAATGTGATCCCTTTAATTGATGGCTATCTAAGTTTACTACAAGCGCTGCAGGGTAATTTAAATGTGACGGATTTGGCATAAGATCACAAGGAAAACAACCTTTAAAAATTCTTGCCGTCTTTTCATTTGATCTCAGTATTTTTGAAATTTGTTCACTATCCATATTAAGACCTTTAATTATAGGTTGACTCTTGTTTTTGTAGACGAAAATAATTTGAATGAAATTTAAATATATTTTTATTTGGCATTGAATTATTAATTATAGGTTACACTACATTTTGTTGTTGCGGTAGCTTGACCATGAACCATATAATTGAGCGGATTTGGTAAATTACAAGGCTGGTAATCATTAATACGTAAATTACAAGCATGACCCAGCAATAAACATTTTCAAAATCACTTTTTGGTTCTGTACAAAAACTAAGCGCCGTAAATTGAGGAAAAGAAATGGGGGACTGTCTTATATTAAATTTTGATTCTCTTAAATTAGATAAATTTTGACGTAAATATTCTGAATACTCGGGTAAATCCTGATGTTTAATATTATTTGTTGTGACATGTGTTAAAATATTTATTAATAAAAATATTAATTTAATATACATATTAACTGTAATATAAAAATATCAATGAAATATAAAATGAAAAAATAAAATTTTATGAGCTTAAATATTAGATTGTGGTATCGCTAGAAATTGTTCTATTTTTATCCAACATAAGTAGTGAGTCTGCTTCACCCATCACTATTAACATCAATCCTCCATCTGGCACTTGATTACTAAATTTAATATTTACAGACGTGGTTCCATTTCTAATAAGATCAAAGAGACCGCCATGATCATCTCCACTGTTTGTCATGTTAAATATATACACACAATGTGTGTTTCCAAATTGGAGTAAACTAATCCCATTACTTTCCATTGAATTATTAAATCCAATTGCCTCATTCATATCACTGAAGGCACGTGCAAACTTTCCACTAGGGTAGTCTAAATCATAAGGAGCCTGAGGATAGTTTCGACCATTGGCTACAATACATATTTCTCTAACATTAAAGGGTTGGAAATTGAATGGGCTTCTTGATATATTTCCTACATAGTCCGCGTTTGCGACTAAACCTAGAGTAATTCGACGAGGTATTTGATCCATAAATAAGTTTGCATTAAATTCATAGCGCCCTGGACTAATAAATAGTGATTTCATCATTGTTTTTCTAATAGCATATCGAGCCGGATTTGTTTCAAGTTTTCGTGCTATATCCAGTCCCAATCCATCCATTAAGTCAACTTTCTTCACGTAAAGTTTACAATTGAGAATCTCAAAGTGATATCTCGTTCCTCGTTGACCAATTAAAACAAAATTTGTGTCATTAGGTATTATTTCAATATCTACTTCACAATGATTAACTAGATAGAGAGGTTGATTAAATAGATCAGCGTCTATTTTTGATAGAAACTGAGCTGTTCTACTTGATGTAAACAATGCTTTTCTCGTAGCAAATCCTGATCCTGCCTCCAGAGTTAACTCATTATTACCATAATATCCGGCTGAATTTAAATGTGAATTTTTAGCAGTAGATGGATATGAAAATTCATGTGAAAGATACGTTTTATAGGCATATAAGGAGTTTGAATTAAATATTTCTCTGCCATTAATAGTTATTCGCATATTATTTATGAAGGTCAAACCAATTAGCTGGATAGGTGCTACACTTTCATTTGGAGCTAAATTCACTAGTTGACCATTTTCTTCTTTTCGTATACGAAATTCTGATAATATATAACACTTGGAGAGATCAATGAAATTCTGACTTGAATGTATTTTAAAATGATAAGGAGTATCTGTTAAAGGATTGCTGGTTAATATCTCATAAACTTTAGATGATGAGATGCTTACATTCGTTGGCGGAATTTGAAAAAATCTAAGGCATTAGTAATTGAATTAACACTATCGTTGTCTATCTTATGAAATGCCATTTATTTTAATTAATATAAACCAAATGCGTCTGACCTAATTCTTTTTTTAAAAACTTTAGGTTTTCTAATAATTTTATTAATAATTGTTTTATGTTGATTTATTAATGAGTTTCTTCCTCCTTTTATACTATTTCTCCCACGTCCTGTACCAAATTGTTTTGGTAGGCCACCTTTATCAAGTATTGTATCAATTCCTTTTCTTCCCTCACTTGTAAATGCGCTTTTTATACCCTCTCCTTGATTAACTCTGTCTAATACTCTTTGACCAGTGTTTAATGCCTCTTGGGATACACCAGTGCCAACACGTTTCAGGATTGGAAGAAAAACGCCAAAGTCCTCTAAAGACATCGCCAATTCCCGCACCACTTTGAATGCCGTAGCCTCTTTGGAAAGGAGGCGCACCTTTGAAGTATGTATAGGTGCTTTCGCTTAAATTTTCGAGACCTCCACCTTTTTGAATACTCTGAATAAAATCATCATATCCTACTTTTGACGTATCAAATATAATATGTACCATTTTTAGAAAATTTTATTAATAATTTAATAAATGAATAAATAAAAATATGAATCTATTTATGTATTATTAAAAATTTATTACTTTTCTAAAAATTAACACTATGAGTACTGTTCCATATGAGAATGGTACTAAACGTCCATTGTCTAATGTTCTAAGTTCAACTTCTATATCATTAATTTCCTTGGGAAGAACTCTTGAGTAGATTGGGGTGTCATAAATTTTTTCATTATACTCACCAGGGGTAGCACCTGAAATGGAAACCACTCGCAGCAACGAACTGAGTGAATCACCAATAATCATCTTTTCAGTGAGTCCTTTTACATACACACCGAAGCTAGAAAAACCTCCTCGTAGGTCACTTCCATACTTTGCAACGTCTTTATTTTTAATTATTTGGGGATTTTCAAATCCTAGAACATAGCATAATTGTGTTGATAATGATATGTAATCGATATTTGAATGATTAATTTTTATAAAGAATCTCCCAAAATCAATATTGTACTCAAATGTAATAGAATTGATCATATTTTTCAAAAGAGTTAGGTTACCACTTAGACGAATACCTCCCCTCCACAATGAAAATTTATTAATATCAACATTATCAGTATTTCCTTCTTTATCTTCTTCGATAGTAATCTCATTGTCATTATCTTTTACTACTGTTTTATTATTAGTATTTTCAGTATTTGGTAACCCTAAAGCAAATAGTGGAGTAATTGCCGGAGGAATCACATGCATACTCTTAATCCTTTGTCTATTCTCTTCTTTATTTATTTCCATCTGAGAGGCTGATGTTTGGTTATTGCTTTCTTGTGTCTGCCCTGCAACTCCTGATTTCTTTTGTCTATCATTCAATGGTTCATTCTCTGGTATCTTTTTCTCATCTGCCTTATCCTTTTCTCTAACATTGTCTTTTTCTTTTATATTTATAACTTTATTTATCTCTATACTTGACGATTTATTAACTTTTGGTGGTGATATTTTTGGCGGCGTTTTTAGTATTGTATTTATTTTTGGTTGTGACTCGGATAAATCATCGATCCTTGGAGGTGTTTGGAGATCACGCTTCCTTTTTCTATCTAGCCTTGGAGGTGATATTGGTGGTGATGCTTTAGGAGGCGACTGTAAATTATTTATACTAGGAGTCGATTCAAGATCTCGCTTCCTTCTATCCAACCGTGGAGGTGAGACAACAGATTTGTTCTTTGAGCTATCAGGATCAAAGACCAAATCGATAGCCTTAGCCTGATGTTCAAGTGTTGCATTCAAGAAATCACGTAATTTTTCAACTTTAGTGTGTGAAGCTTTAGGTATGGGTATTCTTAAAACACTTTTCTGCCCCAGATCGTCAGTGAAATGTATTTTTAACCATTGTTCGTCTAATGTACCAATTGTTGAGGGCCATGAATAAGGATAGGTTATACTATGTAATCCACACACCCAATTTCCATTAAAGTGAATAGGTTTTGGTAATTGAACACGAAACTTATTTGGTTTGTTTATGGAATAATTAGGGACATTACTAGGTAAATGAATAAAAAATGTATTTGACATTTTTATTAAATTTAAATTATAAAAATTTTTTACAAAAGATGAAAATGAATGATTTTTATACTAATTGAGATTCATGAATCCATTGTGTTTCAGGATATCCAATAAATTTTACTAAAAATTCATTAGTTCCATCATCACTCTTTCTGTTACGTAATATCTTCTCAATACGGTATTCAGTATCGTCATCTCTCCTTACTTTTGCCAGCTCTTCTTTATAGAAAGACCCTTTGAATTTGTCCCCTTTATCATCTTTTATTTTATATGTAATAGGGAATAGAGTAGTCTTTGCGTCATCAACTTGTACTATCTCATCTCCCCAGTTTGGTAAATAACCTTTCTCGAAATTACCTTTTTCTCTACTTAGTCGAACATAATCACCCTTGTTAAATTTTGATTTAACATTTTTTATCTTTGAAAAAATATTGCCATAAATCTTTTTCCATACAGTTTGAGCATTTTTAAAATTTACGTCAACTGGACGCAATCCATGAACTCTGGATATTGAATGATTTATTCCGTCTTCAATTTTTTCGAGAACATCTATCCATTTCAAAGTCTTTTTCTGCGCGAAATATCTATATAAACGTTGTTTAATATTTCTAATTGATCTCTCAGCTATAGAAGCTTTTACTGTAGAATGGTTTGCTTCAATCTTTTGAATATCCTCCTTCGCAAAAAATTCCTTTAACTGTTTATTTTTAAATTCTGTACCCTTATCGGAAAAAATTCTATGTGGCTTCATAGGCATTTTATTAATCAAATCCTGGAATGCTTTTACCATTTCTTCTCCTTTTTTAGTTTTTAGAGGCACAGTAAATAGTCGTTTTGATAGTACATCAATTCCCACCAGAATATATCGATTGCCTTTATTGTGTCTAGAAAACGCTTGCATATCAGCCAAATCAACTTGAAGATCAGTCATGAAACCAGCTGCAATTGTTTTACTTCTAGGGAAACGTATTCTTTTTGGGCGCATGAGGGTATAGGTACGATGCCCTTCTAAATAATTTTCAATCACATGCCTAGGAATATTTTTATATGTTTTCTTTGCTTCTCTCCATAAACTATCAATTCCTGCATATGCTGAAGGGTTTTCTGGATCATTGTAAAGTTTTTCAAGTAATTTTTTAGGATCCGCCATTAATATTACCAGAGTCCTGGTTTAAATCTATTAATATCTGACTGTGTTGGTTTTCTCTGTGCCCAGATCTTTCGTTGAATATTTATTTTTGATGGTCTTCTTTGAGCCCAATTATTAATAATTTTAATTTTACGCTTTTTTAATGGAATTTCCGGATATCCTTCTTCGGTATACTGTAATTTTCTTTTTTGTATTCTTTTCTCTGGTATTTCTTCGGTATTTTCTCTCTTAATCATTTGACTTTTTACTTTCTCCCTTGTTTCTTCATTTTGTGGAACAAGCGGAGCGTTTATCGATTCAGTGACATATTCACTTTTTATTGATCTATTAACGAGATCACTAGGCAGATACGGTACTCGTAATTTTTTAATATCTTCCCTCCTTAATATGTGTTGTATTTTCTTTTCCTTTCTCTCTCTAATACTTTCTAAATATTGTTTATCTTCCCTCTCTTCTTTTACTTTATTTTTTAAATTCCTAGTCTTCCTTCTTTCAGACTCTTCCTTAATTTCATCATCATTTTGTTCGTCTTTAGGTTTTATTAATTTTCTTTTTCCATGTACATTATCCTCTTCAACCCTTTTTCTTTTGGGATTTCGATTGAAGATTAAAGGTATCTTTTCTTTTTTGACCTTATTACGAGGTGGAACTGGTGGTGGTGGTGGGGAAGGGGGTTTAATTTTAATATTTCGTCCATGCGGTGGGATAGGAGGTGGTGGTGGTGACGGTGACGAAATTACTGAAGAATATTTAGGTTGTTGCTTTGTAAATGAAAAATCATCACCCATCCAAAAGTCTTTATCATCGTCATTTCCAAGATCATCATCCCCCGTAGATATATAGGTTGCTGGTCGAGAATTAGTTTTGGGTAAAAGAACACCTTTAGGTTTGTCAACTACTTCAACTTTAATTGGTTTATTTTCTATTTCATTTCGCATATTGAGATATCTCCTCAATTCTTGATTATAATTAACATTTTTGACATCTTTTCTTTCCCTTCGTCTCTTAGTATTGTCTAATGCAAGTTTAACTGAATCGAGATTTGGTTCGCCTGTGTAAGTAATTGTTGAAGTAAGACCTTTATATAAATCCTCTGGGACAAGGATAAGTCTATTGGCCATCAATATTTTATTATATTTCACTTAGCAAATATCGCCCTGTCTCTATAATTATAGGTGTCAATAGAGCTGCGAATAATGAGCCCACTCCACTGCCTTTTTGTATTAAAATTTTACGAGCACCTCGTTCACTTCTTGCACGACTTAATTTGCGTACAAAATCTGCGTGAGGTATTAATCGTTTTTTCTGACGAGTAGTTAGGCTGAAACGTGATTTTAGTATATTAATACAAATTTCCGCTATACAAAGCAATTGTTCTCTTGTCGCCCTTTTTAATAATTTTTTCTTTTTTCTTTCGGAATTAGTATAAGCTAAAGTTTTTAAAAATTTTATATTTTCTTTAACAAGTTGACTAATTTTTGAATTATTATGCTCCATTTTTTTGGAATGAAAATTAATTTTTCGTTGTCATCTGTAAATATGTTTGATCTTAATCTTAATATAGGATCTGAGGAGGCATGCATATCAATTAGTAAATATCCATAAGGTTCATTTGTCGCCTGCCTATACGCATCCAAGAAAAATCCAGTTTTCGTGGGAAGAGTTGTGTTCCAATGTTTCTGACACTTAAGGCTGAATTCGGTGATCTCATAAGTATAAGATATTGTGCATTTTGTCTGGCTACTTTTATCTTCTTTTCAAACAAATTTTGCGTAACAAAAATAATTGCGAAATTTTGATGATGTGATTTTTTAGTGAATAACTCAGATAGATATTTCTCATCGATTGTAAGTAATAAATCATCTAAAATCAATAATAATGGCTTAGGATATCGTTTTATAATTTCCTCAGTTGGGACACCACCATATACATTAACACCTGATCGTTGAATCTCTGGAACAATTGAACACATTTCTCCATAACAATAGAGTATACTAATAGGTTTAGGGTCAATTAAATCAAAGGCCTGCGAAATTAATTTGGTAAGGAATGTACTTTTACCAGAAGAACTGGGCCCTGAGATGATCATTCCAAAAGGCAATTTAAATTTTAAATTTTTATTCAAAATTGTATTATTATTTAACATTTCTATTGTTTAACTAATTAAATTTAAACTGAATTCGGGTTTACAATATCTGTGAATTTTTGAGTATTAGGATCAGTTGTATCATTATAAAATGGTTCATTAATCTTTTCTTCGTTACTAACACTTCGCTTTACGACTTTATTTTCATCAGCAATCGATTTGAAAAAATCATCCAAGTCTTCCTCTGCTGTTTTAATCTTTTCAGTCTTTTCTTCATTTGCCTTTACTATACCGTTATTATCTTCTACATCCATTGTAGTTTTTGATTCATGCTCTATTTTTAATCCAGAATCTTTCTCTTGTTGGGTCTTGTCGGGATAACTAGACAACGGTTGAATAATAGATTTCTTTTGTTCAACACTGTCTCGATCATTAAATGGAATGTTTAGCACACGACCTTTGTTTTTGATCTAAATATATAATAAATTTAATAATTAAATTTAACAAACCCTAAAGAAACAATGGCCAGGCATATCATAAATTGAATCAAAGGGGACGAATCGGTTCCCTTTAATCCGATTACAGTATACCGTCACTCCTTCCTTTGTTACAACAAAATCAATTTCCACTTCAATAGATTTACACTCTCTACAACGTCCGCATTGATCAAATGGAAGAAAACGTGGTGTGCTAAGGCGAGATTTTGCTTGAAGTGTGATTCCGTTAGTATTGACATTAAATTCAATCTCCGGAATTATTATTTCGGCAATATATCGTTTATCACTCATATTAATAGCCATTTTGTATAAGTTTATAGATCGATAAATTATTTATGAATGATTACTCAAATTTCGCGGATTTCATTTACCAGAGCTAATTAAATTAAAGCACCGCCCACTTTAAAATATAAGTTAAAAGCAGAAGGTGAAGCGAGAACTGACCACTTAAACAACAAAAAGATTTCCCTTTCAATTGACCGCCAAAAAAAATACCTCCACACCTATTGGTCAATTGCAGTCAGTGCGACATAAAGTCTAAGTGACTACGGACCCCTCCTCCACTACGCCTTTTTAATTGGAGCGAGATTTGTAATTACTTCTAAATTTTATTTGACTAATATTAATAGTTAATTACTTTTTAATTTACCACTCAGACCCTTCAACGTTGGAATTTATGGATTATTACGTAATTATTATATAATGATGGGTTTTTTATAGAGAGGGCGCGTTAGGCACTGAATCTTCTTCTAAACCACCTGCCAACATAATTTAATTAGTTACAATAATTATTAATTATGATCCTTTTATTAGAGAGGGTTATTAGGCAAGTGGTTATTGTTCATTAAACAAGGGGATAATTGCTCTCTGACCCTCCCCTCTCCTTTAAATAACATGATTAATTGTATAATTACAATAATAATTGATTATTAATTATGGGCTTTTAATAGAGAGGGCCATTAGGTACTTAAAAATTGACCACAGACCCCTCACATTCAACCTTTATTAATTAATAATTATCTTATAATTATTAATTACTAATTAATTATTAATTACTCATTAGTTATGCCGACCCCTTCTATAGCTTTAGATTACCTAGTAAAACCCTTTCATAGTCACTGGTTAATTGACAGCTGACCCCCACCCCTATGACACCTTCAATAGATCTTAATTAGTGCGCGGAAATTTAACCTTCCCCTCATTCAACCAATTCAATTAGCTAATAATTAAAATTTAATTATTAATTACTATTAATTACTATAATTATTAATTATGGGTCTTTTATTAGAGTGTTTACCTCATAACCTTTCAACTAACCGCCACCTCTTCAATAGGTTTAGGTTACCCGGTCAAACACTTCCATAGGCACTGGTTAATTGACATCGGACCCTGCCCCAACCCACTTTTACAACAGAATTTACCTCTCAACACCGCAATAGACACCTGTTAATTACTCACACCATCTTTAATTCAACTCATTTAAATAATTAATAATTATTATTTAATTATTAATTACCCACCCCTCTCTTTTAACCCATTAATAATTACTTTTTAATTAATTACTAATTATTACTATTAATTACTAATTAATTAGTAATTATTAATTATATATCATTAATTAGAGAGGGTCCACCTCACACCCTTTCAACTTACCGCCAACCCTCCTTAAGGTTCGCGTTGGCAAAACAAAACATTTCCATAGGCTCTGGTTAATTGTCAGCTCAACCCATTAATAATTACTATTTTTAATTATTAATTACTCATCAATTATTAATTAATAATTAATTATGGGCCTTTTATTGGAGAATATTTACATCATACCCTTTCAACTTACCGCGAGACCTCCTTAAGGTTCGCGTTGGCAAAACAAAACACTTCCATAGTCATTGGTTAATTGATAGCTGACCCCTCCTCACCCCTACTTGCTCAACATGTTGTAATTAGTGCGCGAAAATTTAACCTTCCCCCTCTTTTAACCCATTCAATTAGCTAATAATTAAAATTTAATTATTAATTACTAATAATTATTAATTACTCATTAATTAGTAATTAATTATTAATTATCGGTCTTTATTGGAAAAGATTTACCTCATACCCTTTCAAGTGCCAACCCCTTCCACAGGTTTAGACTATCCACTCAAACACTTCTATAGGCTCTGGTTAGTTGACAGCGGACCCCTCCCCACCCCCACTCACTCAATAGTTGATCAACCAAACCCTCCTTTAGGCACAGGCTATCCACTCTCGGACCCCTCCCCACAACCCACCCAATACCTTTGAGTTAAGTGCGGGAAATTTTACCGCACTCCTACGACGGTGCCTGTGTTTCTACTACTGCCGTGATATAAAGACAGCCCGTGCAAATGCGCATTATATCCTCCTAACTAAAAATCCTCAAGGATTATTGCAAGTTCGGACACTCGGCTCCCAACTTTTCCCAAAAATGCTTAATTATTTTCTTGAAGCATATCGTGATGCGACATCGGAACGTTTTTCTTACCTATTAATAAACATGCATCCTAATACTGATGAAAATATGAGATTATCCACAAAAATTTTTCCTGGAGAAAAAACTACTATATATTTGCCGCTATAATATATAAGTGCTCAAAAATATTAAATCTAAAATGCCCACGTATAACTATAGCCCATACGTTAAGGATAATTTTGAGTTTCTTCAACAATTATCAAAAACTACTTCAGATAAAAAGAAAAACGCTCTTATTCTTTCAGCAAGCGCAGATCAAATTTTAGCGATTGTTGAAATTTGTGCTAATATTCTAAAAAATAATTTTACTCTAAATAGGAGACAGCGCAAGAAATTATCACAGTTTGCTGACTTTTATAGAGCAATCGCTCGAACGCGTACTGAAAATAGTGCAAGAAATCGAATCCAACAAGGAGGTAGCGCCGCTCTAGCAGCAATTCTAGTGCCAATTCTTGGTGCATTAACGGAACATATTATTCATAAATTCACTCAAGAATGAAACATACAAAGAAAATGATTATGGTGCCTGAAACCGAATATCATACGCTTCTGTCTATGATTAGAGGTGATGACTTTTTACAAAGGGAGAAGGCACAGACGGATGCAGAAATTACAATGACATTGAATGATCCAAAAATTTCTGAAGATGTAAAAGCAAAGAAATATAACTGGTTATATAAGAAACGTCGTCAACTCAAGCACGAGTTGGAAAATCGTCCCCAAAGGGTAATTATCGACGATGGTAAAACATCAGAGGTTGCACCTTACCTGCAAGAATCAATATCTCCTACGCATAAACCTAAAGTAATAAACGAAGAGCAGGAAGAACCACGATCAAACATAGAACCCAATACTACTTTAGAGGCATCAACTTCTAAAACCAAAATCTTAAGAAATAAATTTTCCACGCCCTTTAAAGGAATTATTGCAAAGCGCTATTCTAATGAATTGGAAAATTATGTAAAAGAAAATGCTGAAAAGTTTAGAATACGCAAGAACGGGAGTTTTGAATCAAACATTCCAGGAACAGTTGTAAAGCATAGCAATTTCACAGATGTTCTCGAATACGTAAAGGGTGAAATATCTTCACCTCCTAAAGGTTTCAGTTTTCTATTTAATCGCCTCTCTAAGGATCCATTAGTAAGAGAGATGATTAGAGAGACGCGCGGAGAAAGTACTTCAGAGGAAAGTTCAACCGATAATCAAACAGGTACTGGGAAAAGAAGAAAAAGAGTTTTAGTTAAAGTCTTGCCTATAAATTCACGTGGATTAGTACGGCGAAAAAGCAAATTTATACCAAAAATATGGGAAAAGCTCTAGATACCTTCTTAGAAAAAATTTATTACTCTCTTAATTCTCCCGCCTCTTATGCCGGGATAAATCGCGTCTATGAAGAAGCGCATCGTAAATACGCAAAAATAAAATTGAAAGATGTTTATGATTTTCTTCATAAGCAAAGAGTGTACACAATGCATAGGCATCTAAGAAAAAAGTTTCCTAGAATGGCCACAAGACCAAGCGGCCTGCACACAGATTGGCAAGCGGATTTGGCAATATTTGATCAGTTAGCTAAATATAATGATGGGTACAAATATCTTTTGGTATGTATTGATGTACTAAGTAGGAAAATTTTTGCAGTGCCTGCCAAATCTAAGAGTTCTGAGGATATGATTAATGCGTTCGAGAATATTTTTAAACTTACAAAAGGGATACTTCCTCATAAATTATATACGGATCGAGGGTTAGAATTTGAGGCTAGACGTATGAAAGAATATTTTAAAAAGAAGGATATAGATAAACGTGTAGTTTATAGTCCCGATGTGCATGCTTCTATGGCAGAAAGGGCAAACCGTACTATCAAAGAGCGCTTGTACAGATACTTTAGCGAACAAAATACACTACGTTGGAACAATGTTATTCAAAAAATTGTTTCAGGAATAAATGCAAGTATTAATCGAACCACGGGTGTGACTCCAAATTCTGTTACGTTTAAGAATGCTGGAGAACTTTTTAACAAACTATATAAGGATTCAAAAAATATACAAAATACTAAAACAAGCTCCATACTCGAGCCAGGACGAATTGTTCGAATCACAAAAGAAAAAGGTAAATTTGAAAAGGGATATTTACCCAACTACACTGACGAATTGTTTCGCGTACATATTAAAAACGACAATAAATCGCCCATTACATATAAGTTAAAAGATTTTGAAGGAAATTTAATTGAAGGAATATTTTATAGAGAAGAATTGGTACCCACACAAGAAGATACAACTCACCGTATTGCAGAAATTTTAAAAACACGTACACTTAAAGGGATTAAGCAACATTTTGTACGTTGGATTGGATATACCGATAATTTTAATAGTTGGGTTAACGATAGCGATATTGTTAGAAGATAAATATGGACTCTTTTTATGTGATATTGCCCTCAAATACTAGAGGGGTTGAAGGAAATACCACTTCTAAATTTACCGTTCGAATGCCTGATACTCTTGAATTGGATTCTAGTTGGACAGTTGCCCTTTCAAATATTATATATCCGTTTTCCTTTTCACTACTTGGCGATTCTGATGAACAAGAATCAATAACTGTTTTCCGAAGATACGGAAATGAACTTTTACCTATTCGTATTGAGATACCAGATTTGTCCTTTGCTTCAGAAGAAGCATTAGAAGAGTCTATAAATGCAGTTTTGCTTGATGTATGGAAAAAAGAATTGGATCGCGAGCGAGAGGAAAAGAGGCTTGAAGAGAATAAAAAAAGAATTTATGGGGAATATCGTAAACGCCGTGCTGTTGAATCTATAAAAGAACAGTATGATAAACATGGTTATTTCGATTTGGACGCGGATGAACTAAATAAATTTATCAAGCTATTATCGGAAGAGGATGAAGCAATTAGTCCAAAACTTACAAATTTGAGTCAAGGAGAAGGAGGTAAAAATATTCGTCTCTTGCCTCCTGCAAATCAAAAATCCCTTTACCTAAAAGTTATTGATAAATTTATTCAGCAAACTTTTATTCAATTAGAACCTACCGAGCAATTGGCTAAGAATGGCTATTTCGATATGCAAAAGCAAACCTCTTTTAGTTTTATGAAATTTTTAGGCAAAGAACAAATTCGATTACCTCCTATAAGCCCTGCCCCTCTTGCAGTTGATGGTATAGAAAGAGTTCGGTTTCGTCCGTATACCGATCAAATGGAGCGAATTAAACAGGCTATTATAGAATTTATGAATCCACCAAAGGTTGGTCAAACTGAGGAGAAAGTTGCATCTGTCAATAGTCAAAATGTAACCAACGAATCCGAATCATCTCAACAAACAGTTGCTGAGCATGAGAATCCGCAGGTTAATTTCTCGCAAGAGTCTATCACTCAACAATTGGAAAAGGAAGGTTATTTTGATATGCCAAAGGACCGTGCTTATAAATTTATAAAATATTTAAATACGGAAATTAAGGGCGCAAAACTTCCAAAGGTATCTACGGTTTCGGGAAGCTCTGTTGAGACGATCAGATTAGAGCCACAAACTGATCAGAAGGATCTAATAATGAATGCAATTAAAAGTTTTATGTCTTCTTCTCCATCAGAGCCTATTCAACAACCTGAAACGGCAGATTCTGTACAAGAAAGTATTGTTGAAAATGATCAAGAAAATTCTAATGAAATCGAAGAAACTGAAGAGCCTTCACCTACAATTCTAAAGGAGCCAATCACGCCTGTTACTGCAGAGACCCATCCTATAATTGAAGCCCCGCTCACTCCTGAGACTCCAGTCGAGGCCCCATCTACTCCAGAGACTCCCGTGACAAGCCAAATAATCGAAGCTCCGCCCACTCCAGTGACAAGTCCTATAATTGAAGCTCCGCCCACTCCGGGGGCAAGCCCTATAAGTGCAGCTCCGCCTACTCCAGAGACTCAAGTGACACCATCTCTAAATGCTGAAAAACAGCCTGAATCTAATGACAAAACTCCTTTAGATGGAAAAATAACTCCCCTTTCCTATGTAGAGGAGCCTGATGAAAATCCATCATTAACTGATGATCAAAAAGTTTTAATGGAAACGGCCGTTCGTGCAGCAACAAGGGCTTGGAGAAATAGTGTCGAATTGGCTGAGCAAGCACAGATAAATATGGAACTTGGTGAAAAATATTGGCAGAATGCACGCTTTAAGTATGCATTAAAAGATAGTGTAATAACATTAAAAGAGACTGGCGAAACCGTACACTTAAGAAAAACGCCTGATAATATTCTAGAATGGCTTAAATCTCAATTAATATTGTTAAGTAATCGTAAAATTGCAATTGATAATTGGACCCAGGAATGTTTAGAGTATGGAAAAAGAGCTTCGGAAGCACAACTAGAAACTGAAGCTGCAAAATCCCGTGGCGATGTTACAGAAGCAAGAAAGGCTGCGGATCGTGCTAAGGCCGCAGAACGTAAGGTAAAGGAAGCAGCAAGTCAGGTCGAAGAAGCTGTTGCGGGGCAGAAACGTTTATCAGAAGAAATTATTGGTAAAGTTGACGCAGAACTTGCGAAACAGGACACGGCAATCGAAGATACTTCGTCAATTCCTGTATCTCCAACTAATGAAGATGAAACATTACCAGAGGAGAATATCGAGGAAAATATTGAGGAACAGGCGGCTACAACTGACGAATACGAAGAAGAGTGGACCCCTCCATTACCTGAAGAAGAAAATATCGAAGTAAATGAGGAACCAACTATTAATGAAGAAGAAACCGAGAAAGAAGAAACGCAAGAAGATACTTCGCAAGGATCGCATGCCTTAACCGACGAGGACGAGGAGCAATGGACCCCTCCATTACCAGAAGAAGAAAATATTGAAGAACCTACGATTATCGAAGAAGCTACTGAGGGAGAAGACGAACGAGAAAATCCTTCGGAAGAAACAATAAGCGATGAGGACGAAGAACATTGGACTCCTCCACTACCCGAAGAAAATATTGAGGAACCTACGGTTATCGAAGATAGTACTGAGGAAGAAGATAAACAGCAGGAATCACAAAACATTACCGATGATGACAAAGAGCAAGGGCCTCCTAGTTTAGAAGATCCTGTAAGTACTCCTCCTTTAACCGAAAATTTACTTGAAGATATTGTGCCGCCTGAAGATGATAATAAAGTTCATACTGAAGAGCGGCCTTCTCTTCCACGTCCTGAAATGTTAATAGGAGAACCTTCAGAAAGGCCTTCTTATTGGAAAAGCTTCTTTGGACATGGAGGTGTATCAGACAAAACGAAAGAAAAAGAGCTTTCAGGTCATGAAGAGGAGGAAAAAGAACCTCACAAAGAAAAGTTAACAATAAGAGTTGATGATTCGGATCCTAATGTAAAGAAAATGCATTTTGCTAAATATGCCTACCCTCCTGAATATCTAAAAATGCTTCTTAACTTTT
Organism: Meloidogyne incognita; assembly: GCA_036172945.1. Taxonomy (NCBI): domain Eukaryota; kingdom Metazoa; phylum Nematoda; class Chromadorea; order Rhabditida; family Meloidogynidae; genus Meloidogyne; species Meloidogyne incognita. Next base: position 2,435,434 of record JARQAC010000025.1, read on the forward strand.
CCAATATACAACTTGCCGATCCAAAATATCAATGGGTTTCAGTACACTTTGATAAATTGCATAAGAGGTTCCATGTCTTCTTACAAGGAAACGTACAATATATTCAATTAAGTCGTCAATTAGCATATACTCTTGGTTTTGATTCTGAGAAAGTTCATAGTGGACAAGTGGCGAAATATATGCCTGATATATCTGGAGGTGTGCGTCAATTTTTGGTTTATGCGCCAAGACTTGTTGAAAATAGTATAATTGGAAACGTAACCGCTCCTCTATTACGGGTTGTGAATGTAAACGGTAAGCCTGGTGATAGTATTTCCGAAGTATATATGACCGAGCATCAACATCGTATATTAGGTAAACGTCATCCAGACATTACTATTGAAATTCGCACCTTAACTGGAAAACTCGTAAAATTCCATTGGGGAACCTGTATACTAACACTACATTTTCAACGCTCTATATTTTAAAAATGACACATGTACCAATAGATTTAGATACAATAGACTGGGAACCTTTCTTAGCCTCCCAAAATGGAGGTTCAAGATTAATAGAAGGAAGTCATTATTTTCAAGGAACGAATTATCAAAGAGGATTTGGTTTATTAGGATCTGTTGGTAGGTTTCTAATGCCAATAGTCAAAAATTTAGCCACAAGCGCAGGACAAGAGGCAGTTAATGTTGGAAAAAATATCCTTGAAGATGTTTCGCAAGGCCGTTCAGTTAGTGAGGCAATGAAGCAACATGGAAGCGAAGGGCTTCAAAAAGTAGGAAAAAAGCTTCAACAATGCGGAAAAGGCAAAAAGAAACGCAATCCAAAACTTATTACAGAAAATTTAGGGAAAAAAGGCCGACGCCATAGGGATCAACTTAGTTTAGAAAATTTCTGAGTATATAAGTATAGCATAATAACTAATTTACTTTAAGTAAAAAATGACAACATTAAAGAAAATTGATAAAGATAGTTCAGAAGGTGTAGACAACCGTTTATCCTTCTTTTCTATTCCCTCTACTAATGTGGGTATTATTCGTTCGGCATTTAAAGAATTACTGCCTCTTAATGCCTTAAATCAATCCGCAGGTCCTTTTATTTTTCGGTACTTTGGGGACTCACTTTATCTTGATTTGAGCAAAACTTATTTTAGTCTGGTTTTATCAATAGAAAGAAAACATGCAAATAGTGATGAATGGGTTCACATTTCAGACGGAGAAGCCGCTGAGCTCAAAGGCGATAAATTTACAGGGGTTGCTCAATATTTAGGTCTTACATGGATTCGTCGTCTAACTCTATCAATTAATGGTGTTCAATGTTATGATTCAGGTATTCACTATGCATATAGATGTATACTTCTACACGAACTTGGAGCAAGCCGAGAGGTGAGCAAAGGACTATATGAAGCTTCACTTTATTATAAAGATGCAGTCGATAAAGATACATTTGAAGGTAGTGGCTTTAAGTCACGGGCTTCTCGTTTTGCTAATGGCCAAACATGTAGATTATTTTCCCACTTAGATTATGATATGGCGCGTCAGAATCAGCTTCTAATTCCGAATAGTGATGTGATTTGGACCCTTTACAGAAATACTGATGAATTTCTTATTCATACCCCCAAGTATCGCATAGCTACAGGAGGGGAACTGATAAGTAATACAAACTCTTATCTGCGTCTTCATGATATGAGAATTTATGTTAAACAAGTCGATTTAAGTATGTCTTTAAATAACGCTATTTCTAGACATTTGGAGCAGTCTCCAGCTAAGTACGCTTATAGAAAAATAGAAATTCGGAGTGTATTTCTTGGAAAAGGTCGTCAAGAAATTACACATCCCGCATTCACAAGTACATGTCCGAGACGCTTAATAATCTGTTTTGTAAGCTCTCCCGCATTCACGGGAAATAGTGCGTTATCGCCTTTCACTTTTGAGCATGCTAATTTGCGATCAGTTTCTGCAGAATTTGGTGGATTTCAATTTCCTGCTGTGCCATATGACCTTGATTTTGCTAAGGGTAATTTCGTTCGCGCATATGTTGACACTTATGTTGGTATGGACCTTGATAATTGGCCAAATTCTGATCAAAGAACTCTCGATATCAGTATGAAAGAATTTTCAAAATCCTCCTGCTTCTTTGTTATACCGATGACTTCAACACTAGAGGACACGAACGGACTAGAATTAATAAGACAAGGTACAACAACCGTACGTTGTCTTTTCAATCAACCCGTCAAAGACACGGGTTACGAAATGATAATAATGGGAGAGTTCGATGCAATCATGTCCATAAATGCAGATAGAGTGTTAAGTACGGATGGATCTGTTTAAGATGAATTCTCTTCAAATTGAAACTATTTTACAACGATACAAGCCTTTAAATAATAAATTTATTGGCGTGTTTTCTTCTAATAATATTCCTAATATTGGAACTCAAAAGCCTTTTTGTTTTGTAGCAAATACGATGCGTAAAGGTACAGTTGGTGAACACTGGATTGCCTGTTATTCAGATAAACCAAATACATTGGAATATTTTGACTCTTTTGCCGAAGAACCAAATTGTGACATGAGACAGTCAATGCTTGCCAATTTTTCCTTAGTGAAGCAAAATAAATTTTCATTACAATCTCTCTTGTCAGATACATGTGGCCATTATTGTATTTGCTTCCTTATCATACGTTCGAAACAGGGTAATAATTTTTCATCTGTTCTTCGAAAGTTGCACTCAATACCTTCAGAAAGTCGTGATGCAGTTATAAAGAGATTCGTCCAAAGATTAGCACTGCTACCTAGTATATAAGAATACTACTATTAGCGATAATATAAACAAAAATGATATCTATTCTATATCTAATTTCCTTAATCAGTCTTACCTGGGCTTTTAAGCAAAATGATAGTAATATATTTTATCCCATTCACGGCCCATTCCCTCCAAATGTAAATGCTTGTTTTATTATTGATGAAGCGCATGCGCTTTCAATCGGCCCTTCTCATTCAACAAATCCTAACAAAGACATTCTGCTTTTGATTGCTTATGTTCTTGATTTGGGATTAATATTTGTATTAGCAGTTGTATTTAAAGCTCATGTAAATCTAAGAAGAAATGGGAGTGGAGACCTTCCGGGTATTCGTTTTGCAAAAGGTCCACTTAGTATATAAGTAACTGATTCTAAATCTGTCTCGAAACGCAAGATATGAACATTCGTACTGGTAACAACATGTCGGAATTGCGAGGGCCTACCGAAATATCTTCTGGAGCTCCTCCACACGCACAGATCAAAACAGGTTCACTCGTTCAATTACTTTGTAAATTTAATGGAGGGTGTACACCAGAATCGCTTCACAGGGAAATGCGTAAAAAATACAACGAAAATATTCAATTCCTTCAATCACTTACTAGTATGACAAATGAAGATGTTGCTATAAATGGAATTGGTCAGAAAACATTTTCGGACAACAATATGAAACCAGGAAAGAAATTTATTGTAACAAATCATTTAGACATATTCAGTTCGAAGTCTATCCAAGTAAATTGACAAAGTTGGGCGCTGATCGAATTTTTGCATTACGAGGATATTTACGTGTGACAATCAGGCAATATTTCTATGTGCGACATCACATAGACCTTGTTTATCCCCATCTGCCTCTTGTTTGCGTTGTTGGTGGACGACAGCATCAATATTTTTATCCTCTGGAATGTTTGGACGTTGTTGAAGTTGAAGACCAAAAATGAATAGAAATTTATGAAAACTATATAAATGATCATTCACTTTATTTGCATAATATGAAAAATGCGTTTTATATTAATTTTAGTTGCACTATTAGGAATTGTTAACTGTGAAGATAAAATGGTAAAGAGTGAAGAGAATAAAATATCTTTATTTCGAAGAACGCTCAAACCAAAGACAATTACGCATACTTTAAGCCCTGCCTTAACTTCTCATCCAAATTTTACAAATATAACCTTAAAACCGAGTGGTCATGTTTGGTTTGAGTACGATGAGAACGAAAAGGTTTGGAAACAACTATACAAACCTACTTTTTCAGTAGTGTATTATAAACCAAATATATTCGATACCGCATGGTTATTTGTAAAAGAAACCTGCTATGATATAATTGTAGCTACGAAATCCCTTGTTATTGGGGTAACTAAACTAACATTATACTTAGGACGTCGATTAATACCTATTCCCTAATTCCTTGTAAAAAAGTTAACAATTATAATAAACATTTTTAATCCGTTTTTCAGTAAAAAATATTTTTACTATAATTGCCTTTCTTCAAAAATTAAGCACACTTTGTGCTCTTTTAATTGACCTAGAATTAAGTTTATTTTATATCAAAATTATCACAACAAATTGAATACGTTCGTACCGCTTTGTAAATGTGCCCACCCGTCCGATCTGGCAAGTTAGGCAACGGTGGTTTAATTTTTAAAACCCCCTAAACCTATTGAAAAATTTTTGTGACGGTTTTACATCGGAAATTTAGATAATTTGTTTTTTAATTTAGTAGTCCAGTAGTTATTTAGTCCTTATAGTGACCAGTTAAAACAATTTTGTTTTTAGAAATTGTTTTAACTGGCTACTATATACTACTCATAAGGGGTCGAAAATATTTTTTAAATAGGCTTACCCCCTATTTACGTTGATTTTCGAGGTATCTGGATCTCAACACTGAAAAGAGATATGGGTCTAATTCTTTTTTATTTTTTCTTAGAATCGATAAATATGTTAGCTCAAATTTTTCTAGATTTTTCTTAATGTTAGAAACTCGAAATTTCAAAGTGGCGCTATACTTTTGTGGAACCCTAAAACTGGGGATTTGCCTATAACTATCGGAAAAATTGATTTGATAACAAAATTTCTTTATAAACTTAATTTTAGACCACTATTTATTATTACAAAAAAGTCTAAAAATAAAAACACCGGTTACAATATTGAAACCGAGAAAAATAGGGGTGGCGCTATACTTTTGTGGAGCAGTGTATTCTTTTAAATAAATATTTTTACTATTAAATTTGTTAATAATATATTTTTATAAAGTTATTATTTTAAATAAATTATTTTTCAAATAAAGTTTAAATTTTTCATTAAATTATGGTAGAATATTTATCGACCGAATCCCTCCCTAAAGTCTGTTCCAAAATAGGTTGACACCCCCTAATTTTTCCGATAAGTCAACTTAGGTTTGTCCAATTTTTATAATTTCTTTAAATATTGATTCAGCAGCAAAAATTACCCTATTTTACAAAAAATTTTAGAAAAGCAAAAATTTTAACAAAAGTTATGAAAAATTTTCAGAAAAACAAAATAGAGCAAAATAGAGCAATTTGCTACAAAATAGAGCAAGCTTAAATTTCACAATAAAGAACACATGGAGATATTGTTCGTGGAATCATTAAGTGATCATTTTTGGGGTATTTTGGAGGGTTTTGAGCATTAAGTGGGCATACTTCAAACAGATATATTTTAGAAACACTAAGGCCAGGACTATTTTATAGCAAATTTTATGGGCTTTCAGATAGGCCTAAAAGAAAATTTTTATATATGCCCTAAAGGGGTTAAAATATTTTTTGAAGTACTGTACCCCGGTTTCCCGTTGATTTTCGAGATTTGAGATCTCGATGAAGAAAACAGTTATAGACTTCGTTCTTTTTTCTTTTTAACTCAATATCAATAGAAATGTTCATAGAATTTTTTATTTCATTTTTAGTAATTGCTTAAGGGCTTTTTTATTAGGTTTTACAAACTGTTCAATGTATTTTGGAACACCTCATTTTCTGAAAATTTTTCATAACTTTTGTTAAAATTTTTGCTTTTCTAAAATTTTTTGTAAAATAGGGTAATTTTTGCTGCTAAATCAATATTTAAAGAAATTATAAAAATTGGACAAACCTAAGTTGACTTATCGGAAAAATTAGGGGGTGTCAACCTATTTTGGAACGGACTTTAATAACCTCTTTTCCTTATATACATATTTAACTCCTTTACTACTTCTACAATATGTATAGCTTTAATATTCTTAAATTCTTTAAATAAACAAAAAAATTTTTTTGGATTTTAAAAAAGCATTTTTTATTTCAAATATTTCCTTTAAAATTTTCATTTCCCTTCACTTTCTCTATTTAATTTAATTATAATAAACTCTACTTACATATTAGATTCACAATTCTCTTTCTCATTTTTCATCAAATTAATTTGCCATGACAGCCATCTGGCAGATTATAATATAAAAAAAACGGACTGGAAATTACACGCACTCAGAGCCCCGCAATTCTATATGTAAATATATATCTTTTTTAAAAATTAATTTCTCTTATATGTACAAGCCCAACAAGAATAGAAAAAGAGAGGAGAGGAGATATATCCAAATGTGCCATTTTTTGGCTAGAACTCTCTTCTTTTTATCCTTTTTCTAAAATTATCCTTTTTCTATTTTTCTTCCTTTTTTATTTTTCTTTCTCTAAAAATTAATAGAAAAAAGTGTTGGGAAAAATATTTTTGTTTTAAACAAATTTTTAAGTTAGCAACTGGGGGTATATACCGGATATATTATTCTCTTCTTTTTTATTTGTTTGCATGCACTTCTCTCTCTATTTAAATTAATATAAACTTTGAATTAAAAAATTTGTTTACATATAAACGTGGAAAGAAAGGAAAGGTTTTGCCCCTCATTTTTGCCATTATTTGTAATATTTTTGATTATTTTATTTGTTAGGTTTCTACTATTTATTGTCATATTTTAGTAATTAAATATTTAATTTAAAAAATATAATCTTAGATAAATGTTGCAAATAAATTTCCTTCTAAAATAAATTTACAATTAAAAAATGTGTTTTGCTATTATTTTAACAAAAAAAAACATACAATTGGAATTTCAAATATACTTTATTTTTTTAATAAACGGTAGGAGAATTTAACTATTATTTAGTTAAACTTTTCTGTTATTCTTTTTCTTTTTTTCTATAAAAATATTTTATAGCCAGTCGGTTGTTCTAGAAAAATACATATACATAAATATATATATTAAGTACATTTATTTTCATAACCAATCACTTCAAAATCTATAAATTTTTATCTCGTTCCCGAATAGAAATTGTCGAGAATTTAAAAGGCTGGAGACAAAAAAATTGAAAAAAGAAATTGTGAGAGGTAATAGTAGAAAATAAATATTTTATTTCTTTTTCTCTTTTCTTTTTCTCTCTAAATATATTTTTTTTGTTAAATTTTTCTCATTCCCGTTTGTATATTTTAGAGAGACAAACACAAAAACTCTCGACTAACACATCGAAAAGTAAAAATAAATTTATGAACGTTTATTTTAAATAGACAAAACAACAAATGTTTTTCTTCTTTTTCTTCTTTTTTTTGTTTTGATGATTATTTAAAAACAACATAATATTTATTTGTTGCTTTTTATTTTTTTATTTATTTGGTATATTTTTTTAATTTAATGACGTGGTATATAAACAGGAAATGTTTTTGTTTTTTAAAAAATTCATAATTTGTTTATTCAAAAATATTTGTTGAAATTTTTCTGTTATTTTTTAAAAATTTAATGTTTTTTAAATAATTTTTTTGTTTTTAATTATTTTAAGAATATTTTTTTAAAAATTGATAACCGAGATACTCTCCACGGTTCCTGGAATTGGGAGAGCATGGAAAATTCCATGCTCCATTAATTTTCTGATTTTTTAACTAAACTATTAAATTAAGCAATTAAGAATTATTTTAACTAATACATATTTATTTTTGGGAAATTAGTTTAATAAGTTTTAAAAAATTTCAAAAATATTTAATAATTTCTTTTAAATATAACTTCTGATTTTATTTAAATAATTTATCAAATTTATATTTACATACATTCATAGTTTTTATTTCCAGGTGAATGTAATATTTAAATAAAAAATAAAAATATTTTAAATTCTACTATTTTGTCTCATAACAAAATGATTTTTTACTAATCTCTTTATAAAAACATTTTCGCAAAAATTATATGCCTCTTCCTTAATAATTCCTCAATACTCGTCTTAAATAATAATAATAATATATATTAAATTAACGAAAAGTATCAGAGATTATTATTCTTTTTAACAAAATTTAACAAAATATTATTCAAGGACTTGAAACATTTACCCATAAAAATTCTTCCTTCTTCCTTTTTAAATACTTTAGGACTTCACGCGTTACTAATCTTTTTATCCTCTTGACTTAATAATTTCATATGTACAATGAAAGCACTAACTTGCAGTATACCTCCTAATCAAATAAACATACTAAAAATAAATGTTGCATTCACGTGCATTCACAGGCACATATATATTTTGACCTCTTTCTATATTAAAAGGAATCCCGACCTTTATCAGTGCCTATCACAATTCCCGACCCATATCTTAATATTTGTTATTCATTTGTTTACGCCAATCTCGACTTATTAATGTCCCCTATAAATACTCACCGCTACTGTTATACATTTAACATTAATTAACATTAACTTTAATTTTCACATATACCTAACCAATACCAATTTTTATAAACTTAAATTTAATTGAATAAAAAATATATTTGGACTATTAGAAATATTTAAAATCCTCAGTAAAAGAGAACTGGGAATTTGAACTAGACTAAACATAGTTCATTTTGGTGCCACTCCGGGTACTTTTTCTGAGAGAATTTGGAAACTACGAGTTTAAAAAGGATTTTTTGAAGTGTTGAGCTAGAAAAGCTCCACTTATTGAAATTTTATATTTTTTTAAAGCGAATAATTACTAGGTGTTTATTCGTGGCTAGGTGCCATTGGAACCAAAGGATATTACTAGGTGTTATCCTTACTGAAAAATTGACTTAATAAAAATGAGTAAAATTGAACAAACTGGTTCAGATTTTGCTCCAAAATTCTTTACCGCAGAGGAAGGAAAAAATTGGAATAGTTTACTTATCCGCCTCCGTTCTTTTGAAGAGGTAGTTTGCAAAACAATACGCCGTATTGAAGGAACAATTACGAATATACAAACGGAAAAACCCGATCTTCCTCAAATAAACTTTGTTCTTGAAGGAAAATTCGAGACGTTAAATGATAAAATTAAAATTGTCGAAAATTTTATTAAAGAAGCAACACTTGATTTAGGAGTTGAAATTGACTTAAATAAATTAAAAATAGACGAAATTGAAGAGAAATTAATAGATAAAGGAGAAAATTGTTATGTACATGCTCTGTTCCAAGGCAAATGCACTGAATTGGAAAAAGAGCAAATTTTACATTGTCAGCGTCTCAATATCATTGAAGAAGGACTAGAACTCGCTGAACAAGATAATTTTGATTTAGGAGCTAAATTTCGAGAACTATCAGACAAAATGGAAAGTCTAGAATTTAAAGTTGAAGTTTTGGAAAATGAGTCTGAAGGATCCGGATTTATATGGAATGGTCATGGGGGTGAAAAATCGAGTGAAAATAAATCCAACGACGACGGAAATAAAGAAAAACAACCACAAGAGAACGAAAATATAGAGGGAGACGAAAACTGTGAAATAATGATGGGAGATCCGTTCCTAAATGGATTGAGTGCACCTATAGGAATATATGATGGAAACCCCTGTAATTCTTTTGCACGCTGGTCGCAGCGTTTTAACGATGCAATAAATCTGTTATTAACCCCTCTCTCTGAAGCTCAAAAACTAAACCGCCTGAAAGTATGTTTAGGAGGACGCGCACGAGCTGAATTAGACTCTCAAAACCCACAACCGGAGACTTTACAGGATGCGTTAAATTTCTTACAAGAGAGATTTGTAAATGGACATTCGCGTACGGTAGCACGACAAGCTCTTTCAATAGTTAAACAAGCGCCAGGCGAAAAAGTGTTCGCTTTTGCACAACGCTTGAATGATGCGGTACGCGCAGTAATGATTGGGTATGAGGAAAATATGATCCAACAGCGCTTATTGGACGAATTCTTGGATCGCCTTGTCCCCGAATTACAATTTGAAGTTAAGGCTTCACGGCCTGAAGATTATACCAGAGCATTTGAAACAGCCGAGCATTTTGAGCTGTTACTAACAGAAAGACGCCCAAATTTGCAAAATAATCAATTTGTTGATCTAGCGGAAAAGGTTGAAGCTCTAGTGATACAAAATGAAAATGATAAACAAAGGAAAATCTGCTATTATTGTCGAAAATCTGGACACATTATGGCTAATTGTAGAAATCGGATTTACCAACAACCAAATCAGCCTCAATTTAATAATTATAACTCGCATTTTACCCGCAAAAATAATCAAAACTATAATAATCGCGGAGATTATAGCCAAAATTACAAACACGGAAATTATCAAAATAACTATAGAAACCAAAATAATAACAGAAATGGAAACTGGAATAATCGAAATTTCCAAAATAACCAAAACAGATACAATGAAAGAGGAAATTTCAGAAATAAACAAAGCCACTCTCCAAAAAGAAGAGTGAGGTTTAGTGAAAACAGAATAGCAAGCCCTATTATATCTAGCCCAAGAATGTTAAGCCCATACTTTATGGCAATATTGGCGCTACTTACTCTTATTTGCCCAACTATAGCTAGCCATGGACCTCATAGCCCAATGATTTGTCTCGCAGAATCTCCTAGTAGCTTGTGGAAACTTCCGGAGGAACCTATCTGCCCGCATTGGAGAACCACAGAACCGCCTATAGAAATGCCATTATCGGTTTATCGTGCAAACACTTTAGAATACAAAACGGCCACAACTGTCTGTCGATGTGTTAAAACAATTATGAATCGCAGAATGGGACTTTTTGGTTCCAAATATGAAAAAATTGATACCGAAAATATAGAAATCCCAACATCGACCTGTCACAGGATGCATAAACTTTTCCATTCGCCAGCAGGTGAAATGTTTGGAAATAACACATTTAAAGCTACGAATAATTCCCTGGACAGTGAATGGCGCCCTTGGCCTATTAGCATAATTTGGTATACAGAAGAAGTCACGAACTGCTATGCTTTTGACTCAGTTATTTTTACACGCTATGGGATGAGCGGTATATCAACGCCTCTAGGTAGTTGCCCTGGTTGTCTTTATAAGGCTGGATCCTGTCGGTGTACACAAGGAAGCCTTATTTGGGAACCAGAGAAATCCCAACAATGCTCTTTTATATTCGTAACACGATGGGAAGGCGAATATTCAACTAAAATTTGGATTACTAAAAGTAGTGAATTCGCGCTAAGTTTTGAAAATGCCACAATAAAGACTGATTGTGAGGGAACACAATTTACTGTTTCTAATCAAGGTTTTGCTGTACCGGTAAATGAATATAATGAAATGATTATGAAAAGTGAAAGAGCGCAGAACGAAATAAAGAGAAATAAAAGGGAAATAGGAATTGTTTACTCCCAACAATTAGCCGCACAATTAACGGCCCTTAGTGCTAAAATTACGTTTAATACACAACGCCTTTTTGCAGAAGCTACTCACCAAATATGCACAAGTTTACAGTCTATAGTGGACCAAACCTTAAGTTTGGCAATTGCTAACCCCACACTACTTGCAAGACATTTTATGAAAAATAAATTAATAACTGCTAGACTGGTAACTGATCGGACTTTAGAAATTAAACCTTGTTACCCCATTAACTTTAAAGACGTACATTATAATTGGAAAACTGGTCACTGTTTTAACAAAATTCCAATCAGTTTTAAACTCTTTGAGGCCCAAAAACATGGATTTTTAGATACAAATACTCTGATTATTTATCCAGAGGCCAAAGAGATTGATTGTAATTCTGCTAAATCGCAATTCATTGAAATAGGTGGAAAAATAATTCAATATAATCAAGTTAATGGAGATGAAAATGAAATCCCAATAGAATCAATCTTTACATTAGCACGATTTGGGAACTTGGATTTTCCAGATATTGGAGTAACCATTTTCAGAAATAAAATACTTGCAAATTTATCAGAATTATATTCCCCTGAGCATTTTAATGAAACGCTAGAAGCCGCAGAAATAAGCCAAGAAATTATGCGATTAACTCGGCCTAGCAGTAGCACTTGGAGGGAATCAACAGGAAAAACCGAGTTATTAGCCGGAAATATCGTATCTACTGGTCTTTTCTCGTTTCTTAAAGGAGGATTATTTTCGTTTAATCAAATTTGGGTATTTTTTGTCTGCTGTTACGTCACAATTTCTATAGCTGTACAATTAATAATTCCTCCAGCTATACTTCAATACTTAAATCTTTTATTTAATGTTAGTAATTCCTATATCCGCGCATCAAAATTATTACAAAAATATAAAAACAAAAAGCGCGAGATCCGAGAAATTGAATTAGCAGAAAAAACCGAAAGGACCCCCCCATTAAACGAACGATGGCCTAGTATAGAAATTCAACAGATTGAAATAATAGAAATAGCATCTTTTCATGAAACTCAATGTGACGAGAATTTTAGAATAAATACTTTAATAAATGAAAGAGAAATTGTTTGTCTAATTGACACAGGCGCCCACGTTTCCTTAATGGGGAGAAAGACAGCTCAAAAATTAAAAATAAAAGGTATCCATTCACCCGAAATAAATGCAATAGTAGGTATCGGAGAGAAAATTGTTCCAACTATTGGACAGGGAGAAGTATTATTAAAAATAGCAGGATGTGAAATAAAAACCTTATTTGTAATAATCGAAAATGAAATAAGTACCACTGGTAAATATGATGTAATAATAGGAAGAAGTGCTTTAAAAAACCTCCCGCTTTTATTAAATTTACAAAATGGTAACCTAAAAAGGATTCAAAATGACACAAATTGTTATAAAATAGAATTTAATAAATTAGAAATAAATACAAATCTGAATTCATTGGAAAATGAAAAATTAAAAACCAGTATAAACAAATATGCAAATGTTTTTTCCAAGCATGATTATGACTTGGGTGAATGTACAATTATTGCTCCCCCAATCTTAACACATACAGAAATCCCAATAACCAGCCGACCTTATAGAGTACCAGAAAAATACCAGGCTGAGTTAAATGAACATTTGGAGGCTATGCTTAAAAGTGGAGTTATAAAGAAATCCAACACTCCATGGGTTTCTCCAGTAGTTTTAGTAAGAAAAGCTAATAATAAATTACGACCATGTGTGGATTTTAGGGCTCTAAATAAAATCACAGTAACGGATCCATACCCCCTCCCAAAAATGGAGACAATTTTGCACAAAATTTCTGGCCATAAATATTATACTACGCTGGATCTCCGATCCGGTTTTTGGCAAATCCCATTGGATCCAGAAAGCACTTATAAATGTGGAATTATAACAGAAAAAGGCATTTTCGAAATGTTAAAATTACCATTCGGCCTAAAAAACAGCCCAGCTATTTTCCAAAGGACAATGGATGAAATACTTACAAATATCCCTAATTGTATGGCATATATTGATGATATAATCATTTTTAATGAGGAGCTGGATGAACATTTAAAGACCTTAGAAATTATTTTTTCGCGTTTGAATAAATATAATTTAAAATTAAATTTGAAAAAATGTGAGTTTTGCAAAAACTCAATAAATTATCTGGGACACATACTAAATGAGAATGGATATAAGCCAGCCCTAGCAAACATTGAAGCAATAAAAAATTTTCCAGAACCTAAAACATGCAAAGAAATTATGCAATTCTTAGGTCTTGTAGGTTTCTTTCGCAAATTTATAAAAAACTTTGCTGAGAAGGCTGCTCCAATTTCGAAACTGTTGAGAGGAAATGAAAAGTTTGAATGGAAAGAGGAACAAAAACAGGCCTTTATAAAATTAAAATCAGAATTGTTAAAACCTCCGTGTCTATCTCCACCGGATTATAAATACCCTTTTATTTTATATACAGATGCTTCTAATATCGCTTGGGCCGGAGCATTAATGCAGAAGAAAAAGGAGAAAATAAGCGCTGTAGCCTACTGTAGCAAGACCCTAAATAGAACAGAGGCTAAATATCCCGCCACGCACGGCGAACTCGCCGCCATAGTTCATGCATTGAATATATTCAGGCCAATAATATACGGATCAGAGCTTCTTATTATGACTGATCATAAGCCGCTTATATTTCTTTTCCAGAAAGCCCAAGTCAATGCGAAATTAAATAGATGGCTAATGGAGATACAAGAGATTAACCCTAAAATTTACTACATTGAAGGGAAAAATAACTCAGTAGCAGATGCGTTGTCGCGCGCCGAAATAGATACAGCCATAAATTGGGACAAAATAAAAGAGAAATATTTTAGAGAAGAAATCCCATATATTCTAAATGGAGAAGAATTGACATTAAATAGGGAGACAATCGCTGCTGAAACATTAAAAGATCCCTTACTGCGAAAAGTCTTGAAAAATATTAAAGAAAATTGGCTAGAAGTAGAAAAAGAAGAAAGTGAAGAATTTGAAATTATTTATAAATTAAGAAATGAACTTTATATTGAAGGGAATGTAATTATAAAAGGTATTTCTCAAATATTAATCCCCACCAGTCTTCGCCAACAAATATTAAAACTATTACATAAAGCACACTTTGGAATTGAGCGAACAAAAAGTAGAGGGAGAAAATTCGTGTGGTGGCCAAACTTTGGCAAAGACGTAGAATTATATATAAGTGCGTGCCAAATCTGCCAAACAAATGCACATAAACCACCAAAATTAGACCCTAAACATAAATGGCCACAGGCTAAATTACCAATGGAACGTTTACACGCCGACTTGGCAGGTCCTATCTGGAATACAAACTTTTTAATAGTTGTAGACGTTTATACTAAATATATTTGGGTCACACAATTAACCTCCACTAATTCACATGTTATAATAAACGCCCTTACAAATATATTCTCAATGTTTGGCAACCCAGTAAGTATTGTTACTGATAACGGGAGCCAATTCTGTTCAGTTGAAATAGAAAATTTTTTATTTGAAGAGGGCATAAGTCATGTGAAAAGCCCTATCTATCATCCATCATCAAACGGAATTGCAGAAAAGGCAGTACAAACATTTAAAAGGGGAATGAAAAAATTATTGGAGGAAAAACATGATATGAAAAAAGCAATACAAATATTGCTAAAAGAATATCGGGCTTCGCCCTTACCTCACATTGGAGAGTCCCCCTCAGCTTTAATGTTTAAAAGGGAGATGCGAACACAAATTGATAAGTTACGCATTAAACAAACAACTCTACAAAACAAACAACGCCAACATTTATCTAGGAAAATTCCAGCACCCTTCGCATTAGGAGACTTAGTCTGGGTCTATATCAAAAAAGCTTGGTCGCCAGGAGTAATTACGCAATTATTGGGTGATAGGATGTGTTCAGTAGAGGTGGAGGGGGAAGAAAAACAAATACACCTCGACCATATAAAGCCTCGCCGGAAGAGCAGCAGAGAACGACTTCCATATACACACTTTGATTAGGACTAGGCAGTTAATTTCCTTACTTACCTTTTGTATATATCCCAATCTAATACCAAAATTTCTATTTAACCTTGACCCTTCTATTTAAATTTTATTTAACCAAAATATTTACTGTTTTTAAATTTATTTTCAGATAATTTTATTACTATAATTTAATAAAATGTCGGAGATTATGGAAGGCATAATGAACCCACCTAGTGTGGAGAAAATTAACCCACCTATTGTGGAGAAAAAGAAGTACTTAACGGATACCGTTAAAGAATGCCACGAGCAAACAATTAATTTAATTCAACAGCTACTCCCAAAAATACATGACTCCATATTAACCAATGTCGAGAAAATTGTGAGGGAAAATCTAAAAGGCATTGAGGTAAGGCATTAAAAAAAAAGGCATCAAACCGTTAGTATTGTCCGCATCGCGGAAAAACTTGACGAGACCGTGACTAATAAAAATTTTGAGGAGTTATCTATTGGGTCTACGCCGGAACCCAATGAGGAGATAGAAGTAAGTTTGGGAGAAAATAAAAACATTGAAATACCCCCAAAACTTAAGATTGAAAATGGTCCTGTTAATCCACAAATTCAAAATGGTCAAATGCAAAATGACGGCTCAAATAATCATAATGAGCGTGGTCGTCGACGAGGTCGACGCGGAAATCGTAATGCTAATTATTTTAACCACGGTTCAAACCGTGAGCGATCTCGTTACTTCTATGCCGCGCGTCAAGATCGTCGACAACAGGAACACTGTGGCTGTCACCAATGCACTCGTGGTCGTGGTAGACGTTTTCGCGCAGGGCCTCATTAATACTTTCTTTTAGAGGGAAGGAAATGCAGTATACCTCCTAATCAAATAAACATACTAAAAATAAATGTTGCATTCACGTGCATTCACAGGCACATATATATTTTGACCTCTTTCTATATTAAAAGGAATCCCGACCTTTATCAGTGCCTATCACAATTCCCGACCCATATCTTAATATTTGTTATTCATTTGTTTACGCCAATCTCGACTTATTAATGTCCCCTATAAATACTCACCGCTACTGTTATACATTTAACATTAATTAACATTAACTTTAATTTTCACATATACCTAACCAATACCAATTTTTATAAACTTAAATTTAATTGAATAAAAAATATATTTGGACTATTAGAAATATTTAAAATCCTCAGTAAAAGAGAACTGGGAATTTGAACTAGACTAAACATAGTTCATAACTTCGTCGGGAAAATTTGGCCTGAGGGGTGACGTAATAAAGAGATTCATTCCACTTTACATTCATCTTTACCCTTTTACATATTTTCTTTCAATAACTAAAAACATTTCTAGACTATGTGTTAATCTAAACACCTACTTAAAATTATAATAAACATCTTCTATAAGGAAACTTTGCTCCTAAAAAGCAATTAAATAATAACAACATTTATTAAGGCTGTCAATAAATAAATAAATTACTTCCTATTTTTGAGGAGAAAAACAACCGTGTCTACATTAAATATATTTTGTCAGCATTTATCAATAAATAATAAAAATATGAATACTGGCAATGGGGATGGTGGAGGGTTCTTTGGTAGGTGAAATAAATAAAAATAATTTTATTTGGCAAGTTTTTTAAAGAGTAATTTGTTTTTATTTGTAGTCTTTAAATCCAAACCAATCACTTTAATAAAAAATCTACACATTTCTTTACATAGTAAATAAAAATCAATTAAAAATAGCGTCCAACTTCTTTTCTACCCTTTTTAGATTTTTTTAAATTAGCCATCAGTCATAGTATTTATTTTGTTAAATTAGTAAGAAGTTAAATTTGTCAAAATTAGATTTATTTTGTTTGAAAATTTTTGAGAAAATGGAAAATTATTTTAGGAATTTACTACTAGGATTAAAATATTCACCGTTATTATCAGTAAAGGGGTCACTTCCTTAGAATTTTTATGGATTCAAAGAGATTTTTAGCGCCTCTTTGGCGATTTGTCACTTTAACCAATTCTCCCTCTTCTTCAAAAGCAGCGCCGGCTCCGGCTATGGTTTCTGCATCCCCGACAGCTCCAATTCCACAGCAACAATCAAAACCTAGCATTACTGGTCAGCAGGAGGCACCGGCAGGACAAGGACAGAGGACACGTAAAGCAAGCAGTACAAGCAATTTTTTGGGTAAATTTTTCTTTGGTCTAATAATGATACATAAAGTTAAATAAGGGCCCCGTCTCATTTAAAAATGTGTGAAAAAATTTTTAGTGGATTTTGTGAAAAAATTTAAATTATTCTTAAATTTTTTTATTTACATTTATTGATTTATTTGTAATTAATCAATAATTGTACATATTTTTCTTTACCATATTTTTCTAAATTTTATTATAAAAAAATAAAGAAAGATTCTTTATTTACTAGTTTATTTTTGCTTTAATTTTAAATAAAAATCTAATTTTAAAACTAAAAAAATAAAATCATCATTTTTCTCTCTTTTATTTTACAATTTTTTTTATATTTTCATAGCCTCTCTTGCTTCATCTATTTACGGCTCTTCTACCCCATCTGGTGGTACAGGCTCAAGCCACACACAGTCATTTAGCATTCAAGGGGATATTGATGCTACTCAACAACGAAATTCTCCACTTCCATCATTAAGCTCAATTGGCAGTGATGCAACATTAAATAGGTTTTTTTAGAAATTATTTTTTTTATTTTTTAAATTTTTTTTTAGAAAAATGTCAACAGCTAGTCAAAAAGTGCGAACAAGAGAAGATGTTATTTATGAAGGTTTATTTTTATTTTAAAATTAAAGTTTATCAAATTTTTAGGTTGGTTATTAAAACGTGGAGAGCACATTAAGAATTGGCGTCAACGTTATTTTGTTAGTTATTCAAATATTTTTTTAAATAATTTATTTAAAGGTTCTTTTCAAAGATGGCTCACTTTTAGGCTATAAAGTAATTTCTAATTTCAAATCAACATTTTTAAAAAAATTTTAGTCAAAACCAATCGATTCCTATAATGATCCTTTAAATGATTTTACTGTAAAAGATGTTCAGGTTTTTTCTTAAAAAAGTATTTTTCGATTAAATATTTTTTAGCTAATGAAATTAGATCGTCCAAAGCCAAATACAATACTTGTTAGAGGTCTCCAATGGACTACAGTTATTGAAAGGATGTTTTGTGCTGAAACACCCGATCAGCGTGATTGTTGGATAAATGCAATAAAATCGGTGGCAGAAAATTTAAAACGCGAAGAATTACTTCATGGAGGAGTTCAGGACCAAGAAATGATGGTGATTATTTAAATTTTAGACGCAATTTAGATATTTTTAGGATGTCTCTCAATTACCCCAAGCAATGGATCCAACCCAATATCCGTGGACTTATCAACCAACTCCCCCTATCTTTGATCCTCAGCAACATCAACAATTTGAGAATGGTTATATGCCTGGATTGCAAGGATTTGGAGGAATTCCGAACCAATTCCATACAACTGTGGCGGCTGCCGGTGCTGCACAGCAAAAACAATTACTTCATGAGGCAATGGTTAAGGCACAAGCGGCGGCAAATGCTGCAGCGATGGCTACAAGTTCAGGGGGTAACGTGTGCGCTGAAGCTGTTGCTGCTGCAGAGAAGGCTGCTGCTGAATTAAAAAAACCGGAAGGACAGAAAACGCGAAGCAGAATTGTAATTTCTAATAAATTATTTTTGGAATCTTCTTGTTAATTTTTTACTCTTTTTACAGACATTGGATGACTTTGAATTCTTAAAAGTCCTTGGAAAGGGAACTTTTGGTAAAGTAATTCTTTGCCGTGAAAAGAGAACAAGTCGTCTTTATGCAATTAAAATTTTGAAGAAAGAAGTTATAATACAAAAAGACGAGGTTTTTCTTTCTCTAATTTTTAAAAATAAGTTTAAAAAAATTAAAGGTTGCCCATACTTTAACTGAAAATCGTGTACTTCAACGTTGTAAACATCCATTCCTTACTGAATTAACCTATTCCTTCCAAACAAGTGACAGACTTTGTTTTGTTATGGAATTTGCAATCGGTGGAGATTTATATTATCATTTAAATAGACAAGTTGGGAAATATAAAGAAGGATTTTCTGAAAGTAGAACACGTTTTTATGGAGCAGAAATTGTTTTGGCTTTGGGTTATCTTCATGATAATAATATTGTTTATAGAGATTTAAAGGTTTTTTAACGTTAAAAAATCTTTTTAATTTTTTTAGTTGGAAAATTTATTACTTGACAGAGACGGACATATTAAAATTGCTGATTTTGGTCTTTGCAAAGTTTTTAGATTTTAAATTAAATTTGAAAAAAATATTTTTAGGAAGATATTTCATTTAGTGGGCGAACTCGAACATTTTGTGGGACTCCAGAATATTTGGCACCCGAAGTTTTGGAAGAAAATGATTATGGACGTTCTGTTGATTGGTGGGGAGTTGGTGTTGTTATGTATGAAATGGTTAGTTTTTTTAATTGAGAAAAGTGAAGAAGATAAATCTAGGTAATGAGTTAATTAAAGGAGGATTTTAGAGTTAGTATTCTGTTGTGAGGGGGAAATTAATGGTTTTTGCTTATTAGACATTTTCCCTAAAATATTCTCAAATTTTAATATTTCAATTTATACTTTTCTAATTCTAAACTTTTATTACTTTTAAGATGTGTGGACGTTTACCTTTTTACTCAAAAGAGCACGAAAAATTATTTGAAATGTTTGTTTTTAAATTAAAAATATTATTTTAAAATTTATTTTTAAAGGATTTTGCAATGTTCGTTACGTTTTCCATCACGTTTATCACCGGAAGCTAAAGTTCTCCTTTCTGGTTTATTAGTAAAAGACCCAAATAAAAGATTGGGTGGAGGTCCAGATGATTATCGAGAAATTCAAGCAACGGCTTTTTTCAAGCCCATTGACTGGGAAAAACTTTACAGAAAAGAAATTGAGCCTCCATTTAAACCTCAACTTTCTTCTGAATCTGACACTTCTTATTTTGATTCGGTTAATTTTATAAAAATTATTTTTAAAATTCATTTTTAAAGGAATTTACTCGGGAAGCCGTTCAATTAACTCCTCCAGCAGTTCGTAATGGTCCTTTAGATACTTTAGATGAAATGGATGAAATTCAAAATAATTTTGTTCAATTTTCATTCCATCATGGAGAATTGGGGTCGTCACTTCGTGAAAATAGTGAAATAATGGAAGAATAAAAATTCAAATTTTTTAAATTAAATTAAAGCCCCCAATTGCATATATACGTAGCTATTCCATATTTGTAAATAACAAGAATTTCTTTCTAAATTTGTTAGAAATTGTTTGGAAATAAAAAATTTTCCAGACATATATTTTCTTTAAATATTTAAAAATTCTTTAAAAGAAAATTCTTTTTAAATTCTTTCTACATATTCCTAAGAATTTTCTCCTTTAACCAAAAACCTCACCTTTATTTTTAAAAATTGTAAAATATATGTATAACTAAATAAACATTCTTTTGCTTATCCCGGTTAATTAATTTACTTTTTCTATTATATTCTTTTAATAATTTTTAATATTTCTCTTTTACTTTATAAAAATTTGTTTATTAATTTTTATTTCCTTTTCATTTTTTTATATTTTTATGTAGTAGAAAAAGAGATAAATGATTTTTTTAAATAAAAATGAGTTTAATTTTTAATTAGAAATATTTTTTCTTATAAAAATAATACCGATTCGTGTGTTCCGAGCTCTAGCGTCTGTAAAAATGAAAAAAATATTAGGAATTAAACCTTTGGGTTATTTATTAGATCCCCCAAACCCATCTACATACCTCTTTAGCCAACCACTTGACCGGAACTACGGGCTTCCTCCTCTCTTAGCTCCCAAAATATACTATAAAAGCAACGGCTTCACCTCGTCAGTACCACTCCACTCTACTCAACCTAATTAACAGTCGTCTACAACTACAGCAGTCACTCGTCGGCAGATGTCAGGAGCTGATTCTACACTTGGAGGCCAGCCCAAAACTCGAACACAGCGCCTCCGTGGACGGGATTTCTATCATGGTCAGTTCCTTCTTTCATTTTGTTTAAATCTTTCATTGCTTAATCTCTCGTTTTTTAAGGAATGATTCAAAGGGCTGACGTCAACGAGCTCCTGGTCAAGAATGGCGACTACCTGCTTCGAAAGACCAACGCCGGGGAAAGCAGATTGGCGCTGAGCGTTAAATGGGCCGATCAAATCCGTCACTTCGTTGTGCTCGAGCAGGAAAAGGACGTCTTCTTCGAAGAACAAGGCCATCACGAACCGGAGGTGGATGCCCTGGTCAAATGGCATGAGCGTAAAAAGAAGCCAATAACTCAACAATCTGGAGCCATCATAAAAAGAGCAATTGCGAGGGAGGAATGGGTTTTGACACACGAATCGGTGACGCTCGGTGAACAAATAGGTGCTGGACAGTTTGGAGAGGTATGTGCTGCCTTTTGTCTTTTATTTGGATTTTGGACTTTTTTAAGGTTTTCAAAGCCAAGTTCAAGACTACACAGGGCACTAAGGTTGATGTGGCCGTCAAAACACTTCGGGATGGCGAAGCTGTAAGCAATCAAAAAAGGTAGAGAAGCGCTGAGGGCATTTTGCCCTATTAATATTTTTTTCCTTTTTTACAGTTTCCTGTCGGAGGCAAGGCTGATGCGCCAGCTGCGTCACGAGAACGTCGTTCGGATGTTTGGAGTTGCCGTCTATGAACACCCAATGATGATTGTCATGGAATTGTGCACAGGTGGGAGCC
The DNA here is from genome assembly GCA_036172945.1 of Meloidogyne incognita. NCBI lineage: Eukaryota > Metazoa > Nematoda > Chromadorea > Rhabditida > Meloidogynidae > Meloidogyne > Meloidogyne incognita. Next base: position 2,457,603 of record JARQAC010000025.1, read on the forward strand.
TTCTACACCAGCTTCGTGCTCGTCAGACGTCACCCGAGGAGAAGTTTCGTTGGGGCTTTGAGGCGGCCAAAGGCCTGGACTACATCAACTCCATGGGGTATGTACATCGGGACATTGCTGCGCGAAACTGCTTGCTGACCGAATCAACGACACTCAAGATAGCTGATTTTGGACTCACCCTCAAGACGAAGCAAGCTCAGATGGAAAGCCTTGGGAAAGTTCCAGTCAAGTGGTTGGCTAAAGAGGTATGTAGATAGGTTTGAGGGATTCAATAAATAACCCAAAGGTTTAATTCCTAATATTTTTTTCATTTTTTTACAGACGCTAGAGCTCGGCATCTACAACGCCCACACAGACGTATGGTCATATGGGGTCCTTTGTTGGGAAATATACAGCAATGGCAAGGAGCCGTATCCGGGCATGAGCAATATGCAGGCTAGAGCGCACATTCTACTTCATGGCTACCGAATGCCGATTCCTGAGGGTACACCAGAAAAGGTTGCAGAATTGATCACCAGCTGTTGGAACGGAAATCCATCGGAGCGGCCTCACTTCAAGGAAATTGTCGAGATGCTACAATAAGAATAATAAAGTCCTCTAGTATTTTTCCCTCCCCAAAAACTCATTTTTGTGATACTATTTTTGATTGTAAGTATACTAATTCTTGTTCTTTCCTTGTGCCTAAACTTGTTTTTGTTTGTATTGTATGCATTTCATTATTGTATATAAATTGATTTTTTGTAGATAAAATTTGATTTGATTTGTTCTTTTTATTTTTTCTTGAGATAGGTTAGAGCTTTAGATAGGTCGGATAAGTCATCATATCTAGATAAGACATACAGAATCCTTTGTCTTTGAAAAATTGTACATAAACTTGGGTGTATTTTAAACAGTTAATTTATCTTAGATACTCATCCTTAGCCAATAAATTACAAGAACATCTCTTAGATAAAAGGTGTACCTAGAGTATTGGGAGTCTGTTTACTTTATAGAAATTTATTTTTTAATAAAAATTATTTAATTTTTAATTAGAAATATTTTTTCTTAGAAAAAATAAGTAGAACAATTTAAATTAATTTCCATTTAACATCTAGTATTAAAGGTTTCCAAATAAAAACTTTTATTTCGTTAAATATTAATTAAAAAATTAAAATTTAATTTCCGTTAAATACTTTTTTCATATTTATTTAGATGACTACACATGTAGACTAAAAATATATTAATTAATTTTATATAACTTAAAATTAATTTAGTTAAAAAAATTTTTAAATAAAATTTATTGGCCGCGCACTTTCCTTCTCAAAACATTCTTTTATAAAAAACTTTTGATTATTTAAATGATGACTGGATTATTTACAACAAATTGTTTTGATAATAAAAGTGATCCTTATTTTGTTTTACATGAACAAGTAAATAAATTTTTGTTTAAATAACCCTCTCCTCCTCCTCCTCCTAAATAATGTCTTTACCCGAAAATAAAGCTTAAAAATATATTTTTTAAATTAATTTTTATTTCTTTTTGAAGGAAGAAAGAAATTGGATTTATATTCACTTCCAAGGATATCCATATTTAATTATTGGATTACCTGGTTTATTCCTTACTTCATTACTTTCAATAGCTTTAAGTCTTTCAATTTTCCAAAAACAAAATAAACTTAAAAAACGTCGACGTTTTGGAAATAAATTTTATATTTTGTTGTTAAACAGAACAATTGGGGATTTATTTGCTTGTTTAACATCTTTAATGATTTCAATATATACAATAATGTTTCCAGAAAATATTGAGTATGGAATAAAAATAAATTAAAAAATTAAATTTAAAAAAAAAAGTACAAAAATAATGCAATTATTAAATGTTTGTTTAATTGGCTGTTTTTGGTCAACAATGATTACTTATGTTTCTATTTCTCTTTTGAAACTTTTTGGAGTTGCCTATCCACTTAAATATCGACAAAAAGTTTCAAGAAAAACTTGTATTAGAATTGTTCAAATAAAGTTTAGTTTTCTTTTGTTTAAAAATTAAAATTAAATTTTTAGTTGGGTAATTATTTTGTTAATGATTTTATTGTCTTATTTAATTTATTTAATTGTTTATATTCCTTCTTTGAGTAAATGGACTGGGTGTAGAGCAGAGACTTGCCTTCAATTTTTTGTTTATCAACCAAGAAATTTCCTTATTTCAAATACATATTTATTTACAATTAGTTGTACTTTAATTGCTGGTAAATTAAATAAATTAATTAAAAGGGAAAGGGAGAAAGGAGGGAATAAATAATATTTTATTTAAAATAGTTATATTTATTCGTCATCAAAATATTAAAGTTGAATTAATTTCAACAACAGCAAAAACAATTTCTTTTAAAAATTCAAAAATAAATTCTTCACCAAATGAAAATATTTCAAATAAATGGAACCAACTTACGAATTCTTTAAAAAATAAACAACAAAGGTTTTATTTAAAAATACAAAAAAAATATTTTTATTTTTTAAAGTGCTCGTCGTTTACCTTTAGCTCCTTTAATTTCTGGACTTTTTACTTTTACAATTTTTCATGCTCCATATGCTTTATTTGCAATATATTTAACACCAATATTTACTGATTTATGTTTTTATTTAATTAATTATCGTCTTGTCCAACGTTATTTAGGTATAGTTAGATGTTGTGTTTTGTTAAGAATTTGTTTGGATGCAATTTTGGCTTTTGGAACTGATAAAGAATTAAGTAAAATAATTAAAAATTTTGTTGGAATTGTTAAAGAAGGAGAGGGAGAAGAGGAAGGAGGATTTGATAGCAGTAGTAGAAGTAGAATAAATACAATTAATAGTTTTGTGGGAAATATTAATGAAAGAAAAAATATTAAGAATAAAGAGGAAAATAAATAAAAATAAATTTTAAATGAATTTTTTGTTGAAAATATTTGAAGATTTTAATAATTTGTTTTGAAAAATAAAATGTTTATTTAATGACATTAAAGGGGGACTGAAAAATTATTTAATCGTGTATCAATAATTTTTGGAAGAATTTAAAATTATTAAAAAAAGTGGGGGTACCTTTTTAAAATACAAAGCCAGTTAAATTCTTTTAGAACAAAATATTTATCGAAATGATGGAGATTAAACTTAATAACCACGTGGTATCGAAAATACACTAATGGTGTAGATAAGCGAAATAATGTTTAAGACTAAAATAGTTAAGATTGGAAACTGGGAGGCAATTTTTACGACTTAAAAATCCTTTCCCTATTTATAAAAAATACATGAAACTGTCAATTTAGCTTTTAAATTATTCAAAATATTAATTTATTTAACTCAAAACAATTACTTAAAAATTGAAATCACTTTATTTAAAATAAAGGAGCATTTCCAAACAGCCAAATAGCTGCACTTCTTCTTGCCCAGGGTGCCATAATTAAACGATGTTTTAGGCGATTGTTGTTTCTCTTCAAAGGCGGAGGTTTTATAATCTCACGCATCTGCCTTCCCGATTCCAATTTGCTTGAACGGAAATCAAAATTATTATTGAAATCCCATACAGTTCCATCAATGGTAAATTCCAAAGAATAAATTAAATGTTGTAAAGAAATTAATAAAAATAATAATTTAAAAGTCATTTTATTTATTAAGAAGAGAAAAAATTTAAAATTTTTAGTAAAAACTTTATGTATTCAAAACATTCCAAAAATAATTTTAAATTTAAAAATAACAAATAAAATATAAAAGTTCAACAAGTAAACGCCCAACTTAATATTTTTGAAATGTTATTTTAGTTATACCTAATTTTAAAAGTAATTTAGTAAAAATGTTTGTTGGTGGTCATTAACATAATTAATTCTTTAAAAAACAAAATATAAAAAATATATTAAAATGTTTATTAGTATTTCGCCCAAATATTTTTGTTTGTTTGTGGGATTTATGAAGAATATCTGTTAAGTAATAAATGACAAAATAAAAGATTCGACAAAATATTTATTAAAAATAAAGTGAATAAAATTATTTAAATATTTACGTTATACAAATCAAAAAAATTTTTTGGTAAAGATTAACACAAAAAATTACTTTTTTGTCGAAACTTTTAAAGAATAAAACTATTTAGTGTGATTATGAAAGAGAAATCAAAGCACATTTTTAATTAATAAGAGGTTCTAAAACAAAAGAATATCGCATCTCTGCGATTTAAAACTTAACATTACTCGGTTTATTAATTAAAATAAAGATATTGCAAATACTATATTAAATATAACAGAAGTAATGGAAACAGAATTAGCTAAAAAATTTAAAAAAACTTCTGTTATGTTAATTATTTATAAGCACATAATATTATAATAATGGCTGTTCTTAGTTTATAGTTAAAAATACAACGTTAAATATTGTTGGGATCACAAAATGGGCATTTATATTTGATGCGCAGGTATGTGAATGTATTATATATTAACGGCACAGGGATTTAATAAATGGTATAAACTTTTATGCCTTAAACATTAAATACTCAATAAATCTAAATAATTAATAAAAAAAATTTTGATTAAAGAATTTTAGGCATAAAATAATCAAAAAATAATAAAGTTTGAAAGATAAAAAATTAATTCATAAGCGTAATTAGGAGAACAAACTGATACGTAAAATTTAATTCTAGTATTTACAGAGCAAAATTTTTTATTACTTCTAACCAGTGATGTCAAAGTTCAGTTCCGGAACTAGTAAATGCCTGGAACTAGTTTGGAACTGGAACTACGGAACTAGTAAATGTCTGGAACTAGCTTTGGAACTAGTTCTGGAACTAGTTCTTGGGGTATATTTTTGACAAAATTTCATCGATGAAGTAGCTGCTTGAGCTCCTGAATTCTAAAAATTTTCGCCTGCGGCGCTGAAAAAGTTAATTTTTTGGCCTACGACTTTAGAAATTCTCAAAATTTTCGCCTGCGGCGCTGAAAAATTGAATTTTTTGCCTCTTAATCCACCAGTTAACCCTCTCCTTAAATCCTCCGATCAGGCCCGTAGCCCAGGGGGGGGGGGGAGTGAGGAGAAACCCCCCCCCCCCGATATGGGGAAAAGGAAAAAATTTGCGGAAGGGTTTGGGGAAAAAGTGCAATTTTTAGACCTACGGCCTTCGAAATTTTAAAAATTTTCGCCTGCGGCGCTGAAAAAAATTAATTTTTGGCCTCTTAATCCTCCAGTTTATACTCCAATCTCCTTAAATCCTCCGATATCACTCAAAATCCTATTATAACCAGATATCACCACAAATATCCCCAGATATCCTTTTAAATCCCTTAATCCTTTCAAACCCTCTGATCTCCCCGATATCTATTACGTAAAAATTTTTTATGTAAAATCCCGAAATCCCGCGGGATCCTGCTAAATTTTAGAACGAGATTATCGGGATTTACGGATTAATCCCGCGGGATTGTCTTGTAAAAAATTTTGAAAAAAATCCCGGTACGGGATCCCGTGAATGCGATTTTGCCGTACACTAGATAATTTTTTAAATTATGCCTTTATTTGTTAAAATTGATCAATCTTTTCATATTCAAACAAAAATTTGGAACTTATAAATTTGGAACTAGAACTAGCTTGGAACTAGTTCCAGAACTGGAACTAAGGAATTTCAAAAATGGAGTTCCGGAACCGGAACTACAAAAGTTAAAAACCTGGTTCCGGAACTGGAACTACTAAAATTAAAAACCTAGTTCTGGAACTGGAACTAGTTCCAGAGAAATTTTGGAACTTTGACATCACTGCTTCTAACTCCGATGCTCGCAGAAAAAATTGTACTTTATGGCTATTTAACAGCGAATTTATTTTAGGAGCCCAAATTCTAAATACGCTTATAAATTAAGTTGAATATTTTAAATTAAGCGAGTCAAAAAGAAAGAAAATCTCACTAGGCAAAGAATGGATTTAAAAATTGATTAAGAATGCACTATTTAAAATAACTTTGGCATTGAAAGGAAGTGTTGGTGATATAAGAGAAATAATGAAATTTAAAGAATCGTTTTACCAAAATAAAAATCTAAAAAAAGTTGGCGCCTAAATAATTGTGGTTATAACTTGTAGACACAAACTATTATTCAAGTTAAAAACAGAAATTAAACCAAAAGCATTTCTTACAAGTTAAAACCGACAAATTCAAAAAAACTCTCAATAAAAACTTATTTACCTTTAGAAATTCATAAAATCAAATTGCTTTGCTGTTGCATCTTTTTTCGCTTTCTTGTCCTTCTAGTTGCTTAATTAGTGTTTGAATTGCATTGAATGCAGCATCAACATGGGCATATACTTCTGTTGGGCCACTACCGTGACAAACCTGAAAATATTTAAATTGACTTTCTTAATTATTTAGAAATTAAAAAATACAAACAATCGGTTTAGCCAATCCAACAGTTAAAAGAGTAAAGCATTGCTCTTCATCCGCAGCGTCCTTCGACTGAAGATGAAATAACTTACATTATAAAACAATACTCTAACAAACTAACCCTAGGAAAATCAGAGTAGGAGACAGTAAATTTAAAATGTTTAGATAAATGATTGAGAAAATTCTTTGCACCAATCAATCCAAATTTATATTCTTTCTCAGTTTCAATTCGACCAGCGTCTTCACCATTCCAATGAGAAATTGAAAGAGATGTTGAAGTAGGCGATAATATTTGAGGTTGTGTCTCGATTGTTTTTATTGGTGAAATAAAAGGCGGAGGAACTAAAAAAATAAATTATATATTTTCAAGAAATAATACCATTAGGGAATCCAATATCAAAACCAGCATTCAATAAAGGAGGCGCATAATTTGAAGGTAGAGCTGCTGGTAAAGAAGCAGACATAATTTCCGATTGGTTCTGAAAATTTTAAGTAAATTAAACAGGCAAATTTAAGACTATTACTGTTTGAAACATATGTCGTTTTTCGTCGCCTAGAATCTCAGGAGATATTAAAGGCACACAGAACGAATCCATTGGCTTAGGAATTTCTCCAACAATTTCCTCTACACCTTCCAAACAAGCCCAAATAGAATCTTTACCCAATTTTACAAGACCACGTTTCTCATTGACAGAATTGGGCCATTGAAGGAATAGTGTCGCAGTTTTTAACAATTCCTGATTCTCGGATTGACTAAGTGCTCGCTGAGAATCGCGGTTTCGCCGACGAAGGCGGCTACCAAGCTCAGACTTAAGTGGAGCAATTGATGCGGCTGGATACGTGGAATCTTCTGGCGGAGGGCATGCACTAACGTGCTCATTGAAAGTAACTCGGCGACGAGTAGATGGAAGCGGAGGTGAATAATCCGCAACTCTAAAATGAAATAAATTTATTTGACATGAAAATATTACTCTTTAATTGGAGATAGATTATTCTTTTCTTCAATTACAGGAGATAAATTGCTACATAAGTTAACATCGTTTTCTACTTGTATTTGTTGAGGCAATTCAATATTATTCAATGCCTCCTCAACTGAAGCAAATGTTTCAAAAGAATTTATCTTTTCATTCCAATTATTCGTTAGAAATGAATTGTAGTTTTGATCCATAATAGATTTGTTTTTCAAATCATTATTGACCTGCTTCTTAAGAAGACTCTTACCAGGTTGAGGCATCGACTTAATTTAGATTAGACATAATTTCAGATAAAGGTTATCTCACTTTAACATAACCAATACGACCTAGCATTGCTTCGGCAGCAGCTCTTTTGGCTAATTTTTTGTTTGGTCCAGTACCCTGCTCATGAAACCCCATGCACTGCACGGACACAGTAAATTCCTTGTGTCTATTTTGACCTTGTTCTGAGACAAAATGAAAAATAGGTTCACGTTCTTGACGAATTTGCATGACTAAAAATATAATTTTCTATTAATAATTAAATGAAAAAATATAACCAACCTTGTATCAATCTAGATATTGGATTAATGTGATGGCCATATTCAGGATCCATTTTCTTAATAAAAAGATAATTATAGCATAAAGATTATGAACCTAACCTTATCCTTAATAATTGTCTTTCGCTTTGTAAACTCCTTTGCATTTCCTCCTCCTAAAGTCGAATCACGTTTATGACTCTCCACAGTTGCTCCTACATGGCGTATAATCTGACTAGCCAGAAAAATTGGGTCTTTGTCGAGAAGAGGTTGAACTTTCTCAAGTAAATGATAACAAGCTGCCTGCTTGGCTGCTTTCTTACTTGGGCCTTTACCTTCTGATGAATATTCTTTACATATAGTAGAATCTGCTGACGTATTGGTTATTGTAGAAGGTGAAATAAGCCGGCAACAAAGAGTATAAACACGATTATGCGGCTCACCCGTTTCAGCGAGTACTTCAAATTCAACATTCTATAATGAAACAAAATTTTGATTTAAAATAAGTTTTATAAACAGTCGAATAAAAAAGTAGAGTTTTGGTTGTTTAAGCATATCAATATGAGATGTGTTTTAAATACTCTCAAATTTATCATTATTCAAAGTTAAAACTTGCCATTCGAAGTCGAAGTGCACACTCATGAATTTGCGAAACTACTGATTTTATCTTTCGCCGCGAACGAAAAGGGCGTTGCTCGGACATTTGTGCATTCTGAGGTAATTTATTTTCTTCAGCCTTTAACTTATTTAATTGTTCATTATCTTGCATTTTATCATCTGTTTGTTGTTCTTCATCGTCTTTATAATTAAAAAAAGAATTTGTGTAGAAAATAAAATCTCACTCACAATATCCATTTAATAAAACATTCAATGCTGGAGAGAAATTTGAATCAGTGCTCTCACTTTCGTCTTCTGCGCTGCCAGAAGTTAATGCACGGCCATTATCAATAGGACCTACTTTAGACAACTCTTCTTTAACATAAGAATTCTCTTCAGGTATTTGGAAATTTGGTTGTTGCGAATTGAATTTATTTGAGGTTCCATTATTTAGTAAAATTTCATCCAAACTGTCGTCAATTTCTTTACTTTTTTTGTAGCAATCTAACACCGGTCTGTAATTTCAATAATTACATTAATCTAACAATAAGTATTAATTGAAATAAAAACCTCAAATGAGATAAAGCTTGAACAGCTGCCTTTTGTTTTGCAATATCCAATTTAAATCCAACACCGAAATGTTGCGAGGAATCTAAACTTAATGTTACTGTTACTTTGTAAGTAAATCCTTGTTGCTGTTGTTGATAATGAATAGAATTGAGAGCCGTAGGACCAAACGGTAATACTGTAGATCGACCAAATCCGTTTAGTAAAACCTATAAGTTTTAAAAAAAATAAGTTTTGTTTTTATAAAAATAATTTTTTTCATTTTTTTTACTTGAAAAATTTAGGACTAAAAATATATTTACAATTAAATTAACCGAAGGAGGAAGTGAAAGAAAAGATGACGGAAGCAATGGAATAGATGGGTAATCAAATGATGGTAATGAATTAATAGAAGCAATTTGCATTTTTTTAGCCAAAACATCAGCTCCGAGTGAAGAAGCATTGACTAAAGGCATAACTGAAAGAAGTTAATATATAAAATAAATATGATAAAACAACTCGGCAAATCCAAAATAGAATTCACTGTTTTTGGTACAATTTGTTGTTGAAAAGTTGTGCCATTTGTTACGGGACTTGAAAAATTAGAACCATTAAACGAATTTGGTGCTGGAGCAAAACATAAATTACGAGCAAATTGAGAATTAGCTACGTTAAGACTATTTGGTTGCATTGCTCTTAAGATAAAAAATTATGTTTTAAGATTTAATGAAGTTAAAAAATTTTTAGAAGATAAAAAATTCTGATATATTTCTTATTTACTATAACATATTTCCAAGGATTAAAAATTACATTTTTCATGTTACAGACTTATAAAGGATTTATACAAAAAAATGTAAAGAGTTAAAAACAAACGAAATTGGTGCTGATTTATTGCCATAGAATGGAGGGATCCATGAAAAGTTAGCAGGATTTGGCAAAGATGCTTTAAACGAAGACAACGGATGATGGATTAATTCTTCTTTATAATTTACAATAATTCCAAGTTGGGCAGCAACAGAATTAAGTAACAAAATTGCATTAAAAGACTCGTCTAAAAAATATATAAAAAATTAAACGTTAAAAATATTGAACCTTTTCGTGGTTGACGTCTTGGTACTCCCATTCCTCTCATCGGTGGAGGTCGTGGCAAAGTGGAAGAATCCAACGCACATTGAGCTGCGGCTTGCTGAGCTTTTTTAATAGAAGGTCCGCTACCTTCAAATTCTTGACCCGGACAAAGAATAAGCTTTACAGTGAATTTTTTCTTGTGTGCTGGCCCACTTCCATCGAGAAGAACATATCCATGACGAAGCTTGAAAAAAATTGAAAGTGCAAAATTATGAATGAAATATAACCTTGTTATATCTCGTTAACTCAGCCACACGACACATAGGAGTCTTCTCTGACGAACCTTTGCGTTGAGCATAATTGTAGACGTGTTTGCTAACTGTTGGCTCAGTTTGTCCCTTTCCACACCAAAATTGTGGATGATGTTTTCTATGGTTTTTATCTAAATCTAATTGTTCACGAGAGGGAGGAGGAGAACTACGACAAATAAATTTTTCGACTAAAGCTTGAGAAGAATTATGAGGCTGTTGATTTGAATTTCGATTAGATGTAGGCACAAACTAAAAAAATAAACAGTAAAGTTAAATTTCTGTTTCTCTGTTTTTCTCATTTCTTCATCTTCCTATAAAAAATGAGGAAGGACCTGTTCAACATTTTTGAGATTTGCAAGTAGTTAATTAAGTGTGCTGATTGTGAGTCCGAATATGAGTTGACTTTCATGTCCGGGATTCAAAATAAATAAAATTTGAACTAATATTCGGACTCATTGTCAGCACAATTAATTAGAATACCTCCTTACAAATCTCAAAAATGTTGAAAGTAAATTAATTAAAATTCAAGTAAAGTTATATGTGTTACTTTGGGAAGGAACTGACAACATGAGTCTTATTATTCAAAGTTTAATTTACGAAACAAAACAAACCAAATTTTTCTGAATACTATTATGTTGAAGACGAGGTGCTGCATTTTCTAATAAAGGCGATTGTTGTTGTTGCTGCTTTCGTTGAAGGCTTATTTGTTGCTTTGGAATGACAAATTGTTGTTGTTGCAAAGTAGGAGGAACTACCGAGTTTAAACAAAAAGATTGCTGTGGTTTTTGATGTTGAAAATAGTATTGTTGTTGCTGTTGATTGTGCAAAGGAAGAGATCTGATAGAAGTATTAGATACTGGAGTTGTATGCATTCTTAAGGCGAGAATTGCTACTTTATTTGATGACAAGAAGTTATTAATAAAAAAATTATGTAAATAGTTAAAGACTTAGGTAAGTTGTTAAAAAATAATTAAATACTCAAATTTGGGACGTGTTTTTAACCCGCAAAAATTTAACACAGCTCCTCAGCCGCACTAATGCGACGGTAATAAAGTTGAAAACAATATCTAATCTAAAAGAAAAAGGCAAAAATTAGTTTGTATTTCCCGTTTTATTTCTATCAAAATTCCTCGCTATTTTCCTTTGACAACTTTTTAATCAAAAAAGAATTATTTCTATCCTTGGTCTGACCATTACGAACCTTTTGAGGGAAAACAGATAAAGGTGAATTTGAGGAAAAATATAAAAGGGAAACCACAAACTAAACTTTTACTGATAAAATTTTAGAAAAAATTGCAAATAGTCGATAAAAATAAAATATTGCACAACCAACAATTGTATAATAGAAATTAACAAAAAAAAAACAAGAAGTCAACCAATCCAGCACTAAATTGTCATGAAATTGAGCGTGAATACTCAAAATAATGGATACTCAATTGGGCGAATCTCTGGCAAAATACTAATTTTAATTATACGCCAAAAGCGTATATTCAAACAAATTTCGGTCGGTTTATCGGTTCGGTTTCGGTTAATTGAAGAATTTTGTGAAACCGACAATCCTATCAATCCTATTCAGTCAGCAAAAATACTCTCTAGAAATTTTTTGAAAAAATTTCCCTTCCGAAAATTTTAAAGTTGCTACTAAAACGAGAGAACTTGAAATAGAGCAGATTTGACATATTTTACAAATGTATGCTAAAATTTCTTGTCAGCCTTATTTCAATAATAATTTGCTTTTAGAACATGTCAAATTGGCCACAATCATCTTCAGAGTTTTCTTCTTTAAATTCTTCAATTTCAAGGCCATATCGAGATTATACTTCAAATTATACTACAAGTCTGCGGCAAAATCATTACAATAATAATTTGCAGTCAGCTTTTCCTAGCCACAGGGATGCTTCTTTGTCTTTTAATTATGAGGAAATCATGTAATTATTTAATTTTTAAATATATTTAAAATTATTAAGTGGTAACCAGGGACGTTCTTTTGGTCCTTCTCTTTTAGAGAGGAGAATGGAAGATTCATCTTCTTACTATGCCAGCCAGCGTAGACCGAATGAAAATTTTGCTTCAGGTTATTTGTATTATTTTTAAAAACTTATTTGCAACCATTACTATTTAATAATTTTTAGTTCGGTCATTTACTACTCCAGGAGTTCCAGCTGCAATTGATGCGCATTATCCAAGAAATATAAACGTACTCTTATTTTTTTAATTTTACTAATTCTTTTTATAGTCGAATCAAAATGTTCGAACAGAAAGTTATGAAGAACCAGACCCGATTGCTTCATTATTACAACAAAGACATCACAAAGTTCAAGGAATTCCTTCATTGAAATCTTTGTTTGTGCCCGAATCATCAAAGAATTCAACAATAAATAATTCAAGCTATTCATTACGAGAGGGGTTAAATCTCACTCCTCAAATGCATTTGATTAGCACTAGTTCTGAACGGGATCAGAGGAAAGGTTCCAGACTTAAACGAGTATTTTTTTGTTTTCTCTAACTAAATTTTATTTTATATATTTTTAGTTGTTGGGTATTCCTATGGCAAAAGAATTGTGGTTAGAAACTGCAACTGGGCGTTTATCTTTTGATGGTGGACAAATCGTTAATAGACTTGAAGAAAATCGTACATATTATTACAATATTTCAACTCTTCGTGTTTCATTTGAAATGCCATCTCCACTTTCTGCTATCATTCGACAACAAACTGAAATTCGGAAAATGCTAGATATGGCGAGTTTTTTTTATTTTTTAACAAATAAATGTTTTTTAGACAACTCCTTGTACAATTATTGTTACTCGCTGCTATAGTCAATTAACCGAAGAAATATTACGTAATTATTTTGAACAATATGGAGAGGTTGCTTTTGCAAGAGTTTTCTCAATTAAAGCAGTTTGTTTAATTTTTGTTTTTTTTAAATATTTGTTATTTTGTGGGGTGGAACAATAAATCCAAAATCAAATATAAAACGTAAACGAAAATTAGCTTATTTACGAATGGAATCTATTCAGGTATTTTTAAATAATTTTAGTTATTGAAATTTATTTTAAAAATATTTAGGTCCAGAAAAAGCTTTTGGAACAAATGTCTTTTTCGATTGATGGACATATTGTAATTAAATAAAAATAATGTTTAGAGATCTCCAATCACGTTTTAGTGGATATTTTTTTGGAAATTATTTTGAGAGCGACCTATGCGACCTATAATATAGATATTTCTATATAGAGGGGAAAAGATTAATTACAAGAAAAATTTTATATAGAAATATCATCTTCGCTAAAATAAACTTGGGGAGATGTCTAAAACTAACTAAAAATTACTTTTTTTAGATTGAACTTCGAATTCCATGTAATCGTATTTTTATTTCCCGTGTTCCTGACGAGACACGTCCAAGTGAATTAGTACAATTTGTTGAAAGCGAAATCAAGAAATTTGAACCGAGAGGATATTGTGTTGATGGTAAATAAATTTAAACAAGAATATTTTTTAGATGCTTTTAGCTTTTTAAAATGTCTTTCTTCCAATAATTTAATTTCACTTTTTAAATTCTTAACCCTTTTCTAGCTTATTTTCCACATCCATTTTGTCAATTTGCCTTTTGCACTGTTGGTGGCGCTAAAGTTTCTCCTAGGCTTGCTATGTAAATTTTCCAAAAAAGTTGTTTAAATTTTCAATAATCTTTATTTTAGTAAAGCAGACTTCTTTTTCAAAGGTTCTTCAGTAGGTATCAGTACTTGTTGTGATGGTTCTGAATGTAATAATTTTTTAATTAAAAAAATTATTTTAAATATTTTAGTGGATGCTGATCGTTTATTGGAGCAAAAAATTAAAGATTTGGTTGATCAAAATGATTATGCACGTATTCGTTCTCTTCAAAGTATTTCTACTGAAGTTAAATCAATGATTCAAATTTTGGCAAAGATGAGAAAATGTAAGAAAATTTTTTTGGAAGTTTTTTTTGTTATTTTTTAAGTTTCAAATGAAATGTCTTTGCTTATGGTAATTAATTCAGAATTTTTAAAATCTTCAGAGGAAAAATTGAGGAGTTATTTATATGTTCAGGTTTTTTGTTAATTTTTTTAAATTTAATTTTTTAAGGACAATGTTTTTGAAATGTGCAAAAGAGTGGCATTGGAAACAAATAAAGAAAATGGTAATTATTTTATATATAATTAATTTTAGAATTTATTTTTAGATCAATCAACAAAAAGAAAAAGAATTCGTCTTGAAAATGATCGGGAGAAAGAAAGGGCAGAAGAATTAAGCGATTTAAGTATTGTAGAGGAGGATATAGGTATGAAAATAAATGTTTTTTTTTAAATTTAAAAGAGGTTAATTTTAAACTCAAATAGTGGGGAGGGGGCGGAATATTTAAAAGTTCAAAAGGATTTAAAAAGATTTTGAACTTTTTCTTGAAATAAAATCAATTTGAAAATCAAAAAATTCAAATATTAAATTCTGTTTTTTAGAATTGGATAATGAAGATCGCGATGAGGATAGTTTAAATTTGCAAAACAAATTAATCTAGATTTTATCTCATATGTATTTTTTAAATATTTTCGCAAATTATTTTTAAATTTTCTTTAATTTTAAATAAAAAAGAGATAAATTTTAATAATTACAAAATTTTCTTTTTAAAAACTCCTACCTCAGCAAGAAAACTACCAATAAAAACATCGAGTAAAAAGACAAACAACAAGGGATTTATAACTGCAATATGAACACAACAACAACAACATTATAACATTACTATATTTATTTTATATATATATTTATCACTACTTTTGTGTTCATCACATCTTTCTTATTTACGATTCCTATCCTTCCATTAGAGTTGTTTCCCTTCTATGCGCCCAAACTGCGAACCGAACGAGTTGATTTGATATTTACAGATTGGCTCCTCACTGATACATTTCCCGAGCCCAAACTAGTTCCGCTTTTAGTTGCAGTAACGTTTGGAATTGGAGCACGGCTAGGAGGAGGAGGTGGCGGATTCGATTTACTCATACAACAACAAATGCGAACAACATGCCAGAACAGAATTCTGAAAAAAGAAAATAGTTTTTAATCAAAATATTTATTCTAACATTAGAAGAGCAACTACAGCTCCACCCAACGAACTATCGAAGAGACTACCATCATCAGCACAAGTTTCCTAAAAAATATTTTGACATTAAATCATTGCAAAACTAAGAAGATTTTTTACCATTGGATCTGTCGCCGTTGTTGGACCACCGTTGCTGATCTTCGGAGTTGCTGTCATTGAGAAATTCGACAGTTCTCCCGTTCCGTTGGAAAGAACAAAATTCATGAGATATGCCAAACCCGGATGAAGCTTAGCCGCAGCAAGGAATGCCTGACTACCAACATTTGCCAAAACCAAGTCGGATGACAATGGGAGCAAAATGAAGAATGCAGACAGCTTTAGAGGCGTGATGGGGAAAAGCATTTTTGGTTTGTTGTACGCAAGGAAAATAAGATATACATATGTGTACTTGAATTACTTTTATAGTATTTTATATTTAAATATACATAAAGACACTTTATTTTTTAAAAATACTTTAAAAAATTTAAATTAACTAATTAATAAAGTATTTATTAGAGACGTCCAAGACTCTTGTTATTGAAAATGAAGTTATATGTTATATGTAGTTAACAACACCTAGCTGTGGGAAAATCAAAAATTTGCTTATGAAACCAAAAGAGATTTGTTATGAGTCTTCGAAATTTCCAGTCTTGGATGTCACTAATATATAAATATTTTAAATGTAAAAAAAGTTTTATAATTGTATATCACTTGTTGAACTAAATAATTCTTCACCACTTTTAAGAAAATTTTCTTCATTTTTATTTTGTTGAGAAGGTAAAAGACAAGAAGAAGCCCTTCTTGATTGTAAATTATTTTCTTTTTTATTATTAGACGAGTAAATATAAATTGCTGAAGGTGTTGGAACTAAAAGTTTATTTAAACTTTTTTCTGCAGCAATTCCTATATTTGCTGCTACTAATTTTTCTTTTGAAAGCCATTTTCGAATTTTTATTGGTATAAGATTGACAAAAGCATTTCTAAGTTGCATATTCAATAAAGCGTATAATATTGGATTCCAAACCTTTTTAAAAAAAATTAGAAAAGTAAGAAAAATATTTATTAAAAATCCCCTTAATTGTTGATACTTTTGACGGTATTTTATTTTTGTTTTTATTTTAGTAAAGGATAAACAAGAAAAAAGAATTAATTTAAAAATTACCGTAGAAGTCATTGCAATAGCATGTGTAATTACTCCATAAAGAAATTCTTGTTCAGCTATAAATTCTGGAAGAAGTCCAAAATCTCTCAGAATATTAAAAACAACAGTCCAAACCCAACTTTTTTTAAAAAATTATTTTTAATTTTTAAATTAAATAAAAATTACCTTAAAATAAAAGCAAAAAACATTAAAATAAACATTCTATTAGTTCTTTGTCTTCTTTGATTAGCTATTTTTTGATGATAAATACCCATCTTTTTACGACGTAACAAAACACTCTTTTAAAAAAAATATTCATTTTTTTTAAATTAAATTTTACTAAAAATTTACTTTATTTAGTCTAACAGAAATTCCTGTCTAACAAAAAGTAATTATACTTAAAGGTATTACAAATTGAACAATTAATAAAACTGTCCCATAAACTTCACGTAAACGTTCATATGGAGACCAATGTTCAAAACAAAATTCTCCACAATAACCTTCCATTTTAACAAGTTTTTGAGTAAAAAGCATTGGTAAACTTAGAATCATTGACAATAAACTTATTAACTTTTAAAAAAAATTTAATTTTAATTTTTAATTATTTTCTAACCAAAATTGTAAAAAAAGCATGTTTATGCCTTAATTGATTATTTAATGGAAATCGAATAAGTAAAAATCTGTCAACAGAAATTGCAGCTAAAGTAAATGCAGAAAAACAAAGAGAAGTTCCCTTCAAAAATTTTTAATTTTAATTTTCACAAAAAAAAACCAACTAACAGCAATAAAAGGAACTAAAGAACACAAAATTGGCCCAAAAACCCAAACTTTATAGAAAGCAGTAAATGGAGTAAATGTTGCGGAGATAAAACAAACAACTATATCCGAACAAGATAAAGCAAAAATAAATAAATTGGAGACTGTTTGAAGGGATTTTGTTCTGCTAATTGCTAATAAAACACAAACATTTCCTTTAAAAATTAAAGAATTTTTTGAAATAAATTAAAAATTGGGAAAAATAAAAATCCAAATTTGAAATTAGAAAATAAATAAATTATTTGTCTGATCTCTAATAATTTAAATTAATTTAAATGTTTAAATTTACCTAAAATTCCAATTAAAATAATTAAAATATAAAAACTAGCAAAAAGAGCAGCAACAGGTAAACGAGCTGTTGGATCTCTTCTTAAAGTCCATAAAATTAAATTCATATCAAAACAAGGAGAAATAAATTGTGTGGGGGAAGAAGAATAATTTAAATAATTATTTTGATTATTATTGTAAAAATTATTATTTTCTTGTTGCATTTATTGAATTAAGTAAATAAATTAATTAATTAAATTTTCTAAAAAAATCCTTTAAATATGTATAAGAATAAAATAATTAATCTAGTGGTTATTAAATTTTGTAGTATTTCTCTTTTTATTATTTAAATTATTTCCGTTTACAAAGAATTAATTTTAATGAATATCTATTTATAACATAATATGTATAATCTTTAAAAAGATATTAAAATAATTAAGAAAATAATTAAGAGAATAATTTAATTATTTTAATTTAAAAAGAAAATTTAAAAAAAATAAAGTTTTGGACATTCTAAACAAAAAAAATTTTTAAATAAAAATAAAAAGAAAACAATCTTTTTAAAAAACCAAAAAACAAAAAGTTTTTTGACGTAAATAATTAAAATAAAAAAATATTTCTTAAAGAAAAAAGGTAACAAGTAATTTAAATATTTAAATAGAAATTAATTATCTAAAAGAAGAAAAAAAGAATATTTTTTTGCTGTCTATAATGATTTAAAAAAAATAAAAAATATATTTATTATTATTTAAATGGCATTTAAC
This sequence comes from Meloidogyne incognita, assembly GCA_036172945.1. Classification (NCBI taxonomy): domain Eukaryota; kingdom Metazoa; phylum Nematoda; class Chromadorea; order Rhabditida; family Meloidogynidae; genus Meloidogyne; species Meloidogyne incognita. The sequence goes on from JARQAC010000025.1 coordinate 2,476,050, forward strand.
AAGAAATTAATTTAAATAATTTATTTAAATTAATTTCTTTTTAAATAAATATATTCAAACAAAAAACTTCTTTTATTTTTTTATTTATTTTAGCTATTTAATCTTCAAAAATCTATTAAAAAATTTCTAAGTTAAAAGGTTAAATGAAATTTTTATTTAAAAAATCAATATTTTTTTGAATATTTTTTAAAAATTAATTAAATTCTTTTTTTTAATAAATTGTTTTGACAGCTTCCAAAAAAGGAGTAGAGCTTCTAAAACTAAAGGAAATTATATTTTTCCGTTTAGTGATTTTTACGCCATTTTTTATATACCTATATTAATTTAACATTTAAATGAATTTAAAAAAATATTTTTTTAATTGTTTTATTTAAATAAATATTTTGTCTTAACAAAAATAATTTTTATAAAAAGATTTTTAGAAGAAAATATTTTTAAATTTTTTAATTTAAATAATTTATTTTTTTGTCGATTTTTTTTATTTCTAAGTAAATAAATATTTAAAGTATTTATATGTATAGGGAAATGTAAATTAAGTATTTATTTAGTAATAATTAAATATTTAATAAAAAAAGGATTCTTTACAAGAAAAAAGATTTTTTTCTATTAAAGGCTTTTTTGTTTTACAAATATAGAAATAAATAGAAGTTTTTTTGTTTAAAATAAAAATAAATTTTTGTATTTATTTATTGTGTATTTAATGATGTCAATTAATTATTTATTTTTTTTTGTTAAAAAATTAATTAATTAAAAATTAATTTAGAATTTAGATATATTTTAATTTAAATAAAAATTAAATAAATATTTTTTATTCAATATTTTTGAGGAATTTTTCATTAAAATAAATGAGAGAAAATATTTAAACAAAAACAAACATTATTAGGTTGTGTCATAAATAATTAGCCCACCTTAAACAATATAAGTTTGAAAATTCATATCTCGCTGTTCTGAGAACCACTCTGTTTAATTTTTTTGTCATATATTCTCAATGATGTCTTCTTCATTTTCTGAAAGATTTGAAATTTTTCCTCTACTTACAAATTTTTTACGATTTTTTAAAATTTAAGGCAAAACTATGGAATCAGTTGATTTTGCGGCAATTCACGGTGTATCAATCGACCCTTCTTAACTTGTTTCCCGTTACAAGTAAAATTATGGTATTTTTGTAAGCGAGCAGGTGAGTGCCTGCCCCAATATACACATTTTATTTTTTGGATTGGCTTTGATTCAGGGGAGAACGGAATTCTTATCTGTTGTTGGTTGACATCCAAGACGTTCTTCTTCTTTCAGCTCCTCTCTACCTTTCTTTTATTTGAATGACAACCTTTTTTCTGTGTAATACGAGATAACATCTCCTTACTTCGATTAGCATATTTTGCGCCATGATTCCTTCTCCGAATGTCCAAGTTTAAACTCATAATTTAGGTGGACGCTAATTTCATAGTTTTGCCTTAAATTTTAAAAAATCGTAAAAAATTTGTAAGTAGAGGAAAAATTTCAAATTTTTCAGAAAATGAAGAATACATCATTGAGAATATATGACAAAAAAATTAAACAGATTGGTTTTCAGAACAGCGAGATATGAATTTTCAAACTTAAATTGTTTAAGGTGGGCTAATTATTTATGACACAACCTAATAATTTTTGTTTTTCCAAAATTACTTTGAAAAGTAAACAAAAAAAGAATACACTCTGTTTCAAAAGTATAACCCACCTATGATTTTTTACTTTTTTCGAAGCACAGTTGATGTATCCTTTAGAAATTTGGTATGTTGATTCAATTAACTAATCCACGGATATTCCCAAAGTTTCATCAATTTATATCCAATACAAAATTTTTAATTAATTTTTTCTAAAATCTTCCCCAAAATAGTTGTTTCATAAGTATAACCCACTTTTATTTATTATATTTGCAACAATAGGAAAAATCTAAAAAAAATTCATCAAATGAATATACATATATTTATTTATATAAATTAAATTCTCGAGGGAAAAAGTCCAAAACAGAAAATATTTTAAATGAAAAAAGGAAACAATTTTCTTAATGAAGTGATGACGAGAGGAGATATTTAATTATATTTACTCTTAATATGTGCTTTTTAATATAAAAATTAAATTAAATGAATAAATTAATTAAATAAATAAATATAAAATTTATTTTTAGATTATTTTTTTCAATAATTTTTTAAAATAATTATTGCGTGTCAAAAAATATTTTTAAAAATTTTATTGTGCTAAATTTTTACGGAAGGAATTTAAATTAATTTTATATTTCTCGCTAAATATTAGCGAGAAATATAAAAATACTAATTGTACTGTGGGACGGATTCAAGGGGGATTCCGGTTGCAAAGATTTAAAAAAGAAGGATAAATGTTTTTTTAAAATAAATATTAGAGAAGTTTAAACGTTTTTATTTATTTATTTAAATTATTTTTAGGTAAAATTTTATTTAAATATAAAGTTTTTTCATCTCTCCATTAACCGTTTTTACATTTAATATTTAGTATATAGTAATTATTTTATATCAGAAAATAGTCTTTCTCTCAAGAGAATTTAATTAAATTAATTGAAAAATATAAAAAATAAAATAATTTTTACGGAAAGAATTAAAATTAATTTTATTTAAAAAAAATAAAAATAAATGGGATTTAAATTTAATATTAATAAAAACATTTTTATAAAAAAATTGGATAGGTATTCCCTATTAAAGATAAATAATATACATATTTATTTTAGCAGTATCACATCAGAAATATTCTAAAAATTTGTTAACCTAGACAATTAAAAATAAAATAATTTAGAAAAATTTAAATTAATAAAAAAAAACAGGTGTTTATTTAAATAATTTTAAAAGTTTAGAAAATAAATTTATATAGGCAAGCAGTTCTAAGAGAAAATAAAGGTGTCCTTCCTTGTTAAATGTTGGGGATTGAAACAGGTGAAACAAATTCTAAAATAGGTCTAATGAATAGATTTAAGGACAGAGTCACCAAAATTTAGGCCTCCAAGAGTGTAGTGAAATAGCAAGGTTTCATTGTATACATTTAAAAATTAAATATTTTCTATTGGTTATACACAAAATTTGCTTAAAAGGAACAAAACAAACAAAAATCTAAATTCTTAAACCAACGGAAATTGTTGATAGAATATCAAAAGTAAAATCTAAAAATTCATTAAATAATTTAAATTTCCGGCTCTTGTCCAAATTACTCCGGCTCTTGTCCAAATTATTTAACCTTTACGCGCCCAATGAGAAGATTATGCGTAATAACAAATTTTTATGCGTCCAGTCATTTTTTTATGTTCAATCTATGCCACTACTTTCAATAAAAATAAACAAATTTTTGATTGTATTTTATAATTAAAAATATTTAATTTCAAAAATAGATATTAAATTACAAAATTAAACACTTACATAAATGATACAAGGTTTAAAATATCTTTAAATTAAATTTTAATTTAATATTATTTGGCATTAAATTATGGTGTTTATAATAAATTTTGTGGACGAGTCTGATAATTTCGACAGTGATTAAAAAAATAATTTCGACAGTTTAGGAATAAAGAAAAAAATTGTCGGTAATTTAGAAATCTTTAAATAAGCAATAATTTTTTAAAGTGGAAAGATTATCCCGTCACTCTGATCACTTATTAAAAAACTACAAATAGATATGTAGTACCTATCAGGATCGTACTGACAAAAAAAAAATAGAATTTTGAAAATTTTTGAGAATTTTTAAAAATTTAACTTCAGAATGTAGGGCCGAAATAGTCCGGATATATCCACGGATATCCGGATATCCATGTGCAGGTCTGAGAAAAATTGATTTTCTAATTTAAAACAAAATGTTCCAAAATTTGCATATTACTGTACATATGTATAATTCTTACACAAAACGCCAAAACGTGTCGCGAATAATTGCTGGCGCCGAAACGTTGTGTAACCAAATTTCGAAATTTTTTACTAATTGGAAATTTTTGGCTAATTGGAACCTGTTTTTGTTTTTTTAATTTCTTGTGGTTTTAGTTTTTTGCGTTTTATTTTCTTATAATTTTCTTACAACATATTGTTTTAGATATTCTTTTTTATATGTTAAAATTTGTTTTTTAATTGCAGCGACACTTTATTTTAATTTTTATTTTAATGTGCACACAGGATCAGCAGGTTTTTACTGCATATTTTCCATTAAACTTTTTTAACAATTAAAAATTTGGTAAAAGGCGAAATTTAATGGTAACACATAAAAAGGGTAAACCCATTAAATAGCATTTTAGTTTTTTGTGTTAATCATTTTAAAGCGTCTCCCGATGATGAGTTTATTTTGAATTTATAAAAGTGTTTTATTTATATTTTAAAAAATTTTCCATATTGTCAGAAGAATAGCAGAAAATCAGCATTTATGCATCATTCGTTGGATGATATCACTAGGGCTTTATTTGCAAATCTCAGAGGGGGCGTAAATGAAGTAAGAATAATAATATTATTTTAAATCAGGTTGCGATAAAGTAAGAAAATTAAAATATTTTATTTCAAATTAGTGCGAGGATGTGGTTATTTTCTAACTAAAAATTACTGATTTCTTTTCTAAATTATTCTGTTTTTAGGAGGATGAGCTTATGGGTGCCGCGCATACTTGTCCTTTATGTGAATCTCAATTAGTTCCTTGGTTTCTCGGTTATTTTGAGGAATCTGGTCAACAATATGAGCGTATTTTGTGGACGTGCCCTAAGCAAGAGACAAGAGTTTTTTTTAATTTTTTTATAAAAAATATTATTTTTTAATTTTTAGCAATGCTATTTCCCAATGAATATACTTCCTTTGGAGGTTTTCTGGATTCGACGTTCGCTTGAACAAATGGCTAAAGGAATTATTCCTTTGCCGAATCTTCACCTATTGCCTGAGAAATATCACCACCTTTATCCAAAATTGCTTCCAATGGAGAGAAGAAATAACAAACGGAAACCAGAAATGAGATTAGTTTTATTTATAACACAATAGGGGAAAATTTTAATTCTAAATAGATTTGTGTTTTTATTAGTCTTTAAAATTATTTGGCAATCCTAAGTAAATTTATTTAATTATTTTATTTTACTAAGGCTATAACACCACATTCGTCTTCTCAATTGCTAAGAATTTCGAGTGGAGACAACATTCCTCGCTCCTCTGCCTCTTCTTTCAACTTTACCAGTGAGACTTCTGTTGGAACATTGTCAGTTTTAATTTAAACATTTTTCTAATTTTTAAATTTTAAATTTTTTATAGCCTCAAAGATATTCACAAGTCGCATCATAAGGCAAGTACTAGTAGTGATGCTTCTTCTTTGGCAGTCCAGGCTCCAATGGATAAGTGTCGAAAACTTGTGGATTTAAATCCGAATACTTCATCAGCTCTGGTTATTCATTTTTTACCCAAGCCAGTTTATCATCCTTTGTTGTTTGTTCAGAAATCACACAAACTATTGAGCGATGAGAACTTTGGACTTGACACTCAATATGTTCAGAATAATACTGCTATACAGCATCACAGGTATATTGTAAATGTTCCATTCGCTTCAACACAAACCTCGCAATCGGAAGTCGTAAATCAACAATTAAGGTTTCTATTTATTTTAAAAAATATTTTATTTATCAATATCATTTATCTGTCCATTTATTTTAATGGGCAGATAAATGAAAATTTGCTCTAAATTTAATTTATTTTTCATTTATTAGTCTTTAATATAATTTTTTGAACGAGTTTTGTTTTTAATAAATTAATAATTATCTTATTAAAATTTTTTTAGTCATTCATTGGAGCTTAGGCGGTTTTGTCAACGAATTGGCGGAGTAATTGAAGGCAGCAATACTTGCAATAACAACCAAAACAATGAAACTACTGAAAAAGAAAAACAAAATCAGACAAGATACCTTTCTTTAATTAAAAATCCGTCACCAGTAAAATTGCCATCTTTAATACCAACACCTTCGAGTATATTGATTGAGAAGAAACGAAAACTAAAGAATCAGAGACGATTGGAACGCTTGAATTCTAGAGAGAACGAACGAGCACGGTCATTGTCGGCGAGATTTGGGATCATCCCGAAAGTAAATTTTAAATAAATTAATTTTTAATTTAAATTATTGTTTTTAGTTAAGTAAAACAAAAAGTGTCGAAGATAAACGTTTCGAACTTCATGAAGGAATTCTTCCACAATGCAGCACTTTGATTCAACCACATCACCCTGTTGATGAAGACTTTGCACTTTTTGATTCTCTTTGTCCAGGCACAACATATTCATCAATTAGCAGCAGTAGCATTGACTGCGCCGAATCTTTAGCTACTAAAAATTCAGACGAAGCTCGAAGACGAAGAGAAGTTCGGAAATCTGCACGTGCCCAACTACCTAAATATTTACTTGAAGAACAACGTCGAAAAGAAGAAGAACGGTTAGTTTCTATTCAAACAGAAGATAATGTACGGCGAAAGATGGAACTTTTATTGGCGTCGGCACTTTCACGAAATAAGACAAAATCGGAGACAAAAACAAAAATAACTACTTGTGAACGAAATGAGCCGAAGACTACCGCTATAGAAATGGTAAAAAAATTTTTTTGATTATTTGTAATAATTATTTTCTTATTTTTTAGAGTAATTTTGACAATAATCACATGGAGCTCTCAGGAATTCCACACGATTTCCATCAAGATCAAATGACTTCAACAAGTACAGTTATATCTTCTTATCGACAGAAACCGTCATCTGAATTGACTCCAATAAACTACGAAAATGAGGAACTGAATGTTGATAAATTTGACGTTTATGATAGGTGAGGAGAGGGGATGATTTTAAATTTAAAATTTATTTTTTAATTTTTAAAGGTGTGGAACAGTTATGGATATTAGTAACGATGATGAATTTGATTTTGGATTTGGATTGGAGAATGAATTCATCAGTGGAGGAAGCAATATTGAGGATGGAAATACTTTGATGCATCTGAATGATGATACTTCACTTTTAGAAGAATTAAGTAATAGATAAGGGAATATGTGACATTTTTACATTTAATAGTGTGGTAAATTGGCCTGTTCCCTCTTTAAATATTGTATTTAATTTGTCGCACCTTTTATTGTATACACAGGTAATATTTAAACAGATCTCTCAAAATGTTTTTTAAACAATATTTTAAGCAATATTTTTGTTATTTCATTTCTAGTTTTTTTTTAAATATTAGTTTATTTTGTTTTTTAAATGCAATGAATATTTGAAAAAATTATAATTAGTCTTCATAAATAATTCACAATATTTTTAATCATCTGTGATCTCATTTCTTTTACTTAATTCTCTAATCCCCATCCTTTTTCAATTCAACAATGACTAAAGATGTTGCAAGTCCTGGGTTAGCTTTCTCCAACGGAAAGGAATATGCCCCCTCATCTTCTTCGGAAAAGCTTTCAATTGTTAAGTTGCCTGTTGCCCAATCAAGTTTAGCCTCTCCAATTTGATTTTTCTAAATTTTATTTTTAGTACAACTCTAACAGGCTTTTTGACAAAATATTAATATTTCTAAAAAGAAAGACTTACTCCGTCTGTTGTCCATCTTTGTTTTCCATCAGATCCACCGCATTTTCCTGCCCATAGATATTGTTCTTCATCGTGTTTCTTTGTCTTTCGTTTAACCAAGAGCTTCCCTGCAACAGGAAATTCAAATTTATCTCCTTTCTTTATGAAGGCCCGAGCAAGCGCTGCTTCAGAATTCTCAGGAATAAATTGCAAAAGTGAAATAAAGAATATAGGAAAGAAGATAGAAAGAGATAAAAGACTAATCTTCTCCATTAGATTTACCATTAATTTTTGTAGACAGGATGAAAATACTAGTAAAAACAAGTTAATATTAGTCGTCAATTCTTGCTATAATGACCAAGAATCTTCTTGTGTCTGGGCTCCGTAATTTTTTAATGCGCCAGGCACCAAGCAAGGACGGGAAGATGGTATAAAGTCATTCTACCGGAAATTTGTCTAAATTATGTATTTCTTTAGGTAAGAACCGAAAAACGTAATTTGGAGAAAAATATTGAATTATTGCTTAAAGTTGTAAGCAATATAATTTCCTGAGGTATACAATTACAAAATGGGAAGGAGACCGCCTTCTTAGATAACTTACTATTAAACAAAATTAATTTAGGTAGTTTTAAATTTCAGAAATATAGTTTGTATATTTTTATATTGAGAATAACTTCTCTTATCCCATCATTATGTTTTTGAAAGTCTTTACTATTAAAAAGGCAAGTGTTCTTCAAATATTTATAGTAAGGACATGAAAAAACAGGTTTAGATTGTTTGTTTGATAAAGCAAATGGATGTTTTTTTAATTTTTACATTTTTTCCAAGTGTGAAATAAGGTGATAGACCAACAAACGAAGACGTTTCTTTATAAAAATTTGAAAAGTTGTTTTCTATTAAATTACAAGTGAACAGCTGCCGATTATTTTTAATGTGAAAAAATCTCTAATTTTTAATTTACTAGTATTTTGAAAAAAAATATAAGAGAGATGATTCATAGAAATAAAATTACTCAGCAAATCCGATGATTAAGATCGACGAGTACAGAACATTCGACGTGTTTTTTAAATACAATAGAGATGAAGGTAGGTTTGTTTGGAAGAAAGAATAGTCAACCTGTTCCTACTTCATTTTTCTATTGTACCTACGTGATAAATTGTTTTACGTGTGCTCGTCGATCTTACCAAATCTTAGAGATAACACAATATAAAAATGCAAAGTATGAGTGAATAAGACAGAAATTTCAAATTAAAACGCAAAAAAAGAAAAATTATGCTCTAACAATGTTGCGAAAACTGCCAATCAAAATGATAAAAAAGGAAAAGGTCGACAATTCCTTAAATCTTATTTTCTAAAAGTAAAAACAATTATACTTAATCATCGACCTTCCACATTTAACATAGTAATTTATGTTAGATCAAGATTGAGGAAAAGCAGCAAATTTATGAGAAGATAGGTGTATTACTATAACAAAAATTACTAAAAAACCACATGTATGTACCAGGCATTTAATAAATATTTAATAAAAATTCATAGCATCTTTAGTTTTTTACTGTAAAGATGGTAAACTATAGAAGCAAAATCAAAGAATTTAAGTCAAATGATGCTATGAATGACTTTAGAATATAACAGTTTCGCAAAAATTAAATCTCTAAAATTTATACAATCTTTTTATTTTCCGCCTTAATACAAAAAATTTAGAAATATTTAGAAAAAAGATTATCTAAACTTAGATTATCTTAAAAATAAACAATTTTAAGAAATGAAATAACAAAAATAAATGAGCGAAGTTGTTTTTTTCAATAACCATTTAAAATATTCTTTAAAAAATAAAATCTAATAAAAAATTTAAAAAAAAAAGAAAATATCCCAGAAAGATCACAAAAAGATGCCATTCAAATATAGCACACGTAAAATACAAAGTTTTTTTTATTGTTTAACGATTCTTCAATTCTTGATGAGTCCTTTTTGAAAGCCTACCACAACAACATCCAACCAATAAAAGAATTAAAAGGCCAACTCCAAACCTACAAAAAATACAAAAATTACTATAATTTTATTCTCTCATTAGCATCATTTTTTAGAATTTGTTTAAGATCAATGAAAAAGTGCACCCCTTTTGAAACTGAACGCGCCAAAAATCCAGCGCCTTTTTGAAAAAATTCACTTGTACGAAAAATCTGTTTGACGTGTAGTTTAATTTTATTTGCCTGAACCGGTCAAGTTTTTCGGAGATAACGCGATAGTAAAGTTTTGTATAAATATTTTAAAAAATTAACTGACCATGTCAAAATAGAACTACGTTGTGGATGTTGTGCAATAGCATTAGCTAAATCAGACCAACTTTCAGGTAATTTCATTTGATACTCGCTATGTGCAATCTGCCAGAGTTTATTTCTTTCTGTAAGCTTTTCACGGCAAACAGACGAGAGGGCTGATTGAGGGTTTCTAAGAGCATCAACAAGACACATAATAACTAAAAAAATATTTCAATTAAAAGAAAACAAAAAAATTTATAATTTTCTTACTTCGACTTTCACCAGGCTGAACATTTGCACATATGCGTTGAGCATCAAGACTACATGCTTCATGTAATCCTGGATCCAAATGAATATCAACAAGAGATTCTTGAGTACGACGTGCAAGCTAAAAAATAAAGACTTTTTTAAAATAAAAATTATTTAAAATTTACTTCCACAGCACAATTCTTGTCTGTAATCATATTATTATAAAAATCTGATTTTAAACACTCCAAGACAGAATCAAAGTTGCCACTGCGGCCGATGATAGTGTTTGTACAATGTTTACTAATTGTGTATTTGCAAGCCTTGTAAAGTTGTGGATCAAGTTGAATATCAAATTCGCTTTCAAGAATTATGCGAGATAACTAAAAAAAAGTTTTAAAATTAAGTGACTTAAATTAAGAAATACTTCTTCTTTGCAAGGTGCGGACAATACGGTCATTTTGGTAAACTTTGCAAATTGAGTTCTCAGACAAGTTGCAATTAAAGGACCAAGTTGTTGCTGTGAATATTGAGGGTTATTAACTTTCTTGAAGTCTGCTGGACAACTGCGAAATAAAAGCAAATTAATTTAATTAAAAAATTAAACGACAAACTATTGCTTGGCTTCTTCATGACAAGAATCAAGTAACTCAGGATTGAGTCGATCATCCTTTGTTCTCTCCAACATTCTAGTTTGGACAACTCTTTGACAATCTTTTTGAAGAAGTCGGATAATCTTCATATTTGTTAAACACTCAAGAACTTTTTCACCGCGTTGGTTCGGGCAATGCCGATTAATATCGAATTTACATGAACGCTAATAAAAAAATTAAGTAAATAATTAGGAGAGTAAAAAAAAACCAAAAAATATAAAATACCTGCAATTCATCATCAAAAGTATTGTCTAAAGCTTCAATTTTTTCTCTTGCAAAAATAAGTGCTTTGCAATCAGGAACTATAAATTAAAAATAATTTTTAAAATTAATTATTTTAACCTAATTGGTCGAAATTAATTCGAAGACATTCAACAATTTGTTCAAATCGGGTATTCGGTTCTTTCATACATTGGAAGCGCTTAATGTCAGTTGAACATTTACCCATCAGAGAGGGATCAGCATCATTCATGTGCTCTTTGTCATCAAACTGAAGTCACAAATTGTAAAAAATTAGTTAAGAATTTCAAAAAAAAATTTCAGAGATTAGATGATTGGTATATTGAACAAAATTGTATAATAAAATAACAAAGGAAATAGAAAGAAGAAACAAAAGAAAAATAAACAAAGGAGGAAAAGAATAGAATTGAACTCACATCGACCTGTTCTTGTTGCAGATAAGCTACCCGCAATTGTTTTTTGCAGTCCTTGCTTAAATCTTTGTCTATTCCAAGAATACGATGTTCAAAAACAATATTGCTTAAACATCGAATGATTGCACCCCTAAAGTATGTGAACGTATTTATACTTAAATTCAAAAAAATCCTTACTTGTCTTGTCCAAATTGTGCACAATTTGCCTTAATATCATCAGTACAAGCCTGAGTAAATCGAAAGTTGAAATGATAGTCACGAAGCGAGATTAATTCGAAATGGTTAACATATGTACGGCATTTTGGCCCCATTTCCTCAGCATCACGATGTTCTGAAAGACATGTTAAAACATCCCCATGATCAATTTCTTGATTGATATATTGTGAACAATAAGCATTGATTACTGGACGACAAGCACGAGACAAAAGACGGTTCAATTTTGTATCCTAAATAAGAAGAAAGTTTAAGGCAATCTATGACAAGAATGTAAATAAGTGTAAAACTATTACTTTTCTATTCAAAAAATTAACCTTAGATTCCATTTTTGTAAATTTCTCAACTTCAGTGTAGCATTTCGGGTGCCGTCTCTTGAATTCCTCAGTTTCAAAATGTTCTTGGAGACAATCCATCTCCTACAAAATAAGATTAATAAATCCAAAATTTCAATAAAACCTCAGTCGGTTGAACATTTTGGGAGCAATATTCTGAAAGTGCCTGACGACAATTTTCTTCAACATCAGGAAGCATATTAACGCGTGATGCACGCTCATATAATACACGACGAACATTTTGTGCACATTCAGCCTTCAATGGTTTTTCTTCGTCATAACCAGCTCGATAAAGACAGGCAAGAACCTTAAGTTTTATTTTTATTCTAATCAATTTAAGAACAAAAAACCTGAGGTCCCGGATCAACAACTTGATTTGATTGTCCACTTAATTGATTCGCACCCTTGTGCCATTCAGAGACCGCAGAACAACGATCAACAGCCTCTTGGTGGCAAGCTTCATAAAGGTGTGGATCAAGAGACCAATCACGGGCCATAAAGTATTGAACCTTTAAAACTTTAATTAGAAAGGTTTAAAAGAAAAAATGGATAAATTTCTATCAAAAATTCATGTAATAATCACCTCAATTAGACGTTGTTCACAATCATCAGTCATATCAGCTTCATCCAAATTCTTCATTAAACATGTAAGTGTATTAGCTTCAGAAACAGCATCTTGTTTACATTTTCCTTCAATCAATTCCTTGCAAGAGGCATATAAAACTTTGTCAACTTGATAATTAGATCCAATATCTGCCACTTTAACAAGATCTTGAAGGGCATTTCTGCATTGTTGTGTTAAAGTTTTTTGTTCGTTTCTTTCCTGGGCATGTGCCATTAAACAATGAACGGTTTTCCCTGGGAAAATATGAAGTCGATAAATTTTTAGAGATAATTAATAATCCAAAAGTAACCCAATCAGAAATAATTTATTTAATTATAAACAAAAAAAATCTTAAAAACCTTCAGTCTCCAAATCTCCTTTAGGTGAACAATATTTATCAATTTCTGTAGCACAATACATAACAACCTCTGGTCCCATTCTAAATTCTTGTACCATCATTTCACGATGAGAAAACATTTCATGTTTACATTCGTCGCTAAAAACTACTAAATTTGGCCATTGTTTTTTTGCTGCATTTTCATCTTTAGCTGCTTGTTGTCTTTCATGTTCTTGTTGATTATAAAAATGAATTCCATTCTCAAGACAAAGAACAACCCAACTCAGATGAAATTGAAGTGATTTTTCAAATCCTGGTTGTGGAATACATCTATAAGCTTGTAATTCTTTGTCGCATTGTTTTAATAATGGATGGGCAAGACGAAAGTCACGTCCTAAAATAATAAAAATTAAATTTAAAATAGATACTTATTGGACAGTAAAAAAAAATTAATTTAATTTACTTTAAATCAAAGTTTCCAAAATAAAAATATTTCATACCCATCATTCCAGCTCTCTCAGCAAGAATTCTTGCACACTTTAAAGTAAATTAATAATAACAGAAATAAGCAAAATACCTCAGGTTGCATTCGTTTATCTTCTTTGTGTTGCATCAAACACTGAAAAACTTTCCCTTCTCCAGCATTAATTTCACTACAAAATTCCTAAAAATAGAAAATTTTTTATTTATTAAAAAAATAATTTGCCTCTCTATCATGCCGACATGCAAAAAATAATGGCCCTAGAAAAGATTAATTTTTAAATTAAAATTTTAGTTAACAAACTATCCAAATGGAAATCATCAGATTGGAGTTCAGCAATTCGTCTCACTTCTTTACGACACTCTTCAGACATTCCGTTAATAATTTGTTCTTTGGTTGGATCTTTTTGAACATTAACAATATTTGAAATAAGGCATTCTAATGTTGAGCCTTAAAATTAAAAAAACATATTTAAATTTTTGAAAAGGTGTTTTCTTTTATGCCATCTTAAATCACTTTTCTCTTCTCTCTTACTTTCTACCTAATAGCATAGGGAAAAATCAAATCAATAGCATAGGGAAAAATCAACAGCAAATAGGGAAAAAATAGGGAAAAATCATTTGGGTCTTAAATAATTTTATATTCACTCATTTATTTCGTATTCTTATAAATTAAATTTGCTTTATTTTATCTGCTTGAATGCTCCTTAACAAATTCAATCTAATATTGATTGTAATGAGAAAGGAGAGGAAGAGAAAAGTGATGGGAGATATATAGAGAAATTAAAAAATTAGAAAAACCTTGAGAATGTGGCACACGAACATTTTGATGTAAACTAGGTTTTGTTAATTGTCCACAACCAAGTTGTTTTATGATAGCAGCGCAATGTTCAACAAAAGGCGCAATTAAAGCAAAATCAGAAAAGGCAACTTTCTCTACGCGAAGTAAAAATTGAAAACAACGAGAGCCTTGATCAATTTCATGTACATGCTCCATCATACAAGAAAGTGCATAACCAGGCCTAAGATCTTGTGTACATGCTTTTAGGCGATGATTTTGGTTAATATCAACAGTGCAAAATTGTTGAAGAGCACCAATAAAACGCTTGTCCTTAAAATTTAACAAAATAAAAATTTTATTCTGAAGAAATTTATTCTGAAAAATCTTTCAAAAACTTATTTAAAATTAAAATACCTGTGTCAATTCAACTTTATATTCCCAAACTGCTTGAGCACACTGTGGTTGTAAAACTTCATTTTCACTATAACCAGCATCTTGTAAACACTCTAAGGTATCCATATCACTCAAAACTTCTCCAGGTCCAAGTTGTGCAATATTCTTCTTGCAATATTTATCAATATCTAACCTACAATCAGGTTTTTGTGCAAGCCGTTGAGAGTCAGAATGAGGTTTATTAGCATCAAAATTTGCGTTTACTTTAAAAAGAAAATTTTTTAAAAAATAATTAAAACAAAAAAACCATTGTCAGGTGGTGGTTGCTGTTGTACAGGGACTTGCTGTCCTTGGTCAGCTAAAAAATATTTTTTAATTAATAATTTATATAAATAAATAAAATTAAAAGCAAAAAAGACTTACAGCTGATCCGAGAAAATAATATAGACAAAACAAACAAAAATATAATTTTGGCTGATAAAAGGTCAAAATTCATTCCTGAAAATTTTCCTAAGGAGTTTAGAAAACATAAAATTATTTAAAAAATTAATTAAAATTGGCCAAAATTAATAAAGATGACGCGAAAAATGTAAAATAAGCGCAACACAACTTGGAATTAAAGTGGCCAACTCACCAAGAATTTCGTCTCAAAATTTTATTATGATACAAATTGATACTGTAGTTTTAATGGTGTTCGCGCGTTAAACTAAAAAATAAATATAAATTATTCACAAGGAACTTAAAAGGATTAACATTAATGTGGTAATTGTAAATCATCTGAAAAGTTAGATTTGATGATAGAAGTCGTCGTTTATTTAATATGTATTTATTTAATATTGTAAGTATCTTTAACGTCCGTTCTTGCTTCCATTAGCCTTATTCTTCGCACATCTGTGGAGGGAAATGAAAATTATATTAAATTTAAAAAATGAAAAAAAAAGTTTGTAGACGCATAATTATTCGACTAACTTGTTCGAGCCCTTTTTAACGACGAGCTGTTTGCATCACTACAAAGATACTTATTGGACAAAAACAGCACTAAAAAGGGAAATTTCTCCTTCTAAAGCATAAAAGAAAAAGTCTGTCTTTTTTGCTTTAATTTAGAAAAATTTTCGGTCTTGACGTCTCTATTATACATTTTTAACATTATCCACTTCATCTACCTCTTTATAATAATCATTTTAAAATAAAAAAATATATTTATTTATTTATTATTTTAATAATCAATTATTAAAAAAATATTCGGATTATTTATTTACTCGATTATACAATTTATTTTAATCTGGCAATGAGTCAGTCCAATTACTAAATCTAAATTTCTGCCACATTTTGAATTATTTTAACAAAAAAAGGAATTTTCAGTAATTTGTTTTCATTTGCCAGATTCTTTTTTCCTTTTTTTATTTCATTATTTTTCAAAGAAAAAACAATTTAATAAAATGTTTAAAAACTATCAAATTTTGTTTTTATTTCAATTATTAATTAATTATGGCACAACGAATTGTTTTAGTTTGTTTGAATCTGTGAGCTTAATTAAATCTTTTATAAGATTTTTATTTTTTTTTAGTTAACATCAACTACTATAATTCCAAAAAATTCATCTAATTTTGAAAATATTACTTTAGGTGGAGAAAATGTAACTAATAATATACAAGTATTAGTATCTAATACAAATACTTCATTGACAGAAGGTATGGAGGGGAACAAAAATATTTTTCTACTAACAATTAATTAAATTTGATTGAAATAGGAGAAAATAAATATATTATTTTTAATGTTAATCCAAATAAAAATTCGTTTCCGTAAAAATATATTTGGAGAATTTAAAAATAATTTAGAAGATGTGGAGGATGATGAATCGTCAGAGCCAGTGGAATTTCTTGAAACAATGAATGGCGATAATTTGGTAAAGGGGGATAAAGTAAATTAATTAGAAGAGATTTGTTTAAATTAATTAAATTAAAGGTTATTGAAGTTCGAACAGAATGGAATACACATGTAGGGAATGATGATGCTGAAGCAACTGAATAATTTTAGCATATTTAAAATTATTATTTTTTTATTAAAATAACATTTGAATAAATTTAATTTAAAAAATATATTTATTTTTACTAAAAAATATCCTTTCTATTTAAATGTCAAGCATTTTGATCTCTAAATACAAATTAACCTGCGCAGGTCATTTTTCATAGATATTAAAGATAAAGAAATAGAAAGGTTTGTATGTAGGTAGTCTACAAAAACTTTTGTTTTGTTTATTTATTAAATTTATTATTAAAGTTTCTCTCTCTGTATCAACCAAATAAAAGGTAAATTTTACATGTTCCTTTAAATCGTTTTTTTTGTGAAAATAAAAAAGAACAAAAAAATAAAAAAATATGTTAACAGCTTGAATTAAATATATTATACTAGTTATGTATGTGTATATTCACACAAAAAATTATAAAAACACTTTTTAATTAAAAAATCGATTAGATCAACAATAAATGATTAATTTATGAAAAATGTAATGAACGGCTTTATGATTTGTTTGTTTGATAAAATTATTAGAGACAGTAGAGTTTTGTAAAAAAAATAAAATATCTGTATGTAGTTTATTTTTGTTTATTTAATTTTTTGATAATTTAATTATTAAAATCAAAATTCACATTATTGTTTTTTCCTCTCATCAAAATTAAAAAAAAATAATTTTTTAGACTGAAACGGTTTATTAAAAATATTTTAAACAATTTTAACGAGAATTTTATAATCGTCTTCTCCCTATCAATATCGTTTTTATTGAAAAACGTCATGAAAGTTAAAGAAAGTGAAAATATTTTAAAATAAAAAAAAAGAAAAAGAAAATAGGGGAGAGATCATTGCGCTGTCAGGAACACCTCTCTCCCTTCCAATGGGTGGAAAAATAAAAATATAAAATTGTATATGTACATCCACCACGTCTTTTATTTTTTTCCTAAAAATTATTATTTTCTTTTATTTATTTAAAATTTAAATTTAAAAATCTTTTTATATTTATTTTTAATTCATGAAAAAATAATGTAAATACATATATAAATTAAAAATTTATATTCACCTATTTAAATTAGAAACAAAAATATCGTTATAATTGCGAGGCTAAAAATATGTACAAAAATTTTATTTTATTTAAATAATTTCTCAAATAACTTTTTAATTTTTATTTTAAAAACATTTTATGCTTTTCCCAATCATTTATTAGTAATAAAATTGAAAAAATTCCTTTTGTACATTCTCTTATAATATTTTTCTATTTAATCTTTGCCTTTTGCCATTCACAATACTTTTAACCACAAATAATATGACTTTTTTTTAAAAAATTATTTCATTTTATTTTTTATTTTACTTTTTTTCATATTTTTTGCTTTACATAAATTAAAAATATTTATTTTAGAATTAAATTATTTAAATAATTTATTAGATTTAGAAACTGAATTTGTGATCGATCAATAATATCGGTATTGATAATCGAAAGACTAATCGTTTTATAACATCGATATTTAAAAAATTAATTTACCAATAGGGCCAATTAATTAAAGGAAATACCCGTCGCATGTTAGTCCTGTTTAAGAGACGAGAGATTCCTGAAAAATTATTTTTTAATTTCTAATTATAAAACAATAAAAAGCACAGATAATCTTTTAAGTTTAATACTAATCTGTTAGATATTTTTTGCATAAATTTAAAACCTTTAGGTAATTTCTAATTTCCGACACTTCCTTCATTCTCGTATTTCTTTGAAATTTATACAACACTTTAACCTCTCTCTTTTTCTTTTTTATTGATTTATTATTAAATTATTTTATTTTTAATTATTTTTAAAAGAAAATAAAAAATGGTTGATCGTCTTGTTCGTTTACGTTCTGTTTGTTCACCAACAAATTCCTTTGATTCTTTTCGAAGTACTCATTTACGCATTGGAGATGTTATATCATTATATGCTCCTGATTCGAGAGGAGAAAATAACAACATCTGTGGGCATGAAGGATTTTTGTCAACATTAGGGTAATTAATATAATTTGAATGAGGCCCAATCCGAGACCCTCTAACATTTTGATGAAAATCAGGGTTTGCGGGTTTGGGACCGGAACCTTTGATAAATTCTCTAATAATTCTCTCTTTCTCTCATTTTTTTTAGTTTGGTAGATGAACGTTGTGTTGTTGTAGAAGGACATGGAAATTTACAATCACCCCCAGAAACATTTAGAGGTTTACACAGCCAATATTTTTTTAAATAAAATTATTTAAAAAAAAAGATTGTCTTTTCCGTATTTGTCCAATAAATAGATATTCAGCACAAAAACAATTATGGATGGAACAAAAAAGATTACAATATTCAAATTCAAATAGTTCTTCAGATTCTTCTATAGATGAAGAAATGTTAATTAGAGTTGAAATTGCTGCAGAAAAGGAAAGAGAACAAAATAGAAATGATTATACAAAAATGTTAGGGAATATAGTTCAAGTAAATTAAATTATTTAGAAATTTTGTTTGAAATTTTTAATTTAAAAAAAGTATGGTTCTTCAATCCAACTTTTACATGTAAAATCAGACAAATATTTAACAATGCAAAAAAATTCCCCAGCACGTCAAGAAAGGAATGCAATGCGTGTTTATTTAGATAAATTAGGAAATGAAGGTTCTTGGTTTTTTGTTGAGCCTGCTTACAAACATGTTTCTTTGGGAGATAATGTAAATAAATCTTGTGATATAAAATAATTAAAAAAATAATTTAAAAAAAAGGTAATGTCTGGTGAAAGAATTACTTTAGTTTCTTTTACTTCTAATAATTCAAATATTTCTTCTGTTGGCCCAAAACTTCAATTACACCTTTCTAATCACAGATTAACTGACCACAAAAATTGTTGGGAAGTTAATTGTTTAAATGAACAAACGGAGTGGCAAGTTTGTTTTGAAATTTTTGAAATTACATACAAAAATATTTATTTTTAAGGCACATGTTTTTCTTCAATATGATGAAAATATGACAGAAAATGTTAAATCAGTAAATTAATTTTTAAATTTCTTTTTTGACATTTTTTCTCAAAGGGAGATGTTCTTCGTTTATTTCATGCTGATCAACAAACATTTTTAACATTAGATTCTGAACCTAAAAATATTCAAAACGATAGAGTATTTCTTAGATTAACTAATAGACCATCTGCAACTGATGCAACTTCTTCCCGTGCCCTTTGGGAAATTCAAGTATTTAATAGAGAAATGCCTTTACGTGGGGGAGCTTTAACTTGGAGAAAGTATGTACTACTTAAATTACCTCCTCCAAATTTATCAAAAAATTCTCTAATTTATTCTAGATTTGTCCGTTTCAAACATTTGGCAACAGACCAATACTTAACTGTTGTTCCAATTGATAAAGAAATAAAAAATAATGAAGAATTAACTAATAAAAAAGCAAATAATAATAAAAATAATATTTTATCCTATAATTCAACAACTTTTATTCAATTCCGTTCAATACCTTCACAGCCAGAAACAGAAAATCCAACATATATTTTAGTACCAAAAAGATCAGAAGATCCGTGTAGAGATGAGGATATTCTTTTTATGTTGGATCCTTGTACCAAAGTTCAAACTGTAAAAATTTATATATTTTTTAAATTTTCTTTCTAATATTAAAATAAAAAAAAAGAAAATTATTTTTTAACTAATAATTTATTTTTTAAAGAAAGAATCTCGAGTACCAGTTAATTCATATGGTAAAAAATATTTTTTATTTTAATTTACACATATAATTTTTCAGTTCGTTTTCAACATGTAAAGGTGTTTATTGAATATTTTAATTTATAAAATAATAATTTAATTTTTAAAAAAGACATGTACTTGGTTACATTCAACTAATCCTCAACTTAAATCTAATCTTTATTATTCAAGTAAAAATGAAAAAGGATGGGTTAAGGTAAATTTTCTGTTAAATTTTTGTGGGGAAGAAGAGAGTGTAAATTGTGAATTTTTGATAAGAGAAGGATTTACAAAATAATATTTTTATTAAGGTAATTTGTGAGCCATATAAAATAGATAAAGAAGCTTTTTCACTTTCGCCTGTCGTTCCAAACGAAGTTAGAGATTTAGACTTTGCCAATGATGCTTGTAAAGCTTTACATCAATTTGTTGATTTAATTAAAAGTGGAAAACAAATTTGTAAAGAAATAATTAAATCAACAACCCAATTATTAATTGACTGTATTTATTTTGTTACTGGAATACAACAAAATAACCAAATAATGATTGATCCTCTAAAAATTTTAAATTTCGAGCCTTTGAGGGATCGACAAAAATTATTGCGAGAACAAGGAGTTCTTGCACAAATATTTGATTTACAAAAAGCTCCCTTCCTTCCAAGACAGGGAATTGGAGAAGTTCATCCACTTTTAAGTGCCCCAGCTGAATTAAATGAACCAAGAAATGAATGCTTTTTAAAAATGTTTCAAGTAGATTAACTGAAATTAAATTTATTTTTTATCTTTTAAAAAAAGTTGTCATATTCATTACTTTTATATTCTCAATGTGGTTATCGTAAAAATCAAGAATTTTTAGCTGAAAAGTTTGATCACATTCAAGAACATATTGGATTTAATTTATTAGCTGAAGAAACTGTTTAGTTGTTTTTGTTTAAATTTAAATTAAATCTAATTTAAGATGACTGCTGTTTTACATAATAATCCAAAATTGTTAGAGAAATATGTTAAAATACCTCATGTTGAACGTTTTGTTGAACTTGTGGTAAAAAATTTTTTTTCATTTAATTAATTTTTAACACAAATTAAATGTCAAAAATTAATTTTTCTAAATTTCTTTTATTCAAAATTAATTAAAATACATAATATACTTAAATTTTCTTTTTAAAGAGAAATAATCGTTGTGGTAAATTTCTTTTTTATTTGGCCGATCTTTGTGTATGTCGTGGGGAAGCTAATAAAAAAATTCAAGAATTAATATGTAATTGTGTGGTAATAAATAAATAAATAAATAAATTTTTTTTAAATTTCTTTTTTAAAGCTAAATGAAAAAAATAGAGAAATATTTATGTTAACAGAAAAACGTTTAATTTCTTCTCAAAATAATTTTGAAGTTTATATTTGTTGGGGTTATTCTGGTTCAAAATGTTCTCCTTTAGTTAATTGCTCTAATTTAATAGCCGAAGAAGATGAAAAAGAAATGTTTGATTATTACAAACATCAATTAGAATTATTTGCACAATTATGTCAAGACCAACAATATTTAGCTATAGACCCTCCACCTGAAAGGAAATTATTAAATATAAGTCAACAACTTCCTGTTGATTTAGTTATTAAGTAAATTAAGTTCTGATTAAAATTAATTTAAAAATAATTTAAAAAAGATGTATTTCTGATTCTCGTCTCCCATTTGATATTCGTGCTTCTTTTTGTCGTTTAATGCTTCACCTTCATGTTGTACGGGGTTCACCTGTTCCAGCTGTAAGACATGCACGTTTATGGAGGGATATACCTGAGAAAGTTTTTATTAAAAAGTAAAAATCCTTAAAAAATATTTTTTTAATTTTCTAAATTTTCTAAAAAGATATCACAGTTCAGCTTTAGAATCTTATAAAAATGAAAATACTTCAATGGATTCTAATGGGGGGCATATACCTGTGATTGAATTTCATCAAGAAATTCTTGAAACTGTCCAAAATTATTTATTAGAATTATGTAATTTAAATAATGGACAACAACCAATACTTAATGATTTGCCTGAATATGCTGACCAAAATAGATTAACATTTGAAGTTTTTTTGATAATTTTCAAAAAAAAATATTTTCTTTTAAGGTAATTAATTTAGCTAAAGCATTAGCCCAATTTGGATTTTATGATTTTGAACAAATGCTTGAATTAACCCAATATTTATTAATTATTGTAGATAGCTGCCCTTCTCAAAAAGAAAATAATAATTTAATTAATAATAATTCAAAAATAAAAACACATACAAAATTAATTAGACAAATATCTAAATTTACTTCAATAACAACAAAAAATGATGAAGAAAATAATGAAATTGTTGTAAATATTTTTTGTTATTTAATTAATTAATTTAATCTTTAAGAATTTAATAAAAAATAATCTTTCCCCTTCAACAACTCCAATTAATAACAACAATATTTATTCAAAACCTCCTCCAAATACTTTAGAAATTCCAACAACAAAAGCAATAATACAAAAACAATTTAATAATAATAACACAAAAGATTTAACTGAAGATTCAACAAATTCAAAACGTTCAAGGGAAATGCTTTTAAAAACTAAATTAATTGTTGTTGAATTAATTGATTTTATTATGGATGTTAGAAGGTAATTAATTAATTGAAATGAAGAAAAAAAATATTTTTTAAGAGATTTTCGAGTAACAAAAGCACTTTCATTTTACAAAAATTTGTTGTCTTCTTGCAATGAAAATGGGGAAATAAAGGAAACACCAGGTAAGTACAGGAAAAGATTAATTGTAATTTTAACATACCGTATTTACTCGATTAATTCCCCCGAGGAATTATTTTTTCAACCCATCCGTGGCATGGGGAATTAATAGGGGGTGGGGAATTATTCGAGGGTGGGGAATTAATCGAGTAAATACGGTACCTATATCTAATACAAATTTAATTTTTTCTCTATAGTTATTTCAAAAGAATTAATTGAACAATTATCTCGTTCAGTATTTATTGACTCAGAAAAAGAATTAGATATGGATAAATTTAAGGGACAACAATTATTAAGAATTTTACTTCAAATGACGATGATAGAAGATTTTCCTTTATTAACTAGCACAGCATTAAAATTATTATTTAGACATTTTAGTCAATTTCAAGAATTAATTGAAGATATGAAACAAGTATAGTTTAAATTAATTTTTAATTTAAAATTAAAATTAAAAGATTCAATTACTTGTATCAAATCAAGATATAAAGAATTACCATCAAGTAGACAGAGATTTATTTATTTTAAAACAATTAACTGAGAAAAGCGAACTTTGGGTACATTACGGAACACAATTAGAAGGGTCTTCAACAACTAGCTGTTCTTCCCCCTCAAATCCAAGTCAAGATCGTTCGGACGATGATTTTATACACGAAACAACTTTGTCTGTTCCTTCAATTGAAACTTTACAAGAAAAAGTTTCGATTGGTTTAGCTTCAATTGTTAATGGAGAACAACAACAACAACAAAAATATTTAAAAGAAACTTCTACAGGAAACGAATCCCCAACAACTAAAAGACGTAAAACTTTAAAAAGTATTAGAAATAGTGCTGGAATATTACAACAACAACAACAATCACCACAATCTGTTTGAAAAAGCTTTTTTTTTTAATTTTAATTAATTTTTTAGTCAATAGTTAAAAGCGGTCCTGCTGCAGCAATTGCTATTTTACAACAATATTATCCAAAATTAGCACGTCAACAAAATCAATTAGCTTCTATTGGGCTTTTGTTGGCAGGTAAATATATTTTTTGGATAATTCCTTTACTGATACTTGAAGTTATTTTTTTGAATATAAACGATGAAAAGAAAACTATCTTATTTCCTCGATTTATATTAATTTTAATAATTTATTTTAAAAAAGGTAATTAGGTAGATAAAATTATCTTCACACCATTTTTGATTTAAAAATATATTTTAAGACACTTCATTCAATAATGGAAAAAGCCCCTATTATCCAGTAGGGAATGTGACATAAAGGATCCAAAATTTATTTTAAAAGGTACAACAACAGATAATGATGGTGTTCAACGAAATAAAGCAGAAATTAGCAATACACTTCATTCAATAATGGAAAAAGCCCCTCTTATTTGTTATTTACTTGTTAAAGAAGTAAATTAATATAATTAAATTAATTTCTATTTAAAAATATATTTTTAAAGATTATTGTTCGAATGAAAGATTTATGTTTTTCTTGTGCTGCAAGTAATTATCGAAATCAACAATTATTACGTAATATGCTTGTTTATGAAGTTATTTTGCAATTTCTTTGTATTCCTTTTGATCGAAAAAATGACAATGAAATGCCAAAACTTTTAACTTTAAGTCATGAATTTTTGAGATCTTTTTGTAAAAATAATAAAGAAAATCAGTCAAGACTTTATATCCATATTGCTCCAATTGAAGGTGGAGGAGGAGGAGGTGGTAGTGGGGGAGGAGGAGGTGGTGGTGGAGGGAATACAGAACAACAACAACAAAGACATGAAGGTGGAAAACTTTCTGTTGAAACGGTAATTTGAGTAATAAAAAATGGGTACAGTCCAAAAGGAGCAAAGGCGTAAATAAATTTTGGTAACAATTTCTTTAGCACGATAAGAGGAGACGTTTAATGCTAAATTTGGTAAGATTCGAAAATCCTGGCGACCTTTTGGATGTGCCCCGAAAAAATAAATTACTTGGGATTGTCTTCTTAATTCCTTGTTTTTTTTCTGTAAGAAGAATAAAAATCCGAAATGATGTGGAGGAGATGAAATAATTTATTTTCACTTTTAGAATCTCTTAATATTTTTAAAGGTTCAAGACTGTGCTACAATAGTTTCAATATTTAGAGGAAATTCAGAATTATGTGAACATGTTTCTGAACATTTTATTGGGCATATTGTTAATTTAATAGAAAATAAACAAAGAAATTCTATATTTCTTGAATTATTACAAGTAATTGTTTCTTCTTGTGAAAAAGGATTGGATTTGTGTCAAAATAAAGTTGTTGATGAAGTAAATAAAATAGGAATAAATATTTTTAAATAAATATTTAATAGATTGGTAAAGCAGCAGAAGATGTTCGGCATTTTTATGTTGATAGTGTTTCTTTTGAACAACGTCTTTTTTAATTTAAATATTTAATTTCCTTTAATCTTTAAGTAATTGAAATGATGAAAAAATCGAATATATCAGATCTGGATTCTTCTCATCCTTTACGTTATCATATAGAATTGGTTAGATTAATGGCTATGTGTACTAAAGGAAAAAATGCGGTAAATGAATATAAAAAATAAAAATTATTTTAAATACCGTATTTTCTCTAGTAATCCCCCAGGGGGGATTATTTTTCAACCCATCTCTAGAGTGGGGAATTAATAGAGACTGGGGAATTAATAAAGACTGGGGGATTACTAGAGAAAATACGGTAAATACACCTCTTTTTGGGGTGAAAAATTTTACATAAAGATGGGGAAAATGTAAAATTGAGGGTATTGTTTAAGCAGCTCCCCTATCCAATGAAGGTCTGTCTATACTATTTATAGTATGTTGGGGTTAATATATTTATTTTTAAAGGTAACAGAATTAAAATGTGCTTCACTTCTTCCAATGGACCATATTGTCAGAGTTTTAACTTCAAATTGTTGTATTTTAGAAGTAAAAACTGTTTATTTACAATTTCTTCTTACGTGTTATATTGAAACGTAAATTTAATTAATTTTTATTTAATGAAAAAAAAGGGGGGGTATGTATACTAGTTTTGATACCATTAAGAGGGATAGTATATCCATTCACTTAATATATTATTTATTTTTTTAGTGATTTAGAATTAAAAGATGCAAATAATTCAGAATATTTAGAATTAATTTTAAACGAAATAATATCAGATATAGACAAATTAATAATTAAATTACAATCAATTGGAGGAGGGGAATATCTAAATAATAAATTACCTAAAGAAATTTTATTTTTGGAAAGATTTGTTTGTCAAATAATTGCAGAAGTTTTAATTAAATTTTTTGAAAAAACAAATTATGCACAAAGAGCATTTATTGATATTAAAGTTTTTTTAATTAAAAAAAAATTTAAAAAAATAATTTAAAGCATCATCGGAAATTATTTATAACAATTTTACAAAAATTAAATAAATTACAAAATTGTGTTTTTATTGCTGCTGGTAGACGTCCACATAATAATTGGTATAAAATAGCTGATTGTTCTGAAAGGCTAGCTAAATTTGGTAAAAGAAATAATTAAAATTAAAAATATTTTTTATTATTTTTTAAAGCAAAAAGTCGTTTTATTATTTTACCTGAAAATTCTCTTTCCGTTCCTTATTCTAATGGGAATGAAAATAATAATAATATTACTTCATCAACATTACGAACAATTACTGCTAGACAACGTTGGCAAAGTGCTATATTCTCTGCTCGTTATTTTAGGGTAATTTTATTCCAAATTTTTATTTATACTGGAGATTTTCTTGGAAAATACATATATTCCCTTTCTCGAAAATTGGGATAGCAGGGTTTATTTAGAAAATAAATATAACTTTTATGTTAAAATTTTAGTTTGTTAAATTTTTATATGAAATATTAGGAGGGATATTGTAAATAAAAAGGGAGTAAAAATTTTTAAAAATGGAGAGGAAATAATAAAAAAATATTTTTAAAAAATAAATAAATTAATTTTTAATTAAAGAGAAATAAACATTCAAAGTCTTTACATTCACATTTAACTTCTTTAACTGCTGGAGATGAACCAACAACAGTTGTAGCTTTATATCCTCGTTTAATTAATGAATTAAATAATTATCTTTCTCCTTTACAAAATGCAGAAAATGCTGCTTTAGTTGAAATTTTAAGATTACCCGAAAAATTATGTTCTTCCTCTTCTTCCTCAAATAAATTTGGTTAAAAAATAATTATTATTTTTTAATTAAAAATAATTCTTTTTTAGAACCTTCTTGTCATGGAAAATTTGTTAAGTCAATGTTAATTAGGCATTGTAAATTACTTTTAGAATCAAAAAGAAATGAATTATGTGGACGAGTACTTGTTACTTTATATAAATTAGTTTCTAATTTAAAACAAGAATTTAATGAAAATGTAAAAGAAATGCTTGGAGAATTACTTTGTCGTTATTTTGGGGAGGGGTCTGTACAAGGATTAACAACAACATTTAATAAAACGTCAAACTTTTCTATAAATAATTTAAAAGAAAATATAAATAAAGGTATAAATAAATAATGAAGAATTAATTTTTAAAAAAATATTTTTCTATTAAATATTTTTAGCTGATTGTATTTTTGATGCAGAACTTAATCCAAAACAAGAAAAAACCCTTTACAATATGCAATGTGATTTAATGGATGCTGGAGCTGTTGATTTAATTATAGACTTAATTGTTATGGAACCCCCATATGATATATTTAAAAAGAGTATTCAATTAGCTAAAGCTTTGTTGTTTGGGGGAAATGATAAAGTAAATATTTAAAAATATATTTGAATATTATTTTGGGCAAAATAATTGGGGGAAATTTAATTAATTGAATTTTAGATAAGTTAACATTATGGAATCAGAGCTATAAGTTGAATAATTTTATATGTATTTAGGAAAGATTTTGTAATAATTTAGAGGGTTTAATTTAAAAATAATTATTTCCTTCTTACCGAATATCTTTTATTAGGTTCAAATGGCATTTTATCAAAGATTACAAGAAGATCAAAAATTAGCCTCTCGCTTCTTTAATGCATTAAAATTAAAAATGCAAGCAGCACAAAATCGAATTAAAGCTGACATTTTAAGTGGAACATCTAATGCTGGAAGGGCAACAACTAGTAAGTACATAAATGTTTTTAAATAAATTTTTATTTATTTATTTTTTGTTTTGAAATGCTGTGTTTTTCTTTTTTTGTTTTCTTTTTAAGTTTTTTCTACATCTGGCAGTCGTCGTTGTATGTTTAATTAATAATTAAATATTTTAAAAAGATATTTTTAATTTTTTCTTTAGCTTCAGCTGCCATTACTCCAAATCCACAAAATGGAGTTAATTGGTTAGGCAGTATCGGGGGAGAAACTAAAAAACATTCAGATCTTTCAGCAAAGAATAGTCTAAATTTAAATATTCCACTTAATGAACAACAATGTAAAAGAAAAAGAAATTATTTTTAGAAAAATAAATTTTTAATTTTTAGATTTTGATAAAAGAAATAATGTTTGTATTACTTCTTCTAATTCATTTCAACATTCTTCTTGGCAATCTACTACTTCATATCAACAACAACAAACATTTCTTCGCCACCAAAATCGTTCAGAAATTGAAGAAAAGTATGTTTTAAAAATAATTTTTAAAATAAATATTTTTTAGAATATTAATTCCAGTTCTTCCTATTGAAGTAAGTATTGTTGAGCCAATTTTACGTTTTTTACAATTACTTTGTGAAAATCATAATTCTACTTTACAAGTATTAAATTATTTTGAATATTTTAGAAAAAAATATTTTTTAAAGAATTTTTTACGTACTCAACGAGGAAGACCAGATTTTAATTTAGTATCAGAAACACTTACATTTTTAGATTGTATTTGTGGCAGTACAAAAGGAAGTCTTGGAGTATTTGCAGAAATTGGTGAACATAGTATGTTTGTGTTGTTGTTATAACGAGTTAAAAATTAATTTTTCTTTAGATTTTTCTCTTGTTACACAAACATTAATTAGGTAAAATAAAATTATTCTTTAAAATAATTTTTAACCCCTTTTTTTAGTCTAACAGAATTTTGTCAAGGTCCTTGTCATGAAAATCAAAATGCTTTAGCTAGACATGAAAGTAATGGAATGGATATTGTTATATCTCTTGTACTTAATGATATCAGACCTTTGGCAGATCAAAGAATGGAATTGGCTTTAGAAATTAAAAGTCAAGCCTCCAAAGTATTTAGAGTTAATGTGAAAATAATTCTCTTCCCCTCCCCCCTTTTTTAGCTTTTATTAGCCATAATGGAATCTAGAGATGA
This sequence comes from Meloidogyne incognita, assembly GCA_036172945.1. Taxonomy (NCBI): domain Eukaryota; kingdom Metazoa; phylum Nematoda; class Chromadorea; order Rhabditida; family Meloidogynidae; genus Meloidogyne; species Meloidogyne incognita. Next base: position 2,505,284 of record JARQAC010000025.1, read on the forward strand.
TTCTGAAAATGCTGATCGTGTTCTTCGTTTAATGGCCCATAGCGGCACAAGTACAAGTACTTTTTCCTCTTTATCTTCATCATCAACTAGCGGGGGCGCTAAACAATTAATTAAAGCAATTGGGCATGCTTATTCAATGTCTTCAACATATTCCCCCTCTCCTTCCTTTTCTTCTACTCCTGGACAAGCTTTAGAAGTTGCTAATCATTTACAACAACAACAACAAATATTACCAGAAAATATTTCTGAAAACAAAAAAACTTTTGGAGGATTTAGATATTTAATTTCTTGGATTTGGCCTTTTTCTAAAAATAATTTGAATAAACCAGAAATTTGTTTATCTTCTAATGGAAATAATTTAAAGAATAATAATAAAGAAGAAAAAGACAAAATTAAAGACAAAACAGCATCTATTCCAACTTTAGTTGACCCTAAAGAAGTATAAATATATAAATTTAAAATAATTATTTAATTATTTTTTTAGGTTGGCCACAATATTTTTATTTTAGCCCAACAATTAGGTCGTCATAGTAAAGAATTATATTGGCATCTTTGCCCAGAAAATGCAACAAATGAAAATATTAAAAATGCTTTAACATTTTATCAGCAACATACAGGACAAATTGAAGTTTAATTTAAAAAAATAAATATATTTTTAAATTAATTAAAAAAAAAAGATTGTTCGTTCTGATCGAAAAATGGAAAGAGTACTTTTTCCAATTAATGATATTTGTGGGTTTTTAACTGATGAAACAAAACATTCAGTTTTTGTTAATACCGAAAAGGATGCACAAGGATCTAAAATTTCTGATTTTTTTGATAAATGGCCTAATTTATATAATGAAATGAAATGGCAAAGAAAATTACAAAGTAAAAGGATTTTAAAAAATAAAATAAATTTATTTTTATATATTTAGATAGACAATTATTAAGTTATTTCACTAAACGTTTACATATTTGGTCAAGAATTTGTTTCTTTTTGTCTGTTCTTCTTAATTTAATTTTAGCAATTTCCTATCCATTTGAACATTCTCAAAATTTTGGACAATCACGTTAATTAATTAATTTAAATTTAAAAAATAAATTATTAATTTTTTAAATAGTATTTTTGAGTGCTGACAATCCTTTTATTTATTTATCTTTTTTGGCTGCTCTTTTATATTTTTTCTTTTGTTGTTCTCCTGAATGGTATGTAAATAAATTTAATTAAAAATTCTGATAAATCCAGACTATCATCTATTTCCAAATATTTTCTAGGCATTCTGTTGGATTATCCTTTTGTTCACAAATTAGTTTATTTTTGGCCATGTTTTCATCATCAATTTTATCAACAGCACTTTTTGGATTATTACCAACACTTTGGATTTTGGGTACTTTACAATTTGTTGTCAAGTAAGAAAATTATTTTTTTTAATTAATTTAAAAATAATTCCCCCCTCCCCAACAGATGTATCCACATAACTAGTTATTCAGGCAATAAAGGATTTGTGGAAGACCATAATTGGAAACAAATATTTTCTGATTCAACATTTTTATATCATTTGGCTTATTTAATTTGTTGTTTGTTAGGACTTTTAATCCATCCATTTATTTATTCTTTATTGGTAATATGTATTATATTTTTTTTAAATTAAATAATTCTTTTTCTTAAAGTTATTTGATGTTATTGCTTGTGAAGAAACACTTCAAAATGTTATTAGATCAGTTACTCGTAATTGGCAATCTATATTTTTAACTGGTCTTTTAGCATTAATTTTAGTTTATCATTTCTCTATTATTGGGTATTTATTCTTTCAAAGAGGTATAGAAAATTTTTAAAAAATTGAAGAAAAAAAATATTTTTTTTAAAAGATTTTCGATTAGAAGTACATAAATTAACGGATTCTGAAGAAGAAATGGAAAATAAATGTTTAAACCAAAATAATTATTTTTATAAAAATTATTTTAAAGAAGAGGAAAATAAACAAAAATGTGAAGAAAAAAATAATTTAATTGAAGAGGATGATGAATTAGAATTAAAAGTACCTTCTTGTGAGACACTTAGAATGTGTATTTTAACAACACTTAATTGGGGTAATTTTAAACAAGAATATAAAATTTAAATTTCGTTTAATCAATTTAATTAATGTTAAGTAGATTGTCAGAAAAAGAAAAATTAAAACGGTATTTAAAGCATTCCCATGATTTATAACGAGTTCGGAGTAGGAACTTGACTGGGGTTTTCAGGCTTAACCTAGTCTCTCTCCTTGGCCGTCGCGATTATCTATCACAATGGAAAGGAAAAATAAGTAAAAATTGATGGAAAAAGGGAAAAATGGAAAAAGGGTCGGAAATTCGAAAATTCCTAATTCTAATAATTACATAGAATTTTAACAAACTATAACTAAAATTTATATCCATTCATTTAACACCAATTTTATTATTTTTAGGACTTAGGAACGGAGGTGGAATTGGTGATGTTTTGAGAAGTGTTAGTCCACATGTAAATGTTTTTTGTAATTTAAAAATATTTTCTTTTTATTTAAAAAGGAGCCTTATTTCTTTTGGAGAATTTTATATGATATGACTTTTTATATTGGTAAATAAATATAAAAATTTAAAAAATAAAATTATTTTCTTTTTTTTTAAGTTTTAATTATTATTGTTCTTAATTTAATTTTTGGAGTAATTATTGACACTTTTGGTGATTTGAGAACAGAAAAAAATGAAAAAGAATTTACTTTGGTTAGTTAAAAAATAAAAATTATTAAGAAAAAAAATTATTTTTAAAGAGAAATACTTGTTTTATTTGTGGTTTAGAAAGAGGAAAATTTGATAATAAATCTGTTCAAGTAACATTTGATGAACATAATGAAAGTGAACATAATCTTTGGCATTATATTTATTTTATTGTTTGGCTACAAATTAAAGATGAAACAGAATTTACTGGACCAGAAAGTTTTGTATCTAAATGTGTTAAAGTAAATTTAAGAAAAAAAATTTTTATTTAATTATTTAAAAAAGAATCATAATATGGATTGGTTTCCAAGAATGCAAGCAATTTCTTTACAAAAAGAAAATGAAAATAATTTGGAAGAAATTGAGAATAATAATATACAAAAACAACAATTATTACAATTAGAATTAAATAATTTAAGAGAACAATTACAACAAAATCAATCTTTACTTAGAGAATTTGGACAAAGAATGCAAGAATTACATCAATTATTAATTATTGATCAACAACAAAATTAAAAATAAATTAATGCCAAAGACTGCCATTTTTAAAAAATTAATTTAAATATAATTTTATGTCAAAAATCTAACAAAACTTTTCCTAATAACACCAAAAAACAATATTCCTTATTTCCTTTCTTTTGCCATTATTATTTCATTTTAAATCTTGCCTTTACCAAAAGTTTAATTTTTTGTAGGCTTCCTCAGGATTTACTAAATTTATTTCTTTTGTCATTTTATTACTTTGTAATTATTTTTAAAATGCTAGAAATTTAATTTTGTAAAAAATAATAATTTTATTTATTTTTAAATATATTTTACTAAATGTGTATGTATGTATATTTATGTAAAAATCTAAAATAATCTCTATTTATGATAACATTAATTCTCCTTCACATTTTGTTTTTTAGCATTAATTTTTGTCGCAGCTTTTTGTACAGTTTTGTATTCTTCTAGTACTCGCTTAGCTGGGTGTTCCTTTGTACAGCTTCTCAAATGGACGGGTAATCGGTCAGGTGCAAATTTTCTACCACAATTCTCACAAGGAATGAGTTGTGCTAGTGATGCATCGTAAGCAGCTTGGTTGGTGGCTTCGAAGTCGATGGCACCACCTGGAATAAATTATTTTTTAAAAATTATTTTCAAACCTTTGTCTCGCACAATTTCTGGAGGTTTGGGCTCAGGTCGACGCTGAGATTTGGGCAATTTTTCATTTTGTATATGCCACTTTTTAAGACATTGTGGTTGATGTATGCCAATACTAGCCGAACCAAATTGCCTCCCACAAATATAGCAATAAACAGTTGGGGCCGCAGTGCGCGCTCGCGGGGGGCCTGGTGTTAAATGTTCCTGTGAGGGAATAATTAATGTCTTTCAAATAATTTTAGTTATGAAAAGCTTACATATCCTAGCATTTTTAAGAAATATCAGTATATTAATTAGTCAATAACAAATTTGTCAAAATAGCAAATATGTAGGCATTGTCTTATACATATCAAAGCAATTTTAAAATAGAATAGAAAATTTCTTTTATTAAAAGAATGGAAAATAAAAATTCGACAAAATTATGAATAATGTAAAATTGAAATTTTATTGAAAAAGAGTATTTGTATAAAAAAGTAAATTTGTGGCAAATTTTTACGCCCCACATAGTTTTAACGCCGGCCAAAATTAGATTATTTTTAGCTATTTTTGTACATATTTAAAATTTTAAGCAAAATGTTAAACATTTAAATAGAATTATTCAATTAAATTTAAAAATTTTGACTTGAAATTGGCTCTAAATAGTTTTGGGAATTGAATAGCACTTTTTTTATTTTACAATAAACTGTCGACATGAGAACCTAAAAGAGAGCGAACACGGGAAAAGTGCAAAAAAAGGATAAAGGACGAACGAGTAACCAACTTAAAATATAAATATTAGTTCTCTCCTTGGCAACCAAAAAATAGTGAAACTTAAAGAAAGTGTTCTATTATATTGGATTTTCAAACGAACATCTTTAATGAAGGGAATTAGCATGTTTTATTAAAATAAACAAATAAAACCAAATAAAAAATCGAAAAATAATCAGAATTTAATATAAGAAAAATATCAAAAAATGTATGTAATACACCTTCAATTTAATTTATAATTAATTATCAGTGACTACAACTACCTCTTCTTCCACAGCACCAGAGATTATTGATTGTTGTTGTAATTGTTGTCCAGAACTTTCTATTACCTCATCATCATAATATTGTTGCTGATGTTGGAAACCTCTTCCATAACCAGTCTATAAAAACAAAATTGTAAAATAAATAAAAAATTAAAAATATAAAAAACCCCCATACTTCGTTTCGATCAAAAAGCTGATAATTATTCATCATTCTCCCATTAGCAGTTTGCATTTGAGAATACTGTCTTTGGGCAATTTGTCGAGAACCATAACCAATCCGAGGATATGCAAAACGAGTATATGGTTGTTGATATATTTGTTGAACACGTGGCGGGTTTATCTTTAAATTCAGAATTTAGGTGTCTAAATATTTAACGGGAATATTAATTCGTCTGAAATTTTCAGAATTAAAAAAAATCAGTTTTTCGGCAAAATAAATTTGTAAAATTCGGTTAACAAGCCTACCGGTACTTCATAATGTAAGACACCGCCAAGACGCTGTTGAGGACGACGTATTTGCTGATGGTGACGAATTGGAAGTTGCGTTGAAATTACTGGTTGTCTCGACGCAATTACTGGATGCTGCCAATAACGAGGAGAATAACGCTATAGAATTTAATTCTGTATTTCAGAATTTATTTTTAGACTTATTACCGTATTAACTGGTCTAGGAATGACTGTACATCTAGCAATTGGTTGCTGTTGTTGAATTTGAACCAAATTAGAGGCTGATTGGGGTTGAACTTGTTTTGACATTGGCGACAAGAAACTGCCCAAAGGACCACCATCACCTGTTGGCGCAACTCCACTTAGATTTGCACGAGTGGCACGAACAATTATTGGATCAGCTGTGGCAGTTGGCGGTGATTGAAATTTAGAAATTGAATTCGAAGAACTAAATTTAAATTAGAAAAACTAATAAAAATATAAAAAACGAACTCATTAAATGTGTCCTTGGAGACAGTTTCAGTTGGCTGGCTCATATCGGTACTTGTTAATGTTCCTGTTTATTAAAATTTATTTTAAAATGCATTAAAGAAAATTTTTCATAAAATAGAAATTTATTTAAAAAAAAACCTTCAACAATCTGATCAACATAATCACGTAATGCAGGCGGCAAACAAGCTTTAATATGTGGAACATGTTCTGCAGGAACTTCATCTCGCTCTATTCCATAAGCCAAACCAAGACGTTTTAATACTTCAATGTCGTCATGAATTTCAAAAGGTCGATCAAAATTAAACCAATACTCAGACCTAGTTATAAAGTAAATATTTTTAAATTTGTTCAAAAATTAGATACTTGTCTGGGGCAATTGCACATTCAACCATTGTTTTACGTTCAGTACTAACAATAATATAAGGTAAATAAAGAATTGCTGAATTTGGTGGACGTCCATTAATACGTTCCCTTTCTCGATTTCGTTGTACCAAAGATTTATAAGCAACCAACTAACAAAATTTTAAATTAAAAAAAGATTTTTTAAAATTAAATACTTGAACAATTAATTCCTGTAATTGTTCAGTTTTCTGTCGAATTCGCTCTTTGCGTTGTGCCAATTCCTCTTCGAGACGTCGACATTCAGCTAATGAAGATGTTGGTAATCCAACCCAACGAATTTCTTTTTTTTCTTTTTCAATTATATTCATTGCCATTAAAACATTTAATGCATCATAAACACGACGGCGAATATTACGAACATCATATTGATATTTTTCCTTAAAAATAATTGAATTTAACTGATAAATTAAAAGAACCGGGTCTTGTGGCATAACAGAATTATCAAAATATTCTGTAACCAATTCATCAGCTACTTCGTTGTAGTTAGTTTGACCTTTGTTTTTAACTTTTTCGCAAACTTTGTGCGCAAAATGACGCAAGCCTCTAGTTTTGTCTGTTGAACGTTGCCGTAAATAGAAATGTGGTGTTAACTGAATAAAAATAAAAACGAATATTTTATTTAAACTTTAAAAAAGGAAACCGTTTGCGCAACAGGTGTATGATCAACATTAACATAATCTTCTGAAGCACCACCCTCTCCAACATCATCGTCATAATGCCGAGGACGTTTCAAGCTAATACCAACATGTTGTTGTTGTAATCGTTGATGCTGATAAGGATAATTTGGAGGGGGAGTTGAGTAAATATTTGAAGAATAAGGCCGCTGTGCTGAAGAAAAAAAACGCAATTGCGCTGAGTGTCCTCGAGTCTGATCCATTAATCTAAAATTAGAACATTTAAAAACAGAGCGGATAGGGAACAGCATATCACAAAAATGGGCAATTCCCAACCTTGTCCCCTTTTTCTTCCTACCTAAGAATACACATAATTGTCAGATTTTCTCCTTCCTATTTTCATTATATTCCCCTGTGGCATATTCAAACAAAAGAATTAAAATCAAGAAATCAAGTTAAATAGTTAAAATGGATCTAGTTAAAATGATATCTAGTTAAAATGATATTTGATGTTTCCATAACCTTGATTTTTCTTGATTCAAGGTCAGTTATCTGGTCAAAATCATCAAACAAAATCAATGTCAAGGCTTTTTAAATTTCCGATTTCTAAAAAATGACATTGAAGAATAAACGCCCATGCCCTTATAGAAGCCCATGCCCCATTAGAAGCCCACTCAATGGGACCCATTGAAAAATAGACGCCCAGGGCTTCTATTGGAACATTTACGGTATTCAATGCCACAAAATAATTTTTAATAAAAATTTAAAATTTTTAAAATTTTCTTTAATTTTTCGGTTTTGTTTAGTAAAATGATGAAATGGTGTTGTTACATATGTTATAATGGCATAAATAATCTGTAAAGAAACAGATGAAAACAATTAATTGACTTGAATTGTGTCAAAAAGTCAGCAAGACTCTTTTGTCTTTACATTTATTTTCAGTCTCAGCACAAACCTAAACCTTTAGGCTTGCTTGTCAATAGAGTCTCGGCGACTTAGCATCGAAACGCCTTTTTCTATGCCATAACTTTTTTTATTTCGATCATTTCCAGAAATTTTCTTTATCAATTAGAATCTATATTTGTTTTTATTCTTTTTATTAACTTTATGAAAAGATCCGATCATTTCTTAGAAAGTTACACCCGCCTAAGTATGTTAAATCACGATTATTCGCAGTTAACGGCTCCTAACTTTTTTTAAAGACGGTAAAACTAGACAATTTCCATGAAAAAATAACCAGCACATCCAGAGCTTTTAATTAAAGCAAAAATTATTTGGATTGATTTAAAAACAAAAAAGTTATATCCCAAAAACTTTCGTTTTGATGCCATATTTTAAGACTCTTTCGTTACCTGGTTACTTTTAGTCTAAACCTTTTGAAGCCTAAACCTTTAGGTTTTTAAACATTTGAGTCTCACCACTCCTCAAATTTTTTTAATTCTAGCTTTTTTAATCGTTTGTTCTTCTTAATTAGTGTATAAAGATGAACACGAATTGATATTCTGATATAGAGTGCGGCATGAGACGGGATCCCGTCAGGAAATTTCTGGTTTCCATTGGACAAATTGGATCTTGAGATTTATGGGATTATCTTGCGGGATCCCGGACTTTTGATTACGCCGCACTCTATTAATTAAAATTTTATGCTTTTGAACGCGTGGAATTATGGAATTTAATAACGGGAATTCATCATTAGCAAGTACTTCGTCTCTTCAAATTCAAAATGAAATCGGATTGGGTGACGTAAAGTTTAGTGAAAATTCTGAAATTACAAATCGTTGTTATTCTTCATCAGAAAATGTTGCAAGCAGTAGTTTTGGCGATAATTATGGAAATATTTCTACAAATTCTGATGAAAAAGATTCTTTATTACAAACAACAAAATTATTTTTGGGTGGAGAATGGATTGAAATACCTAATGCACTTATTAATGATGTATGTATTTAATTATTTTGATATTATTATTTTTTTTAATTTTTAGGAGTTTATTTTTCGTTCTGCTATTAATAAAGAATCATTTCAATCACTTTCACAGGCAGCAAAAAATCATTTAAATGTTTTTTAAAAATTTATTTTAAACAAATTAATTTACAATTAGCGTTATTTGCCTGAATCTGATGGCGCTTGTTTGGATGAAGTGTTATCATGTACATTCTCAACTGACAAAAATTTCTTTTTTGGGAATCCGATGGAGAAATTCTTTAAAAAAATTAGTGGTAATTCTTCTGAATTATTTTTGTTTTAATTTCTTTTTAATTTTTAGATGGTTATTTTAGTTCTTTTGATCAAGTCCAATTAAGAGATCACAAACGGGTTTGTAATTTATTTGGTTTTAAAGTTTCTTTTGTTTCACTTTTAGGTTCTTTATGACCATTATATTCGCCATTATCATATGAATTTACTCAAAAATTTGCTAGTTAGTCGGCATGTCTGTTTCTTTTTTTATTTTTAACTACTGAAAATTTCAGGCACTTCTCGAAACTACCTCCAAACAGAAAGCAAGTCTTGTCGAACATTCTCGAGATTCTCTTACTTCGGTTTCTTCCTCAATTAAACATTTACTTGGAGAATTAAAACCTCAATCTTCTAATACTAAATTAAAAACAAATAAATTTAATTATTCTAAACGACGATTAGCAAAACATTCAAATGTCAGACAACGTGCAAAAATACGAGCGAGATTGTAAGTAAATTTTTAATAAAATAATTGAAATGCTTTAACAAGCTATTTTTCTTTCTGTTTCTACCTGTTCAAATGCATACTAGATTATACAGAAAATAATTTTAGTTTTTTTTAAATTTTGTAAATTTTCCTGTTTTAATTATAGTTGACTTTTATAGGTAAATGTCCGGTTGGTGTCCTACATGTCCGCAAGGAGAATGCGCATTTCTCCTTACTTTTCTTGCATTTTTTCCTGCAAGGAGTGGCGCCCATTTTTCCTTTATGTATGGTATGCTTTTGGCATGTAGAAGGAAAGAGGAGAAATAATTAAAATTAATTACTAATGGAGTAAAAATTAATATTTTTTTATAAATGATCAGAGAAAAAAAACTACAGAACGTACAGAAATTATTGCTTGGCAATTTTTCTGGGACAACTTAATAATTATAAAAATTTTAATACATATAATGAATTTAATTATTAATTACCGCCAGAAATCTTTGATTCAATATCAAGTTTTTATCGTCGGAAAATGGAATCCACAAATTTTCTCTTGAGGAATTATCTGTGGGGGAATTATTAGTAAAAAAATATTAATTTTTACTCTATTAGTAATTAATCTTAATTATTTCTCCTCTTTCCTTCTATGTACATGCCAAAAGCATACCATACATAAGGGAAAAATGGGCGCCACTCCTTGCAGGAAAAAATGCATGAAAAGGAAGGAAAAGTGCGCATTCTCCTTGCTGACATGTAGGACACCAACCGGACATTTACCACTTTTATATTATAAATCTATTAATTTTATACTAAATGTTTTTATTTTATAGAATGATTGATGATTGTCGTGTCAAATCAGGTCAGAATCCCGGTCTGTCTTCTGACGAATCTGCCCAAGGTTTTTCTTCTCTGTGTTATTTTTTATTTTGAAAATATATTTTTAGAAGAATGTTCTATTCAACCACTTCCTCAAAATTCTCGAAGTACAATGTTTACAGAAAAATTCCCTGTTGATTTGGATTTATATCAGCCAATAAAATTGCGTGATGTTGCCGATCTTTATCGAGAATATCGCTATTTGCGTGAAGTTGAACCCGTAACAGCCATTTTTCTTATCAATTTTTCTTTTATTTTCAGGATTGCCCAAGTCTTGATATTAGTGACATAACTCTGTAAGTCTTTATATTTTAATATTTTTATTGAGGGATTTGCGAGAAATCGAGTTGTTTTTTAAGTAGCGATTTAAAAATTACTATGGTATATTTATTATGATATATCTATTTTTAGTGAAGAAGTTTATGAACGAACTGGCATTTCGTTCCAAACAGAACGTAACTTCTTTAAATTAGCCGAACAAAATTTTGCACAATTTTCTAAACAAAAATATCCTCAAAAGCAACAAACACAAGAACAACAACAGCATTTTTGTAATGGTGGAAGTATTATTACTCAAAATGAAGTTAAACGTGAAGTAGCTTCTCCTTTAATTCAGAATTAGACTGGAGTTGAGAAATAAAAGAATACAATTTTATCGCAAATGTTTTAAACGATGGTTAGCTCACCTACCCAAGATATTACATTATAATTTAAATGTATGTTTTTGATTTTGACCGTTTTAGATCAGGGATGGTCGAAATAAAAAATTTTGGCTCTATCTTAGGAGCATATGCGTCCCACCAACAAAAAATTGGATTCTTCTTGGTGTTGGAAAGTAGGGGTATGGGTCCAAAAATGTTTTCATGTTCGGAATCTACGTCCATTGGGTCTGTGACCATTCCTTACATTATCCCTCAAAATTTCTGAAAGTTATAGCCTATTTTTAAAAATTTCAGAAAAACGATTTTAACTTTCAGAAATTTCGAGGGATAGTGTAAGGAAAGGTCCCAGACGAGTAGGCGTAGGTCCCGAACATGAAGAAATGCTTTGGACCCATACCCCTACTTTCCAACACCAAGAAAAATCCAATTTTTTGTTGGTGGGACGCATATACTTTCATGGGACGCATGTCCTAAGATAGAGCCAAAATTTTTCTATTAGATTTTTTAAAATTTTCGAAATTAAAAAAATTTTTATAAAAATTTTCGAAACTAAATGGAAAAATTTGCATGAAATAGTCAAATGAAACGAAATTTTGCCCATCTCTTTTTATGAATTTTTAAATAACAATCTAATTTTATATGATTCTCTTGGATATGGTTAATATTATTTTTGTCTATTTTTTTTAATTTTCTTTTTCAAAATAAATATTTAGGATACATTTAAGTAATAAACAGGAAATACCAATTAAGCTTCATTCCTTTAATATATTTATGTATTAAATAATTTCCATAAAAACAATTCTGGCTTCGTAGGATTTGTGCAAATTTTTTGTAAAGTAAATATCTCTTAGCAACTATAAACTAACCAAAGCTTTTATTATTAAAAACAACAGCAAAATTGCACGATAGAAGAATTGACCGGAAGTGAATGAAGGGGGAAATTTAAATGGACTTTGAGACTTAGAAGCATTTAATAGTAAATAATGTAGTTTTTACGTCTCATGAAGGCTTTCCTTTGCCAAGTAAGGAAAAGTTTACTTAAGAGTCTAAATAATGATGTCAAAATTAAAGGCATCAAATGAGCATAATAGTAGTTGTAGAAATTATAGAATGGTCATTTTGTTGAAAAATTCCCAACGAAAAAAAGCTCTATTATTTACGTAAATATACTCTATATGAGTGCATGCATGCGTGAGTGATTGAAAGGAAATAGAAGAATAAATAAACTAAAAAAAGGGATGTTTTTTAACAAAAAAGAGAGATTGTTTCTGCACATCAGACAACAATTTCCTCCTTCTATCCTTTTTCTAGAATTTCCTCTTACTTCAGCTGTTTCTTTTTAAGCTTTCAAGCCTTTTTTCAACCGTTGTTGCCGGCTGTTGGTTGTACTTTTATTTTTGCAGAAAAGGCTCATTCATTTTATTATTTACGTCATTCCTCATATAACCTTAAAATGATGGCATCGAAGAAGGAGGGATGGGGGAATTTTTAGTACTTATTTTTGCCTTTTCATTCGCATTTTTATATCCCAAATTTTTTTATCTATTCTTAAAAAAAGGGAAATGAAGTTTTTTTAACTAAACATTAGTTTTTCAATGTAAATCTTTATCTTTTGACTCTAAAAACGTGTTATTTAATAAAAAAATTATTTTTGGAAATATGGTACTCCTAATTTTTTGGAATTTTTTTCTTATAATTTGTTGAAGGATTTTTGGATACCTAACCTAGAAGACATTATAATAAATTTGTCAAAATAAAATGTTTTTTCAATTTATTGCCAAATAATATTCTTTTTTCTTCATCTACATAGTATGATTTTTTCCTTTTAAAATAAAAATTCTCTTAAAAAAGCTTTTTGGCTTATTCACTTTTATTTTTTTACCATTTTTGGCAGAGAATTTTCTCAAGTGCTTTTCTTTTCGTTTTCTTCCATTTTCTCTAAGGAATTGGCTATATATTTACTTTGCTACTTTTGCAAAACCATCAGTCCAGTTAGCCTAAAAATGGATAAAGAAGGCCACAAATGTCCGGTAAAATTCCGTGCCAGTCAATTTCATCCAGTAAAAATGCCCTAAAGTATTTTCTTCAACTAAATATACATAAATATATGCATGTATGTATAAATATATCCACTACTTTTGGCAAAATTGGAGTGCTTGTTCTACATAGTAATTCCTTGTAAAAAATATTTTTAAATAAAATTCTTTCGGTCCAAGGTTGGCGGATCCTGGGAAATACCCGGTATCCGGAACCAAAATGTTTTAAGTAGTTAAGATTGAATAATTTTCAGGGAGTCAACACTATGCATTGGTTAATAAGTCAGTTTCTTCAATTTTTAGCGCCGCAGGCGAGTTTTGAGAATTTTAAAGGTTACTTTTAAACTCTAACTAAAAAGTTTAATTTTGTAAATAATTCACATATTTTATGTAAATTATTCATTTTCTGGAGTTTATTATTTATAAGTATTTATTCTCCGGCATCGGAGGTAGAGCCTTTTTTCTAAAAATTTAATTGAAAATTTATAAATGGACGATATATTTTGTTTTATTCGGACGATGTTTTGTCCCGATGCGCATTTTCTCTCATAGTATTTTCTCGTTTTTACTTAGAAAATGACCGACCCAATTTTCTATGAAAAATAAATATACCTATACTACATTATAATAATGCAGCTGCCCATGGTCCATTCATCAATACCTTTATTTCTCAGTATTTGCTTGGTTAGCTTAACTAAAACTCTCCCTTTATTCAAACAATTCGATTCATCCATTTTTTATTTATTTCTCGCGCTCTTTTAGCAAGTACCTAATCTTTTTAATTAAAATTCCACCACTATATCCTGCTGTTTAAATAAATAAATTTACCTATATTTAATCTTTTTCAAAATAAATTTACAAAAAATAATTTTCCTGAATTTTTTCAAAAAAATTTTTTTTTCATTATAGTTTAATTATGATTAAAATAAACATTTTTAATAATAATTATTTTTACGTTGAAAACTTTATATTAAAAATATATTCACATAATTTCCGATTCCCCCATTATGTATATCCTTTATTCATTCATTAAGTCCTGTCTGCATAACATTTTCCAATTATTTTTTTCTTCTGGATCAAATTTACAAAACCATTTTCGGTTTCTTTTCACCAAAATTCCCCTTTATATCTAATTCATATTATTATCAAAATATTATTAAAAATTCATTCAAATATTGTATCTTTGTCATCCATTTATAAATGTGAATTATGTCCTTATTTCCCTGAATTTTTTACTTTCTTATTCTGCCACCTCTTAAAATTCTAAAAATGTCATTTAAAAGATAATAGAAGGTGCGCACGGCGGTCATAGATATCGAAATACAGAAGTATCGCAAAAACTCTCATACAAAACGTAAAATATGCAGTGTAGACATAAATAAAAAATTGAATTCTGACCATTATGCGTCCACGGCATTTAAGGAGTAAGGTTGGAAATAAACATAATCGAACCCGAAGATAACGAATTCACTTCGTAATTATACTAAATAAAAAAAGTAATAATAAAATAATAAAGTAATTTAGTATAAATACTATAATTATTTATTTTTCTTAAAAGTGTAGGGACAAATTGTTGCTTCTTCTCTTTATTTACAAATTCTTAATTTTTCTTCCTCTTTTCTAGCACTTTTTTTTACCCCGATTGTCGGCACTTAATAAAAGAAAGTCAATACTATTGGAAGTAATAAAAAATACTTTTGTTGAAAAGATTTGGTGACAAAAAAATATTTTTTTATTAATGTTTGCCCTGTTCGTTCGTCCTTCTATTTAGTATTCCCCCCCCCCCCCGTCCCCCATCTTTCCTCGGCGCCGATCGATTTTATTCTCAGTTATTTGTTCACAGAAGAGAATTATTCTCTCAATCGTCTATATTATTGTTATATACTGTCAGGAAAAGAACTACTTTTCCCTTAAAATATTTTTTCTTTCGTAAAAGTTTTACAATTATTTAGTAGCGGTTAAATAGCTTTTCTTCCACTTTAACGATGAAGTCTCTGTCAACACCTCGAGACCTGTTTTTTAAATCTTTATGTCGATTTGTTGTAGCAGTACTTGTCTAATGATTTGTCGACGAACAAAAAATGCAAGGAAAAACATTTTATTTTGGGAGCAATTAAATATTTATTTTTAAAAGGTTATAATTTTTTACGAAATTAAAAAAATGAAAACTTTCTCGTTAGAAAATTAACGTATTTTTCCAAATACAGCTCCAGAGCCGGTGATTTTCGGAGCCGACTATGTTTGATCCGGGATCTGGGTGGAAAATCCATGGATAATATTATTTCGGGGATTTGCGTGGATTAAAGGATATCGAGCGATATTAGAGGAGTATATGTATATGTACATATACTATAGTATTTTATTTAAAAATTTTTTTATTTTTAACTAAATTTTAGTTAACCTTTTAAACCTTATTTTTTACCTTTCATTACGTGAACATATGGAAGAAAAAAACTAAAAATTTATTTATTTATGTGACTAATAAAGCAGCAAAACAATATTTGGCCACTAAAAATCAGTTCGCCCCCATCTACTATACATTTATGTTTTTTTAAATCTTGACCTTTTTTATATTTATCATTTTAATAGAACACACAAAAAACGTTCTCCATCCACTAGGGGACGAACTGATTTTTAGTGGCTTTAAGAAAATTGTCTCAATTTTGATTCTCAATTAATTTAAATTAAAAACTTTTTTTTTCAAATTTTCAAGAAATTTCTTACTAAAGTAGATTTTAATTATTTTTATTCAATATATTTTTTTTATTTTTACAAATTTAAAATTAAAAATGTAAGTAAATTTCTGTAGATGATTTTAATTAGATTTAAAAAAAAGTTTAAATTTATTTTAAAACAACAATTTAATAATAAAAATGAATTAAAAATTAAATAAAAATATTATTTAAAAAATATTTTTAACAACAAATTCCGGAAATTTATTTTGAAGCAACAATAAAAAGAATAGAATTAAATTTTTTATACATTCAAGTATGTATTTTATAATTAAATATTTTTAAATTAATTTTTTTATATTTTTTAATATTTAAGTTAATCTTTTTTTATATTTACTTAGTTTTTAAATTACTAATTGAATTTAAGCTAAACATTAATTTAAAATTAATAATTTAATCCTTAAATAATATGTACGTTCTTTGTCGTTTATTTATTCTTAAAAAAAGTTAAAAAAGAGAAGCCTATAATTCCTTTTTTTAATTATTTTTATTTTTTAAATTTATTAAATAGTAGAAGACCTCTCATAATATTTATATACAAATTTATATTAATTATTAATAATAAAATATAAATACATATTATTTATAAATAAGACTTCTCGATATAACGCCCAAATCCTGGCACGAACATCCCGGACCCGAAAGTTTCGGATCGATGTAAATAATAAAATTTAGAAATATTTATCAAATCCTCCCCCACTGATTCCCCTCTTGATTTTCTGATATCCCTCTAAATCCCCTGATATTCTTGATCAAGGCAGTTTTTCCAAATTTTCAAAATTTTAAAACACGCCAAAAATAAAACGCCAAAAATAGGTCTTTTAGTGCCAAATAAAGATCGAAAATCACGATTGACCTCACTTATTCGGTTGTAACTTATTGTAAGATGATCTGATCAAACTCGTAGATAAAATAATCCACACTTTTAGAGCTTTCGTTTGATATTATTCTAATTAAATCGATTAAGAATCAAAAAAGTTATGGCCCAAAATATGCCCCGAATACTGAATCGGCGATACTGAATCGTCCCCCACCTTCTTTCACTTGAGGTTACTAGAGTGCCAGCCAGCTTTTATCGGCTTTTCTTTATTTTTTTCTATTTATTCGCCCAGTGTTTTGATAATGAAAAGTAGCGGAAATTCTAGGTCTCTATAAGTTAATATTTTTTGATGAGTCACTTATAAGAATAATTTATGTATAAGAATAATTTACAAATAAACATTTAAAAGTGTTAAATATTTTCATAAAATATTTGATAGAAAATTATCTAAAATTTTTGTTAACTATTAAATGAATGACCAAAATTTGGTAGAACATTGCAATTGCCTACGACAACAATCTAATCACCAACGAGGACAAAAACGCGACGGCACACCTAGCTCAGATCCATCACTTATTCGTCGGCATACAACGCCTGATATGGCGGCTTCGGCCGCATATGGAATGGGTAAGAATGTTCTTTTTAATTTGAAAAATTAAACTTTTCTTTTTTAATCCAAATTTATTTTTGTTTTTACATTTAATTTCGCTTTTATTTCTTAAGTTTCAGTGTTGTGCGGCACTGATGAGCTTGAGCATCGCTATAGGGGCCGTATTGAGAAGTTTGTTTTTTATTTTTTTTTCTTGAGTTAATTTATATTTAGAGTTAAATTTGGTGTTCCGGTTAATGAGGCTTTTTCTCCTGACATTCCTGCAACTCTTTTGGTATTTTCTTAAGAAAGAATTTTTTTAATTATTTTAAAATAAAGGTGCTTCTATTGAAAGTAAATAAGGAAGGACCTCTCAAAAAAGATATTTGGCGTGCACCGGGTAACCAAGCACAAGTGCGAAAGCTTTCGAATATCATGGTTTGTTTTTATATTTATTTAGTTATTCTCTTCTCCAGCTAATACAAATATTGCTTTTTAATTTTTTTATTTTAGCAACATGGACGACTTGTTAATATTTCGAACATAAGCGTTTACACCGCTGCCTCTGTCATTAAGGTTTCATTTACTTTTTATTACTTTTTGTTATGTTCTGTTTTCAGCGTTTTCTGGCTAAACTTCCTGGTGGAATTTTGGGAGCTGATAATGAGAAACGACTTTTCGAATCAGTTCAACAGGAAAATTTTAGTGATGATTCAAAACGTGAGCTTTTTTGCAGGTGAATTACTTTAATTTTATTTTGTAAACTATTTATTTTTAGAATTGTTTCGAATTTGCCCATTCCTTCGCAGCATTTGATTGTTCTTCTTTTTGGGACTTTCAGAGTCATCACTGATTCTGCCGAAACTTTTGGGACCCGGATGACTCCTGAAGCAATTGGAATTTCTGTAGCACCTTCTCTATTTCATACGTGTATACACGATGGACAAAGAGTTACTAACAAAGACTTTATTTTAATTAAAATAATTTTTAGGCAAAATTAGATGATATTCTTCGTTTCAAAATTGCTTCTCAAGTAATCTCGGAAATAATTCGTGGATTTGGCTACACGAATCTATTCCCTCGTGAATGTTACGAATTCTATGCTCGCATAACTGGGCGCACATTGCGTGTTGATGAACAATGGCATTTTTCGTTCCAGTTGCCATCAAGTATTTTTTAAAATTATTGGCTGTAGTTCAGTATACCTGAGCTAAGGTTTGGGATACAACATACCATTCGGCTCGTCTCGGCAAGCTATCTTCCTGAGATCGCTATTTTTCTGAGATGCCTGTAAACCGAGATATATGTTTACGAAAATCGAAAAACAGGGGCCTAAACACATTTTTTTGTCAAACATTCGAATATGCAAGTAATATCTCATTCGAAAGGGCCCGTCGAGGTGAATCGAATTACAACAAAGTCAGTTTAATCCGATGATTCGGAACAAAATTAAGATCAATTGAATTAGGTTTTTCGATTTTTCTAGGTATATATCTCGGTCCGCAGGCCTTTCCGGAAAAAAAGCGGTACGATCGCATGGTGGTGTTTTGTATCAAGACTTTACCTCCGGTATACAGTTCTATTTTATGATTATTACATTGCTAGTTATTGCTATTCGAACCGGGTTTAGTCATTTTTCCACTTCGGATGTTCAAAAATTTTCGCTCCTTATATTGTTAAATTTCGACCAACATTAAGTATAACTAATAAATACTTATCTTTCAATAACCAATTTGGATAGCAGTTAATTACCTTTGTAATAACGAGGAACAAACAAAACAAATAGGCTAGGAAACTTATTTAAAATAATATTAAATCCTAAGTTTTGTTTCGGTTATGTTTTACAATTCGCTTTTTTCTTTCCTTTTTTCATTTTTAAGTTTTTGTTTTTGGTTGGTTTGTCTTTTTGTTTTGTTTGATTTTTCCGCTTTATTTATTTGTTATGCTTTTGTTTTTTTTAAATTGTTGTGTGTGCTTTTACAGATGGTATTGGCTGTTTCAATCCAATTGCAGTAAATCGTCGGAATAGCCATCGATCTCAACGTAAATCCTCCTCATCTGCATCTTCTATTGCTTCAGTTCTCTCACAACTCCAATCGACACCTCCTGTTCAAATAAACGACAACTTTGATTTAAATGCGAAGACGCCAGAAAATTATCTTCCAGCTTCTCCAAAAAATTATCTACCACCTTCTCCAAAGAATTATCCTCCACCTTCTCCAGGCTTCAATCCAATTTCAATTAGTCGACGACCGCCTCCACCAACTTCTGCTCTTCAGCGTCGTATTGACGCCTACTGTGCGGCAGCGAATCTTAATTCAAAAGAACAAAACTTAATCCAAAAGAGGAAATCATAAATTCATCTTTGAAATTTAAGTTAACATAATTACCTCACTCCAATAGCTCTTGTGCCTTTTTGCTTTATATCATGGAACGTTAATTGGTAAATCGACCTGCTGCCTTCCATATTAAAAATACTTAAAACATGCCTGTATTTAAAAGATTTTCTGATTATTATGGAGTTTCGTATTAGTAATCTCTTTGGCCTTTTTTATTGAAACAAAACTTAAATTTTTTTGATCTATAATTTTGTAAAAACTGCCAAAGTATTTAATTATGAAACGCCTTAAGTGTTCGCCCTGTTTTTTAATGATAATATTCATATTAGAGGTCGGCGCGGGACGGGATCCCGCGCGGGATTTTGCGGGGTCCCGCTCCCGCAATCCCGCACTTTTTTCGATTTGCGGGATTTTGCGGGATGCGGGATTTTGCGGGGTTTTTCCCGCGGGATCCCGTCCCGCAAAGATTTTTTTAAAAAATCCCGCAAATTTTTCCCGCAAAATTTTTTGAATTTTACGAGATTTTGGAAAATGGAGAATTTTTACTCCTAACCTTATAAACTAAAAAAATTTTCGCCTGCGGCGCTAGAAAAACAAGAATTTTGGCTCGCTGGCCTTCCTAAAATCTCGAAATTTTTGCCTGCGGCGCAGAAAAAGGAAGGAATATGAATACTTGGCCTTCCAAAATTTTCACCTGCCGTCCATGGAATCATCTTTATTTCATCGAAACAGAATTGTCCAAATTGTTGATCAAGATGATTGATCGATTACATTTGTTTCAGTCAAGCTATTCTAATTTGTATACTCGAATTTTCCGACGAATATGTATGAGCTTGCCCCTTATGATATTTTTGATAATTGGGGACCCGGTATAAGTGCTTATCGTTTGTACCAACTTGTACTCGTAGTTAAGAACCCGATAAGAACTCGTTAATGATTAGGAAATTGATTTTTTCAATAGATATTGATAATTTCAACGATTTTTGGAAAATCCCGCAATCCCGCGCGGGATCCCGCAAATTTAAATTGCGGGATTTTGCGGGATGCGGGATTTTGCGGGGTTTTTCCCGCGGGATCCCGTCCCGCAAAGATTTTTTTAAAAAATCCCGCATGCGGGTTCCCGCAAACACGATTTTGCCGACCTCTAATTCATATGCATATAACATTGCACAATTAGCCACTTACATTAGCGGACAAAAAAGTAGGGACAAGAGTAAGTGAAATGAAAATTACTATTCTCCCAGTTAAAAATTAATTTTAGGGATAATTTTTGTTTGATTAAATAATTATTAAAATAAATACATGCTTTTACACTCACTCTACATAATTCTCTATTTAATAGCTTAAGATTTGCCGGATTTATATTTTTTGATATCCAGCCCATATTGAAATAAGGTATGTAGGTATGCTAATTTTTGACCGACAAGAAGATAGGGGTACACCATTTTCATTTCTTACTCTTGTAAGTGGATGTCCTCTAATGCTATCATGTTTTTGCGCGTAGATCTCTTTATTGGTTTTCCATTAACTCTAAACATTTATTCAAATAAATACGTGCTTTATCTTTTTTCTGGTGATTTTGCTTTACAGTGCATTGCATAATGCATTTAAATATATTTTATTTGCTTTTATATTTTCTTTGGTTTTTTAACTCCTGTGTTTGTGGTTGTTTCACTTATCTAATTTTTGATTGAGTTATTTACTTAGATTTTATTTTAAAAGGCTCAATAAATTGTTTCGGAACTTGTATATTATTAAATAGAAATTTTTGATATACCTCAAAATCCCTAATTTAAGACCATATTTTAAGTTTTATATACTAAATTTGACTTTAAACAAAGACGGGCAACAGTGTTCGACAAATGCAGATACGACAATTCCGACAAAAATTAATAATTATTAAAATAAGATCCTTTTTTAGTCCCGGCTGTCAGTTTCCGACTTTCTGACGGTTTACGAATAATTTTGGACTGATGCGACACTGAAAACTTTAAAACTTAAATTCTTTTAAATTTTATATCCGCAATTGTCGTATCGCACGGGCAACACCAATTCAATAAAAGAATTCAGGAACACTTAGTCAACCGTCCATCCGATTTGAGCAATCAAAGAGCCCTACTCATCGCCCAGATAAAACATCAGAAGAGGAAGAAACTCATGAGACATACGAGGAGTTCTGCGAGGACGAGGATATTTATGGCGAATCATTGCCTGGGTTAGCTGGTGGCCGTCCATATGCAAGGCGTCGAGATGTTTCCAAGTCTCTGGATGAGCAAAGGGCCAAAGCTGAAGGATGGAGGGAAATTTTAATGCGTAAAGGGCGACAAGAGCGTTTAAGCACTTCTATGGGCGATGTATGTAGTTTAGTATATTTAAAAGAAAGCTGGGGAACATTTTGGAATCCGGTGGATTTGAGGGGATATCGGTATAACGTGGTATTTGAATCGATTTCCAAGCACTGCATATGACTAAATATGAGAATTAATATCAGAATTAAAATTTTTGTAGGTGATTGTTCACAGTGAGGAGGAAGGAGATCCTACTGAATGTGGAAAACCCGGTGACAATCGTGATTATTTGGAAAGTACACGTTCACTCACTTACCTTGAATGGGTTCATGAGCGACAAACTAGACGAATGCAAACTCGTTCTGAGTGGTTTCTATCACCTAATGCACCATCATGTACTAATGGTGGAGCATCAAGAGTTGAAGGCGGACGAATGTGCTACTCTCGTATATCACAACGTTTTTCAGCTTCGCCCATTCATCTGCGTTTATCTGCAAAGAAAGTAACACCATCTCGAGAAGAATATACGAGGCAGTATTGAAAAATTTGATAATTTTTGTTAAGATTATATTTTAGTTCTGGTGATGAAGAAATGTGTTGTTGCTCGTCTACAAGTGGAACATGTGGAGGAGCTGGAGCGGGCTATAGTGAGCTTGGCTGCGGACGTTCAGGTTGTGCTGCTATCTGTAGTACATCTACTGACACATCAATGAAATGCTCGCCACGACGGCCTGACTCTTGTTGCACGACTAGTGGTTGTTCGGCGGGTGATGCCCAAATGAAGTCGCAAACTGGCACAGAAGAGGAAGAAGCTGGAACATCGGATGATGATGCTTTTCTAGCTTGTAGCAATATTGAATACCAACACCCTTTACATTCAAATCTCTTGACTGTTGGTTAAAATATTTGAATTCAAAATAAACGAATTTTGTCTAGCAACATCCTCATTCGCCAACAGCAAAAGTCCTTCTCGGCCGACAGCCATTTCAGCTTCTTCAAGAACGACAATATTCTACTAGTACCACAGATGGTTCAGCAAGTGCGCAAGTAACACCTTCAGCTGTTGAACTTTGTGCTAGTGGGAAAAGTGTTGGAAGTGGACGACAGCGTTTTTTTGGAAGTGGAGAACATGAGGGTGGATTGCAGGTTCCTATTATAGTTTTCAAATGTTTTTATTAATTATTAATAGGCTTTACCAGAATTGTCCGAGACAACTACGTCTTCGCCGCTACCTCGACGTTTTTCAGCTCCATATGTGGATATTTCACCTACAGATGAACAAAATCGAGCAGAGGTACACATTTGTAAAATAACAATAAAAAGTAACTTTTAGAAGATAGTACCAGAAAATACAGCAACACGGACGACTGCTGCTAGCAGTGTTTTGACACGTCCAAAACATCAACAAAAGGGTGCTAAATTAATCCAAACAATGAGCAGCGGTAGCAGCGGGAGTGGAAGTGGTAGTGGAGGCAGTGGAGCTAGTGCCCAGACTGTGATTGGTGTTGTTGGGGGTACTTAATGATTTTTATTTTTAGTTAAAATTTAGAAAATTTAAACTTTCTTTAGTGAGCATAGAACAGACTGAAATATTACAGCAGCAACAAGCAAGAATAGTAGGTACTGGTGTGGTCCGACGGCGTAGTTGGAGAACTCATTATACACGCCCGAAAAATAAATCTCTCGATAGTGAGATTGTTGTTGGAGTTGACATTAGAGAAGTGAGGGAATTTTTTATATTTAAAATAATTCAATTTTATCTTAAAGGAAGCCACTCCATCTTCTCATCCAATTCATTTACGCTTCAGTTCCCCTCTTATTTTTGGTCGTAGACATAGCTCTAATGGAGATACACACAAGGAAAGAGGCATAACAGAAGACCCACAACCATCATCGACGCCACAAACATCAGCAGAAAGAGGAACGCTCATTAGGCGAAAATCTTCAAATAATAATGCAACTAAATCAAAACCCCCTGTTCAAACACGTAAAAGTACTCAAATATAATTTTGAATTACTTTTCTTCGAATGATCTCTTTTGTCCTCAATATTTTTCTTTTAAATTTCATTAATTGACATTCTTAATTTATAAAATTGTCTTTCATCTAAGGTATTGGACCAAGACCGGTCAGCACTTTTCTTCAATTACGGACTAAATTTTCAATTTGAGATCGAGGTTAGGCAGGTCAGGGTCCAAACCTGCTTTCATCAATTTACTTTGAGAGAGTGAAACATTCATTAAGTCACTTGGCTTATTTTGTTTTTTTTGTGATTTTATTAGTCTAAAACTGTCAAAAATTGTAAGAGATAGTACATACTCTGTTTAATTAATGTTTTTAATTCTGCAGTTTAAAAAATAGGTTATCGCCTCGCAAATATTTTCCAAGTCTTTCATATTCATTTTTTCAATTTTATATAACGCCTAATTCTTGATTCCAAAAACTGCCTGCTTGACAATACTTCAATGCTTTTTTTCAATTAATTTCGATTATATTTTTAATAAAATAATGTAAATTGCTTCACTTATTCTGTGTGGTTGTGTATTAAATATTTTATTCTTATGGATAAATGTTTTCTTAAACTTTGTTCTTTTTGAGTATATACTATGTATAAATTTGAATGAATTTTACTCTTATCTTTAGTAAATTATTAATTTAAAGACAAAAATATGTCTGGAAATTAAGCTTCTCACCATCTGTTTCCTTATCATAATTTTGTCTTTAATTAAAGACATGCTAGTTAATACTTACATATTCTTTTACAATTTAATTAGTCACACTTTATGATTCAGCTGTTGATAATAAAATAATTTATTTTCAAGAGGACCATGAACCTTGAAGATAATTTTTTAAAATTAGATAATTAATTAGTTTAATTTAGTGTATATAAAATAAAGTTTAATAATATTCTCACATTTTCTATGGTTTGAAATGCCACTAATTATTACTTTGTTGCATTTGTCGGTATCCTTTTATTTTTGGGCGGTCTCATTTGTGTTCAGACTTTGGAATTTCCTTTACAAACGTCGAATTGTGGATAAAGCAGAAAATGAAGTTTTGCTTATATCTGCTGGAGAGGCAGCTGCAATGATTAGAAGGGGAGAGGTAATTAATTGTCTCTTATTTAATTTATATGTCCACTTAGAAGTTTACAGTCAAAAGTTTATGCGTCCAATCAAACTATATGTCTAAACAATACTATCATTATCTAGGATCATTTACACAGTTTTCGATCAGAATCATCATCCCTCACAGAGGATCACTAAAAAGGTAATGGATAGGCTTGGAAATATGAATTACACAATTCCTAACTGTTTAGATTAATTGGCTAAGGTTATATTTGATAGGACATACATAAAAGATTTATTGAACGAATAAACTTTGATTGGACTATAAACGGGATAAAAGCCAATTTATCTTTAATTTTGAAAATTTAAAATAATTTTAGATCGGGTCTCTTCAATTAGTCGAAGCTTATATTGAGAGAATTCAGCATGTTGATGGAATGTTGAATGCAGTTGTAGAAAATAATTTCACAAAAGCCAGGGAAGTCGCTCAGCATGTGGACAACTATTTAAGTCTTATTAACAGAAATTCTGAAGAATTGGCTAAGGTTATAGACTAATTTAATTTAAAAATATTTTGAGTTTTATTTTCTAGTTAGCAAAAACAAAACCTTTATTTGGTGTGCCGTTCACTGTAAAGGATAATACATTTTGCAAAGATTTTGTTTGTACGGCAGGTGTTCCTGCAAGAAAACAAAATGAACCTTGTGATGAGGATGCTGAAGCTGTTAAACGGTTTTAATTTAAATTTGTTTATTCTAAATTTAAATTTCAATAAATGTAGAGTTAAAGATGCTGGTGCAATTTTACTAGCAATAACAAATGTTCCAGAACTTGCTCTTTGGTGGGAGAGCAGCAACAAACTTTATGGAAGATCTAATAATCCTTATGATGTTCGGAGAACTCCTGGTGGTAGTAGTGGAGGTGAAGGAGCACTTATTGCAGCAGCTGGGTCAGTTATTGGGTTGGGGAATGATGTTGGTGGATCTTTACGCGTTCCAGCTGTTTTTTGTGGAATTTTTGGACTGAAGCCTGGACCTGGTTTTTAAATTTTCTTTTTTTATCTGATTATTTCAAAGGAATTGTTCCCTCGTCCGGGATTATTCCTCATGTTAGAGGTGGTTACGTTACTCAAATGGCATCTGCTGGACCCATGGTTAATTTAAATATTAAGACTAATTCAAAAAATATTCTTACTTAGGCCCGTTATGCTTCTGATTTGGCATTAATGCTTCAAGTATTTTGACTTTTCCAAATTTGTTTTAATTTTTAGGTCCTTGCTGGTGAGGATGTTGCTCAAAATCGGCTTCATTTACAACAACCAGTTAATTTCAAGAATGTCAAAATTTTTTATATGGAGGAAATTAAATCTTTATTTTGTGAAAAATTGTCAAATGAAATGCGGCATGTTGTTCGGAAGGTTTTAAAATTTAGTTTATTTTAGATCTAACAATAAATACTTTTTTTGAATTTATTTAAATTTAGACAGCTAAATATTTTGAAAAAAAATATGACATTAGCACACACCGTCTCGACTTATTGTTAGCTCATCATGCTCATGAAATGTTTTTAACTTCATTAGATGAAGATGATTATGAAAAGATAACAATGGCTATGTCTAATTCTAAGGTTTAAAAACTCAATTTGTTAATTAAATTCATTTTTAGTATGATGTTAATTGTGTTTTTGAATTAATTAAATTCCCATTGTGTTTATCTGATCACACATTGCCGGCTATATTTACAGGAATGCGAAGCAAACTTCCAAAAAAGAATGAAGCAAGAAGAAAATTTGTTAGTTTATTTTTTTAATTTCTTCCTTTTAATTTTTGATTGCGAAAATTTTTATCCGATTACTTTTAGATTAACAGTAAACGTGATCAGTTACGACGTGAAATTATTGATTTGCTGGGTAAGGATGGAATTTTAATTTTTCCTGCATGGCCTACCACAGCACCATTTCATCATCAACCTTTGTTTACTCCGATGAATATATGTTAATAATAATTAAAATTAAAAGATTTTTATTTTTTTTCCAGTATATACAGCATTATGGAATACTTTAGCTTTGCCTGTTCTTGCTTGTCCTATGGGAATTAATTCAGAAGGTTTACCTGTTGGTGTTCAAATTGTATGTGCACCAGATTCTGAAAGGTTACTTTTGGCAGCAGCTCAAGATTTGGAGGAAGGTTTTGGCGGATGGACACCTCCTGAACCGCCTGGAGGTTGGAGGCAATTTGTGAGAAGAATTGTCAGTCGTTGATTTTTAAAGGAATATTACTGCCTAACATTTATATTTTTTTGATTTTCAAGAACGGCAAAACTTTTAATTTATTTTTTTCGATTGAGATTTTGTTATAAATTTAAATACCTTTCTTGAAAAACACTTAGATTTTGCCTCAATTTTCCTATCATATATTTGCATTTCATTTCTTATTTATTTCGTTACTAAATATTAAGGATGCTGAAGCTGTTAAACGGTTTTAATTTAAATTTGTTTATTCTAAATTTAAATTTCAATAAATGTAGAGTTAAAGATGCTGGTGCAATTTTACTAGCAATAACAAATGTTCCAGAACTTGCTCTTTGGTGGGAGAGCAGCAACAAACTTTATGGAAGATCTAATAATCCTTATGATGTTCGGAGAACTCCTGGTGGTAGTAGTGGAGGTGAAGGAGCACTTATTGCAGCAGCTGGGTCAGTTATTGGGTTGGGGAATGATGTTGGTGGATCTTTACGCGTTCCAGCTGTTTTTTGTGGAATTTTTGGACTGAAGCCTGGACCTGGTTTTTAAATTTTCTTTTTTTATCTGATTATTTCAAAGGAATTGTTCCCTCGTCCGGGATTATTCCTCATGTTAGAGGTGGTTACGTTACTCAAATGGCATCTGCTGGACCCATGGTTAATTTAAATATTAAGACTAATTCAAAAAATATTCTTACTTAGGCCCGTTATGCTTCTGATTTGGCATTAATGCTTCAAGTATTTTGACTTTTCCAAATTTGTTTTAATTTTTAGGTCCTTGCTGGTGAGGATGTTGCTCAAAATCGGCTTCATTTACAACAACCAGTTAATTTCAAGAATGTCAAAATTTTTTATATGGAGGAAATTAAATCTTTATTTTGTGAAAAATTGTCAAATGAAATGCGGCATGTTGTTCGGAAGGTTTTAAAATTTAGTTTATTTTAGATCTAACAATAAATACTTTTTTTGAATTTATTTAAATTTAGACAGCTAAATATTTTGAAAAAAAATATGACATTAGCACACACCGTCTCGACTTATTGTTAGCTCATCATGCTCATGAAATGTTTTTAACTTCATTAGATGAAGATGATTATGAAAAGATAACAATGGCTATGTCTAATTCTAAGGTTTAAAAACTCAATTTGTTAATTAAATTCATTTTTAGTATGATGTTAATTGTGTTTTTGAATTAATTAAATTCCCATTGTGTTTATCTGATCACACATTGCCGGCTATATTTACAGGAATGCGAAGCAAACTTCCAAAAAAGAATGAAGCAAGAAGAAAATTTGTTAGTTTATTTTTTTAATTTCTTCCTTTTAATTTTTGATTGCGAAAATTTTTATCCGATTACTTTTAGATTAACAGTAAACGTGATCAGTTACGACGTGAAATTATTGATTTGCTGGGTAAGGATGGAATTTTAATTTTTCCTGCATGGCCTACCACAGCACCATTTCATCATCAACCTTTGTTTACTCCGATGAATATATGTTAATAATAATTAAAATTAAAAGATTTTTATTTTTTTTCCAGTATATACAGCATTATGGAATACTTTAGCTTTGCCTGTTCTTGCTTGTCCTATGGGAATTAATTCAGAAGGTTTACCTGTTGGTGTTCAAATTGTATGTGCACCAGATTCTGAAAGGTTACTTTTGGCAGCAGCTCAAGATTTGGAGGAAGGTTTTGGCGGATGGACACCTCCTGAACCGCCTGGAGGTTGGAGGCAATTTGTGAGAAGAATTGTCAGTCGTTGATTTTTAAAGGAATATTACTGCCTAACATTTATATTTTTTTGATTTTCAAGAACGGCAAAACTTTTAATTTATTTTTTTCGATTGAGATTTTGTTATAAATTTAAATACCTTTCTTGAAAAACACTTAGATTTTGCCTCAATTTTCCTATCATATATTTGCATTTCATTTCTTATTTATTTCGTTACTAAATATTAAGGATGCTGAAGCTGTTAAACGGTTTTAATTTAAATTTGTTTATTCTAAATTTAAATTTCAATAAATGTAGAGTTAAAGATGCTGGTGCAATTTTACTAGCAATAACAAATGTTCCAGAACTTGCTCTTTGGTGGGAGAGCAGCAACAAACTTTATGGAAGATCTAATAATCCTTATGATGTTCGGAGAACTCCTGGTGGTAGTAGTGGAGGTGAAGGAGCACTTATTGCAGCAGCTGGGTCAGTTATTGGGTTGGGGAATGATGTTGGTGGATCTTTACGCGTTCCAGCTGTTTTTTGTGGAATTTTTGGACTGAAGCCTGGACCTGGTTTTTAAATTTTCTTTTTTTATCTGATTATTTCAAAGGAATTGTTCCCTCGTCCGGGATTATTCCTCATGTTAGAGGTGGTTACGTTACTCAAATGGCATCTGCTGGACCCATGGTTAATTTAAATATTAAGACTAATTCAAAAAATATTCTTACTTAGGCCCGTTATGCTTCTGATTTGGCATTAATGCTTCAAGTATTTTGACTTTTCCAAATTTGTTTTAATTTTTAGGTCCTTGCTGGTGAGGATGTTGCTCAAAATCGGCTTCATTTACAACAACCAGTTAATTTCAAGAATGTCAAAATTTTTTATATGGAGGAAATTAAATCTTTATTTTGTGAAAAATTGTCAAATGAAATGCGGCATGTTGTTCGGAAGGTTTTAAAATTTAGTTTATTTTAGATCTAACAATAAATACTTTTTTTGAATTTATTTAAATTTAGACAGCTAAATATTTTGAAAAAAAATATGACATTAGCACACACCGTCTCGACTTATTGTTAGCTCATCATGCTCATGAAATGTTTTTAACTTCATTAGATGAAGATGATTATGAAAAGATAACAATGGCTATGTCTAATTCTAAGGTTTAAAAACTCAATTTGTTAATTAAATTCATTTTTAGTATGATGTTAATTGTGTTTTTGAATTAATTAAATTCCCATTGTGTTTATCTGATCACACATTGCCGGCTATATTTACAGGAATGCGAAGCAAACTTCCAAAAAAGAATGAAGCAAGAAGAAAATTTGTTAGTTTATTTTTTTAATTTCTTCCTTTTAATTTTTGATTGCGAAAATTTTTATCCGATTACTTTTAGATTAACAGTAAACGTGATCAGTTACGACGTGAAATTATTGATTTGCTGGGTAAGGATGGAATTTTAATTTTTCCTGCATGGCCTACCACAGCACCATTTCATCATCAACCTTTGTTTACTCCGATGAATATATGTTAATAATAATTAAAATTAAAAGATTTTTATTTTTTTCCAGTATATACAGCATTATGGAATACTTTAGCTTTGCCTGTTCTTGCTTGTCCTATGGGAATTAATTCAGAAGGTTTACCTGTTGGTGTTCAAATTGTATGTGCACCAGATTCTGAAAGGTTACTTTTGGCAGCAGCTCAAGATTTGGAGGAAGGTTTTGGCGGATGGACACCTCCTGAACCGCCTGGAGGTTGGAGGCAATTTGTGAGAAGAATTGTCAGTCGTTGATTTTTAAAGGAATATTACTGCCTAACATTTATATTTTTTTGATTTTCAAGAACGGCAAAACTTTTAATTTATTTTTTTCGATTGAGATTTTGTTATAAATTTAAATACCTTTCTTGAAAAACACTTAGATTTTGCCTCAATTTTCCTATCATATATTTGCATTTCATTTCTTATTTATTTCGTTACTAAAGATTTTTTTGATTGTGACTGTTGAAAATCATTTTTTACTAATTAACCAAAACCTGAACATTCAAAATTTCTCAATCTTTGGGTTATTTCACTAAAATCTTTATTAACTGAAAATTAAAAATACTGCCATAAATTCCCATTAATTTTTATTTTTCATTAATCCATTTTTAATTTAATAAATTCACATTTTACTCACATATTTTTCAATAAAATATTCACTTTACAATTAATTTAATAATTTTTTACCTATATATAATCTTTTAATATTAATTGTAACATTATGCATTCAATACCTCTTATTATTTAATAATCACTACATTATTAAATTAATTTTCTTTTTTTTTATTATTTTTTAAATTAAATATAAATAATTTTTTAAGAAAATGATTTTTAATCGACTTTATTTTCAAAAATCTTTAAATTTATTTTTGAATACCAAATCAGTAGCTGTCAAAAATGTTGCTTATTTGTCGACTGGACATGAACATTTTCTTAGTTTTGTGCCAGAATTAAGAGTTGGAATTGAAAATGATGGAAAGACAAAAATTAATTTTGAAAAACTTAATGAAAAGGTTATTTAAAAATATTTAATTTACTCCCCCCCCCCCTCTCTCTTTCTTTTATATTTCTGGCTTTTCACGTAAATCAGATATTCTCTTGTGGTTTACTTTATTAAAAAGGATTTACAATCCAATTGTCAAATAATTTTTAATATTTTAGGTCCTTCTTGTCTACTTCTCTGCTGGATGGTGTGCAACTTGTAAAGGGTTTACTCCTTTATTGAAGGTAAATATAGAAAAATATTTAAGATTAATTTTTAATTTTATATTTTAAGAAATTATACAATCAGTCGAACGATGACTTGGCTATTTTATGGATATCTAGAGGTATAAACAAAGTTTTTTAAAAAAATAATAAAATAAATAGATAAAACTGCTTCTGAACAAATGGAATATTATACAAACAATTTGGATCCAACCTGGATGTATGTTCCTTTGGGTAAATCAACTAGGTTTGTTTAAATTTTTATTTAAAATTATTTTAATAATTTTAGAGATTTTTTGAAATTATATAAATTAGCTGGTCTCCCAAGTGTCAAATTAGTTGATAATAATGGAAAGTTTATAGAGGATGTGAAAATGCAAATTGAGGTATCTTTGGTATTTAAATATTTTAATAAATTATTTTTAAAAGAAAAATTCTGATAATCCAAAAGAATTAATTCAATTATTTAAGTCAAAAACGAATAATTAAATTATTGATGATTTAGTAAAATAAAATGATTATTTTTGTGTCCCAGATTTGTTAATTGTTTTGATTATATATATTTCTCTTTATATATTTAAGTATATACATATCTATAGATAAAATAATCAAAATTGAGAAACTTGTGCAATTTAGCTTTTTTAAAAGAGCTTATCGAAAAATTAAATTATTCTGATCAAAGTTACAATCAAATGAAACTTTATTGAAAAAATCTTGAGTTAGCCGGGCTTGATTTTCGCTACACGATGGTCTTGCTTCCTTGCGGCTGTTGTTCTGTTCAACATATTCCCGGCGTCCTCCGCATTCTTGTCCATCAAATGAGCTATCATTTGTACAAGTTTTCCAATTTAAAAATATTATCTAGTTACTCATAAAATAACATTTAAATACTTGTTTTTATTTTAAATTTAATAAATAATTACTAGTAAATTTAAATTTATTTTAATTATAATCAACAATGACAACAACTTGTTCAACTATTACAGTTCAAGCTCCAATGAATATTGCTTTAATTAAATATTGGGGAAAGAAAAATAAAGTTTTTTTAAATTAAAATTATTTAAAAATTGTTTTTTAAAAGGATTTGATTATTCCTTTAAACGATTCTATATCTATAACAATCAACAGTTTATGTGCTATTACAAAGATTTCTGTCGATTCTAATTTAAAAAATGATTTGGTTATAATTAATGGGAAAATTGAAAATAATTGTCGTTTTGAAAGAGTTTTTAATGTAAATTTAAAAAATAATATTTTTTAAAATTAATTTTTTAGGAAGTAAGAAATATTGTTGATAGGCGAAAGAGAAATGCAAATGGAGAATTATTAAATGAAAATAAATATTTTAAAGTTTAAATTAATTTTATTTATTTTTTTAATTTAATTTAAATTTAGATCGAATCAAAAACTAATTTTCCAATTGCGGCTGGATTAGCTTCTTCTGTTGTTGATTTTAAATTATTTTTAAAATTTTATTTTAAAAAATTTAGGCTGCTGGTTTTGCTGCACTTTCTTTTGGACTAGGCTCTTTATTTAAATTTAAAGAATTAAAAGAAATTGTTAGAATTGCTAGAATTGGTTATTTAAATTTAAAATTAAATATTTTTTTTGTGAAGGTTCTGGTTCTGCTTGTAGAAGTATTCTTGATGGATTTGTTCATTGGAAAGCGGGGAATAGTGATGAAAATGATTCTGAATGTATTTGTGAGGTATTCTTAATTTAAATAATTCTCTTTTACACTGGTGCACATAAGTAATGTCCGCTATATTTCCGTTCATTATTTCAACGTGTAAGTAGTTTTATTTTTTAAAATATATATCAATAGATAGCTCTATTCTTATCTCAGTTGACATGTTTCTGCATTTTTCACGAAAATGAAAATTGGCCGAGATATCCGGATTAAGCCGGATATCCCAAATCCTATATCCTCGGAAAAATTTTTTGGAAAAAATTTAACAAGCCCGCTTGATAAAGCATATTTTTGTGAGTATTTACCACAAGACCGATTAGAAATATCTTTTTCCGGAACGGAGATATGATTTTTTGAAAATGGCATTTTTCCCTTAAAAATTGAATTTTTTGCAAAAATAGGCGAAAAATGCCATTTTCAAAAAATCATATCTCCGTTCCGGAAAAAGATATTTCTAATCGGTCTTGTGGTAAATACTCACAAAAATATGCTTTATCAAACGGGCTTGTTAAATTTTTTCCAAAAAATTTTTCCGAGGATATAGGATTTGGGATATCCGGCTTAATCCGGATATCTCGGCCAATTTTCATTTTCGTGAAAAATGCAGAAACATGTCAACTGAGATAAGAATAGAGCTATCTATTGATATATATCTTAAAAAATAAAACTACTTACA
This sequence comes from Meloidogyne incognita, assembly GCA_036172945.1. Classification (NCBI taxonomy): domain Eukaryota; kingdom Metazoa; phylum Nematoda; class Chromadorea; order Rhabditida; family Meloidogynidae; genus Meloidogyne; species Meloidogyne incognita. The sequence continues at coordinate 2,539,247 of JARQAC010000025.1, forward strand.
CGTTGAAATAATGAACGGAAATATAGCGGACATTACTTATGTGCACCAGTGTAATTTTTTAAAAGCAAATAACAACAATTTCACATTGGAAAGAACTTCGAGTATTTGTAATAACTACAAGTGAAGAACGTAAAAAAATTGGAAGTACAGAAGCAATGCAACGTTCAGTTTTAACTTCAAAACTTTTAAAGGAAAGAATCGAAGAATGTGTTCCTAAAAGAATTGAAAAGTTTTTTTAAAAAATAAATTTAAATTAAATTCTCAATTTAAAGTTTAAAAGAAGCTATTTTAAACAAAAACTTTCCTCAATTTGCGGAAATAACAATGGCTGAAAGTAATCAATTACATGCTATTTGTCTTGATACTTATCCTCCAATTATTGTTTGTTTTTTGAATTTTTCTTTAAATTTTACTTTTTTAAAAAAAGTATTTAAATTCAACATCATTTTTATTAATGGAATTTGTTCATGATTTTAATACTTTTTATTCTTCTCCATTAATTGCTTATACATTCGATGCTGGCCCTAATTGTTTTTTATTTTTTGAAGAAAAAACATTTCCATTATTTTATAATTCTTTTAAAAAATGTTTTAATTATAGTAAAGATTTAATTAATTTTGATGAAAATGAAAATAAAGAAATTAAAAAATTAATTATTAATGAAGGTTTTTTAAAAATAAATTACTAAATAAAATTAATTTAATTTTTTTAAAGAAAATAATGGAGAAATATTAAAAGAAAAAACTAAGGAAATACAATTTCCTTGGTTAGAAGCAAAACAAATTAATATTCAACAATTATTACTTAGCAAACTTGGAGATGGACCGAAAATTTTAGAATAAATTTTTTGTAGAATTTAAATTTTAAATATTTTTATTTGTTAATTCAGTAATTTTATTTAGAGATTATTTTAGATATTGTTAAATTTTTTAATTTTATTTTTACTAAATAAAAAAATATTTTATTAGATTATACATACAAATTTATAAATTAAAAAAATAATTTTTTGGAAATCTTTTTTGTTTTTACTTCTTTTTCTCTTTCATTTGTACTATAGGCCAACGAATATATTGGGGAGGTTGATTATCTCTTTCTCCATTTAAATATTGGGAATTTTTATAAAAATAAGGAGGAAAATCATTATTATTTGAATTAATTCCATTATTATAATTTTGTTGTAAATTTCCTTTAGAATTTCCTCCAAAGTCTATTGTGCCCCCGTGAAATGGTTGGGGAGGATAATTTGGATGTCCTCCTGTTCCAAATTGTTGTAAATTGGCCGCATTATTTGGTGAATTGATTGGAGAAGGAATACAATCAAAAATTGATTTACCGTTATTTATTTCACTAAATAAAAATATTTTTTGAAAAATTATTTTTTTTAATTGTCTTTTTAAAGAATGGGACTAAAAAATTGAGTGGGGACTATAATTTTATTTTGAAAATATGAAATGAGAATAAAATTACTTTTCTAAATTTAAAAATGTTATATTACTACTTTTCTTTAAAATACAAACTCTTTAAATAAAAAAATTATTTTAATTAATTTTCTTACCGATATGGTTGATAATAATTGCCGAGATTTGTTCCATAACCATTTGAACCAAAATAATAGGGAGGGTAGACAAAAGATGAAGAGGGAGAAGGAGAACGTCCAAATAATGAATTTTGAGGTAATCCTTGTTGGGATAATTTATTTTGATAATAAAATGGATATTGTTGTTGTTGTTGTTGGTTAATGAATCCTAATAAATAAATATAAAATAATTTTAATTTGGAGCCGGATTGGGTAGGTATACTTGAAAAATAATAATTTCGATAATCGAGATTGTCTCAGTCCTGTATCTAATTTTAATTAATTTTCCTGTTAACTAACCAGATGAGGGATATATTTTATTCTGATTATTAGTATATTGTTGAGAATATATATAGTTAATTAATTCAAATAAAATTATGAAGAATAACATTTTTTAAATAAATAAATACTTAAAAAATTATTTTATAAATTTTTAGATAAATAAATTATTTGGATAAACTAAATATATTTTTAATAGATAATTTAACATTTTTATACTCTAAAAAATTATTTGCGCAAGATTAAAAACTAACTAAATTCAATGACACAAAACAAGCGATGACCTTCTTTTAATTTTTCAGAGATTTTTCCTTTGAAATTTTTATTTTTTTAACAAAAATATTTTTAAATCCTTTAAATGCCCTATATTTAGAATAAAAATTATAAAAAATGGTGAATATTTAGTCTCTTTTGATTGAAATAAAAACTTTTTACAAAGCGGATTAAGGCCAGACTATAATAAATATATGAATATTCTCTAAATACTGTAAATATACTTCAGAATCTTATAATAAACAAATATATGCTTAAGCTAAAATATTCCCAACTTTTCTAGTAAAGTTCTAAAGCGCTTCCGGCTCTGTAGCCCAGAAATCCGATATTTTTAAAAAATCCGGGTTTTCGGGTTTAAACGGGAAAACTGGGCCTGGGTCTTATATGAAAATGTTAAAATTTAAAGAGATTTACCTTTTAAAGTATAACTATAAACTAAATAAAAAATTATTTCTTTTATAAACACCAAAATAATTTCCATTCTTTACTTAATTTCCAAAATTAAATTTAAATAATTATTTTTGTTAATTTTATATATTTTTAAAATTAAATTCAAAGAAATTTTTCTTTCGGAAAATTTTCCTTTGTCTTTTTATTTATTCACACTCACACACATTTTTTCTTTTCTATGCCAAATCGAATAAAATAAATATATTTTTTTAAACTAGAAACAAGCAAAATATTTTTAAATCTTTTTTTTATTTAGAAAACAGTTGCTACATAATTTCTTTTTATTAATTTCTAAAATCGATTTGAACAACTAAAAAGTGATTTGTCTTTTCTTTTCTTTAAAATATTTTTAACTAAAATATAAATTAATTTTTAAATTTAAATTTTTTAATAAAAAAATATTCTTTTTTTTGTCATTTTCTTTTAAAAATTTAATTTCTCTCCCACAATTCTCCAATTTCTTTTTTAGATTTTTTAAAGCTTTTTCAGAAAAACCAATTTTTTTTATTTTTAAATTCTTCTCTTGATTGTTGTTTTTAGTAGTCCAAATAATAAAAGAATTTAAATAAAAAGGGCAAGAAAAATAAAAAAAAGAAATTTGTAATCTTAAAAGCAAATTTTATTTTTTAAAAATTGCTAGAGAAAATTCGCAACTGTTTAAAAGAAGTAAGCATTTGAATATTGTTTTGACTTTTTTTAATAGAGAAGAATTGAATTAAATAGAAAAAAATTGTTTTTAAAAAATAAAAATAAATAAATTATTTATTTGTTAACCTTCTTTCCTCTCTTTTTCAATCTTTTAAAGAAGTATAAAAAATTTAATTTATATTATTTTTTTTCCAAATTTATTCAAAATTTACTCCTTTTTTAAAGAAAATTCTACTTAAAAAGAATTAAAGATTAAATAAATAAATGTCCAAAAAATTTTATTTAAAAATAATTTTTTAAATTTAAATTTAAATATTTATTTTAAAAACTTGACGTAAACCACACAAGATTTCTCAAATGTCATCTAAGAATATTAAAAAAAGATGAATAAATGAAACAATTGTTCACATTTCATGAAAAAATTTTTTTCAAACTTTTATTTTAATTTTATATATCTTTTTTTAGATAATAATTTTTAAATAAATAAATACATCTCTTTTTTATAGACATTACATCCCACATTACTTCTCCTCATAGTATCGGTCCCGATGGTTGTCATTATAGAAAAAATTTTGTTTAATATTAAATTAATTTAATATTAAAAATATATTTTATTTTACTACAAAAAATCTTTTATTACATTTAAGAAAAAAATTTTTGTTTTTGTATTATAAATGATACTTGTCTGTTTATCTATTATTGAACGTTATTTAAATTAAACTTTTAATTATTAAGAATTAAATAAAAAACATTTTTGCACTTAAATATTTAGCTTGTTTTTTTCCTTTTTTTTAAAAAACAATTATTTCTTTCTTAAATATATTTATTTTTTATTCAAAAAAAAACTTCCTGTGCTTTTCTTTTTTCTTTTTTCCTACATTTTTGAGGCTGCCAATTATGTCTGCGTCACGTAAAAAAATATTTTATAGGGAGACAGAAAGGCAAGAAAAAAACATGGAAAGGAAACAGAAATAAGGAGAAAAAAATCTTTTTATTTTTTAAGAAAAAAAGAAAAAACATTCCAAAATTGGAGGGGGGGGGGGTGTTTATTAGATATAAAGTGCCTTCAATTAGTCTAGTAAATAATTAAAAATAAAATTGAAACTTTTGTTTTTATTTTTGAAAAAATTATTCCGTTACTCCAATAAATTATTTGTGGCGAAAGAGAGTGCAGGAGAAAAAATAGAAATTGCAGAAAACTTTCTTCCTTTAAATTGAGTTTTCAGACTTTTGCCGGAATAACAAAAAATATTATTTTTATTATTTTTCTTAATTTTTCCACTTCCAGTTTCCTTATTTTTTTGTAAGTTTTTTTTATAAAAAAATAACTACTATAAATATTTTAATCCACATTCAAATCCCTTGCGTGTTTCAAATAATTTATATACCTATATCTAAATTTCATTTAAAATATTCTCTTTCTTTCGTTTTTTATTTTTTTTCCTCTTCGCGCGCTTAATTAGATTTTTGTTCGTCTTTAGAATAAAAAAAGATTTTTAAAAGCCTCTAGCATTTTTTGCCTTTTTTATATTTTTATAAATAGTAAAAATTGGAAAAATAAGTGGTTTTGGCAAAAATACAAATTTATCAGAAAAAGATTAAAAACCAAAAATATTTTTGAGAGTTTAAAAATTTATTTTTTTGTTTCTAATTTTTATTTTAAAAATTTAAATTATTTTTTAGAAGAACTTAAATGTTTTTTTTATTAAATTGATTTGTTTGGGGAATAAATATTTATTTAATTAATTAAATATTTATTTTTATTTATTCTCTTACTAACATAATATATTCAATTATTTTAACAAAAGAAAAGTTTTTTTTTATTTCGATTAAAATTTAAAATAAAAACATTTATTTGCCTTTATTCTCCAAGTTTTCTTCCGGTACATCTTTTCTCTTTTTTTTATTCTTAAATTTATTTCCCCTTTTCCCCTTTTTTTCACTTTCTTCCATACTTATTCCCTCCCTAATATATTAACTTTATATGTATATTCCACTTTCATTTTTTCAAACTTCCCATGAGGTCGCGGATTGTTCTTTACTATTATCATTCTTTTTACAGAAGAAGAAATTGTTTTTAGATAAATAAATTAATTATTTTTATATTTAAAGTTAAATATTATATATAGTCAATTTTATATTTACCGTAAAAACTAATTAATGTCCCTCCCTAAATAATTACCCCGCCTATGTTTATTACACCCTCCAGCGAGAGATGGAAACAATAATTACCCAGAGTAATTATTTTAGTAACTACGGTCATTCTTTTTCTTTAATTTAAGCAATTTTAAATAATTTTTCTTTTATTATTTAATTAATTTTCTCCAATATTTTTTTCTCACGCCCTTTATTTTTTAATTAAATTTTGAAAAACATTTTTTTAAATTAATATTTATTAAATTTTTTTCAGAAATTAATTAATTAAAATAATGATTGACTACAGTGAAGTTTCTAACTATTCTTTGGCTAGTAGATCACGTACTCCACATAAAAAGGTAAATTTAAATTTTTTAAATTTTCCGCTTGTTTTGATTATTTTTCTACCGAAAAAGGACATTTTAGAGACTCCCCATTTTCTCTTTCTTTTAATTTTTTCGAACAAAAAAATTTTTTCTCCAATTTATTCAAAAATGGAATAAAACTTAAATAAATGACTAAATTTATTTTTAAATTAAAATTTTTTTTCAAAAAAAAGTTTTCTATTAATCTAAATTTATTTTTCTAAAAATATTAAAAAGAAAAATTTTTATTTTTTTTGGATTTTTTTGTAATTGAGAATAATTAATTTATTGTTTTTTAATATTAAAAGACATTATTTTTACGTCAGTCACATTTAAACTAAAAGATATACAAAATCCAATTAGTATTTACATTTTTTTAGTAAAAGAATCTTTTCTTTTCATTAAAGGAATTTCTTTTTTTTTCCGAAAATTTTGTCTAAAATTATTTACTCCTCAAATTACTTTTTTTTAAAATATTTAAATATTTATTTACTCATATTATTTACTTTTTTAATTTCCCAAAAAGTACATTTAAAAAAAAATTTAAAAAATATTTATTTATTTATTTGATTCAATGACTTTAAATTTTTTGTAAAAACGTTTTTCGTGTTTCCGTTTTTCTTTATTTTTATTTTATTTATTTTTCCTTTATTTAATAAAAAACGCTGTAAAAAGTTTTTTTAATTTTTTGAATATTTTATTCTTAGGTCAAATTTTTTAAAATCCGCAGTTTTGATCTAAAAAATATATGTATATCAAAAATCTGCAAAAAATTATCTCACACAAAAACTGAACTAAAATCACTTTATACATTATATTTTTTGACTCAAACAATTGAAAAATTTATATCCTCCCTCAATTCTCTTATATTTCTCTCCTAGATAATTTTTTTATCGCCACAAAATGAAGCGAAATCCGCACATATAAGAGCCCTGTATGCAGTATAAAAATTTATTTTTAAATTACTGTGTTTATTCTAATTTTACATTAATAACAAGAAAAATGACAACAAATTTATTTTATATCCTACATTTTTGAATGCCCTAAAAATAAAATTTGAGAAAAAAATAAAAGGGAATAAGGGAGCTTTCGAAAAAATTTGTCTCGCAATTTATTGATATATAACTATTACATTAATTAATTTTATAGCTTTAGCAGTTTCCTCAACAAAATCTAAAATCTTTGTCCGACTTTTTAATTTAAACAATTTTTTCCATATTTTTTTTTGATTTAATTAGATACTTTTAATAACTTTTTTAAATTTTTTAAAAATACTTTTTTCTATTTTATGATTAATGTTATTCAAATATAAAGAAAATGGCATAAATTGCCTTTGGGGACAAAAAATATTTTTTGCTATTTTCAAATATTTTAGTATTACATTTTCATTTTCAATTTAATATTTTATTATTTGTAGTTTGGCCAAAGTTTGAATTTTTTAAAAGAAAAATATATGTCATCCTTACTTATTATTTTTATCTAAATTTATTTGTACATAAAGTACTTTTGACCATTTATGTACAGAAATATAAAGAATATTTTTTTAATAAATAAATTTATTTTATTTATTATTATTAATGGCTTTATTTATTTTCTTTTTTAATTTAAAAAATAATTTTTGACAAACTTTTCAGAAAAATAATTATTTTTATTTTTAAAAAAACTTTTTTAATATTTTATTATGAAAGAGAGATATTTTTACAATCAGACACTTTACCTGTAAGTAAACCCTTGAGGATTAAGAAATTGTAGTATACCTTAATTCTGTGTACCTCGCTCAGGGAGCCTTGTAAGCGAAAATAAATGCCCCCCGAAGAATTTTGTTTTCCTTAAATTTTTTAATTTTTAGTGCAATAACATAAAATATTTATTTTTATTGTAATTTTCCTTTTATAGTAACACAAATATTTTTAAAATCAAATCAATTCAAATTGTAAAAGAGAAAAAAGTACTAAAATAAATACCTACCTACATAGTACTTTTTTTATTTATTCAAAATTAAAAATATACAATGATAATAATTTATTTTAATAATTTATTTTTCTGAAATAAATTATTAAAATCTTTTTCTTATTTTATTCCCAAAAATGATTCATAATTTTTTTGTTAAATTTTTTTTTGATATTTCCAAAATTGGAACTTTTCTTTGGGAACATTTAAATTTAAATATTAAAAATAAACAAAGGAAAATCTAAAAATAAATTTTATTTTTTTCTTAAACTTATTTAAATAATTTTTTTTATTTTAAATTAATTGATGATTTTTTGGCCATTTTTATATTTAATTTTTTTTTAATTTTTATTTTTAAACTTTTTAATAAAAATATCTAAAATTATTTAACAAAAAAAAAGTTTTTTCTTTTTTAATTTTCCCTCATTTATTTCTTTTCTTCTTTCCAATTTTTAATGCTTCTTCCCATGAATCACAAATAAAAATAAATAAAAATATATCAAAAATGAGAATTAAAGCTTTGAAGGCGTGAAAATCAAAGAAGGAAGACAAATTTTTAAGTTCTTTTTTTAAATAAAAATAATTATTTTTTTCTATCCAAAAACTTCAAAAATTAACAAAAATAATTTTTAAAAAATCCTTTTATTTTCTAATAAAATAATTTAAAAAATGACATCTTCTGATGAATATGATGTATGTTTAGATATTTTTTTAAATAAATTAATTAAAATCAGTAGATTATTTTTTTGCTATTTTTAGAAAATAAAAAAGTAATGGGTTGATTTTGTGTGAAAAGAAAATAATCGCCATTTTCTTTTTGTTAAATTGTGTTTTTATTTTAATGTAAATCTACTATTTAATTTTTCTAAATTTATAGTAGAAAAATTAGAAATTTTAAAATAAAAATATACAGACAGACTTTTTCGACATATTTTTAGCCCAACATCTTTAAGTTTGGGTTAATTTAAATCTCGCCTACCTCTTAATTACTTTTGAACTCGTAATATTGTGAACCTTTTTTGGAAGTTATCAGTCGAATTGAAGCTTGATTGGTAATAACTAAAAGCTTTATTTAAAATCCTTTTTCCTTTCTTTTTTAACAATTCTTTTGTGTACTTCAGAGGGCTTTCAATTAATTGATAACTGTATTTAGGTATTTCACATTTTTATATCAGTACCTTGTAGTTGCTAAAATAAATATGTAAACAAACTTTTTTTTTAAATATTATTTTGAAACTATCTAAACGTTTTTTAATAAAATATTTTGTATTTCCATTTGCAAATACCGTATTTTCTCTAGTAATCCCCCAGGGGGGATTATTTTTCAACCCATCTCTAGAGTGGGGAATTAATAGAGACTGGGGAATTAATAGAGTGGGGTAGAAAGAAGGAGGATTATTTTTCAACCCATCCCCAGGGTGGGGAATTAATAGAGACTGGGGAATTAATAGAGTGGGGTAGAAAGAAGGAGGATTATTTTTCAACCCATCCCCAGGGTGGGGAATTAATAGAGACTGGGGAATTAATAAAGACTGGGGGATTACTAGAGAAAATACGGTAATCTAAATAATTTTAAATTAATTTAATTTAGAAAAATATTTAATTATATCAGAAATTTGATTTTGTTTGGGGACAAAAATTAATATATATTAACAAAAGTAGTGATTTAAGGAATAGGCAAAAAATCATAACTTGTACTACCAAAATTAAAGAAAAAAACTTTTTATTTAAATATAATTAATTTAAAATAAAAGAAATCCTTCCTTTTTTTCACAAATTTATTAAAATAAAATTGCCCCAAAAAGAGGGTAAGCAAACGGAAATAATCGATGTTTTAGTATTGCTGTTCATTGATGAATTTTATATATACATATAGAGAATATATATTTATTGAGGCTGGCAATTACCACCAAAAAAAATTAAATATATTTATTTATAACATTTTATATTTTATTTTTCTCTCTCGTTTTGGACTGCAGCCGCCTAACTGATCATTTATTTCTTTTTTTTATTAATAATTTTTCTTCTCTTAAAAATATTTTTACTCAATTAATTACTTAAATCATTAATTGACAGACTTTATATAGAGAGAAAAAAGGGACTCTTCAAGAAAAAAGGGACTCTTCTTTCTTTTTTCTCTATTCTAAAAAAACTTTCAAAAAATTAAAAAAATATTAAAAGGAATGTCTTCTCTTAATTATTCTTTTATTTACGTAATTTAATAATTAATTTAATTTTTAATTTTTTTAAAGATTTATTAATCTATATATTTTGAATTTGTAAATTTCTGCTTTTTTAAATATAAATTTAAAAATTCAAATAATATTTTAAATTAAATTGTTTATTTTTCTTTTTTTTTGTTTAAATATTTTAATTAATTTTCTTTTCTTTATTAGAGTTCGGAGATGGGTGCAAGTAAATCACAAGATGGCTCTGTCATTGAACCTCTAGCCGGTGTTGACTCGGGCAGTTCAAGGACTGTTGGAGGAGGGGGTGGAAAAGGAATATCAACGTTCGGAATAAAAAAACTTTAAAAATATTTTCTTTTAATTTTAAAGTTTGGCTAATGAGGATGTTCTTTCTTTATTGTCAGCAGAAGCTGAGGAGGACGAACAAAGGCAAAGGGGGGAAATGATGGGGGAAAGTGGTGCTGGTAGCCGAATAAAACGTGGATGTATTCCTCTTCGGCAATTATGGCAAAATGATCCTCTTTATACTCTTTATTTTGAACATATGAATAAAGGGAGACTTAAAGTAGAAATTTGATAATTAAAAATAAAAATTAATTTAAAGATTTCATTAATGTGCCTTGTATTTCTTTGCCTTTTGGTTATTTCTGCACATGCAATTGTTGGTAATTGGTTAAGGTTTGCATTTGCGGTGAATCTACTTGTTTTTCTATTTGTTACAACATGGAGATGGCGTTCACCTTTATTTTCTTGGGCTGTTTTAATTTCTTCTTTATGCCTTTTAATTCTTTCACCTCCAACACTTGTCTCACTTTTGGCTGTTCTTTTACTATTACTTTGTTATACAGCGGTGAATTTACAATTTCAGTATAAATATATTTTTTTTAAAAAATATTTGGAAAATAAATTTAAAAAAAAATTTACAGTAAGGGATTAATAAATATTTATAAAATTATGTAAATTTTTTTAAATATTTAGATGCCCCTTCAACTGAGAGCCTCATTATTGGCTGCATTTGCAATAAGTATTACCTCATTTGCTGTTAGAGCAATACCATTTTTACTTCAAACTAGAGAAAATAATAATGAGGAATTAAAACCTGATGATTTAAGGCAATTATTAATACAAATTGTTTTTATTTTGGCTATGAATTTAAATGGAATGTTTATTGTTAAGTTTATTTTGATTCTAATAGAGATTGGGAATAAATTGGTTTGCAGTTTTAAGTATCGAACACCTTTTTTATCCAAAAATTAGTCTCCACACCTAAAATAATTTCCCGTAAATTAGTGGGTGACTGAAAAATTGTATAATTATTTAATTTTAATATTTTAGTATATTCCAACAGAACTTGTTCAAAGAAGAACATTTAGAGAAACACGTAAAAGTGTTGAAAATAGGATACAACTTGTTAGAGATAATGAAAAACAAGAAAATATTGTAAATATATTATTTAATTATTTTTTAAAAAATTATTTTCATTTAAAAGCTTCTCTCAGTAATTCCAAAACATATTGCTAATGATATGAAAAAGGATATTGATAGAAATGAACCAGATCAACAATTTAGAAGAATATATATCCAAAAACATAGCAATATTTCAATTCTTTTTGCCGATATTTGTGGATTTACTAATTTAGCTTCACATTGTACTGCCGAAGATTTGGTAGGAAATTTTAGGAAAAAAATTTTGAGAAAAATAATTTCAAATAAAGGTTCGGACATTAAATGAATTATTTGCACGTTTTGACACTTTAGCACACGAAAATCATTGTATGAGAATTAAAATTCTTGGAGATTGTTATTACTGTGTTAGTGGTAATTTGTTAAATATAAATGAAAGGAAGAATTAGTTTATAAAATTTAAAATTAAGGCCTTCCTGAACCTCGGTCTGATCATGCAATTTGTGCTGTTTCTATGGGGCTAGATATGATACACACAATTAAGTAAATATATTTAATTATTTAAAAGTGAAAATAAATTATTTTTAGATAATTAAATTTAAAAAATTGTTTAAATAGTCTTTGAGTTTTTAGAGGGTGGATGACTAAAAATGGGGAAAATTAAATAACAAATATTAATTAAACAATTATTTGAGCAAAAAAAAGTTCCCCAATTAAATAATTCGAAATTTTAAATTAAAACATTAAACAAAAATTATTTTTTTTTAGATTGGTCCGCGAGCTTTATGATGTTAATGTAAATATGAGGGTTGGAATACATAGGTAAATAATTAATTTTTTAATTTAAAAAATATTAAAAATTAAAGTGGGAAAGCACATTGTGGAGTTTTGGGATTGAAAAAGTGGCAATTTGATGTTTGGAGTAATGATGTTACTTTAGCTAATCATATGGAAAGTGCTGGAATACCTGGGTAATTTTTTATTTAAATTAAAAAAATAAATTTACCTATTTTTTAAAGTCGAATTCATATAACAGAGGATACTTTAGAAGCTTTACAAGGAACTTTTAAGGTTATACCAGGAAATGGACATGAACGGTCTAAATGGTTGGCAGAACATGGAATTAAAAGTACTTATTTAATTGTTGAAGGAGAAGAAGGAAGGGAGGTATGTAAAGAAGAAATGTTTTTTGATAAAATTTTAAAATATATTTTATAAAGCATTCATTACAACAGCAACAATCAACATTTAATCGTTCAACTTTAAGTAAAGAACTTCAATTAACTGGTAAAATGGATAGACAAGGAAATCCTTTAAGGAGAGAATTATCTAGAACAATAAATGAAGATGTTAATAAATATTTAGAAAGAGGGATTGAAGCTATAAATAAAGAAGCTTGGAGAAATGCTTATTGTGGTAATTTAATTATATTTTTTTAAAGAAGGGGGAGAAAGTGTTTAAATAATTTATTTAAATTAATAAATAATTTATTTTTTAGAGCCTTATTTGTTAGTCTTTAAACATGCACCAATGGAACAAAAAGTTTGTTTTTTAATAAAAATTATATTTTTTAATTTATTTTCTTTTAGTTTCTTCAATATAAATCGAATCCATCACTTTTAGAAATAACAAACCTTCTTTGGGTATTTGCTTTATGTATTTTAGCTTTGGGTATTGGAGGATTAGCCTTTGCTGATCAATTAATTGCTGGGGGTGTTGCTTTTGTTTTATTGCCTTTGTTACTTTTTCTTCTTTTATTTCGACGTTTTGTTAAGGTAATTTAAATTTTTAAATTTAATTTTCTTCTTTTAGTTGCCAAGACGTAAACGTCGCCATTCAGGACTTAGGCGTATACAAAAATGTTTATTGGTGCTTTTATTATTTTCTGTTTGTGCTTTTTTTCTTTCTTTACGTTTTGCTTTACAACCAACACCTTCTAAATGTGAAGGAAAACAATTAAAAAATACTGAAGTAATTTTTCTTAAAAATATTTAAATAATTTTATTTTCCCCTCCTTCAAAAGTTAATATTTGAATGTGCATTATTACTACTTTTATGTGTTTGTTCATTTCAATCTATACTTTTTCTTGAAAAAGTTTTTATTGCTTTTCTTTTATGTCTACCTGTTTTAGCTTCGATTTGGATGCTAAATTTTCCTTCTTTAATACCAAAAGATGAACAATCACAACAACAAAAAACACAAGAAATAATTAAAGAAAATAATTTAACAACAACAACAATTAAATTATTACAACAAAATTATTTTTTAACACAAAAAATTTGCAAGTAAATTAATTTGATTTTAATGAATTATTTTAATTATTTGGAACTTTTACACTCTAAATAAGCAAAAAAATTTCTGTTAATTTGTTATCGTTGAAAATTTAAAAATTGATATATTTTTGTTAATAATTTTTCAATTCTTTTTTAAGTATAGACAGGTCTCCTTAGGGAATTTAATAATATTTTGTTTGATTAAATAAAAATATTTATTTATTTTAGTGAAAATAATTCCTCAATAGAGCCAAGAATATTATTTACACTTGTTGTATTTTTTGCTTTTATTTTAATTGCATTACAAAGTCATCGTTCTGAATTAATTGCTCGTTTTGATTTTATTTGGAAATTACAAGCTTTAAGTGAAAATGCTGAAGTTAAAAAAACATATGAACAGAATAGAAAAGTTTTAGAAAATATATTGCCTGCACATGTTGCTAAAGTATTTACTAAATTAATTAGAAATTAAATAAAATAATTATTTTTAAAAAAGCATTTTTTATGTGCCCAACCAACTAAAAGGTCTGATCTTTATTCTGAAGGAAGGGAAAATGTTTGTATTATTTTTGTTACAATTACTGAATTTGATAAATTTTATATGGGTAAATTAATTAAATATATAATATTTAAATTAATTTTCTTTTTAAAAATAGAAATGGATACTAATCAAGAAGGAAGGGAATGTATTCGAGTTTTAAATGAAATTATTGGTGATTTTGATAATGTTTGTTTGTTTTAGTAAATATTTTAAATTTTTATTCCTTTCAGATTTTGAGTGATCCAGAATTTCATTGTATTGAAAAAATAAAAGTACCTCCTAAATTTTAATAAAAAATTATTTTTTAATTTTTATTTAAAGACAATATCGACAACATTTATGGCAGCTTCAGGTTTAACAGGAAGTACTTGCGGTTCTTCCCATGTTGTGGCTGTTGCTAATTTTGCTTTAGCATTATTTTCTCAATTAGAAGAATTTAATGCACATTCTTTTGGAAATTTTAATTTGAGAATTGGAATAAATGTTGGGCCGGTAGTTGCTGGGGTTATTGGAACAGAAAAACCTCATTATGATATTTGGGGGAATTCTGTTAATGTTGCTTCTAGAATGGATAGTTCTGGTGTTCCTGGACGTATTCAAGTAATATTTTTTGAAATATTTAAATATTAAACGTTTAATTATATTCTGATTATGATTGTCGGAAATTTGGGTTCTCAAAGGTCTCAAAGGCTCAGTCTTAATTTGTAAAAAAAGGAATATTGGAATTGAAGGGATAAATTGAGAATAGAATTTTTAGTTTTAGATTACATACAACCTATTTTTTGACTGAAATAATTATCCTAAAAGAAGCTCTTTTGTTATACGGAATTTAATATTTTAGGTAACCGAAGAAACAAAACAAATTCTTGAACGTGAAGGTTTTGAATTTGAATGTCGTGGTGAAATTAATGTTAAAGGCAAAGGTTTAATGACTACTTATTTTTTAAAAAATCCAAATGGTGATTTTGATGACAATATTTCTTCTCTTCCTTTAACAAAAAGACGTAGTAGTAGTGCTGTGCCGGCAAGTGGAATTCATCAACAATCAAATGGTGTTAATAATATTCAACAACAACAGCCAAATGGAACAATTTAAATATAAAAGATATTAAAATAGGAAATTTTTTGATTTAACACAGGGACGGAATTAAAAAAACAGAATTTATCTTTTCTTCTTTTCCTTTTTAGTTTTTATAGGGATTGGGGAATTTCTTGTGAATATTTTTAAAATTAAGATTTTCTAGTTGTTATATCTCTATTAATTAATTAATTAATATTTTAAGCCCAGAGCTTTTTTTTTAATTTTTCCATTTTATCTTTTCTTTTCCCTCATTTTCCTTTTAAATACCTTTTAAATCTAAACTTTTGTCAGATTTTGGCATATTTTTATATTTAGTAATTTTTAAATTTCCATATTTTTGTGCCTTTTCTTCCTCTGTACATTCTCGGTGAATAATTAATTGTAAATATATTTCTTTTATTTAATTTCTACAGTCAAAAACAAATACTTAGGTTGTGTCATAAATAATTAGCCCCCCTTGAGTAAGGTTAAATAAATATTTATTAAAATTCAACTAAATGTTTTCAGACTTCGAATTATATTTTTCTATGATCCTAAGATAGTTGTTTATTTTCTGGCAAAAAATCAGAATCCTAGGATTAATCTGGCAGGAGTTAGAGGTAAAATACTAAAACTTGTATTTTTGAAACAAGGCAAATTCTTTTTGATTTTTCTCTGCAAAATTGATGAGTATGAATGAAAATTTCAATAGATTCTGATAGAGCAGAATCTGATGAATACAATGATATAAGAAATTCCCCTGGAAAACAAGTGGCTGATTTTTTAGAGTGTCGCATTTGTGAAATAGGGGCTAGCATTATGCTGTTTTAGGATAACTCTCGCGCGAAAATGCCCAGCGAGGCCAGGCGATCAGATTTTTCGATGGACTAGATCTATATGGGAATAATACTATTTGGGGGTAATAGTTTAGCCAGTTTAAACTAAATTCCAATGATTACCCAGCCGCGACACCACCAAATACATAACAGATCACGCTGTTGGACCAGTCTGAATTAGAGGTCGAAATTGATGGTTAACTAGGATGAGCCGTTCCTTTTTGTTTACAGAATTCATGAAGGCAACCCACACTTCCTCATAGGTTAAAATTTGGTTCAAATAAGGAGTTTCATTGTGGCATTTAAGGGGTTGTTTTGCAAAAGTGACTTAGCGATTTTTTTGATTTTGCGGCAATTCATGGTGTATTAATTGACCCTTCCTAACTTGTTTCTCGTTTTAAGTAAAATTATGGAAATTTTTGTAAGTGAGCAGGTGAGTGCCGCCCCATTATACACATTTTATTTTTTGGATTGGCTTTGAATCAGCGGAGAACGGCATTCTTATCTACCGTTGGTTGGCATCCAAGACGTTCTTTGCCTTTCAGCTCCTCTCTACCTTTCTTTTATTTGGAAGGCCAAATCTTTTCCGTGGAATACGAGATAACATCCCTATACTTCACTTTGCATATTTTGCGCCATGATTCCTTTACCGAATGTCCAAGTTCAATCTCATATTTGAGGTGGACACTAATTTCATAATTTTGCTTTGATATTTAAAAATTCATAAAAAATTTGTAAGTAAAGAAAAAATTTCAAATCTTTCAGAAAATGAAAAAGAAATCATTAAGAATATATGACAAAAAAATTAAACAGATTGGAGATCTGAGCATTGAGATATACATTTCCACACTTTAATGATTTAAGGGGGGCTAATTATTTATGACACAACCTAAGTAAATACGAGTTTTCTATTGTTAAATATTCTATAATAAGGGAGTATTCCCTCTTTGAAATCTAATTCAGGATACATCCCTACATTTTAGCCTTTTTAATAAAAACAAAAAAATATAGTATAATATTTACAGAAAAAAATAAATATTTTAATTTAACAAGCATTTTTAAAGAATTCTAAAGGCCAATCAAAATAAAATATAGTAGCATTAAGTAAAGACAAAAAACTTAAAAAAGTATTTAAAATCTAAATATAAAAAATTACCAAAGAACATAATTATTTCCCTTAAAATTTTGCATTAATTCGGCCGTCTTAAATATTTTTTTAAATTTTTAAAGTTAAAAAAACTTTGCATGGATGGATATTGTAAAAAGCAATTCCAAGGAAAGGATGTTCTCCTTGTGATATAAATTCTAAAAATTCATTTTCATTTGTTTCTCTTCGAAAAGTAAAATTCTTAAAATCTTCCAAAGAAATAAGTTTTCCATTTAAAAAAAAAAGAAAATAATTTTTTAATTTAAATATTATAATTAAATTTACCAAAATTATAAATATTAAACCAAAAAACCGGCACAGAATAGACCTCACTTTTTAAAAATATTTAAATACATTTTTGTTATTCTAATACCTATAACAAATTGAAGAACATCTTTTATATTTTTTACCAGAAATATCACAAACAAAATCATTCATTTCCATCCATTTTTTATTATTTAACTTAAATATTTTTAAAAATATTGTTAAAAAAATTAATTTTACATTTTTAATTATCCAAGGATTTTTACATAATTTTAAACTAAAACCACAAATTTGTTGAATATCTTCAATAAATTTTTGTTCAGAAATCATCAATTCTTAATTAAAAATCATCTAAAATTATTTCAAATTTTTTGTTAATTTTCAAGTAAGATAATTTTGAGATTACACATTAAAGCTAATTGTAAACAAATATTCTTTAAATTTCAAAACAAAGCACTTTATAATGGAAAATATTTTTCCAAAATTAAAAAACGAAATTTCAATGAATAAACAATTGGTGTGGTGGGGAGGGGGGACAGGTGGGGGGTAAGTCCAGTTTATGTGTCAAATGAAAATTTTATAATTTCTAAAATCAAAGGATGCATTGACGAATACTAAATGACAATAAATTCTGAAATTAATTAGGCCAACATTAATAATCAGTTAGGAATACAAAAAATTTAATAAAAGATAAACTAAAATTAAATTTTCATTCAAACATTACAAAAAGAAATTGTATATTTATTTATTGTTAAACAAAAATGTTTTGATGGGGGAAGAAAAAAATAAAATTGTTACAAATCGGTGATGGACAATTATTGTTTCTTAATATACACAAACAAATGTGTAAAATATATATAGGTAGATTGGCGAAGAAAAGAAAAATTGAGAGGATTTTTATGAGATTTTTAAAAGAAATCGTGTACTCAAATTCTAAAAAAATATTTTTAAAAACCTCACTTAATCCAATCTCTTCAATATAACACAACATAAATATAGAATATATTTATTGTTGAAATAAGATCTTCAATATTTTCCCTTCCCGTCAAAGTTTTCTTTTCTTCCCCTTAAATGTCCAAACAAATTTTACATCTCTTCAATTGTTATCTTTAAAAAATAAAATTTATTTAAAATATTTTATAAAACAAAATTTACATTTTCCCTTTTTGGCCAATGCAATTCTTCAAAAGTTTTTGATGTGTTCATACTTGAAACCTATAAAAAGAAAATATTAATTTAGATAGAAATTATTGGCCAATAAGTCTAAAACTTCAATGAAAACAAAACTATAAAGACAATATAGACCCCCTTTTTATATTCAAAATTTCTATCAAATTTTATAAAAACCTCTTTTTTCGGCCTGTCAGAATTCCACAAACGAAAATGAGTCCTCTCAAAACCTATTGACTCAGCATAAATAATTAACATTTCCACACTTTCATCACGAGAAAATCGTCTCATTTTCATTTCTCCATTCGGACAACGAAAACGAATAGAAATTGCCTTAGGATCAGATTCTTCTGGCTCAGGTGGCAAGATCATGGCCAGTTCATTAAGTCGACTTTGTTTCTTTGCTTGTAATCGAAGATTCTTTTCTTCAGCCTCCCTAACAAATTTCGAAAATAAAATAAATTATTAAGAAAAACCTTTCTTTCGTCTTTTGTTCATGTAATTCCTGCTGTTTTGCTTTGTCTAAAGCCAAACTACGTTCTTCTTGACCTTTTTATTAAGTAAAAACATCAAATGTTAAATGTTTTTCAAAAATTTACCGTAAATAAAAGTATTCTGTTGAAAGGAACTCCGATCTTTGCATAAAATAATCAAAAGAGGATATTTTCCATTCATGCTTGATACTTTGAGAATCTCAACAAGATTCCCTAAGTTAGCCAAATTCATCCAATCAAAAAGAGTCTTGCGGTTCTGTTCTTGAGTAACATCCCAGGCCCAAACAAGAAATTGACACTTAAGCAAATTACTAATTTCAACCGAGCACAAAACCTTTAAAAAGTAAATGGCAATAACATTATATTTAAAAAAAATACAAACATTCTGAGGAAAAATATGAGCAGCAACAGAATCATCATGATGTAAGTATAAAACCAATGGACGACGTTCTTCAATATTTGGATTGTCAAATGCCTCAGTAATTGCTTTTTGCAATGGGCCATCAAAAAACGGGGGATGTTGAGCACCATATCTTCAAATTAAAGATATAAAGAAACACCATTAAAATTTACAAACCTCGATTGAAAAACAGCCGTAAAATTCTGAATTGCCTCGTGAATTGAAGTAAAATCTGTAGGAATTAAGGGAATTCTATCACTATTTTGATTGTGAAAGTCTTTCTTGTCAAGTAATTCGAGAGGAGAATCTGAACGAAAAGTGTAGTCTGCATAGTCTTCCTCGTCAGTATCGACCAAATACTGGGTATTATTTAAATGGTTATGAGAACTTGATTGATGACGTCCTTGTCCAGAACTAGTCCCGCCCGCGTCTACACCATTTTCATTACGATTTGTATCATTAGCTTTGTGAGTGTTGCTATTACTTCGTTTATCATTATCCATAGTTAAACAAAAGATTTACTTAATCTAAAAATAATTTAAAATTAAAAAATTAAAAAAATAATATTGACGGCTTATTTCGAGAAAGGATGACATTAACGGAGCAGCTCATTTGAGTCCGCATTGTGAACTCTGAACCATCTTTCTCTGTGTGCTTTCCAATCTATCCAAAATAAAAGGATATCATTTCGACCCAGATAGGAAAAAGAATTTCAATTGTTTAGAGCTTTTAATTGATAAAAGATTTATTTGAATTATGGATCGAAAAACGCTCAAGTGTGCGACTCAACGAACACAATGAAAAGTTTCTGTGTAGAGGACGTTTCAGATTTGATGATCAAAATACCCGGTTCAGCGTACATTAATGGTACGAACATTCAGATACGTGAATTTTCGGACTTGAAAATCCTTTTATTTACTCGTATTTTTTTCTTACTTTGAAAATTGAAATTTTAATAAAATTTTTTTTAATTTTATTAAAGAAAATTTTGAAAGCGGCCGAGTCTTGTCTCTAGACTTTTCTTGGGTTATTTAAGTCTTTCAAATTAATCGGATCTTAACATTTTAATGGCTGATTAGACGAGATATGTATGTTCTGTTTTCCACCTTCTTGAACGGAAAATATTTCCATCTTTTTGAATCATGAATGATCAGTCTTGTAAAAAATTTAAAAAGTTATACATAGTTTCTGAACAATTTAAAAAATATTTTGAGAATGTTTAGTAAAAATTTTATGAAGAATATAGACACTACATATTGATTTGACTTATAATTATTTTTTTGGATTTTCCATCTTTTTGAATTAGTCTTGAATGCCTCTAAAATAGAATTTTTTTTTCGAATAATTTTTTTATAGTTCTTTTTTATAATTTAATAATTTTTTTCGAATATATCCTAATCGGTTTTACTACACATATAGTAATTTAGCACTCTTGAGGGATTACGTTTTTAGAGAGAGAGAAGGTCGGTTGATTAAAATTATGTTATATTTTTTCAAAAATTTTTTAAATCTTTTTTGAGAAAACTTGTTATTTTCCTCATTATTTTTTAAATAATGAGGATATTAAAATAAAATTTGAAATAATTTTTTTGTTTTGTCCATTAAGAAACAATTTATTTGAAATTATACCTATCATATACATATACATATAATATATTTTTGAAATATGAAAACTTAAATAATTAAAGAATGGCAGCAGAAATAATTAACAAAGAAACAGAAAAAACAAATAATAATTTAGTAGATTCAACAATGACTAATTCTTCTAATTCAATTAAAAGTCATACAAAACCTCCATTTGAATTAAAACAACCTTTAGCTGTTTGGCCTTTAAAATTATCTTTAATAATTTTTGGAATTCAATTTTTGGAAAGATTTTCTTTTTATTTTTTAAAATGTAATTAATTAATTTATTTTTCAAAATTCTTTTTTTAAAGCTACACTTTCCAATCATTTAATTGATAATTTGGGAATGAATGTTTTAACAGCCAATACTTCCCAAAAATTAATTATTCAAGTTACTTTTTTTGCTGCTATTGTTGGTGGAATTATGTGTGATATTAAATATGGAAGATATGGGTAATTAAATAGATAAATAAATCTGTAATTATTTTTTTAAAGTACTCTTGCCTGGTTTTTTCCAATTTATTTTGTTGGCCAAGCATTAATTACATTTAGTCCACTTATTCCTTTACCTGGATTTTTCCATCCGTAAAATTAATTTTTTTAAAATAATTTTCTTTTAAATTAAAAAAGTTATTTTGATTTTTTTGCTCTTTTTCTTCTTTCTTATGGTTGTGGGTGTATTAAAGCAGTTTTAGTTGCTTATGGGGCTGATCAATTTAAGCCACCTAATGTTACCCAAATTGGATGTTTCTTTGCTTTGTTTTATTCGTTGGAACAATTTTCAATAATTTTTGGAATTTATTTACTTCCAATAATTAAATGTATTTTTTAATTTAAAAAAACTTTTTTTTAATTTTTTAAAGTTTTCTTCTCTCAAATACCAACAGACAAACCTTCATTAAATGTTCTTTCTTTAGCAACATTTTTACTTTTAACTTCTATTGGTTATTTTTAAATTATTTAATTAATTAAATTCTTTTATTTTTTAAAGTAATTTTATTTGGAACATCTAATTATTTTTATAAATTTATTCCTCAAAATAAAAATCAAAATATTTTTATCAAATCATTTAAAATAATTAAACAATCATTAATTAACAAATATCGTCGAAAACCTTTAATTACCTCAACAAAACAACCAACCCCTAAATATTTATTAGAATATTTTCTTATTGACCATAATTGTCAGAGAGATAGAGAATGTGATTTTGGAAGAAAAAATATTTGTGAACAAGTAAAGAGATAAATAAATAGTTTTTTTAAATTAATTTTAAAAATATGTAGACAAAATTTATTGGAGAATTACAAACAGTTATTCAAATATCTTTTGTTTTATTGCCACTTTCTATTTTTTGGGCTCTTCGAACTAAATTAGTAAATTAAAAACAAAAAATTATTTTTAATTTAAATTATTTATAGATATCAATTAATATATCACAAATTCAAAATATCGACACTAAATTACCTTTTATTGGCCAATTACCTTTTTTGCCGCCTGACCAAATTTGTTGCTTATTACAGCCTATTTTTGTTATTTTATTATTGCCTTTATTTTATGTAAAATTTTTTTTTGATTATTTTCTTTTTAATTATGCCGTATTCTCTCTAATAGCGTATATGCTCGAATAATTACCCCTCTCAAATAATTACCCCCTCGAGCGAGTTTGAAACAAATTCTAGCATATACGGTAGTTATTTTTCCATCCCCTAGGAAAATGTTGAATTTTAACTATCCATAAATTAAAAAATATATTAAGATAATTTAGTTTTAAGAAATATGTACTAAAACGTTAATATTCCTAGACATAAAGAAAAATTAATTGAGAATAGCCCTGAAAATATCATTCAATTAGTAAATTCTTTAAAGTTATATGTTTAATTTTAAAGAATATTAAAATTTATTTTAACAAAAAATATTTACTAGATGTTTATTTTCAAATCTCCTTCAATTAGTCAATGTTTATCATTAAATACGTAAATTTATTTTCATTTTTAGAAAAATTTTATTTTTTCTAGTTATCTTCACCGTATATTTATTGGTATATTTTTATGTTCTGTAGCTTGTTTTTGTTCAGCAAATATTCAAAAACTTTTATTATCAGCAAATAACAATTCATTAATTAAATCAACAGAAGATTTTACTTTAATTAAATTATTTAATTTATTTCCATCAAAATGTTCTTTTTCAATTTCTAAAATTAATTCAAAAGAAAATTTTGTTATTATTGAAGCAAATAATTCAAATATATTTTCTTTAAAATCAGAGGATTTAAATGCTTGTTATGTTGATTTATTGTTTCGTTTTAATGGGTAAAAAATATTTAAATTTTTTTTAAAGTTTTGTATAATTTTTATTTTGTTTTCTTGCCAAAAATACACATTTTTATTCCTTTTTTTAATATTTATAATAATATTTATTTATTTTTTTCCAATAATTTATTTTTTTATTATTTAAAATAGCTCTTCTTGCTCTAGCCATCGAAAAAATTTACTTCGAATTTGGCTTAATTCAGCAACAAATAATCAATTTAACATTGCTTTAGTTGGCCCTCAAGGAATATTTTTTACATCTTTAGATATAAAAAATACAAAAACAAATGGATCTTCAAATTATTTGGGGTTTTCTTTTAAAATAATTATTTAAAACCCAATTATTTTTTTAAAGATTTTTAAATCTTTTACCTTGTAATTCCCTCTCTTCTTCTTTATCTTCACTTCCTTCTGAATGCTCTAATTCAACTAATGATATATTAACACAAGCACTTACTCCATTAAAACAATCTTTATCTATTTGTGATGATTCTAATAATTGCCCTATTAATTGGGATTTAAATGAAGTATTTAAATTAAATTTAAATTGAATTTTTAAATAAAAAATTTAAAAAAAAGATTTTGTCTTCAACATTTTTTGTTTTTCCACCTAATGGCGATAATGTAGGGAAAGGCCGAGGAAGTGTTTATTCAATCAAAGCTATTCCTACAGGAAAGTAATTGTTAAATATTATTTAGTCAAATCTCCCTCTCTCTCTTTCAATTAGTTTTCAAAAATTATTAGTAGTTAAATATTTAACCAAATTCTGGTGGTCACGTACCTGAAACTATTTTTTTTAATTTAGCCATTTAATTCAGTCTCATAAATTGGATTAAATAGGGAGATTTGACTTTACAATATTTAAAAATTAATTAAATTTTTAAAAAAAGATATCAATTTTCTGATTTAACTCCCCAAACAATAATTTCAACAACAACTAATTCAACAATAAATCCTCCTCTCTTAAATATTAGCAATAATCCATTAATATCACTTCTTCCACAAAATACAGCAATAAATGTGGATGGTACTGGATCAATATTGTTAGCAGTATTATCTTTAGATGGAAGTCCATTAGCTGGACAAAATGTTTTTTAATTTGAATTTTTTCTTTGAATTAATTAAGAATTTTAAAGGATTCAACAACAACTTCCTCCTCATTACCAAATCCAATATTTACATTTCTTTTACTTTCTGGTCCTCCTCAATTAGGCATTTTTTGGTTATTTCCTCAAAATCTTTTAATAGCAGCCTCTGAAGTATTAATTTCAGTTACTGGCCTTGAATTTTGTTATATGAAAGTTTGGAATTAAAAAAAAAATTTATTCCAAAATTTTTAAATATTTTTAGTCACCAACTTCCTTTAAAGCTACAATGCTTGGGTAAGGAAAAATAAAAACATTTCTCAAAATTTTTTTAAATAGTTATTGGTATTTAATTATGTATGTTGGATTTTCATTTGTTCCAATAATTTCTAAATTACAACCTTTTACAGATCCAGTTAATTTCTTTTATTTTTATTAAAAAAATTTTTTTTAAAGTTTTTTCAACTTTTGTTTTGTTCATTCTCTTTATTTAATGTTGCTTTAATTTTTGCATTAATTGCATATTTTTATTATAATTACCGAGATAGTTCATCAATTAATGGAGGATTTGTTGAAAATAATCAAAAACAATTATTAACAGAAGAAATTGGTGGAAAATTTACTGAAAAACTAAGTGGAACTTTGAGAGCAAGTATGGCCTGCCTTCCAACTAAAAAAGTTATTAGACTTTAAACTGATGAAAGAATATTTAAAGAATAATTTTTACTTAGAATATTTTATTTAACTTTAATTTTTCTTTATTTTCCCAACAAAAAATTTCTCAAATTATTTTAAACATCGCTTTATTTTTTAATTAAATCCTGACAGTTTCACAACAAAATATAATATTAATAAATAACAACAATAACATTAGGCAAATGTCCAGTTGGCTGTCTACCTGTCCGCAAAGAGAATCCGCTCTTTTCTTTCCTTTTCTTACATTTTTTGCGTTGAGAGAAGTGCACCCCCTCATTTTCCGTTTTCAGCATTTTTCCTTCCAATACAGTATATTTTCCTTTTTCTACTTGCAAAATAAATTTTAAAAATTTTAAAAGTAATTTAAAAATATTTTAAAAAATATACTATTTATTTTACAAATAATTAATATATAAAATAAATATAATTTAAATATGCCATTTTGATATTTTATAATTTTGGTTTATTTTTATAATTTTAATCTATTTTCAAATACCGTATTTTCTCTAAAATAACCCCCCCCCCTCTCTAAAATAACCCCCCCCTCTCTAAAATAACCCCCCTAAAATAACCCCCCTCTAGAGGTCGATCGAAGAAAATAACCCCCGGGGGTTGTTTTAGAGAAAATACGGTAATTCCTCAGTAGAAAAATTCTGGATCCCATTGTTCAACGATCAAAAACTTGATCAAAAAAAAATCCTTATTACTAGTCATTTAATATCTACATGGTTTCCAATTGTGCTATTAGAGAATGTTATCCAAAATTTATTATTGTAAAATAAATATATTTTTTAAAATATTTTTAAATTACTCTTAAAATTTTTAAAATTTATTTTGCAAGTAGAAAAAGGAAAATATACTGTATTGGAAGGAAAAATGCTGAAAACGGAAAATGAGGGGGTGCACTTCTCTCAACGCAAAAAATGCAAGAAAAGGAAAGAAAAGAGCGGATTCTCTTTGCGGACAGGTAGACAGCCAACTGGACATTTGCCATAACATTAATTAACAAATATTTGATAAAGGAAAAATTATTTTAGATAGGATACCCGACTTGTGAGGACCCAACACTTGAGGATATTATCGGGCAACTTTGAATTGGCCAAAATCGAGCAATTTTTGAATTGGCTGATAAGCGGAACTTTGAGTTGGAACTTTTTGATTCCTGAATTTGTTGGTCATAATTTTGTGTGTAACACTTAATGGATATTAGATTGTTTTTATAAAATTCAGTCTTTATAGTTTTACGTTATGCTCAATTTAATAAAAATTATCCTCAAATGTTTGGTCCTCAAAAATCGCGTCACGATTTAGAAACATTAAATTAAATAACATTATTCCAAAAACTGACACAACTACATGCTGGAAAATAAACAAAAGGCAAGAAATAGAAAAAATGACATAAATATTTTAATTAGTTTGGAAGGAAAATGAAAGTTTTTTATTACTTTTATTGCGTAAGTGGAAGACTACCGCTAACATGCTTAAAGAATTTTCCTTAATAATGACCCCTCTGAAAGAATTATGCAAATAACAAAATATAATTTAAATTAAATAATTTCAGCAGTAAAAAATCCAAAATAATTTTGCTCAAAAATTCCAACAGAATTAACCAAAATATCTAATTTTATAATTTTATTTTAACTCATCGTTTGTTTGCTGGTGCTAACACTCGATAAATACGTACAATCCAATGTTCGGTTGTGTAAGCTTCTTCTAGATGTTCAAAGTCAATATCTTTATTTCCAATTTCAGCATGACGAACTCTGTCATAACCAGTAGGTCTTCCCTTTATTTTTTTGAAAGATTTTAATTTATTTATTTAAACTGTATTTACCTGTTCTGTATAGACAGCACCAAAACGATAATAACAAAGTTTATACATCATACAATTTAACATTGTTTTAGACCTAAATTTTAAAAATCTAAAAATAATTTTTTTCCAAATTTACCCTTCTTTATCAACTCTAAATTCTCCATTTTTAGTAAAATAATCTGATTCATGAATATGCCGACCCTCTGGTGTAGATCCACCAATTCTAACCATCCAAAGGAATTTATTTATATCTAAAAAACAAAGAAAAATTAAAAAGAAAATATCCTTTATTTAAATTAACCATCAGATGAGTATCCAGTTACTCCACCAAAAATAACCAAAACATAATCAACGTCTAATTCACGAATTATTTCAATAGCATGACTTTCATTAGAAGACATTGCTTGACCAACACGTGAAATATGCGTGTTATTCCAAGTATTATTGTCAACAATTGTCTAAAAATTCTTTAATTTATAAAATAAATTTAAATTAATTAACAATTTAGAAAATATCAAAATAATAAAATTAGTCTCAAACTGTTCATTTTACCAATTAGTGACTATTTATTCTTTTGCTTTCACCTTTGTTTTTAAACATTTCCCAGTTTTATATTTATGCTAAATTTTATTTTTGATGCATTCCAAATAATTTTTAATTTTTTCATCTAATTTTATATTTTAAAAGAAATTATTTTTACAAGTCTGAATATTAAAACAATATTATCTAAAACGTTTTTAGAATAATTTTTATTTACCGTTCGATCAGCCATTGCCGAAATTTGATATCCATAATCCCACCAAGACATAACCTTAGCATCAGTTGGTGTATTTTTACGTAGCCAATAATATGCCTCACGAAAATCATCAAAAATAATTCGGCCGCCATCACCCGAACGAGCTGAAAGTACAATAGAGGGACTTGAGTATGCCTAAAATAAATAAATTTAGTTGGCAAAATTAAATAAATTTTTTAACAGCAAATTCCCCTTTACAAAACAGAAAATTCCGCTTAAACCCAAAATTTTCTTTATTTGCTTTTGAATATTTCAATCAAAAGATATAAAATTTTTTGTTTAAAAATGTGGGATGATTATGAATCTTTTGAAGCAGGCTATGATTTATGGGAAACAAAGAGGAACACAAAGCAAACTTTAAACCAAAATACTAATTTTCAAACCTCACTTGTCACCCAAACGCTGTGAAATACAAAAGTGCACAAACAAAAGGTCATTGCTAAAACAACTGCTGTTGCAATCTTTTAAAAATAAAGTTAAAATACTTCCATATTTTCTTTTGGAAATTTAAAATCTTTTTTTACTATTCTAGTTACCTCTTGGGACACGCCCAAGTAGGCGCGCGGCCAAGTAGGCGCAAAGCCATAACTACCTGAAAAATTTATGGACCTTAACAATTTTGGTACCAATCTCTTTATCTCGTTGAGAGGAATCGTTTAATACCAAATTTGGCAAGATTCGGAAATTGTGAAGCAAGTTATGACTTTGCGCCTACTTGGCCGTGCGCCTACTTGGGCCGTACCCTTACCTCTTGTTTATATGGATAATTGTCTTCTTTCTTTCCAACTTTTCCATAAGATTTACCTCCAACTGCATCTTTGGTTCCGCTTTTTTTCTCCGTTGTACCAAATAAATCTAGATTGGCAATATAATTGCCAAGCGTGGAAGAAACGGCAATTCCACCCAAAATACACATTATTGGAGCAAGTACAAGCATCAATCTTTAGAAGAAATTATAAATGAAACAACAAAAAAAAACAAAATAACTAACCTAACCATAACACCTGCAAAATAAATTGAAGTAAGCCCATACAAAATCACAAAAATATTAGCATCAGTAAGCTGTTTGAAGCAAAAATAGAGACCCGCTAAATTTTTGTTAAGGTATGGAAAATTTAGAGAAAGTCGGTTAAATTTTAAAAATACTTGGAAAAGTAAAAACCAAAAATTGGAGATCAAAATAAAAGCTACTCCACGCAGTTGGCTGATGTTCGGAAACAGAAGCTATAATAGGTATGTTGTTCTTTGCATAAGAAGGATCCAAAAGAGAGTAGAAACGACCAGTCCATGGTGCAATTTCTGTAAAATTATAAAATATAAAGAATTAAGTGTTATTCTAACTATGTAGGAATGTAGCAACGATAAGTGCCAAAAATGCTGCACCTCCAAATACTAAGAGAACCGAACGTAATACCAATTGAAAACGATCAGCTGTCATTTTTGACCTCATCCAGCTAGCAAAAGCAACAATTTGACAAAGACCAAATACACCAAAAGCCTAAAAATTAACAAATTTGAAAAAAATAAAGTCTTACGCCCATATGTTCAGATGTAGAGACTGGTTGAAAACCCACAAAAGGAATTTGCATTGATAAAATTGTTCCAAGCGTGTAAGTTGTGCAATAAGCAACGTATATCCGATGAGAAAACCGCCCAGTACAAATAAGCGTGAGAACATGAAGCGGAATTAAATTGATAAGAAATACATAACCTCCCCAACTAAAATTAATAGAAATTAGAAATAATTGAATTTTAAAATATTTTAAAGATTGTAAAAGTAATAAAAATCACCTAGAAACCATATAAAAATAAGCAAGTGCGCATAAGACTGAGTAAAAAATTGACCCAGTTTTGACAGCACGAAGCCAAAAATAATATGTAAGTAACATGCAAAATATGGCAATCCCCTAAAAGATATACAAAATAAAAGTATTATATAAAATTCTTAACTTCGTTGTCGTAGGAACCTGCAACAGAACGTGAAATATAACCAGGAACTATAGCAATTAGAGCAGCTGCAATTAATCCAGCACCCTCAGACTTTTAATAAATTAAGATAAGTAAAATTATTAAAAATTACTTTAACTTCTTTAGTCAACAAGAAAGTGATTAAAACAGTGAAGGAGCTAAAAAGAGGAGCAAGGAATACACAAACTTCTCGAATATCA
Source organism: Meloidogyne incognita (assembly GCA_036172945.1). Lineage (NCBI taxonomy): Eukaryota > Metazoa > Nematoda > Chromadorea > Rhabditida > Meloidogynidae > Meloidogyne > Meloidogyne incognita. The sequence continues at coordinate 2,569,197 of JARQAC010000025.1, forward strand.
ATTGTAAAATTCAAAAAAGTCAAAATTCGATGAATAAATAAACTCGTTATCATAAGACCTGCAAAATGACAAGTATTTTACAGAAAATCAAGGCTTTTCTCCACACTTTTCTCTTTTGGAATATTAATTTTGATGAAAATGAGACTATATTCAAACGTTTAATAATTATATAACAGAAAATTAATCCTTTTTTGATTAACATTTGCCACAGGGAAATAGAATGAAAATGAGGAAGAAAGCCTGACCATTCTATACATATAAAGGAAAAAACTTGGGAAGAAAAGTGTGGGCTCCAATCCTTGGCCTCCCTATTTTACTTAAAAATAAAATGACCTGGATAAATAGTTCCACCAATAATTCGACCCAAAGGATACCAAGCATATGCTTAAATAATAAATTTAAAAATAATTCCAATATTAAGACAAAATTTACCATCAAACCAATTATGAAAAGCATAATAACCATTTTCAGTTAAATATTTTGTTGTTCGATAATTGAAATAAGGATCAAATTCGTGAATAACTGACTCAAACCTAATTACTGCAAATAAACGTACAGTAAAGGCTACAATTGATGATAATGTGAGCACAAGGAGTTTAATTAATGTTTCGTGTTGCCTTTCATGACCACTCAAAAGTGATGGCAAAAATCCCATTTATTCAAAAGTAAAATTGGCAGAAATATATAAATTATCTAAAACTAATTAAGATTAACACAATTTTCAAAAATATTCATCATTCATAAAGTATTTATGTATATAAAATATTTTTGTCGCACAAAGTTGAAAAAATTTACTTCGATCAGATGGAAATAAAAAATTTTAAAATTAGCATTTCGCCAATAAACGTAGCATTGACGTTTTGTACATAATGCTAGTTTGGCGCAAGCACAGTGCTTACACTCAGTTGAAAAAGAGGACATAGCGGAAAAAAGAAGGCAGAGAAAAAAGAAAAATGGTCATTAACGTAAAAAATTCAAAAGGGTCAGTCGCGAGAAAAGAAAAGAGGAAAGTAAAAATGGTCAGATGGAGAGAAATTTCTCTCTTTTAGAAGGGGAATTAGTTAAATCCTATATCTTTTAGCCCTCCCGTCCGAATTTTTTCAAATTTTGTAATTTTGTAGTCCTAAAATAGTTAAACAATCCTGCAAATGTTGAGAAGCCAATATTCAATTTTGGCAAAGTTATGAATTTTTAAAAATCGGTAAAATTGGACCTATTTTTGGCCATAACTTAATCCAAAGTTGTTATTTTTTCCTAATTTTTGTTTTATTCGATTCAGTGAAGAAAAACGAACAAATGCATTGAAATAAATGCATTGAAACAAATGCATTTGAAATAAATAGAAAATTCAGCCTGTATTAACTTTTTAGTCGGTGTATAAAAATTTCTGAAATTTTTTTGACATAATCTTAAAACAATTATCTATGAAATGTATTGACAGATTTAAAAACGTATTGATGGTTTTCGAGATATTGAATTTCGAAATCGGTAACCTAAAATTGAAACGAGAGTAATGCTAAAAAAGAGAGACCAAGTAAATGAAAGAGAGGAAAAACGAGAGACTACACATTTTCCGCTATGTCCATTTGTAATCACTGTGCGCAAGGCAATTTTACCGCAAGAGGGCTATTTTTGTTGTGATCAGATATTAACGGCAAAAATTTAAAGCTTCGACCAGGGAGATTGAATTCTTCTATTTCTTGTCTGCTTATAATTCAATACGCCTTCCATGATTCGTAAAACAAGGATGAACCTGAAAAGATCGCGCCAAACTGGTCCACACCAGATTAACCACTTAATTGATCTTTTTCGTTTTAGTTTCCTCACGTTTTATTCAACTATTTACATATTTATATAAACGCAAAAATTATTTTATTATACTAGTAGTTGTGAGTTTTTAAAATTATTCGTTGGATTTATTATCAGAAGAATTAGAAAAATGGCTTATGTAAATTCTAGTGAGTTAATTTAATTTTTTACTTTTAATTTTCTTTCATTTTTATATGGTGAGGTTCGTGATCGTGCTGATTTTTCTATTGTCAAAACATTTTGGAATTTCGTCTATTTCGTGACATTTTTGTAACTTTTAATTTAATATTTAACAAATAATTTTTATTAAAACTTAAAGTTTCCGTGCACTTCTTGGGCCTTTCTTTGGTAATGCTCAAAGTGATCCAGATGCCCAATCTCGTTATCGAACAAATTTACGAGGAGGTGGTGATGGCCGGGGAGGAGGCGGCGGTGGTGGAGGATGGAGACCTGGTAATAAATATTTAATTTAAAAAGCAAAAATTTAATGAGGATTTAATATTTTAATAATCCCTAAGGGCCTTGGTCCCTAAAAAGAGCTCAGGAAACGTGATTAAAAACTATCGAAAATGTGAAATGTTAATATAAAATTTTAGGTGGTGGGGGCGGTGGACCCAGACGTCCAATGGGTAGACTGAACATGGACGGCCCATCTTCTATGCCAAGTTGTCCTATGGGTGGATGTTGCGGATAATGAATTTGTGATAAATACAGTATTTTACATTAATTACTATTTTCTAAATGTAAGTAATTATCCGATGATAAACTTTCTTTTCTGCATTTTTTATATATAAATGGAGAGCGATATATAGTTTATTGTCGAAATAAGCCCAAATATGGAATTGGTTTTTCGATATGGTTTTGACAAAGTTACATTTAAATTCTTTTCATGTTTTGCCAATTTTCCTGTTCAATACTTGACAATTATAGTAGCAAATCCATCTAACATTAAACTATAAAGTAAATATAACTCCTTCAAAAGTCAGTATCTCCAGACCATTTGTAGTTTAGCGAACTTCGAGCCGTTTTAATACATAGAAAAATATTTTTCTTATCTGTTTCTTTTCAAAAGAAATTTAAATTTCATTTTATAATTACTACCTTAAATTATTTATAAATAAATCTTTCCAAAAATGTTTTTATTTAATGTTGGATTATAAACTAATAATTATTTTAAAATTATTTTAAATAAATTCAAAATAAAAGAAATTTTTTTAATAGAAAAGGAACAAAAATCAAAGATAAAAAACAATTTTATTATAAATAAATAAAATATATATTAAGTAACATATTAAATAATAATTACCTTCTTTTGCTATAGATAAATTAAATAATGATTAAATAAGTGATTATTATATATTTATATTTTTAGTGCCAATTACAAAATATATACATACATAGGTATTTACTCAGTTTTTATTTCCTTTTTTGTTGGGCATTGCTTACCTTCATATTTTGCCAACAAATAATATAATAAACAATTTCTTTAAGTTAAATAAATTTAAGTAACATTTTGTTATTTACAGGGTGACCAGAAAAGTAATTAACACTTCATTTCATCATAACTTTTTTCATAATCTACATTTTTAAATATTTTTGTACTCATTTTGTAGCCCAAACATGTCTCTTCCAGGCCCTATAAGCCAGGTTCTATTAGTAAACTTTTTCCAAAGAATTCAGCGTTCACAAAAGTTCAACTCCTCCTAATGTGCAAAAACACTGTCCAAAAAACTTATAAAAATTCCAGTATGAAATGTTCTGGGAAAATTTTTTCCTCTAACTTGATTAAGACATTTTACTTAAAAAAAGTGGCAAACCTTGATCAATGGTCAAATGCCGAGTATACCCCAATCCATGGTTTTCGATGAGAAAAAGCGCCATGGAAACTGGTTTGTGTTACGTACTAGACTTATGTCTACGTACTAACAAGAATAACAAGATAAGACAGTAACCAACAACTGTGCTTTATCTACAACAATATGTATATTCTCAAAAAAGTACAAATTTTTTTAAAAGAAATGAAAGGAGTTGCGACCCAGATATGCAAGTACTCTCTGATGAGGCAGTTCGCAAGTCAAGTGACACTTTTTTTTTATAAAAATTTTAATTAAAAATTTTTAGTATTTTATAAAATATTTATAAATTTATATTCTTTAAATTTTTTATTTAATTATTTGTATAAATACACCAAGATGCACCAAGATGTTTAACCAATCAAAGAAAAAACGGTAATGAGGAGAATGCAGCAAAAAATGATTTTTGCAGAAATGCCTTTGGCGGACATATAGACCACGAGCTGGACATTTACCAATTATCACCTTAGGTGGTACGAACATTTTCCCAAAATTTTTCCATGCGTCTTCGACTGTAAATCCAATCATAGGATGGGCACATAGAAATTTTTTGATTCTTTTTGTCTTTTATTTAGTTCCTTATCATTTAAGCTTTATTTGATCTCATTATCCCTAATATAAATAAAGTTATGTTATAAATAATGTGTGCTTTCCGGTCACCCTGTAATAAATAATTGTTTAAAAGAACATTTTTATTTAATTTAATATAGACAAGACTAACAGAAAAATAGTATTTTTTTTTGTTTAAATTAATATATGTATGTATGTACATGTTAAATTAGCATACTATCTGTTTTTTTAATATTTTTTAAATGTAAATAAAATAAAAGTTCATTTTTAAATGTTTTGGTTTTTCTTTTAATGTTTAAATACTTTTAATTTTTAGTTTTAACATATCTCAGCCTACATTCAAGTCGACTTATTACACGTCCAGTAAAATTTTAGTCACTTTCCACCTAAAATCCCTCTAACATCCTCACACGATAAAAGTTCTCAAAAAATGGTAACCCAATTAAATCTATATTTAAATTTGTAATTAAATATTTAATAAACTAAAAATGTTTGTATTTTATTGTTGAATAAAATTGAACTAACTTTTTTTGAAAAATTTATTTCCTTCTTTTTTTGTAGTTATAATTTAGTAATATCAAAAAAAATTTCTGAATTTTTAAATAATTATTTTTAAATTTATTCATTTATTTTAGTAGTTTTTTTTAATTATAAAAATTATTTACATTTTTAGAAATTCTAATTTTTTGCAAATTATTCAATTTAATAAAATTAATTTGTGAATGGATATGATTAAAAACGGTTGGATACCTTTATCTCAATATATTTTTATATTTATTGTTTCAACAATTTCTTTTTTAATTATTTGTTTTGCTTTGTGGATGATACGTTATTTAACAAAGAAAAATAATTTTGAATGTGCCCCATCCCTTTTAGGTGGTTTTTAAATTTAAAAAATTAATTTTTATTTAAATTTAATTTTTTAAAGTTTATTTATATTCTCTCCTTTTTTCTTCTTTTTGTCTTTCAATCCAATATTTTTTACTTTTGGTTTTTACTTTTTTCTTCAAAACAACTACAAAAATTATATTCTGGACTGGTTTATTCCCCGGTTCTTTATTACCGGCAGCCCCCGTTTCTGTCCTTTTTCTTTCTTTGGATCGGCTTTTAATTGTTTTAACTCCACATATTTATTTCAAAAAAGCACCAAAATTTATTTTGGCTTTGGCTAGTTTAACAACGATTTTTATATTATTTTCTATTAATTTAATTGTTAATTATGTAGAAAGACCTTTAAATGAAATTTCAGGTAAAAGGATGTTTATAAAATATAAAAAGAAGGAAAAAAAGTTAGACAAAATTTAACATTTAGTATGTTTCCCCATGGAAATTAATTTTAAAAAAGTACTAACTACATATACTTTTTACAAAAAAATAATATATATTTATTTATTTTTTATTTTTAAATACCTAGACTGTATTTCTTTTGGTTGTTTAACTTCTGATGCTTCTCGTTTAATTTATGCAATTAATCGTTTAGTTGTTGCTTTACCTAATTTTATATCGGGAAGTATATTTTTGGTTATTTTATTTGCCCATCGTCGCCGTTTTGAAAAACAATTTGGAAATAATAAACAAAAAATTAAAGAAAATATTTCTTTAAATAAATCAAAAAGAATGGTAATTATTTAAATAAATAAATTTATTTTTTAATTTTTATTTTTAAGGGAAATCGTTTAGCTTTATGGGTTGTTATATTTGAATTTTTATTAGAGGTGTTTAAATAAAAAATTTAAAGAAATATATGTACATATTTAATATCACAAAAAAAGTTTTTTAAACAAAACATTTCTTTCCCTTTTTTCACTTTTTCTTCCAATTTCTTCTTTCCTCTTTTGAAAATCCATTTTTTAAGCTAATTGACTTTGTCGATTATCAACTAAATTAATCCATTTTTTATTTTTTTGAGAATTTTGTTTTTTTGTAAAATCTGTGAAAATTTGTGGAGGAATTAAAATAATTTTGTCTTCATTCATATAATCTAAAATAAATAAATCTTTTTATTTTTAAATTAAAAAAAACAAAACTGTAAGCATTAGACACAATTGAATGACACCAAAATAAAATAAATTCAATTAAAAGAAAAATAATAAAAATTAAAAAAGTAATTGAACGAAGGGAGTCTGTAAAAAAGAAAATTTAATTTTTAATTATTTTTATTTAATTAACTGTTATCAATGTCAAGAGATAATTCCAAATGTTCTTTCCAAAAATAAGGCATCCAAATCATCATTGTTCCAATAAATAAAAGATATAGAGAATTCAAACAAGTTAAAATTGCCTTTTAATTAAATTTAAATTAAATTAAGAGGGAATTTTTGGGAGTTTTTTTAAAAGTCTTTCCCCTTTTCATTTAAAATTATTTTTATAATTTTAGACAAAAATTAAAATATAAAACCTTCTCTTTTAAAATTTAATTAAAATATAAATTTTTTAAACAAACATTTAATAACAAAAAAGGCAAATAAAGTTTAGAGCATCGTTGACGGTCAGCAAAAAGTAATAAAACAAAAGGAATACAAAACATAATAAATACCTTTTAAAATAAATTTCAAAAAAAAATTAAAGAAATATTTACATACAAAAATTCCACAAAAAGATTGTTCTGACATTAAAAATGAAATTAAAAATGAACATGTCAAAGAACCAATTGCTCCAATTAAACGAGTACCAGTCTTTAAAATTATTAAATAATAATAAAAATTTATATTTAAGTGTTTAATTAGAATTTTATTTAAGGAAATAATTAAGGGAAATTTGTATTTTATAAACAAACCAAAACATGAACATTTCCACAAAAACAATAAAAGTTTGGCGTGTCCATTCTACAGCCAAAAAATGAAATTAGATAGTAATGAATGTTTTTAAGATGTTTCTAAATTAAATAATTAATTTTTTAAATAAAAATACTAAATCTCTGATTTATGTGGGCAACATTAATGTATTTTTTCAATTTAAAATTTATTTTTCTAAAAGTTGTTTAACAATGTTTTTGAATGAAGGATTAAATTAGAAAATAGAGAGAGAGAGTTGAAATTTTAAAAAATTTCCTTTCTTAACTTTAGTTTTTTAATAAATAAAATAAAAATTTTACAAGCCCATATACATATATATGTATTTAAATTTAATTTTAAAATAAAAATGCCACGAGATTAATAAATTTAATTGATTTATTTATTTCTCTATAATATACATATATCCCCCCCCCCTCCCCTCTATCTTCTTCCCTTAAATTTATTGACATTTATCCACTCTCTCTTAATCAGAATGCCCTTTTGTTATGTAATGCCGAGAAAACAAATTTGAAAGTGCAAGTGAAAATAAAATAAAAAAATTTAGGGAGTAATAAATAACTAAAGTTTAAAAATAAATTAAGGTATCGTTTAAAGGTGAGGGAAAAACACTGTCCGATCAAAATCCGTCTGGAAATTAGAGTAAAAACACCATCAAAAATTCAATTTATGACGATATTATGTTATCTATAGCTATTGGGTCTTGGTTAGTACTAGATATAAATCTTATATCCCAGTTTTATTTTTAAAATTGTTTACTCTAAGCGAGATGGGCGGTACTATATTTACTTCAATGTTTTGATAGAACGTTGTTTTGTTCTGACAATCGTAGGCATCTCCTCCTACCCGTTAACCAACCAAAATCTTAAAAACATATCTAAAATTTAGGTATTATTTGATTGAAGATATACTTAATTATTATATAATAAATATAAATATCTTTAAATTATACAATTGTTTGTGGTTAATGGATATTTTTCATTATATACACCACCCTCTAATATTTATTGAAATTATGGATAAATTAAAAAATTATAGCTTGAATTGAATGTTATTAGTTTCAGAAATATCAGTTGATGTAAATAAACAAGTTGCTATACTAGTTTTTCTTGATTTAATTCAAAAATTCAATGATATATTGATACTTATGCTCATTATGATGCGTTTATATTAAATAAACATATTCAATTGAGGTAATAACCTCAATTGGTCATCATTACCTCCACTAGTTAATCCTACAAATTAATAAATTTTGTGAGTGTGGCATAAAGGTAAAGTACCGGAAACGGGAATAATAACGAAAGTTTACAAATATTTTTTAATCCAAAAAGTGATTGACTGACAGTTTTAACTTCCGGTTTTTATTAAAAATAATTCTTTATTTAATAATTCTTTGTTGTTAGTGACTTCAGGCAAGAAACACACAAAATTATTTAATAAAGATTAAATAAATGGAGAAGGGCATTTTTCCTAATTTTAATATAAATAAGGAAAAAATATTTTTAATTCTTCCACTATTTACCTAATAAATATTAATTTATAAATATATTTAAGAAAGTTAACAAATTAAAAAAATGAGAATCCTTAATTAATATTTATTCCTAAAAAATATAAAATTAAAGGATTATTTTTAAAAATATATAAAATTCAGAAACTTTTTTATTTCCCAAACTTGTCCCCAAATAAATTGCAATCGTCCTCTCATATTTCTTTCAAACCCAACAGTAATTTGTTTTTATTAAAAAAAACTTTATTCTTGGCAGACGTATTTAATACTGTAAATATATTCTTTAGAATAAAGTGGTTACTAAATATTTCTTTCTTTTTGGATACAAAAACAGAAAAAACACAAAAATAACCAAAAAAAGAAAGAAGACGTTACTTTTTTACCCCAAAAATTTTTTAGGATTGAGGACTTTTGTTTTATTATTTTTTTCTTTTCGGGTTTATATTTCATCGTTAACCTATTTATTGCCTTTTGCCAATCCATGGATACACAAATAAATATTTAAAAAATTAATTTTGTACTTGAAAAAACTTAATTTTAGCTTTAAGCAAAATAAAAAACATAAACAATTCTTGAACTTTGCGTAAATAAATATAAAAGAAAAAAAGTTGTGGTGGTGGTGTTCCTCTCTCAAAAAAGAGAATAATTTGGAAATTATTTTGTAATTAATTGTTTATTTATCTTCTGATTAATTAATTAATTTTTTTATTTATTATTTAAAATTTAAAGATCCAAAAAATGTTTCCCACAAAAAATAACAACAATTTATTTTTAAATAATCAACAATCAACCACCTCCTCTACCTCCTCTTCCTTCTATAATAATTTACCTTCAACTTCAAACCAATTTTCCAATTTAACAAACAATACAAATCAAATACCTCAACAAAATTTAAATTATTCTTTTTGTATTTATCCTTATTTTAATTATAACAATAATTATAATTATAATTATTATTCTTCAAATAATTTACAGCAGCAACAACAACAATTAAATAATAATAATTTATTATTTAATAATCAATCTTCTAAAATTAATTATAACTCTTTGGCTATTAAAAGTGAAATAAATCCAGGTTTTTTTAAATTAAATAATTATTTATAGAATATATCCTTAATTTTTTTCTCTAATTTTAATAAATAATTAATATTTTATTTTTTCTTTATTATTAAATTTAAAAATAAATTTAATTTCCTATTTTAGTTTCCAATTTATTACCTCAAATTGCTGAATCGACTACTAGTAATTTAAATACTAACAGTTATATTTCAAATAATTATTTTGAAAATAAAATATTTTTTAAAAAAGAAAACGAAGATTTAAAAAAAGGAAAGAAAAGAATACTTTTTAGTCAACAACAAATTCAAATACTTGAAGATGCTTATAGAGGTAATTAATTAATTATAAATTATGTATAATTATTATTTGGAAGAGCTTAAAGATTTTAGACAAATAGCTAAAATGTTTTTTAAAATAATCCTTGAGTAGTCCAGGCATGGTCTTCAATACATGAAGATCTACTTCGCTGCGGCCGTATTGCTGCGGCGGCCGTATCGAATCGGTGACTCTTTAAGTTTTACATGCCTGGCTTCCTCCGCAATGGCAGATACCATATGTAAGGAGTTGAAACAAATGATCATAACTTTGTCTAAGCAAGTCAATTGTTGATTTTTGTGTCATTCGAGTTAGTTCAACAAACTCTTTCGAATGAGCTATAATTTGTAACAAGGGAGGGGAAGGGATAACCAACAAATACCAATAAAAGTTTAAATTCATAATTTTATTGTTTATTTAAACAGCATCTAGCTTCATTAATCAAGCAATACGTAATGAATTAGCCAAACGTTGTGGACTTAGAGCAGATCAGGTAGTATGGTTAAATCTCGTTATAGTCCCAAACTTAAGGGAAACTATAACTGTAGTTAGAATATACCTATGTGGACTATAAATATTAAAAATATTTTTTGTTTTATTTTCATATTTCATGCGGACACAATTTTCTAGATCAACGGTCTAGCGCCAAATAAGCTGCGCCGGATTGTTGCTAAGAAGATTTATCCATTGAGAAACAATTTCTATATTTTAACATTCGAATAGTATAAAGTTTTGTTGGTAAAGTTTGTCAGCTTTTAAAGTTATGGGCGAAAAATAAATTTGGCGCCAAGTTGTTTTGCGCCAAATTGACTTTTTAAGCCAAAAGTTTAGCTTCATTTCGGCGCCGTTAATTTGACGCCGACTATTATTGGTCAATAAGCTACTATCGTATTTAGTCTATTTGAAATTTATTTCTATTATAAAATAGTGAGTTTGTTTAAAATTATTAATGGGTTTGATTAAAAATTAAAATGATGATATTTAATGATAATACAAACGTCTATTTCCAAAAATAAGTATGAAATCAAAACACGCACATTCTCGCATTTTTAAGTAAAGTGGGACTACATTATTTTTTTGTTTGGGATTTGAGTGGATTTAAACCTTGTTTTGAAACTCGGGACAGGACAATAGGTGGAAGGGAGTATAATCGAGAGGGGATATACATATCTAGTTGGTGCTATAACGAGATTAAATTTATTTTATTTATATAGGTATACATAACGGAATTTAGGTTAAAATTTGGTTTCAAAATAGAAGATATAAACAGGTATTTTAAATTAATAATAAAAATACTAAATGCTATAATAGATAGTATTTAGTTTTTAATTAAAGAATTTACTGATTTTTCTATTTTTGAATTTAAAAATATTGGGGAAGAGATTCTAAATTAATTGAAAGATAATTTTGAAAATAAATTCTGCAAAATATTTTTTAAAATAATTTTTAGAAAAAGAAGAAAAAAGATAAAGAATTTTTGGAAAACCAGCAAAAACAAAATTCTAATCTCAAAATCGAATTAAATAATGAAAATAAAGAATTGTCATTCCCTCCAACAACATATTGTTTTAATACTAATTATTATTCTGATTTAAATGAAGAAGAACAATTACCTTTTTTAAATTAATATTTTAATTATTTAAATATCTTGACACATTTTAAATATTCTCTTTTGTAATTTATTAATTTATTTAAATCAAAAAAAACTTTTCTAAACCTAAATATTTTTTTAATATTTAAAAATTTTATTTTCTCTTTTTTTCTTTTTATCTAAAATAATTTAATGAGAGGATTAGTTTAATATAAAATGACCTAAATAATTCTTCTAAAAATCTCCAATACATATTTATTTTGTTATTAAATTTGATTTTGTTTTGTTTTGTTGATAGTAAAAGAAAATAAATAACTGATATTTTAATTAAATGTTTTTAAAATTATTAGTATTATTTATTTTGTTATTTTCTGTTAATGCTAGACGTAAATGTTTTCGTCAGGCTTGTTTTATATTTTAAATATTTAATTTTCACATTTTAGGCCACTTAATAATTAAAATAAAAAATCTAGGTAATTAAAGTTTCTCCTTCCCTGTTTTTTTCACACAGAAATGGGAAGGTAAACCCTTAAAATTCCCCCAAATTGTCATATAGTCTTTGATAATAACCATTATTTAAATTTAGTATCTGTATTTTACCTGTCATTTGGATACTTTATATCCCCCGCTTCCAAATAAATTAAAATAAATTAAAGATGAGAGGTACAAAAACATTTGTTGCAGTAAATAGTCAAGATGAAGATATAACACAATTAATTGAATTTCAACCAATTGAAGGTGACACAGAAGAAGAAAATAATATTAATGAAGAAGAAACAACAACAAATTTAATTAATTCCTCACCAGAATTACAACAATTAGAAGAAGCCAATAACAGTAACCAACAAAAATTAAAAAGACAACAAAATTCTCTTCCAAATATTGGGACTTCAATTAGGTATGTAGGTTGTTAATTCTCCTTAAATTATATTTAAAAACAAAAGGCCTGCAAGTCATGATGTTTATTTATGGCCTAGCATGACTGAACACGAAAAAACAGTAATTAGAGATGCTGTTAAGTTCTCCTTTTTTAAAATTTAATTTTTTTTAATTTAAAGTTTATCCAAATTCATCGCCGAACATGTATTAGATTTAGTGAATTAAATTATAAAGTTTTTTTTAATTAATTTTAAAAATACTCTTTTAAAAAAGCCTTGGTATCATGCAGAACGTTGGGCAGAAGGAAAACCTTATATTGTTATTAGAAAAAGCAAAAAATTTTCTGGTAAAAATTAAAAAAAAGAAGAAATTAATTAAATTAATTAAATAGGTTATTCTGATAATAATATTGAAGATGTTAATAGACGGTCTTTAATTTATTTATCAGAACAGTCATTGAATAGTCAAAATGTTAATAATTCTAGAGGAATGGTTGACTAATTAATTAAAAAGAAATTTTTTTAAAAATTTTTTTCAGGTAATGGAACAATTATTAAAATTTATGGGTATTTTTTGTTAAAAAATTAATTTTCTTTTTAATTTAAAAAAGGCTATAGAGAAGAATTTCTTAGACCAGATGCCCCTTCATATATTCAATTAATTACTGATAATAATTCAAAAAATACACAACAATTACTTAAAAATTCACCAAAATTTTCAAATGAACAATTAATGTATTTAATTAAAAAGTAAATAATTTGAAAAAATTATATTTAAGGTGGCCCTTTGATCCAGAATCGATAACTATTCCTTCAACAGCTAGGTTATCTTTAAATATAAATTAATTTAAAAATTATATATTAAGAGAATGGTTTCAATTAACAATTTACTGTCAGGCAAGAAGAAATTCTGATATTGGGGCTGGGCAAAGAGCTGGGTTATTAACTAGGTAGAGTAAATGGTAGTAAATTAATATTTTCTAAAAATTAATATTTTTTAGATGGGATGCTGTAAAACTTAATTCAATGTATTGCCCACAAGCTGTTGGGTATGCTGATCCAAGAATGGGACCTTGTGTTGTACCCAGAAAACCAAAAATTTAAATTTTTAAAGATTTTTGAAATAAAATATATAAAAAATAATTTTCATTTTATATATAAAAACCGAGAAAATAAGGAAAAAATGAATTTAAAACAAAAAACGTTAATTATGCTAAATTAGGTAAGAACAAATGATTTCCCATTTTATAATGGATTTAAAAATACAGTTAGACCTCGATTTTGAATATTTCGCTATGGAGTAACACTTAGGCTCAGCTTTTTCTACCCGTGGGAACCATTTTCTAAAAAAAGTTTTTTGCGGTTATCTGAATTCGAGGTCCGATGTATTTATTATTTTATATAAATTCAAAAATACAAATTCACTTGACTCTAGTTACAAAATATTCGGAAATGCAAAAATAAAATATCCGGTTATATATCCAACAATTGACCATTATAACCGAGTCAATATGTATAAAGATTTGTTGTATTTTCTGAAATTAAACATTTTAAAATATTGACATGAGATAAAATAATTTTAATATTATGCAATATAGTAACAATAAATTTCACAAAAGCTCCTTGTGATTTTTAAATTGCAAAGAAAAACTCCCCCAATTTATTTAATTCTGCTTCTTTTCTTCATCATTTTCTTCTTTAATATTATTTTCTCCATTTTTCACATCATCAATACTATTAATACCAGCATCTAAACAAAGAGCACGAAACAAAGAATCTTGTCTAGCAAATAAATTATTTGGAGTATCAAATTCAGCAACCCGGCCTTCACTAAAAACTAAAATTCTTGTAGAATCAATTACAGAATGAAGTCTGTGAGCAATTGTGAGAACTGTACAATCAACAAATTGACGACGAATTGTTTGTTGAATTAAATGATCTGTCTAAATAATTTTTAATTAGAAATATAAATTAATTCGAAAAAATTACTTCAAGATCTACAGAGGCAGCTGCTTCATCTAAAACAAGAATTTTTGATCGGCGAAGAACAGCACGAGCTAAACAAATTAATTGACGTTGACCAACACTAGAAATTACATTCAGTTAATATTTTTTTGATTCACAACCTTAAATTTGTACCCCCTTCACTAATTTTATAATCCAATTTATTCGGTAATGTATTAACAAATTCATCCAAATGTGTAAGTTTTAATGCTGTCCAAATACTATCGTCAGAATGATGACCAAAAGGGTCTAAATTTTCACGAAAAGTTCCAGAAAAAAGTACTGGATCCTTAAAAATATTTTTTAATCATGAATTTTTTTTAAATTTACTTGAGGGACTATTGTAAGACGAGAACGTAAATGCTTAAGACCAAGTTGTGATATATCAATTCCATCAATAATAATTTTACCAGAAGCTGGTTCTACCAAACGAAATAAAGCAAGAACAAGTGAACTTTTACCTTAAAATGTATACTTTTTATTTAAATATTTATTATTAATTTACCAGCTCCTGTCCTTCCGACAATTCCAATTTTTTCATGAGGCAAAATATGTGCATTAACATCTTTTAATACCAAATCCAAATTTTGTCGATATCGAATAGCTAAATCATCAATTAAAATTTCCCCATTTTCTGGCCAAAATTCTTCTCCTTTCTTATCTTTAAAGACTTCTGATGGAGTTTCCAAAGCTGCCTAGAAAATTTACAAAAATAATTAAAATATGTATTAAAAACTATTTCTACTTCAGTTGGTGTTTCTTTATATTCCTTGATTCTTTCAACTGAAACAATATTTGTTTCCAATTCAGAGGCCATTCTAACAGCCCAATTTAATACTTGAGTAACCTAAATCAATGAAAAAATTTTAACGGTTAGAATTAAATCCTTACAGAAAGAGCATATGAAACAGAAAGTCCAACTAATCCAGCAGTTACATGATCAGTATGGCGAAATAAAACAGCAGAAAATGCAGAGAAAAATACAATAAAATTGCCAACTAACTCCAGACGAACTGCCAACCATCTGAAAAAAATATTTATAATTTAGATGAATATACAGCCAGAAGTTCATGTACTCAATATGTTAAAATATAGCACTACCTATTTGCCACAATAGAAGAGAAATAAATGAGCATATTATTATCTACACGTTTTTGAGATTCAATCAAAAATCGCTCAACACAATTGTAAGCACGTATTGAGCTAGCACCTTGTACAGACTCCTAAAATTAATTTTGATATTAATTAGACAAGTTCCTTGCCTGGAAATGCGAATAAATTGGGGATCGAGTTGTTGATTCTAGACGTTTTAATTGACGCGAGGTACTTACATAATAACGCTGAAAAAGAAATAATTATTCTAAACTTAAAAAAACAGATAATTTAAAAAGCCAAAATAAAATTAAAAAAAACAAACAAGCACTAATCCATAAAAGATGGCAAGGGGCGCAACACACAACATAAATTGAGGAGTCGCATAAGAAATCATTGCTAGCGTTTCAGCTGATGCAAGTAAAGTTCTGAGAAATGAAGTAAACGAACGAGGAATTTCGCTATCCAAACTGTCAACATCCTGGGGAAATTTAAAAATATTTTTAAGTAAAAATTAAAATTGTCTCCCTGTTTTTAATTGAATTATACTATTTAGGTAATACATTAAATTACTCATGACAGTCCCTTCGAGTTGGAAAAAAAAGTTAGAAAGATCAACGAAACAAACAATTATGAAGAAAATAATAGTTACTAAAAGAATCGAATATTCATGAATAAGAGAAAAGTTATAAGCATTTTTAAACGAGAATGGCAAGAAGGTGATGGATGAATAAATAAAAGATATAGAAATAAGGAAAAGCAGGCAATAAAGCAAGCAAGTGCTAACAAAGAAGGAAGACCATAATGCGAATGTAGAAGAGAAGGATGAATCCAAAGAAAGGAACAGTCCAATAAATTAAAAAGATTGGCATCAAAAGGGTCAAAAATGTTTGAAATATACAGGCAACAAACATACAAAACGACAAAGGAATTCGGGAATCAATAACATCAATGTCCTTCAAATTTTGAAAAATATTTTCTTCTTTATCGGTTTTTTGTAAATTTAAGTAAAATATATAAAACCTTTCCAAATCGATTCATTATACGACCAAGAGGAGTGATGTCGAACCAAGACATTGGAGAACGAAGTACACTCTTCAGCATTGTTTGATGTAATTTTCGGCTTGCTTTTATCCTATTAATTTGAAAAGATTAGAAAAGCATATAAAAAATACAAACATTCCAATCGACATAATAACTGAACCAAATGCGACTGTGAACGCTAAAAAAAGTTTTTAGTTATTTCAAATAAGAAATTTTTTCATTACCTTGTGCTATTCCAAGCGAAGTGTAAATGACTAAATTTGATTTTGTCTCATTAGAGAAACTAGAATTTCCTTTTTGGATCTAAAGAAATTAATAAATCATAACCAGAAATTATATTTTTATTCTAAATTAACCTTTTCTGCCTGATCAGACCATTTAGCAAGCCAAAGATTGGTAGCAATACCAAGTAAACTTGACAACAAATAAATAAAAAGAAAGAAAGTCAAAGATATCAATCCAACTGCACGCAAATATTCCAAATAGACTCCAAATTTAACTTTGCCAGTAAATACTTCCTCTTTTTCAATTATTTTTGTTATTAGCTTCTTTTGAGGAATTGTTGTAGTCGACTCTTTTTGTTGAGGCTATTTTTTGGTTTTTAATAAGTAAATTACAAAAGAAAAATTACCATTACTGCTTTGCCAGAAGTTTCACTTTCTGAAGTTACTCTTCTAGCCGACAATCTAGAAAGTGATTTTTCAGGGTGGATTTTTTCCAATTCATCTAAGACATCCAATATTTCATCGTCCGGCTCTTCGTTTATATCAGTGGTAGATTGCTGCTTCAATACATATTCCTCAATGATTTCAGAAAGTTCGCCAGAGGATTTGAGTAAATCGTGATAAGATCCCGATTCTGTGACTTGTCCATCTTTATTTAAAAAATTTAAAAAAACTAATATTTAAATACCTTTAACAACAATAATTTGATCACAATATTTAAGAAAAGAAAGACCATGTGTGACCAGAACACGAGTTTTTGTTTTCAATAAACCATTTTTAGATCCTTTAAAATTTAACAGAAAATCAAAAATAATTAACTTATTTTTACCTATTAATTTATCAAAAATATGTTTGCCAACATGAGAATCAACAGCAGATAATGGATCGTCTAAAAAATAAATATCACGATCCAAATAAGCAGCTCTTGCAAGACTAATTCTTTGCTTTTGACCGCCACTTAAATTAATTCCCTTAAAAATAAATTTAAAATTAAATATTTAATTAAAAACTTTTTCTCCAATTTCTATAGAATCGCCCCCAGGAAGAGAATCTAAATCTTGTTGTAAAGAACATGCGTCAATAACAACATCATATAATTGTTTATTTAAAGTATTTCCAAATAAAATATTTTCTCTGAGAGACATATTTTGTATCCAGGCCTTAATAATTAATTAAATTAGTAAATGAAGTTTAAAATAGAAAAAATAGCAATACTTTCTCTTTCTTTATTTTAGATCATGTCAGATGTTCCAATATCCCCAAAAAATGATCATTTTACCTGTTGAGGAACATAAGCAATTTGTCCATCAATTTCAACAGTTCCAGATTTACAATACATTTCACCTTTAAAAACAAACTTAAAATTGTTTAAAATATTCTATTAAAAACCAAGAATTGCCGACAACAAACTACTTTTGCCTGATCCAATTCTTCCAACAACTGCAACCAAAGAACCTCGTTTAATTTCAATATTGAGATTTTTTAAAAATAACGGTTCTTCTTCACTCCAAGAAAAACTAGCATTTCGCAAAGAAATTGCAAGGGCTTAAAATTATTTTTAAATAAAATCCCTAATATTCAAAAAAATACAAGAATCTCCAAAAGAATTGTTTGAAGGTAAAGGTTCAAGTTCATCCTCAGCCAAAAATGTTTTCAATCGTTTATTGCTAACATTACATTGAACTGCTTGAGAACCAATCATTGGAAACATTGCAAGTGGAAAACGAAGAATATTAAAATAAGATAAAGCAACAAAAGTAATTCTCGGAGTTAAAACATTATTGGCTGGATCTAGTAATAAATAAGCAGTAAATGTTGAAACAGCAACCAAAAATGGAGCACAAGACCAGGTTATCGAAGAAATTGCATTTACATAGGCAATACGACGAAGAAGTTGTAATTCTTTTTTACGGATTCCAAGAATCTATAAAAAATTAAAAAAAAATTTTTTTTTTAATTTTTACCCTATCTTCAATACTCTCTTCCCAAGCATAAAGTTTAAAAACTTTTATTCCATTCAATATTTCATTCATTAATTTCAATCTTTCATCTTTTAATGTCATTTGTTTTTGCTAAAAATAGATTAAAGTATTTTTTAAAAATTGAAAAAAAACTTGATATTTCCTCATGGCTAAAGATAATTTTGCATTTATTGGAATAAAAGCAACTAAACAAATAAGACCAGCCAATACAGAAATACCCAAAAGTTGAAAAAGAAAGAAAAGGGATAATAAAACTTGAAAGGGTGCTGACCACATAAAATTAATCCACGAAGCCTTTAATTAAAAATTTAAAAATTTTTTTAAATAAATTTTTAAATTAACCATATCTTGAAATCTTTGAATGTCAACAGTCATTAAATTAACAATTTCACCAATTGTTCGTTTTGTACGTGCATTACTAGAAAGTAGAAGAGCCTAAAAATTAAAAAAATAAGGAAAATTTTTAATTCTACAAAACCTTTTTATAAATTGCGGAAGTAAGTATTGAACGAACATTCATACCAATACGAAACATTATATGGAAATATTGATGAATAAACTGTAAAAATATTTTTATTTTATTCTCGAAAAAATAATTTTTTTCAAAAGAATTGACAATAAAAAATAAAAAAAGAATATTAAAAGTAATTCCAGCTTTTTATTTCTAATTAATAAAAATAAATTTTGTTTAGGCTTAAAAACTTTAAATAACTACTCTTCACCAATTTCAATTTTTAGAATCAAAAACTTTTTTTTAATAACACAATTTATTTAAAAAATTCAAACCATTGATTGAATAAAATTTAACAGAAACATGCAAACAGCAATTCCAATTCCATTCCAAATATTAGCCTCGGGTGTTTCAATAAATTGTAAAAGTAAATCTAACAATTTTGGAGGTGCAAATTGTAATAAATCGTGAATTATTTTGTAAAATATTGCCCCAAACAAAGAAAATTTAAAAGTTAGGAATAAAGCCCAAATTAATGAAGGAGGGGAAGAATTATCTTTAAATTCATTTTTATTTGTAGAATAGTCAGTTTTATATCCATTTGTCTTAAAATTAAAATTTTTTTATTATAATACATATTTATTCAAAAAAAACCTCCAATAATTCAGTCTCTTCAATTCCATTTTGATTTTTCTTTAAAAGAGGAGTTTTCACTTTTTTGATTTTATGTTGATTATATGCTTAAAAAGTATTTATTTTTTAATTTTTTTTAATTTAAAAAATACATTTAAATTGTTTTTCTCGAATCCTTTCAAATTTTCTGGTCAAATGTTTTGATTTATCACGCTCAGGAAGATTCCATAAATCATCAATAATTAAAGCTCTCATATTTCCAAGTCGAGCAATACCATCAAACCAAATAAAAAGAATTCTATTTAAAAAAGAAACGGAAGGTTCTGGACAAGTTTTTTGCTAAAAATTATTTTAAAAATTTTAAAAAGAAAATTAGATTACATTAATTTCATCAGTTCTAGAATGGTCTGCAAAGCAAGAAATAAACAATATTTTTACAACAACAACATAATAAAGAATAAAAAGTAAAGCGGCAAAATAATCCTTAAAATAATTTAATTTAAGAATTATTTTTTGAAAATTCCCCCTAACCTTATTATCCCTTCCATTTTCTCCAAACCACAATTCAATAGATTCACGAAATCGAGGAATTCCACAAACAGCCAATAAAAGCCAATAATTAAATAATACACCAGAAGTTGCTAGTCCAAAACGACGACATCCCAACAACAAAATAAGAGCCAAAAATAAAGAAATATCCAACAAAAGAAGTGACAAAAATTTAGCAATTGGCAATGCTCCATTTGAAGTCGAAGAAGGATTTAAGTTATGATTCCAAGTAAATGTGGCAGAGAAATAAACAATTTGTATGAGAACATTAACAAGAAGAAATCCACATAAAAACTAAAACAAAATTTTTTTAATTTTATAAATAATTTAAAAAAAACAAACAATTCTTAAAGTTGTCGGTGTTCGTCTTAACAACGGCCCTTTTGTACTTTTTTTAAAATCATAAATAACAAGAGGTGAAAAAATTAGCAAGAAAAAAGCAGGAAGAGCATAAAGTGTAGTTTGTTGATAACATTCAGAAACTCTCGGTATTGTAGTCGAATTTCCATTTGTAAGACTTTCAGTATCAAATAACTTTTTTTGAAAAAAGAAATATTTTTAATAATTAAATTAAACTTACAGGAGTATTTTCATTAATGCAAAATGCTTCCATATTCAAAAAAAAATTGAGTAAAATAAAATATTTTGTTGTTTAAATGCTGAAGATTTTATAATTAAAAGAAACGTTAAAAAACTTCCTAAATTTGAAAATTATTCCGCCTAACTACAAACTACAAAGAATGAGACTACAATAAATGTGTAAGAGAAAAACTTACTGGGACTACAATAAATGTACATAGAATAAGTAGACAATAAAAAAAATGAAACAAAAACAGAAATTTAAGTGGCATAAAATTCGATATATTTGGATATGTATTTTCGATTTCGATTAGATATAAAATTTTGAAGATTGTTCCTAAATGAAACGCGTTAAAAAACATAAATACGACCAGGGTATCTCAATTAAATAGTAGGAGGGGGGGGGTGATACAAGTACAGGGATCTTTTAATTATTGAAATAAAGCATTTATTTAAAGAACTTAAAGATAATATACATACGTATGGGCAATTTTTTTTAAGTGTGTAACTTAATATTTTATTCGAATATACGTATGTACTAGAAGTGTCAGTTAATTGTCATGGGAACAATAAATAAAAGGGCAATAGACATCTTAAGTTGAAAAAATTACACCTGACAATGTAATTATCAAATAACATATACATATCCTATTCAGATTTTTATTTTGAGTTTTGTAAAATCTTAAAACATGAAGGGAAAGTGAAGAAAAAATCTAAATAATAAAAGGTATTTCCGTAAGTAGGAGACTCAAATCATCGAATCAAATCTAATAGTAGGTGTTGTCTCGGGTGAGTTTTTTGTTCAGAATCATCGAATCAATCTAGTTTAGGTGTATTCGACTCAGTTTTTGCACCTAAATTAAAAATGCCAAAATAAAAAAATTACAAAGAAAAAATGGGAAATTCCCAAAACCGCACCCGGTCACAATTCCGGTATAAAAATTTTTACCGGAATTGAATCCGGATTTTGTAAAATGATTTTTCAGGACTAACCTAGATTTAGAACCTGAAGTCAAGAAAAATCCGGACGGGCTGATTCGGCGACCGACACCACAAATAACACCGCAAATACAAATGAAAATATAAAATAAATGAAAAAAAGGTATATTTTCTTCTAAAACTCATATTTAGGCCTGAGTCATTTTGATCAATTTAAAAGGGCAAATAAGTAAATATTTTAAGTAATGCATGTTTCCATTTGTTCAATTCTCAATCAATTGTGAATTTGATAAATAACAAATAAAACAGAATTAAAAAGAAAAAATTGATATTTTGTTAAATTTATACATAAATTTCTCGATCTCATAAATAAATATTTTAATTTTACTATTTAAAAAACAAATTTATTATTTATAATTATTTAAACAAATAAAATTAATTAATTAGAAAGAGCTTTCCAAAATAATTGATATAGTAAACGACGTCCTCCAAATGAAATAATTTTCGAATCGCTAATAAATTTGATCACATCGGAGAAAAGACAACGATTTTCAAATATCTCTGGCTGTTCTTTGTAAATTCTAAAAAAACTTTTTTTAATTTAAAAATTCTGAAGATAAAAATTACCGAAGAAGTTTAATAGTTATTTCTGTATTTGAAAATTGAGTAGCCAATTGATAAATTAATTGCCGTATTTCTTTTTCTGTTTTTTCTTTTTCCTCATTTTTTTCTTTTTCTTCTTCAATATTTAATTTTTTTGGAGATGAGCAAAAAATACATAAAAATTTAGAATGTTTTTTATCTATTGAAAATTTTAAATATTTTTTATTTTCGAGACAAGAAGATTGTTCTTCTTTGTTTTTACTTTCATTAAAGATATTCTAAATAAAATTTAAAAAATAATTTTTTGAAATAAAATTTTACCCCAAAAATTGTTGAAATATTTTTTGGTAAAATTACATGTCCAAAATTATTAAAATTATTTATTTCTTTATAATATTCTGTTTGTCTATCCAAATTATCAATTTTTGCTAAAAACTTTCTATAATCAATGAGATCATTATTCTTAAAAAATATTTAAAAAATAATTTTTTAAATTATTAACTACCTCCTTTTCGGTAATTTTGTGTTTTTCCTTTTCTTCTAATATATTAGCAGCACCTTTTTCACAAAATTCTTCAGAATTACTATCTTGCTTTGTATAAAAATATTTTGAAGTAGAATTATAATTATTAAAAAAGCTATCCAAAGAATTAGACTGAGGAATATTTCTAATTAAAATTAAATTTTAAAATTAAAATTAAAAAAATTAAAATACATTAAATTCCCTCGATTAATTAATTCACTTCGAATTCTTTTTCTTCTTTCAATTATTCTTTTTTGGTTTTTGTTATTATTTTGGAAATAATTGGAAATAAATTTATTTTTTGAAGAAAGAAAATTTTTATCAATTTTTAATTCAAAATTATTAAAAGATTCTCCAAATTCCCAGCCAAATTCAAAAAGTGTTTTAATTACTAATAATTTAATTTAAAAAATAATTTATTTAAAAAAAATTACCAAGTTGATTTTTTGAGGTTGCTGCAATATTTATTGCCCAAATTGCACATCCTCTAATAGATAGCCAAAGCAAATTATTAGAATTATTACTTTGTTGTAAAAAACATTCCAATAATAATTGTGTGTATTTACTGAATGGGAAAATTACAAAAGATGGCAAATTTGCAAGAATTTGGGCCAAAGCAAAAAGGGAACCTAAAAAAATATTTTAATTGGTTAAAGAAAAGTTTTTCCACCTTTAACTTGATCAATCTGATCAACACAAATCCCTTTCTGTAGAAAATTGCAAATTATACCCTCTAATTTCCCAATAATATTTCGATTTTTCAAAAGATCTTGACCAACTTTTGAGCGTGCCAAATGCCCGTAAAGATGAGGTGGAGGGAAAACCCTTTGCTTTTTATGGGTTGATACAGATGTAGGTCTTTAAATAAAAAATAAAATTTTAAAATATTTTTAGTTTAAAAATAAACAATTGCCCCGAAGCACGTGCAAAATCGCCATTCTTTGAACGTTTAAAGCAGAAAAAATTAGTTCCGTCATTATTAATCAATGCTCTTCGAATTTGCTCAGCAATAATTTCATTGTAATGAATGTAAAAATACTAAAAGGAATATTTTAAATTATTTTTTTTAATTTTATTTGAATACATCATTCCATTTGTTTAAAGAATTAGAAGCAATTTCTAATAACAATTTAGATTTATCAACTTCCATTGTGTCCAAATCTGCATCGAACAGAAATACTTCCAAAAGAATTCCAGCATCCCCAAGAGTCTCTAATTTAGCCCGCAAAAGTTGTTCCCTCATTTCAATAAGAACGTCTTTCGGACACAACTACAAGATTTTTTGAAGAAATTATAGAGTTAAAGATACTAAAAGCTCGGACAGCTAAAGAATTTAGAAAAACTTACAGAAAGCCATCTCAACAAAATACGTGCTGTTAAGTTAACAACTTTAGGAGAAGTATCAGAGAGTTTAAGAAAAAGTAAATTTAAAGGCCATTTCCAAGAGAAGTTGATTTGGAATGAAGCGTAATGTTGATTAAGAGTAAAAAAGCTTCCCAAAAATTTAGTACACCATTTTCTGATAGCCTTTTAGTTTGTTAAATTTTATTTAAAAACAATTGTTACAATATTCTTAGAAGAAATAAGAACATTTTCAAGCAAAAAACGAGAATAATATCCATCTTCAGCATCGAGTCGTGGCAATGAAGGAAAATAATCAAGAGAAACAACAACCAATTTAATCAGCTCTGCTGAAGTGCATTCCCCAAGTAATTTATCCAAAAATCTGAGAAACATTTGAGAAAATATTTTTATTAATTTTCATAATTATTTCGCACTTATTATTTTATATTTTTTTGAAACAAACACAAATTTCCCCAATTCATTCAATAACTTTCCCTAAATTTCCTTTCGCATTTATTGAAAATGAAAGCTTTCAGTAAATTTAGCATTCTACAAATACATATCCCCAGGAATATTACATGTTTATTTCATCTTCATTTGCCTCGCGGCTAAAAATCTCGTATATGCTCTACTCAACATTTAAGTGTTGAGCAGGCAGACTTGTCCGTTTAAAGCGCTGATGGTGAATTTAGTCGATTGAAAAATTCTCGTTTCCAGCAGTCGTTTTTAATCTAAAACAAAATTCTCTCTCGTCCAATCTGCTTGCCGACATTCTTTCAAAAAACTTTAAATTTCTTCTTCTCACAGGATCATTTAGTATTTGAAGATTATAACAAAATCTGACATTTTACGAGAGAAACAATTAAGACTGGTCATATATGTAAGAAACAAGCTTAAATCAATTTTTCTAATAACTAAAAATGGTAAAATTACGAATCCTCAAAGATTTACCCAAAATCGACATAAATCAAAAAGAAACAAAAACAGACTACCCGCTGACACTCAATTTTTTCACCATTATAGCTGAAAACCTTATCCAAATTCACTTTCGTTGAATTGAAAGTGAATCCACCTAGCTAGCCCAATTCACTTTCATTCCCTCTTCAAATGGATATCTCTTATGGTCATTGTTCTATCCTACTTTAAGAATTTCCAGATTCATTCAAATCAGATAGCTAATATGCGCAAGTCAAAGCAACTTAAGCCTACTAACGAAGAAACATAAGCCTCTCTCAAATTCCTTAATTCATTCATTTCTCTAATTTTTTGTTAAGATGATGAGAAAAATGGAAGCCCATTATAAATTTGAAAGAATTTTTACAAAAAATAGGCGCGCACTTTGAAAACAGTTTCTTAAAAATGTCTGAAAGATCATAAATTATTTATGTCCGTCGAAATAATCTTAACAATAATTTTCAAGAATGTTTTTAAAGTAATTTAAGCAATCTTTCATCGTAATTTTTAGTAAATGCAGCCAAAACTTATTATTTATTTAATTATTTTAATGTCCATTGTTAGATCATCATTAAGTGATTTACCAAGCTGTAGCCGTGCAAAATGTGTACATTGTAAAGTATATTTTATTTTACAAATGTGCCCTATTGCCTGCAGTAATTGTCCAACAACAACAGAAGAGCCGATAAGACAACAAAATAAACATTTCCTGACAGCGGTGAGATTTTTTCTGATACCCTTAAAAAATTTGAATAAAGCTTAAACCTGTAATAGACAACGAAGTAAACTACAAAGCATTCTCTCAGCCTACAATAACAGTACCATATGCACAACAAATCCCGACAAATTTAAATAGAAACAAGCAACGCACAAATAATTTACAAAGACCGTCAAATTTATTTCCACAACAAAAACAATTTCAAGGAAATAGAGATCAGCAACAAGGAACAATTTTAAGAAAAAACCCACAATTTCAAAATTTGCAATACAACCAAGAACAACCACAATATACTTTTGTCCAACCTTTTCAACAGCAACAACAAACACAAAATTATATTGGAGGAGGTGGTTTTTATGGAGGACCTATTCCTCAACAGCAGCAATATCCTATTCCTCCCCCTTCACCACCAACACATTTCCAACCATTAGAAATTCAAAAAGAGCAGCAACAACAATTCAGTAATCCATTCCAACAGCAATCTTACCAATCGGTTCGTTAGCTAATGAAAAATGTTAATATCAAATGTTTTAATAATTTTAAGATACAACAATTCTCTCCTTCAATACCCCCACAACAAAATGTGAAACAAACTTTTGAACAAAATTTCCAAGGTGGCCAACTTCATTCTATTCAATCTCCAAATAATCAACTAATACAAATTCCACAAGTTATCCAAAATAGTGCACCTCAACAAACACAGCTACCTTCCATATTTTCTCATCAGATCTACAATCCAATGATGAGTATAGACGAAAGACCAGCTAACATTATACATACAGTACCAAACGTAGCAGTACCACAACAAAATTTCCAAAAATTTTATAATATTCCACAACTACAACCGATTGATGGAAAAGTAGGAAATGGGTGGGCAGACGAAAAAAGTAGGTTAAGATCAATTAAGATGAATAAAACTTAAGCAATATAAGAAAAATAGCAGGCCTTATTAAGGTTTGTCAACAATTAACAACAAAATTAGAGAACCTGGAGCAGATATAATAGGCAATAGCATATTATCTGGAGGAGAGAGCGAAGAAAAGGTATTGATAAAAATTGGATTTGTCTAAAATTATATTTTAATAGTGTCCAAAACAAAATTGGGAGCCTTGTGTATCAAAAGAATTAGCAAATAAACGATTTCAAAATTGTTGCTCACAGTTAGGAGAAGGCTGCTCTCAATTATGTAGTTATGATCAAAACCTTACTAATGTACGTTCTAATTTAAAAATATTAAAGAAATTTGGATATCAATAAGACCAGAAATTAAATAAAAAAAATTTAATTTTCAGATTCAACTTGCAGTGCTAACTGGTCGTTGTCCCATAAATAAAGTCGCTGACATGATGCTTTGTGGTAGAAAATCATTACAAAAATATTACTAAAAATTCTTTTCATCGATAGCAAGCGGATATGAGGACGCAACTCCTTGTTGTCAAGAATTCAATGTTTTCGAGGCTGGATTTGAACACTGCCGTCCCTATTGCAACCCAACTGGTGGACTTCCAAATGACGGAATGTTGGTAGAAAAATACAAATGCCTTCAGAAATTGCAGCAAATACAAAAATGTTTTTATCTAAGTCAACGTCCTTAAGTTCTTAAAGTTGCTTTTTTTTCATTTGCAAAACATTTTAATTAAATTATAATTTTGTTTGGGAATTTAATTTAAAAATTAAACATACATTTGCCCAAGTCCTGTTTGGTCAAATAATTTCTGTCCAAGAGGCTGAGATAAAAGTGCACGAAGTAAGGCAAAATAAAACGATGAGCCGCCAAATGATAAATTCTTTGAACTAAAAACAGCTTCAGATTTGTCCTGTAACGATATTTAATACAAGTCTTCAAAATTTTAAAGAAAGTTAATTCTCACCATATTAATTTGATTGGAAAAGTCGTTTATGAAGTTCGACAACTATAAAAACATTAAAAATTAAGCTAATTACATATATTCTTAATAAGAGGATTTCTCAAATTTTTAAAAATTAAACTGACCATATTTAATGTCCATTGACTATTATCATTTCCAACAAATGTTGATGAATTGAATGTACAAAGTAACTGAATAAAATATTGACCACATTTAATCAATTGAATTGATGGTTTGTTTTGTATAAAAAATTGATTTGAAGGTAAAAATAAATATAAAATCTTTTAAAAAATTAGAATTTTTTAAAAGCTAAAAATATATTAAAAATACTTGATTAAAAATTGGAATACATTTGTCAATTGCTGATTTAATAATTGTTGACTTGTTTTGAAAAGAGATTATTTTATCATCAATAAAAGATAAAATTCTCCAAAAAATATTCCAATCAACATTTTCTATTAAATATTCATTTGAATCTTCTAAAAAATCATTTTTCTTTAATTTTTGTTGGACAATTTCTGGAACATTAATGTTTTTATAAATTTTTGTTTTTTTAGTCGGTTGGGTAATAAATACATTTGAAATTAATTTATCAATATTTGAATCAAAAGAATCTGAAAAGAAATATATTTTAAATAATTTTTAAACAAACAAAAATTATTTTACCCGATGGAGTTTCTTCAGAAAAAGTTGAAATAACTCCACTAACATTATTAATATTACAATCATCAAAATTGGCTGTAGTTGATGAATGTCTACTATTATTTAATATTGAAACAGATCGAGTTCTTCTAAATTCTTCTAAATTTACAATAAGAAATGTATTAATTAAAGTTAAAAATTCTAATTTTGTTGGTTTATTTAAAAAATTATTGACTTCATTAAGACGATCAATTAAAAGAAAAGAATTCATAAACTACCAAAAATTTATTAAAAATAAGCAAGTTTTTACCTCTTCTTTTCGTCTTTATTAGAAATATTTTCATTTAAATTAAATGATTCAACAACAGAATTAATCAAATTATTATTGTTTATTGCTTCAATTCTGACAGATTTTGGAAGTATTTTAGACATCTAGAAATTTAAAACTAAATTTTTAAATAAAAATAGAAAATACATAAAGTATATCTGCAAGTAAAAATGTTGCTTTAATTGAAATAGGGCAGTCTGGATTTTGGAGAATTAAACGAATAAGAGCCTTAAAACACAATTTTAATGATTTAAATTTAAAAAACCTCAGGAAATTTTTCGCAAACAATTTTAAAGAGAACAACAGATCTGTATATTTCTAATAAATCTATAAAGGAATCGTCCTTCTGATTATCCAAATAAGAAATCTCTGCAAGTAAAAAATCATCACGAAGAGAAATACTGAATAAATCAGGAAGTCTAATTTGTTCTGATTTAAAATTTTATCCAAATTTTTGAGTATTATTTTTACAAAATTTACTATAAAAAAAGAAAGCCTTCTCCCAATGATTATCAAGAAATTCATGTCTTGCATAGGGAACATTTAGCAGATTAGAAAAGAGCTCTATTGTGCAAATTTTTATTTTATCAGAGTTCAAATTTTCATTATGGCAACCAATATGAGCAAATAAACTTAAAAATTTAATAATTATTTTATAATTATAAAAAACCCAAACTTCCGATTAGAAGAATTATTTGAGAAAAAAGTAAATAAACCAGGCCAAGTAATCAATAAATTAAAAAGAGAATTTTTGCATATTTCAATTAATGTTGTTGAATGTGAATAACTAAATTTAATAATTGTTTTAATTTTATCGAAAAAGAAAAAAATGTAGACTGTCATATTTCAATAATCGAAAAATTTTAATGACTTACTCAATTTTGGCAGAAGGATCATGTATTGAATCAAAGGAAATAAACGGACAAAATAATTGCTAACCAAAATTTTAGTAGTTACAAAAAAATTTAAAAAACCTCAACAATAAATTTTAATTCACATTTTTCTCTTATAATTGGGGAATCAAGCCATTTTGACAAAATATTTATTAAAATTGTTCCCAAAGCTGATTGATTAATTGTAGGTACAAACCAATTTAAACCAATATTCATTTCAAAAAGTAATTCAGGACGTTGTACAACCAATTCAAGTAAAATTCCGATAGAAGAAATTTGAAAATTTTTAGACAATCTTTTTTAAAAATTTTATAAGATAAATAAAATTAATCTACCCCTTTGGTGCAGATAAAAGTTGAATAACACAATCTTTAACTGAATCAGAATTATTTTGGGTTTTTTGTTCATTCGATAAAGAAAATGGAGAATTTTGTCCAAAAGCAATATCCATTAGACAATTAATTGAATTTTGAAGAAAAAATCGAAAACGCCACCAATTAATTAATAAAGGATCAAATAAATTTATTTTAAGTAAAACAGAAAAGGAGACGGAGAGAAAGTGCAAAGCTTGCGTTTCTCCATTGTATTGTGATGGATTCAGAGTATAAATATATCTAAAATTTAAAAAGAATATTTTTAAAAAATTACAAAATAAAATTAGCATTAGAGAAAAAAATTTTTTTTAACTTTGGAAAAAGAAAATAATTTAATATAAATTATACCTAAACAAAAAAATGTCCAAATTAGACTGTATTGCTTGTATAATTCTGACTGTAGTGTTACAAATTTTTGAAACAATTAAAAAAGAAATTTCACAAATTTTTGGATCAATGTGGAATTTTATTGAGTTGAAAGATCTAAATAAAAATTTAAATAAACAAATTTTAATTAAAAAACCTCTTGAACAAAGCTTCATAAATTTGACTATTGGCAATAAATATATTTTGATTTTCTAATGTAGACAAAATCCGAAATAAAAAAATCAATAAATCATCCCCATCCGAAATATTCTCCCAATTATTAATGAATTCAAGAAAATTTTCCACTAAGGTAAAACTCTCATAAACTTTTTCCTTCACATTTTCATGAGTACCTAAATTAAATTATTAAATAAAATTAGGATAATTCAATCGTTTAAACTAACATTTTATTGCATTTCTCTTAATCTGTTTTAATTTTTGTAAATCTTCTTTTTCTAATTTGCCAGCCTTCATATCCCATAATTTTGCAAAATATTAAGTATGTATGTTAATTAGTGCCCGACAAAAAATAAGTTTGTCCAGATTTTTAGTTTTAGTAGGACGAAATGAGTATTTTTAATCTATTGGGCATTTTGAGCTGGACCGAATTGGGTGTATTTTTGGATTTGGCGTGTCTCATTTTGCTAAAATTTAAATTTTAAATACAAGATCGAAGACGGAATTCAGACTGAGCATAACTGGAATTTACATTTGATTTGATTTGTTATAATTATTTCTTCATTCACATTTATTTTAGCGTTGAGAATTTTTGTTGTTTTTAAGATCACAGAACTTTCAATAAAATCTACAATGGAATTTCTTGAGGATGAAGATACGAAGGCATTTTTTGCAATTTTAGAAGGAAATTGTTCTGATGAGGTAAATTAATTTTAAAAAATATCAATTATTTTTATAGGGGGGAAGTGATTCTTGTAGTGATGATTTTATTAATGATACTGCCGAATTTTTTGATCAATTGAAATTGGTCCATCCTGACAACAAAATTGTTTGCGATGATGAAGTTAACGAAAATGTTGGCCAGGAAGTTAACGAATATGTTAATGAAAAAGTTAATGAAGATTTTAGTCAAGAAGTTGAAGAATATGTTAGTGAAGAAAAAGAAAACGAGGATGGATGTGAGGGTGTTGACGGGGATATTTGCAACGGAAAGTTTAATGACTTTTTGCATACGGAGATAGAAATACTTTTAAATGAATTTATGTTAAAGTGGCGGAGGTTACAGGATAAAAAAAGGTTTGTCCTTTGAGTAATATAGGACATTTAACCGATAAGCTTCCAGGACCACACTATAAATAACTCTTAAGCACGTCAATTCTTATTTTTAATTTTTTTCAACTTATTCCATATTAATTTAAGTTGATTCTATTAAAAATTTTTAGGGAATTCTTTACAAATGAGGTCAAGAAAATGGAATTGGACAATGCCTTATCTGGCCGAGTGAAAAAATTTGTTTACAAATGGAACGAATATGAAAATGGGACAACGTGCGAATTTCGTAATGCCTTGGAAGAATTAAGAATGTCATTAAAAACAAATTGGAAATATTAGCTTGTAAGTTTTTTTTGTTGTTGTCGCCTCCCCTTATTTCCTGTTTTCCTGACCACTTTGAGCAAAAAGTTTCTCAAAAACAATTTATTTAAAATTCAAAAAAATATAAAATTAAGGTGGATAATGTATATATGTATTTCTAGTTTTCTTTCCAATATTATATAGAATATTTCCAAGTTGTTTACCTGGCCCAACTTCAATATAAGAAGGAAAAGCCTCATTCTAGAAAAATTTATTAATTTAAAGCAAAAATCTAAAAACCTGTCTCTTTTGGAAAAGAAGTTGTGCAATCTGTTCCCATTTAATTGGATTTGTAATTTGTCTGACAATATCACGTTTTATTCTTTTTATTTGAAATAAGTGAGGTCTTCCCGTGTAGTTTGAGTAAACATTTATACAAGGAATATTTATTTCATTAATTCCTTCCAAGTATTCCCTAACATCATTTGCAGCTTCGTTCATCTATGTGTAAAAATACGATATTAGAATTAGAAAGGAGATTTACTAGTGTCGTATGAAATGCACCATAAATTGGCAAACGTTTGAGTATCTAAGATGATAAAAAATATTAATGCTAAAATTAAATAAACCTGAAATTTAAAATGTTTAGCACGTTGATTAAGGAATTCTAAACTTTTCATTGTTCCAGCAATTATCTTCACATGGCAAAATAAATAACCTGCCAATTCGCAAAGAGGAAGCTCTCCTTTTGATCTTTTAAAAATTTTTAAAAATTATTTTAAAAAATTCACTCCGAGTATTCTTTCGCTTCGGATAAAGCCTTCAATAGTTGAGACTCTGCACATGTTCGAATTGTTATCATACCAGAATATGATAATTGTGAACATCTCTCAGTAGCATCTGCATAAATCTTCATTATTTTTAAGGCTTAAAAATATTTTATTAATTCCCATTTAAATAATAATTAAAGACCATCATCATAATTGATTACATTTGCAGCTACTAATGCACAGAATTCACCCTGTCCAAAACCAGCAACATCTTTAAAAAATAAAATGATAAATGAAATCACAAATTACCAGTAAGACGATCCAATATATCTGGCTGTTCTGTTTTCAATTTTTCAAAAGCTGCGAGAGAAGAAACAAAAATTGCCATTTGAGAATAAATTATTTGATCAAGTTTGGTCTTTGGACCATTTTGGCAAAGATCAAATAAATCAAATTTCAAAAATTCTGTAAAATTTAATAAATATTCAGTGAAAAATATTTCTGAATACCGTTTGCCTGATCAAAAAGCCTTTTACTATTTTGATTGTCAATTACCTGAAATCAATGGTTGATAATATTATTTAGAATTTATTTTTTACTTACATTACGTCCCATAGTTAAATATTGAGTACCATAACCAGGAAACATAACTACAACTTGATCCTCAAAAAAGAAATTAAATTTCTCAATAATTTAATTTAAAACCTTCATAGGTATATGATCAAAGTTTAATTTAAGTAAACGCTTTTCTGGTCTTCTTAATTGTAGAGAATTCTTACCAGAATCAATTTTAGCCACACTCCTTCCTATTGTTCGGATATTAAATATTCTATAAAAAAATTAGAAAATTCCTGAATTAAAATTTCCAAACCTTTTATCAATAATTTGAAAATGTAATTGTTTCAAAACATTCATATTATATTTAAAAATAAATTAATTGTCTAAATAATTAAAATTTATTTTAAAAATATTTAAAAATCTTTATTTATATTATTTAAAAAATAAAAATAGAACATAATATAGAACATAAATTTATTTAAGAATAAAATTAATTATTTAAAGTCATACCTAATTAATGAGCAAAAATATTTTAAGTAAATTTTACCCGGTTTAATTATAATTTCTTCAATTTAAATTTCTAATTTTATTACCAATTCTTCCGCTCTAATTTAAAAAATTGTGAATAAAGAAGGGCAGAAGCAGCAATTGCGTCATCTACTCCAACTTTAAAATAAATTGTATAAAATTAACAAATTTTAAATTTTTTACCAGTATGTTGAGGAAATTTACAAACAAAAACTGGAGTGTAAATAAATACAAGGTCACCACGCATCCATGAGGCAAGTGGACTAAAATTTAGCAAAAAATTTTTAAAATAATTTTTAAAAACCTGTGCGGATTAAATTTAAATACTTTATTGACTTGTTTGTCTAATAAAACAGTTTGACTTGAACGAATTTCTAATTTATCAAAATCAGTTGCTCTACCAGAAGACAATGCCAAATTACAAGATTGACGACCAGCTAATCGAGCACCTGCAGCTAAACCTGCCGCCAAATTCGACCAATCTGGGCCTTTACTAACCTTTTAAATTTAAAAATATTAAATTTTAAATAAATTCCATTAACCATAATGTGATAAGTGAGGGAATAAAAATGGATTCTTTGAAGACGTTGATTATAATTTTTACTTTCTGGATTATTTCTATCATGTCCATAATTTGAAAGTAACCAATAAAGCATTTCTACTGCCTAAATAACAAAAATAATTTATCTAAAAATTATTTTAACAAACTTTATAAGCATGTAGAGTCCCTGCACTTATTGGATATTGTTCTTTAAAAGGTCCTCCACCAACTCTTGAAAGAAAAGTTAATTCTTGTTCATTAATACCAAGAGAATCAACATTTGGAATTATCTAAAAATTAATTTTTAAAAAATATTTTTTTCAAATTAAACTCTTTTCAAAATATCATCGGCAATATTAGCATCAGGCATACTTCCCAATTGTAAATGTATTGGAATGAGAGGATTTATTTGAAGAAGTGAACGTTTAATAAGACGTAGTTTTTCCAGACGAGCTTCTTGATTCTTTAAATTTTGAAATTAAATTTAAAATAAAATTATTCAAGAAAACCTGTGCCTCCATACTATGAATACCAGAAAATATAATTAAATCAGGTCTAAATTGCATTATTGCTTTAAAAAACATTTCAATTACCATAGCGCTTCCACTAAAAAATTTAAAAAAAATTAACATAAAATTTAATTTTTAACCTAAATTGGTCATGTGAAATAATAAATCTAGAACTTGCTGGGGCAACATATTCTCCAAGTATTTCTCCTTGTTTATATTCCAAAATAACGTGCATTTCATCTTGAACAATTCTCGTAAAATTATTACGAACAATTGAAGGATGGAGAAGTGCTTGACTACGAGGGCCTAAAAAATATTTTTTTTATTTTTTTGAATATATTTATCAAAACTAACCTATAGGTCCAACTAAATAAGGCTATAAAAATGTAAAAAATTAAAAAAATATTTTTATTAAAATTACGGTTGCATGTGGAAAAGCTGAAGCAATTTTTTGAGCCATAAGTGCAGCATTTCCACCAATATAATGCTACAAAATAATTTTTTAGAAAATAATTTTTGAAATTTAAAAAAAACTTGTGCATGTAATTGATTATCTTCAATAGCAGAAACAATTTTGTCAAAAGTTAAATCATTAGCCATAAAACGTTCAGCAGGTGCTCCGCGTGTAAAGAAATGAACAAAAACTTCATAAAGGTCCTTAATAAAAATATTTTTAAATAAAAAAAAATAAATACCTCAAATCCTCCAAGCATTTCTTTATCTCCAATCGGATTAGGCGAAGAAATATTTAAATTATTTATAACAGACACGCCCGAAACAATAACGTCAACATTACAATTTATACTTTAAAAAATAATTTGAAAATTAAAATTTAAAGACCTACCCAACAATAACTTTACGAAATTTAATTGAAGGTTGGGCAATAAAATTCTCCCAAGCTTTCAACATTGCCTAAATTATTTTAAAAATTAAAAATATATTTTATCCCAAACCTGTTCAACAGGCATTGTAGTCAATCTGTGTTGTTCATTAAAATAGCTATAAAGCCATGG
Source organism: Meloidogyne incognita (assembly GCA_036172945.1). Classification (NCBI taxonomy): domain Eukaryota; kingdom Metazoa; phylum Nematoda; class Chromadorea; order Rhabditida; family Meloidogynidae; genus Meloidogyne; species Meloidogyne incognita. The sequence goes on from JARQAC010000025.1 coordinate 2,605,130, forward strand.
AATAGCAAAACAAACAAATGCCCAATTTAATAAATAATTATAAGGAGTATTAAAAGGAAACATCATCTTTAAAAATAAAAAAAAATATTTTTGAAAGCAAAAATAAATATTTTAATAATTAATAAATTTGAAATTGAAAAGAAAAAAACAAAATAAATTTATTTAAATTAAAGCCAAAAAAATATTTAAGTGAAATTTGGAAAGAAAAATACAATTAAGTGAATGTATAGAGAAAAATAAAAGAGGTACATATAATTAAAAACAAACACAAAAAAATTATTTTTTAATATAAGTAATTGCCTTACAACACAATCCTTTTTCTTCAACAATTTCTCCATTTTCTTCTTCAATAAATTGATTCCAGTTAATTTCAGGAAATTTAACGTCACAATCAAAATTTTTATCAATTTTAGTTAAAACAATTTTATTTAAATTTTGATTGTCAATTCCTAAAGAATAAATTTGTTTTCCACCAATATTCCTTTAAAAAAAGAAAAAAATATTTAAAATAATTAAAAGAAAACCAAACCAAATTGTTTCAATTAAATTTTCGTAAGGTTTTGATTCCAAAATTAAATTTAAAGAATCCAAACTATTTATAAAAATCAAATTTTCGCCAAACTAAAAATTTAACAAAAATTAAAAAAAAATTTTTTTTTAAATACAAATTCAGGCGTCACCCAAGTTTTAGTCATTACAATATTTAAACGATTCTTTAATGGACGATATTTTTCAGGAATACTTTCCCAACATTTTCTACCCATCAAAACAGCATTAATTTTATTTGGATTTTTAGTTGTTGTTGTTAAATTAATAAAATGTTTATATTCTTTAGGTAATCTCCACGGCAAAGAATTATTCTTTCCAATTCCAAAATTTTCGTCCACAGCAGCAATTATATTCATTGGAATTTTTGAAGACATTTTTAAAAATATTTTTGGATTTTAATTAAAAATAAAAAATCGTTTTAGGTAATTTCAGCACTTCCGCCAGAATCACACGGCACCTAAATTTTTTTCTTTTCTATTAAAAAAGCTAGCCGTTTCATCATGCTTTTGTTGTTTTTGTATTACAGTAATATGTATAATTAATATAATTAACACTAAATAAATAACTAATAATTTAAGATTACAGATTAATAGTACATTAACATTTAAGGAAAATATGTATATATTTTGATATTTAATTTAAATATTTAATTTATATCTTTACTAATTGTCTTTTAAAAAAATTTAAAGCTAAGTATTTAATTTTAAAATATGTCAATCAAATTAATTGTTTTGTTTAGTTTAGGGAAAGAATTCAATTTATTTCTTTATTTTTAAAGAGAACTTTTTTTCTTTTAACTTTTTTCCCTTTAAATATTTAAAAAAAATATTTACTAAAATGATTAATAATACTAATAAATTAATTAAAATAATTAATTTAATAATATATTTAATTTTATTAAAATCTATTAAAGTATTTAGTGTATCTTTAGACTTGTCAACAATTGGTTGTGATGGAAATTGTATTCAAGAAATGGGAAAAGTTTAAAATAAAATTAAAAAAAATGAATATTTTTATTTTTTAAAAGTTAATTGAAGTAACCCCGACTTCTTCAATATTATATAGTAATGAACAAGCATTTATGAGTAAATTCTTTAAAAATGTTTGCAAGTAAATAAATTTAGAAAATTACCTGCCTTTAATAATCATTTAGAATTAAAACAAAAAATTTTATTTAGTTCATATCGGGAAGTAGATGAATGTTTATTACGTTGTGAATCTAAAAGTAAACAAGTTGCTGATCTTAAAACAGCTTATGCTGGTTTACAATTTGTTTGTAAACAAAGAAAAGAAGGTAAAAAAAATAAAATATAATTATTTTTAAATTATTTTTTAAAGAATTTTTTAGTTCATTGCCTTGCCTTTTTGAGTAAATTTAAATAAATAAATAATTAATTAAATATTTATATTTTAAAAGAAATGAGGTAAAAGGGGTTAAACATTGTTCTATTCAAATTAATCGTTCACAAGAAACAACACTTTTATTTACAAATGCAATTATTTCTCGCGAATTTCATTCAATGCAAATGCGTTTTAGTGCTCTTTGCAGGTAAATAATTGAAAAAGAAAATTAATTAGAAAAAATTATTTTTAAAGGGATCTTTCTTCTGTCATTCGTTGCATGTAAATACTAATTACAAATATTTTAAGTAAAATGTTTAAGAGTGGAAATTTAAAAAAATTTACCTTAATTGTGTATAGAGATATTATCAGAAAAAAAACCATTTTTTAAAGGTTACCAATAATTAATTCAAGTTGTGGAGACAGACCAGCTTCTTTATTACTTAATTTTATTGGGCTTGAATTTTCAAGTTTTGATACTTTATATCAACAATTAGGCTTTGATTCTCCTTTACCAATTTCTTGTAGATCTTTAATTAAATATTCATTAAATAATTTAAACAAAAAAGAAGAATTATTTAATAAAAATAAATTAATTTTGAAAACATCTTCAGAAAAATCTTCAAAATTTTTAATTAATTCTGGAATTTGTAGAAGAAAACAAAATATTTTTATTTTATTTTTATTTATTTTAAAATATTTCTTTTTTAAATAAATTTAAAATAGATTTTTTATTGAACTAAAAATGTTAAAAAAAATATTTATTTCCTTTTAACTTACATACAAAAATTATCTAATTAAACATTAATTTAATTTATATACATTAATGCCAAAAAAGGAAAGAATGAGTCGAGATTAACAGTTAAAATGAACACACAATAGTAGTTAGTAACACCGCTTTTTCGTGGGAGAATTAATGACTTTTTGGCGCAACCCAAGGGTTTAGGGGGGTTTTCCTTTTGATCCTAAAGGTATAGGGGGTTTCCCTTTTGATCTCCTAAAGGTTTTGTAGGGGTCTAATTAAGATTAATTACAGTATACCAATTTCGCGCAATGTTTTCAAGAGATAACCCAAGGGTTTAGGGGGTTTTTCTTTTGATCTCCTAAGGGTTTTGGAGGGGTCTAATTAAAATTAATTACAGTATATCAATTTCCCGCAAAGTTTTTCCTTTGAGTCTGAGAGACAACCCAAAGGTTTTAGAAGGGGTTCTACTTGATTTTAAATATTTTTGAATTTCACTTGATGGAAAATTTAACTTATTTCTATTTATGTTCACCTAAGTATTAATTACCTATTGGCATTCTTTAAAAAATATACTATATAAACAGATAAAATGATTGATTAGATTTTAAAAATGTTAATTAAAATTATTTCGTTGTTATTAATAGTCTACAAATCCTCAACTGAAGATAAGATATGGAAAATAGAAGAAGCCTTAGTATCATTATTTCGACGAACACCCGCCCCACCTGTTTATGTCATAAATGATATTTTGTATGACAAATGTGAAAATTTACCTTTTATAACAAAATTTCCTAAAAAATCTGTATATTATATTGGAAAATTTGGAAAACACTGGGATCAGTTGGAGGAACAATTAAAAAGGGATAAAAAATTAAGAGATGAACAATTGAAAATGAAAAGAAAGAATTCTTTACAAACATCTACGAAACCTGTACCAACTAATGAAACAGATTATATATTATATTCAAAATGGAGATTTTTAAAAGAACCCCCTTTCTCAACAATTATAAACCTGTTCAAGAAAAATTAGTGGGCGTGACTTATTTCCGAGTATAAAAGCTGATGAAAAATCAAATCTTGTCATTATAAAAATTATTGATGGCACTTAACATGAATAATAAGAAACTTCTTACCTCCCAAATTTTACCCGAAGTAGAAATAAACATTAATCCAAACGGAATAACAATCTCAAGTGCCCGTTTACTACCACCTCGATTTATTCCTTATGACCAAGGTGGTAAATGTCGTGAATGTAAAAGCACAGAAGTGGAATTAGATTTTGTTGTGACAAAGGAAGGAATTACAATTTATTGTACTCGGATTTCAGGAACACGATTTGTACCCTTTGATATAGTATATGACCTGCCTGGAATTTGTTTCTTTAAGGTAACTTTTAATAAATTAATTAAACCAAGTTTTATTTTAAGATCAAAAACAAAGGCCGCGTATTCAATATCCCACATAATTCAATGCCACCTACACAACCTAAACCACAACAACCCTGCAAAAATCAAATTAAATCTGAAACACAAGAAGACCAGCCTCAAAATTCTGCTCCACAACGAAAACGTTCAAAAACTACAAATGAAAATGTCGAACAAAAAGAGAAAAATATATTAGATGAGTTTTTTGATAGTCTTGATGCAGCAACAACAGGGATTCAGTCAGATAAAATAAACAATTTAAAGAAACAGGCTATTAACATGAAAGAAGAAGAAAACGCAGCTATAGAATCATTATTTAAGTGAACATTAAACCATTCAAACATACTCATTTAAAAATTTTAAATTAAAATATGGAAACATTGTCATTCTCAGATAAAGAATTAAAATTTAAACTTCCTTTTGGTATGATTATTTCAGGACCCAGTTCCAGTGGAAAGAGTACTTTTTTATTAAAATTTATTTCTGAGACAGAAAGCTTAATTGACCCTAAACCTAAAAGCATACTTTATTGTTTTGGTGAGATGAGTAACATTGTTCCTATACTTCAAAAATCAGGTGTAAGTGTGTTCTCGGGTGTACCTCCAGATGATCTAATCAATAAATTTCAAAAACCTTTGCTCCTTATTCTTGATGACCTCCTTCTGACTATTGATGAAAAATACTTATCAGAATTATTTACAAAGAAGTCACACCATCGAAATTTTGCAGTAATTTTTGTTACACAAAATTTATTTGAACGTAAAATCAAAGTCGCACGACAAAATGCTCAATATATTATTATAATGCGTTCTCCTAATTCTGTCTTATCTGTCCGAAATATTGGTGTACAACTTTTCCCTAGAAAACTTGACTACTTTCTTGATGCTTATCGTCAGGCAACTAACAGACCGTATGGTTATTTAGTTATAGATATGCATGCTTCGTCTGATCCAGGATTACGACTTCGTACAAACATATTTAAGGAAGATGAAGAAAAAATAATTTTTATTCCGAAAAACAGCGCATAAATGGTTAGCCAAATTGTCAAAGAAAACTCAAAATTTTTAAGCATATTATCTCGCACAAAATCGCAAAGAAAGATAAACCGTCTTTTAAGACTTTCAACAACAAATCAATTATTGGCTTTAGTAGAAATTTGTTTGAATATAGTAAAAGCTCGTATTAATCTTACAAAATGTCAAAAGAAACGTTTATTACCATATGCAGACTTTGTCCGGAAAATGAGTCGTATCAAGAGTGAAAAAGGTGCACGAAAAACTCTAAACCAAAAAGGTGGAGGTATTGGAACTTTTGCTGCGCTCCTTACACCTGTCCTTATAGAACTAGCAAGATCTCTGGGAAGCTCTATAAAAAGCGATAAATAAAACAAAAATTAACAAAACTATGGCAAACAAATTTATTCTAGTTCCTGAAGATATTTACAGAGGACTGACAACATACGATGCAGGAGACCCCAACCTCGATTTTATTAGAAGTGATCTCGAGAAAATTAAGAGGAAAAAGGATAATCCCTCTGCTAAGAATGTAAAATATAATCAAGAATTAAGAAGATATCTGCAAATGAGAAACGAACAACAAAATAAACCAGTCAAAGTTGAAATGGTGGCTAGTCCTAAAGGAGCAATTATGAGCACAAATACAACACGTCCCTCATCTAATTTAACAGAGGATGATGACGATCTATTAACAACAGATGACATTTCTCTTCCCTCATACCCGATACCACCTAAGGACATAAAACCTCTATCAACTTTTAATGCACCGAATGTACCTCCACCACCGTCATTGTCATCAACTTATTCTACTAAAAAACATTTTAAAAATATAGTAGATGAATTGCCACCTATTCCTCCTTCACCACAACCTATAGTAAAAAGAGAAAATAAATCCGACTTGAAGAAATATAAAGTGAAAAAACATATCAAAAAGGCTAAAAAAGTTTCTAAAAATAAAAAAAAACAAATTCCCCAAAAGCATTCTGAAAATATAGAAACAAACCATATTAAAACTCCAGCAAGTCCAAGTCCACCCATTTATCTCAAGGTTACAAAACGAGAACAAGAAAATAATGAGGTTGAAGGAGTAAAAAGAAAGAAGAGAACAGATAAAAATCGAGACGACGAGCTCAAACAAGAATCATTTTTATTGAAACAAAAAGCTATTAAATTAAAACAGTTAGCCGATAAAAGAAAAATTTTATCTGAAAGACGAAAAATTAGTCAAAAAACCAAAGTTCCATTAGATCCATATGAAATTGGACGACTTCGTGATAAAGAAAATGAAAAATCAAAAAAAAGAAAAGTCATGAGAGAAGGAAGATCCCCCTCTCCACCAACAAGTCGTCAAAAAGTAAAAAGGAAATTTGAGGGTCCTATTGGAAATGAACTAGCTGTTATGAAAAGACAAAGAAAAGTTACTAAAAAACAATCACAAAGAGCTTCAAATTTATGGGTTAAGAATTTAAAGAAAAGAAATTTATATAAATCTAAAAATAAATGGGCATCAAGGAAGCCAACACAAAAAGATATAAACAGTTTTAAACCTTCCCTTTGGTAAATAAATGGGTGATTATACTAAGCTCCTTGATGATTTATATAATAACCCTGAATCACCTGCAGCTTTTTCTGGAATTGACCGTCTTTGGTATGAAGCACGTAAGGTTCTCAAACATATACCAAAAAAGGTCGTACAACATTATCTAGAAGGACATCGAACATATACACTTATGCGTCCTAAACGTATTCATTTTAAAAGATCAAAAACTGTAGCTGCTGGGTTTATGACAGACGTTCAAGTGGATTTGGCTGATTTTCAACAGTTATCCAGAAATAATAAAGGAAATCGTTATTTGCTTCTAGGTATTGATGTTCTATCTAAACGAGTGTTTGGTGTTCCTGTCAAGTCCAAAAAGGCTGATGAAATGATAGAAGCTTTTAAAAACTTAATTTCACAAATGCCTATGAAACCACAAAGAATTTTTTCTGATAAGGGAACAGAATTTAAAAATAAACATATGAAAGATTTTTTTGAAAAGGAGGGGATAGAAAAACATGAGCCAACACATTCTATAGTCAAAGCTTCTGTTGCCGAAAGAGCAATTCGTAATGTTAAACAACGACTTTACCGAAATTTTGCTCAAAAGAAAACATTAAATTGGATTGATGTCCTTGAAAAAATTTTAGAAGGAATAAATAAAGCAAAAAGTAGAATTCATGGAATGAGACCTATAGATGTCAATTTTGATAACGCTCAAAAAGTATGGAAACGAATTTATGGGAAAATATTTTCTTCAAATAATAATAATAATACAAAACCAAAACTTAAAAAGGATGATTTTGTACGAATGAGTGTAAATAAAGGTGTTTTTGAGAAAGGTTATTTACCAAATTGGGGAGATGAAATATTACAAGTGGATAAAATAAAAGAAACCCCTTTACCTATTCAATACAAAGTCCGCGATGATAAAGGCGAAAAATTCAAAGGTTCATTTTACAATGAAGAGTTAACTCGGGTAAGAAAGGATGCTGATACCGAATACAGAATTGAAAAAGTTGTGAGAAAAAGAAAGAGACCAGACGGAACCTTTGATGTTTTAGTTAAATTTATAGGATACCCAGAACGAGAATGGATTCACGAGACTCAATTAGTATAAAAGAAACAAATTTTTTCATTATTGTAAAAATTTTTTGTGATAAAATAATGTCAAACAGTTTTTTTGTCTTCCTACCTAGTAATATTCCCGATTATCCAGATAATCGTCCAAATAAATTTCGTGTTCATTTACCGAAGCCTCTCTACTTTTCTGGTAATTGGGTTTGTGGATTACATAGTATAAATTATCCATATTCATGGGCAGCAACTATTGGTACACTAGATGATCAATGGATTGATATACATTTCAAAGATAATCTTGGAATGGGCAGAGTCTTACGAGTTCCAGTTCCAAAGGCTTCTCATACTTCAGTTGAGAAATTACATGAATTTTTAATTTCCACACTTCAACATCAAAGCGAAACTTATGGAGCTTCGCCTTTGGAAAAACCTGAAGATTTAGTAGATCTGCCCTCACTTAAACACCCAAGAAATAAACGTTCATTAGAAGAGCTAAGGCAAATTAGAGTGGGGATCATTCCTAAAGTTGATGAAGTGTTCATAGATTATCCTGATCAATATTGGGACCAAATAAAAATTTTAAAAGATAAACTTGTAGAGGATTCAAAATCTTTAGATGAATTTAAATTAAGAACAGATCAAGAAAAAGATGAGACTATTAAAAGTGAAATGACAACAACATTTTGGAACCTTAGTTACAAAAGGAGTGCTTTAGAATCTCGAATTAGAAAATTGGAAGAGGAAGCAAAAAGAAGGGATTTTGAAAAGAACAATTCAGATGTCAACATTGTTGTAGATTTTTTCGAAACCTACCCCGAAAATTACAATGAAATATTAATTATAGACCATCTCAAACTAATAGCTCTCTTCATAGAAGATAAAAGGGAAACACCCTTACAATTAGAGGGATTTTTACCAAGATTTAAGAAAGAAATTGAAAGAATGACAAAGAGAGTAAATTTACTTGATGCTGCTGTACTGAGAAGGGACAAACAAAAAACAGTTAAACAATATAATAGAGAGAACTATATAACCCATAAAGGCTATGTTGATAAATTTTTCAATGATAACCCTGATTATTGGCCAGCAATACGAAGTAATTTCTACGGATTGATCGCTACATATCAGGAAATTTCTAATACAAAAACTTTGTATGATGAGGAAACAGATGAAGATCGAAAGAAGGAATTAAATACTAAAATTGATGGACTTAAAAGACTTGTCAATTATAGAATGGATAGATTTAGGGCACTTGAGTTTGAGGGAATTGCTAGAGACAAAGAGACAGCAGATGAACCTTACAGACCCCCACCTCTACCAACGTACACAGACATACACCCTCCAACAACACCTTCAATCCCTCCCACAATACCTACTCAACAGACTTCATCTTTAAAGTCTCTACCAAGCTATACCTCTCCAACAAAACCTGTTTCACAAGATCAACAAAAAGGAGAACAACCCCTCTTCCACCTGTTATAATTGAGCCTCCTAAACCTACAGATATTTCAAAACCTTCACCGATCCCTGAAACAACAACTCCTGTTCAACCTTCACTGATCCCTGAAACAACAACTCCTGTTCAACCTTCACAGCCTGAACCAGCTACCGAGGATCTTTCGAAACTTCCTGTTCTTCCAACTCCTGAAGAAACATTCAGTGATCCATTATGGACCGAAGAAATGGAACAAATATTAACAAAAATACTAGGGAGAACACCCACACGCCAAGCCCGAATAAATTATTTACCGAATATGCCCGCTCTTTTAAGACAGTATGGGCGACTAAAGAAGGATAAGGTTGATGCTTCAGTCCAAAAACAAATAATTGATTCGATAGAAATATTATATCACAAGGATTTTGAACGTTTTAAGGTACAATTTACTCATACAAGCATTAAATATCTATCATTTTCGCCTCAACTTGGATATGTTTTGGGGTTTGAAAATACAAATATGGTCCAAAACAGAGAAATTGCAAAGTATGGATGTGACTTAAGGGGTGGTTTTTCAAGTTTTGCTGTGTATACAAAAGGACTAACAGAAAATATGATAATTGGTAATAGTCTAAGTTCACTTTTACGTGTAGTCTCTGTGGCCGGTGCAAAACCTGGAGAATATAATGAAAATATCTATGATTCACCAATATATGCTCGTGTTTTACCAAAGGAAGTTAACGAAATAGAGATTGAAATAAGAACAATGGATAATGGTAGATTAGTGCCATTTTCGTTTGGTACGGTACTCATTGTTTTAATTTTTAAAAAAGTCATAAATTTTTGATGTTCTCTCCAGTGTATATAAATAGTAATTTTTTATTTATTTTCAAATAAAAATTTTTCAAAAATGGTTCATGTTGTGTTTGATACTAGTACTGTTGGTTATGACGATTTTTTACAAAATAATTTAAATGATATGACCGGTACAGGAGAATATACTGATAATTATTTTCGAGGTTCCTCACCCTTTCAAAGAGGTTATGGCATTCAGAAAGGAGCTGGAGTCGGTGATGTTATGCGCGGTCTGTGGCGTTTTTTCTTCCTGTTCTTCGTAATGTTGGAAACACAGTTAAGGCTGAAGCACTTAATACGGGACAACGTGTTATTGATAGGGTTAGTCAAGGAGAACCCATTAAAGAGGCTTTCATCAGTGAAGGAAAGAAGGGAATAGACGCTGTGCTTGATAAAGGAGGTCTTCCAAAACAGTTTGGATCTGGGGTTTCGAGAAAAAAGACTATAAAAAGGCAAAAATTACCCAGTTACCAAAAAATTATAGGTAAACCAATTAAGAAGAAATTGAGATCAGACGTTTTTGGATTTTATTAAAAAATGAAATTCCATAAAATTGATAACGATAGTATAAATTCAATAACAAATGCTTTGGATTTTTTCAAATTCCTCCCACAAACGTCAGCATATCGTCATCAAAAGTTTTTGAGATTCTTACAAGTAATCCGCTCACAGATACACCTTATCATTTCAAAATCCACTCTAGTCAAAACTATATCGATCTATCAAAATGTTATTTATTTACCGAATTTCGAATTCGAAAAGAAAATGAAAGTGGACAACTTGTAAATCTTTCTGTCGCAGACAATGTTTCTTCAATACAACTCATAGGGCAAACTTTTATTAATAATATGCGAATAAGTATCAATGGTCGTGAAGTTTTTAACGCAAATTCCCTTTATGCCTACAAAACATATTTTTCTCATGAATTATCATATTCACAAAACGCAAAGAGTTCACATCTAAATTCTGCAGGTTATTATTACAATAATACTACAACTCAAGAAGGTGGTTTAGATACAATCGAAAGGAGAAGGTTATTTGAAAAAGTAAAACTGCACAATTTATTGCCAAGCTTGATGCAGATCTTTTTAATCAACCATTATATTTAATAAATCACTGTGAGATAGACATTGAAATATTACCAAACGATTCCCGGTTTGTTCTTATGACATTTGGACTACAAAATGCTATGGAAGTAGCAACACGTTATCATTTTGAAGTAACAAATATGAAACTTTATGTTAAGAAGGTCGACTTAATGGATGGGCTTGCTTTAGATATTGCTAGGAGACTCGAAACAAAACCTGCCCGTTATTCTATAAGAAAAACTTTAATGAAACCTCTTTTTATTAGCCAAGGTCGATATGAATTTAATGCAAATTTATTCATGGATCAAATACCCAGACGTATTACGTTGGGACTTGTTTCTAATTCAGACTATGTCGGCAACATTACTAGAAGTCCTTTTAATTTTCAACACTTTAATGTCCGTGAGATTAGTATTATTGCTAATGGCAGAAATTATCCTCAGGCTCCATATGACTTTGATTATGAAAATGGGAAATATGTTCGAGCATTTAATGACATGAATGAGGCAATAGGGTTATCAAATTCGACTGAAAGTAATGGAATTACTTATCAACAATTCGGCAAAACTCACTGTATATATGTTTTTAATTTGACTAATAGTGGTGAAGACCATGGAGGGGCTTTCGATTTAATCAAAAATGGGACAACAGCTGTAAATATAAAGTTCAGCCAACCTGTTCCTGAGGGTGGAATCATGCTAATAGTAATGGGTGAAGCAGATTCTCTCATAATGTTAGATAAAAATAGAACAATCGCGAGTGATACAACTATATAAACAAAAGATATCATAATTTCAAATCATTATTTAAACATGAACTTTTTATCAAAAATCTTTTTAATAAAAATTTTTACTCATATTATTGAAGGATTATCAACAGATGGTACTATAAAATTAGATAATTTACCAGAATATTCTGAACTTGTTAAATATTACAGAGGTGAAAATATTACAGGAGACCCTTTGTTACCTTCAAAAGAGAAAATTGTGGCACCAGTTCCAAAATTTTTAAATTTACCTTTTGAAAATTTACCCTTGCTATGCAAAGAAAATCCTAAGGACAATAGTTTTTATGGTCATGTATTCTGCTGGGGAATGATTGGTTTATATGCTCTTCTTATAGCAAGTTTGATTATTTATCAACTTCGTTCCGTCCTCTGGTTCAAATTCAACTTTAATAGCAACAACCATGTACGCAAGTCAGATTACACAAATTCTCAGGGGAAACCCGAAGACATCACAAATATTTCAAGGATGTTTTCCGTGTAATCAGTTACCTAATCCTAACACGTGTAAAGGAAGAATTTTAATTATCAATTTGGATCCTTTTGGCTACGAGGGCTCACATTGGATTTCTTTATTTGTGAATAAAAGAAATGAGGTGTTCTATTTTGATAGTCTATCCCTACCCACTAGTATTTGTATAATAAATTCTTTCCTTAAAAATTTTTCTAAAATTGTAAAGAATCTCAAACCGTACCAAAATCCAGACTCGAAAACTTGTGCCCATCATTGTATTTCCTTTGTCTATTTTATATCTCAAGGGTTAAATTTTACTCAATACCTAAAAATGTTAGATAAAAAACCAAATACAGATTTATTTGTTATAAAAATTGTGAATAAATTAATTAATTAAATGTAGCAAGGTGTGTTAATGTTAATTCTGCGCAATCTGGACAAAGAAAAAAAGTGTAAATAAAAGAAAATTGATCTTTCGGATTCAAAATCTCGCACTGGTCCCGAGTCATAGTAAATAACATGCAGTCGTAACACCATTTTCCTCCTCTAAAGTAATTAATAAGCATACTAAGACGAGCACCTTTATCAAGTATCTTCCCTTCTTTCAAAGTAATGTTCATATAATTAACATAATCCCTCTTTTTAAAAGTTCTGTAAGGAAATACTCCCTAAATTTTTATTTTCATTAAAAATATTCAAGTTAAATCAACCTCTACAAGTTTGATAATTTCGTTGTCAACGAGATTGTCTGTTTGTTTAATCATTTTAGTTGAAGTTTTTTAATATTTTAGTTATCTTAATACAAAATTTAGATTAACACAAAAAATTAGAAAAAATCATAATACAAAAAATCTTAATACAAGAAATTATAATTTTGATTATTGAGGGTGGACATTATTTAAAATATAGATAAAATTTGCATAAATTCTGTGATTAATTACTTAGGGTGTGTCTTACTCTGAAACTTAAGATTTAAAATATAGATAAAATTTGCATAAATTCTGTGATTAATTACTTAGGGTGTGTCTTACTCTGAAACTTAAGATTTAAAATATAGATAAAATTTGCATAAATTCTCTGATTAATTACTTGAGGATGTGTCTAAAAATGAATTTTTAAATTTAAAGATAAAATTTGCATAAATCTGTCAACTTGATTGATTACTAGTCTAAATACACAATTATAAATTTGCATAAATTCTGGATTTAATATTCTCAGATTTAAATTCAAAGATAAAATTTGAATAGATTCTGTGATTGATTACTTGAAGGTGTGACTTATTTTGAAATCTTAAGATTTAAAGTATAGATAAAATTTGAATAAATTCTGTGATTGATTACTTGAGGGTGTGTCTTTATTTGAATTTTTCAAGATTTGCATAAAATCTGGATTAAAGTGTAACTTATTTATTCTTAATATTTTAGGTAATAATAAAAATTTACTCAACAGACAAAGTTAATAAAGGCGAATCTAAAAATTATAAAAATAAAAATTTTTAGCAATTTTAATCATTTTCAATATTTATTAGAAAATAATAATGCAACCTGTTTCAAAACGTGCGCGTCAATTTTCTATTGATTATCTCCTTGCTAATCAACAAGGAAATGGGAATGAAAATTCTGATCGTTATGTGGAGCGAATAGGAAATTCTTTATGGCACAACGCCAAATTCAACATTGTAAAGACGTATTCAAAGTTTTTAATAAAGGATGTACCAAACGACCCGGAGTCCTTACTTTCAGGTTTTTTTACAAATTTTATTTAATAATTTTAAAAATTCAGGGATTTTTAACTATTGTGTAGATGATGCGATTGAGCGATCTAGGGAGAAAGGGATTGAACCTGATCAGTTAGCATGTACCTTAAACAGTGATTTTTTGGATTACGATATTTGGGTACCATTCAGGTTTCTAACTTATCAAAAAATTTTGATAATAAAATTTTAGCGATATTACAAATAACACAGTTGACGCAATGTTGAATAGATGTCAACACATTGCTCAAAGCAAAAAACAAGACGAGACAACGCTTTGGGGATCACCATTTAAGATCACAATAACTACAATTAATAGAAAAGGGTTACCAAAAAGAAGAATAGTCGGAGGTGCGGCTCGAAAACCAGCAAAAATTCGTCATCAAATAAATCATGCTTCTCTTATAAAATTTGCAAATCCCGACAACCGAAATCATTGTCTTTTTTTCTCTTTAATTGCAGCATTTGTTCAAAATATTTGTAACTGGCCTGGTTGGAAATTTTTTGATTACATCAACTCTCGTTATGGAATGGCAGGTCGTTTTGTAAAAGATACACATGAACTAATTAATCTTATTGGAGCACCTATGAATTTAAATGAGTACGATGCAGAGGAATGGATTCCAACGATAGTTGACCATTGGAATAACATCATATGTGTAAATCAATGCCGTGTAAAGGTTTTTGTTTTTGGTGAAGAAGGAAATTATAAACCAAAATTCAAATATGGACCAAGTGACTACGACACACCAATTATTATTTATCACAACAACAATCATTTTTATGCTGTAAAGAAGAGCGGTAATTTGTTTGGAAAACTATATTGTTTGTCTTGTGAATCAGTCTACACTCGAGCCCAACATCATTCAATTACATGTATTGCTCGTTGTAAGAATTGTTCAAGAGTCGGTCCAACTTATCCTTGCAAATCTAGCAACACTTTTTTCAAATATTGTAATACATGCTATAAAAATTTCCACAACAACGATTGTTATAGACATCATCTATTAGTTGGATTCTGCAATCGATCAAAAAAATGCAATGTTTGTGGTGTGATTTGGAATGTTTCTGCAAATACAAGAAATGGTCGTGAAGGACATATTTGTTCAGAAAAGTTTTGCAACACATGCGGAGATTTTCACGAACCGAAACGAGGATGTTTCATTAAACCACTAGATCCCAAAGAACGTGATTCTTACAGAATTATCGCTTTTGATTTAGAAACAATGCAGCAAACAACTGTTCATGAGCCAAATTTTATTTCAGCAAAAATCTCATGTCCTGACTGTATTATAAATGGAAAATGGCAGCAAAGTCTTCATACTAATAATTGCAATATTTGTGGACAACATCGAACAATTACATTCTCTCAACAACCTTTCAACAACACTATTGTTGACAAGAAAATTGTTAATGAATCACCTCTTGCAGCATTTGTTGATTGGTTAATAAATGGTCTTCCTCAAAATTGTGATAGTATTGTTTTTTCTCATTTTGGTGGACGTTTTGATATGGTGATCACTCTTAAAGAAATAGTAAAGAATGGAATAAAACCAGAAATGTTGAAAAAAGGAAATAAAATGTTTGAAATGAAGATGAAGATCAACAAATACAACATAATCTTTCGAGATACGTTTAATATCATGCCTATGCCTCTGGCTTCTTTAGTTTCTGCTTTTGATCTTGAAGTTGAGGATAAACCATTCTTTCCTCACATGGCTAATAGACCAGAGAATTATGGCAAAGCAATATTTCCAACAAAAGAAGATTATCTTGCTCAGGGGATGATGCCGGAGAAAAGAAAACATTTTGATCAGTGGTATGAACAACAAAGAAATGTACCATTTTTCCTTGATGAAGCATTGGCATCATATTGTACTAACGATGTGGAAATTCTAATGTCGGCCTTGATATCTTTTCGAAAAGAATTTATGAATGTAAATTTTTTGTTAAAAATTTTTATTCTTTTGTTTAATAAGGTAACAAAACGTGGAGCATGTGAAAGAGCATCTTCAACAAAAGCTCATGATGGAATAGATGTACTTCGAGAATCAATGACAATTGCTTCAGCATGCATGAGACATTTCCGTACTAATCATCTCAAAGAAGATCATTTAGCACTCGTACCTGAAAGAGGATATGATACATTAAATGGAAATCAAAGTCTTTTGGCCCTTAAGTTTTTCAATTGGTACGCTGAAAAATTCAATGTCGAAATTAGAAATGTTCATTCAGAAGAAGGAGAAAAAAGGTTTAATTCTAATAAATTTTAAATAGAAATTTTTAAATTTAAGTGTTGGAAACTATCAACTAGACGGATGGGTAGAGGAAGAACAATATGGTATTGAAGTCAACGGATGTGTTTGGCATGGTTGTCCTGTTTGTTTTCCGAATGAGAATACAATTATGCCATCTGGGAAGACTGCTGGATATTTACGAGAACATGATAAGAAGAGGTATAATTTAAATAAGGAAATTTTAATTAGAAAAAATTTAAGAATGGATTTCATTTTGAGTCAAATTGAACGGGTTGATGTATATTGGGAATGTCAGATTATGAGTATGTTGAAACGTGATTACGAAATGAAGAGAAAATTTGATAACTACATCGATGACGGACCAATTAATATAAGAAGCTGTTTTTATGGAGGAAGAACTGGTCCTTTAAAACTTTTCCATAAAGCAAAACCTGGTGAAAAAATATCTTACTATGATGTAACATCGCTCTACCCCTTTATTAATATGACAACAAAGTATCCAGTAGGACATCCTAAAGTTCATATCTTTAATAAAAATGTAAATTGGACTAGTCCCCGTGACAACATTTTTGAACTGGCCATTCTTAAAGTATTTGTTATTCCACCACACAACATTGATATTCCGGTTCTACCTATGAAACTTGATAAAGATGAAAGATTATTATTTCCTCTTTGTAGAACATGCGCGTGAGTATTTTATTAAAATTTTAAATAAATGCAAAATTAAAGGAAAATGTATCCTGAAGGAGGAGTCTTTGAAGACTATCGTTGCACTCATAATGATGATCAACGGGGTTGGGTCAGTACTTGTACATCAATCGAACTTAATGTGGCTCTGGAAGAAGGTTATACTGTTACAAAATTGTTCCGTGTATTGGAGTACACTAAATATGATACTGAACTCTTTAAACCTTACATTAGCGAATTTATGGCTCAGAAAATTCATTCCTCTGGCTTCGATGATAACATTAAAAACAACAAGGAAGCTGAAGATAAATTTATTTATGAATGTGATACTAATTTTGGAATAAAAATTGAACGAAGTAAAATGATTCCCAATAAAGGAAAAAGAACTCAAGCCAAACTTATGCTCAACAATCTTTGTAATTTATTCTTTTATTTAATTAAACTTTATTTTAAAGGGGAGATTCTCACTGCGAAATTTTGGACTCTCTCAATGCATAATAACAGATGACCCTGCCGAACTTTGCAAGTATATGTATGATCCTTCAATTGAAATAACTAGTATTGATGAATTAACACAACAAATATTGCTCCTTTCATATACAATGAAAAAAGATTGGATTGAAGAACACGAATGTTCGAATGTTGGTATGTATTTGTTTTTTATATTGCGAATCTTATTTAAAATTTCTAGTAATTTCTTTATGGACTACATCAGCAGCAAGGATTCATCTACTTCGAGCAATGCAAAAGGTTGTCCGTATGGATGGGTGTACACTCTTATATACAGGTTAAAGTTTTTCTAATTTAAAATAAAATTTTTAATTTAGACACTGATTCTCTCATCTTTGCTCACCCTGAGAATATGTGCCCTTTAGGACTTGGACCACACCTCGGGCAGTTCACTGACGAATATCCAAAACACAATATTCTTGAATATGTCTCAGGTGGATCGAAACAATATGGCCTCAAACTTTTAAAAAAGAATACTACCGAACATGAATATATTTTAAAAGTTAGGGGGATGACACTTAATACTGATGTAATTAATAATCAAGGGTTAAGATATCAAACATTTAAGGACCAGGTTTTAAAATATGCAACCACAGGTTTAATCCAATCTTTAAGTATATATTACCCCAACTTTCTTTGCCCCTCTATTAAAAATTTAAATGTTACCACACAAGCTCGTCGTAAGATTTATAAGCCTTTTGTTGGGAAAGGGATAATCCGACCATCTGATTATTGTGTTTTAAGTTTTGGTTTCAACTTTTAATGTTTTATCATATTTATTTTTAATTGTGTTCATTTTAAATATATAAATAAATAAATCACCATTCATAACTATCATAAGTGAATTTTGGTTGTGATAATTGAGGATATGTTTGTTCATCTGAGTCATCATCTTCCATTATAACCAGAGGACTATTTGAACTTTGAGATTTTTTCGAATTTCCACAAAAGTCTGATATTGATTCCTCTTCATTAATTAATTCGAGTAACTCCATTGGATAATAACGATTTTCTTTAAAACTTTTCTTTTTATTCGTAAATTTCTCTATAATACAATGAAGATAAGGATTTAGGAGTCGAATTCGATGTCTCGCATAAAAATGTGCTGTGACAGAAATATTAAAAGGTTTAGAAAGTCGTCCATAAGCTGGTACAAAATTTGCTCCCTTTTTTGTGATACCTCCAATTATAAATGACTTTTTATCTCCATTTCTATCTTCATATGTTGTTCGGACTTTGCGACCACATAGAGTTTTTAGAATAATTAGTCGGTTTTCAGGATGATTAAGAATATCTCGTAAGGATTTTACATTACAACAGAGTATATTTGCACATTCATCACTGACAAGTTTCATTTTTAGAATGAATGGAGAGATTGATTAATAGTAAAATAATTTGAGCTTAAATACCCCTGAGAATGCCTCCTATATAAACTCAGAAATAATCTTTAAATATTCATTTACCTGGTTCATAAAAATATTTTAAGATTTCTAAAAAATCAATAAAATGAATTCAAATGATTTAAATAATATTCCTCTTCCACCTTTACCACCACCAAGTATTTTGGAAGATATTGAAAATACAACTGATAAACCCTCAAATTTGCCGCGTGAAACATTATGGAAATTATTTAGAGGGAAATTTCTATTCACGTTTTATTTATGTTCAGGTTTTAATCTTTTTTTATTTTAATTTTCAAATTTAACTTTAGACTGCCGAGATAGAATGTTTTACTCAACAAATAAAATAAATCGTTCAAATGAAAGAGTTGAAGTGAAGTTCGAAATTTGTAACAATTGTGTGAAGACTAATTGCGATGCGACAGATATTTTAGCACCAACTCGAAAGATTACCAAAAAATAATTTTTATTTTGATAATTTTTAAACTAATTATGTTTTTTATAAAGATAAAAATTTTAGAGATAAATATTTTTTAATTAATATTTTGAGACTTTTAATTTTTTAATTTTACTATAATTTTTAATTAATTTATCTTTCACTCTTTTAAGTTCCCATACTTGTACTTAATGTTCCTTATCCTGAGCGCAATGTTTCCAGCTGCGCGTTCAAAAATGTCTTTTGCAAAAAAAAACAATTAATCTTTTTTTATTTAAAATTTAGTAAAAAAATACCGCTTTTTTATGGTAATAGGCAAATTTGGTTAGTTTTCAATCTCGTCGGCTTTTGTACTTCAACATTAATCTTGGAAACATATATCTTCGGTGTTTATTTGAATTTTCAAATGTTATCTTTATAGACAGATCTATTCAAATGGGCGTTTTCAAGCTTATTTAAATATTTACTAAACCATTTTGAAAAAAAAAACGGTCTTAAATTTAAAATTTCTTATTTTATTTAAATTTTGATTTAATTTTTAAAGTTTATTTATGATTGGCTTTTTTAATTTTATTTTAAAATTTTTAATTTTATTTAATTCATTTTAAAAATTTTTCTGAACTAAAATTTACTAGAGATTAATTAAGTTATTTTAAATTTTATTTAATTTATCCTTTATCTAAGTATTATCTAAAGAATTTTAAATAGAAAATTTTTCTTTAATTTTAATCTACTTCTATCTTAATTTTGAAAGTTTTTAATTTGTTATTTTAATGTTGAAAGTTTTTAGTTTATTATTTTAAATTTGAGTTTTTAATTTATTATTTTTTAAATTTGAAATTTTTAATTTATTATTTTTTAAATTTGAGTTTATTTTTTGAATTTTATTATAATACTTAAAAGCATTAAGGATTAATTAGCTTATTCTAATTAACATGGGGTATTTACTCTTTAAAAACGTTTTAATTAATTTTTAATTTAATTTTTAAATTCTATCTTATTCACTGATATTTTTATAATTTTTAAATTTTGTTAAGTTATTTCAAAAAATTAAATGCCAAACAACAACACCAATAGGATAAATGCTCTTGAAGAGCAAAATCGTTATTTAATGTTTACAGTTTTTCAATTACTTGCTCGTCTAGAGTCAGTTGAAGGTTTTTTAGAAAATGGATTAGGCAGCGGCCGAGCATTTCGGCGACGAAATCTCCCTGTTACACAGGGGGTTCAGCAACAACCGCAACAACAGCCACAACAACAGCCCCAACAACAGCCACAACAACAACCACAACAACAACGGCAACAACAACCACAACAACAACAACCGCTAATTGAAACTCCACGTACAACAAGAACTAGAGTAAGACGCCGAATCAATTGTAATAATTGTCGAGAATGTGTTGAATGTGAATTTCAACGGATTAGACGAGAAGATCGTCAACACACACACACACAAGGATTACGAAATGTGGAGAGAAATGAGCAACAACAAATTGAACCAATTCCTGAAAGTGTTATGGCACGAATCCGCGGAGAACTTGGAGAAATAGGTAAGCATGTAAACATATAATTTATTTTTTAACTTCTAGATTGCCATCAATGTGGAAACTGTGATATTTGCGTCTCTGTTCGACGATTCCAACGCCATCGTCTTGAAAACCGACGTATCCGCGAAATACGGGAACAAGAGCTGGAGGGAACAGTTAGAGGTAAGATTTAACTCCAAATTATTTTATTATATTTATATTTTAGAGGACATACGTGCTGTTCAAAATCCTGTGCGATATGTTGATGAATTAGAACGGGTTCAACGACAACGTCGCCAACAACAACAAAACTCTGAAGTTCAATTTGTATGGGGTATACATAAATTTTTATTTTACTTAAAAAATTTTTTAATTTTAGAAGGTCCTTCCTTTTTGGCCCCGAACCCTGCTGTGGATTATCTTGATTTAGATAATCAACCAGGAACCAGTGCTGCAGCTGCTCAACAACAGACTGCGGTAAATTTGACAAATATTTAATGTTTAATTTAAATTAAATTATAGCGTCAACAATATGAAAATTCTCTGAATGCAGAGGATTTTTTCAATCTGCCATCAACTTCAACGACAGCATCAGCACCAGTCAATATTCTGTACCCAACTCGCAACGGTTGGGCAGACTACACCTTCTTAAACTTAAATGGACTTGGCCCCCTATTTATTGAACCAGAACATCTTGAACTGCCCGAGGACGGCTTGTGCCTTCTTTGTTGTGATAGCCCTGCTACAATTTATGGACAATGTGGACATCAATATTATTGTAATCGTTGCGCCTTCAAATTGTGTCAAGGCATTGAAGGAGCATGTAGATGCATGGTTGGAGAATGTAAATGTAAGGCCATTTTAAAATGTTTGTACTGCCAGAAATTTACCCCCTTTTTCCGTTTTAAATAAAGTAGGGTTTTTTAATTGTATTTTATTTTTTCAAAATTTAACTTTAATAATTTTTCTTTTTTAAACATCTTTTTTTGCCTTTCTATTTTAATTAAATTCAAAAATAACATTTATTATTTGTCCTTTTATAAGTTATAAATTGGGTTGGACACAATCGGTACTCTCATTTTTCGGTTAAAAATATGTTTTGAGTTTTACTTAAATATAGATTTTATTTTCGTGGAATTTTTTAAAATTTTACATATTTAAACCAATCATAATTATAACTAATTTTTTAAATTTTCATATTCCATTTTTTTTTAATTTATGAATTTATAAATCATTGAAATAACTAATTACTTTAATTGTAAGTTGTAAATTTTAAATCTAACCTGTCCCATTTTAGACTCAAAATATTGAATTTATTTGTAACCTCTTTAGATTGCATAAAAATATTATTGATCTAAAATTAAATTAAAAAATGAAACATGAATGCCTTTTTTGTATTTACTGTCTTTTTAAACTAATATAATCCTTTTTACTTTGACCATTTTTATTTATTACCTAATTGTGTACATGCTTCTGTATTTTCACACTATGAATATTTAATAATTGAATAAATAAATTAATTTAATATGTGCAGTTTTTGACATTTCAAAAATTCTTAATTTTTCTCAAAGTATTTAAGTCTTAATAATTTTTAACATTTTAATAAACCGTATTTTCACAAATTTAACAACAATAAAAATGGAAATTTTAAAATATTTAACCAAATTTAAATTTATTAAATAATTTCTCATTCATCCAAGTTTCTACAATTTAAAAATTGAAATACTGTATATCCTTTAATATCTACCCTGGGTAATTATTGCTTCGACCTTCCGCTGGAGGGAGTAATTAATAGAGGCGGGGGTATTTATTTAAGGGAGGGCAATTATATATAGTATACCGGAGGTAAGGTGACTTTGTCCAAACTTATTCAATCACGGTGATTTTAGTGTCATTTAACTCAGTTCGACGAGCTTTTTCGAATGAGCTAACGTTTGTTTATTCGAATTTTTTATCCAAAATTCGCCAATGTAGTTCTTCAATTTTAGAAGGTCTGATTAATTAATTTCTTAAAATAAATAAGAAATATTTACTTATAATCATTCATTTTTTACTATTTTCGATTAATTATATTTTAGCTAATTGAAGAAAAGGGTTACTAAGCTAATTGAAGAAAGGGGTTACTAATTGATGGGAAGGGACCAAAACAATTTGTACCTATTAGAGATGAGAAAGTAATAAAAATGTATTAACATATCAATTAATCTATATTATTTGTAAGTGTCAAAAAATAATTAAAAATACTTTTTTTGGCCATCAAGATGTGATCTTTTGGGATATGTTCACTCTTCGTATACGGTAATTTTGTTCTGTCTGACAAAAATGTTTTAAGGAAAAGGTTTAAAAGAGAAAAGAAGGCAAAGAGCAAAAATTAATAAATGTAGGAAAAATGGGTCATTAATGTAGGAAAATAGGTTAATATTGATTTTAAAATTATTAGTTTTCTTCTATTTACTTATAGTCATTCATTTTTTACTCTCTTCGATTAATTCTATTTTTATTATTTTTATTAAATTTTAGCAAATTTTAATTTAAAACTTTAAATTAATATGCATATATTTTTCGATTCTTCTTCTTCTTCTTCTCAGGATAGTGGAGATGATTTTGAATGTAAGTTATATGAGCTTTAAAAATTTTTAATAAATATGCAAATTTAGATGACAATCCGTTGGCTAATAAAAGTATTTTTTATAATTTAATTTGAGATTTCAATTAATTTACAAATACTAATAGATGTTATTTTAGAGAGTGATTTAATTTCAAAAAATTTGGATGGTTCAAAACCTTTTTCTTCAAAAATGGCAACAGCTTCTACTATTCCAAATGCTACTAATTCTTCTTCAAATATTGCTACAAAAACAACAACAACAACTACTACTACTTCTACAATAATTAATAATGTTCTCTATTAAATTATTTTAAATTATATATTTTAAAAACTTTAAAAATCATTAATTAAGATTAAAAATTTTCAACTAAAGTCCTTTTTTCTTCGTTTTGTTTATATTTTAAGTTTTATTATATCTCTTTTTCTTTTTTATATATAATGAGATTAGCTGCGTTTACACGCGTAATCTCAAAATATATGAAAAATTCGATTCTATTTTTTTTATATATAATGAGATTAGCTGCGTTTACACGCGTAATCTCAAAGTATATGAAAAAATCGATTCTATTTCTTTCTTTTTTTATATATAATGAGATTAGCTGCGTTTACACGCGTAATCTCAAAGTATATGAAAAAATCGATTCTATTTCTCTTTTTTTATATATAATGAGATTAGCTGCGTTTACACGCGTAATCTCAAAGTATATGAAAAATTCTATTCTATTTATTTTCAGAAACAAATTAATTTCTAAGCTTCTATAATTAAATATATATTAAAATTAATATCTTAAATTTAATCAACAGGCTCCAGTGTTTATTAAAGACCCAGATACAATTCAGGAAGTTGCAAATGTTTCACCTGATTTTATTTCTTTGAAAGTAATATAATTAAAAATTCATTATTAATTTTTTGTTGTTTACAGGAATCTCAATTTCTTGATGATTTAGTGCTTGGGCAATATGCAGAATTAATTTCTTCTAAATACAACATACATGTTGTGAATGCAGATGTTTTACACATAATTGCTAAAAGGGAGGACAAACAGGCTCCAGTCTTGGACATTGATCTTGAAGAGCTTAGGAATACTTATGGTATCTTTTTACTCTAATTAATTAGTAAAAACATAATTTCTTATTTGTTTTATAAAATTATTATATTTTCTGCGAATCTTTTAAATATAGTAAAATTTTAACAAATTTCATTATTCTTTAGGCTTACTAATTTTCATCTAATTTTTAGGAATAAAACAAAACGCAAGTTGGACATTTTATTCCTTTTTTGTTTCTAGAAGAGAACATGTGTCTCTAATAAGAATTACAGCAAACGATAAAGCATTAGTTGAAATAAATGTTTATGACAGTTTACACACGCCAGGCCCAATGTAAAACTGTTTAGACATTTTTTGTAAGTTATTTAAAAATTCAGAAATCAAACGTCAAATACCTGGAAAGAGGCTGTATTACCAATAAAATATATAATCGGTGAAGGATTTTTATTTGGCAAATGTGTTTTTATGGAATGTCCACAACAAACAAATGGGTTTGATTGTGGTTTAATGTCCTTGGCTGCGTTAGAAGTGAACGATATTTATTTGAATATTTTAAAATTATTTATTTAGAATCTTCTCTCTAACCCAAATAAATGGGAATATTCTCAAAAGAATATGAATTTTTATAGAAAATGGGTTCTCTTTAAGTTAACTGAAAAAAAGGTATTTAATAATATATTTTTAATATTATCTACCTAGTTAAATTCTTCTTCATCTTTAACTTTTCCTACTACTAATCCTTCTGCTGCTACTAATTCATCTTCCTCAACTTTTCCTACTACTACTAATTCATCTTCATCAACTATTCCTACTACTAATTCATCT
This sequence comes from Meloidogyne incognita, assembly GCA_036172945.1. Classification (NCBI taxonomy): domain Eukaryota; kingdom Metazoa; phylum Nematoda; class Chromadorea; order Rhabditida; family Meloidogynidae; genus Meloidogyne; species Meloidogyne incognita. The sequence continues at coordinate 2,630,490 of JARQAC010000025.1, forward strand.
TCATCAACTATTCCTACTACTACTAATTCATCTTCATCAACTATTTCTACTACTACTAATTCATCTTCCTCAACTTTTCCTACTACTACTAATTCATCTTCATCAGCTATTCCTACTACTAATACTTCTTCCTCTTCTACTAGTAGAAGATGCCGCTGTCGTGATAATACTGATGCTCACTCACCAACAAAATGCATCAAAAAACGTAGAAAATTTGCAGAAAAAAATGAAGATGGAGTAAGTTTTCTTCTATAAAATTATTTTAATATTTATAATTATATATAATATTATATATAATTATATATATATATATTAAAACAAATCTCTCTAAAATCTATGTTAAATAATTAATTTAAGCGTCTTGTTTTTCCTGATTCGGTAATAAACAACGAACCGTTTTGGGCTTTTGACGAAATAATAGATGTTCGTAGGGATGAAGATGGCAACCCAATAAAATTTTTAGTTAAATGGAAGAATTTCAAGGAGCCGAAATGGGAGGATCCTGCTGTTGTTGGAGACGCTCCTGAAGAGTTTTTTAAATTTAGTTTTAAACTCGGTGTTAAAGAAACTTTGGTCGCAATCTGTAATAAGACTAAGAATCCGCATATTCTTAGCATCGTAAAAGATGTTGATAAATTAAAACCTGAGTTAAAGCTTGAAGAAAAATTCCCTATGTTATTCGATTTAGGATCAGTATTTCATGCTGACCCGAATACTCTTACTTCTAAACAGAAAGATAATAATAGGAAAATAAAACAAAAAATAATTAAAACTATTAATCAATAATATGCTTTTGAGGTACAATAAATTTAATCTTTCTCTTTTTCTTGTTATACCTGTCTTAATTATGAATTGTTTAATTAATTTTTTGTTTATTTTCTTTATTATTTATTTTACTTTATCAAATGGTACCAAAAACATCTAAAAAATACCTAATAGTTTATAATTTGCAATTAATTTTTTCTATAATTGGTATCTTTTTTAATCTTTTTATTTAAATAAAAATTTCATTTTCCTTTTATTTTTAAATTTAAAAATGTAAATGAGTCATAAATTGCATTCGTTTTATTTCTTTAAATCTAATTATTCATCCTTAACCTTTGGGTTTCCTTTTGAAAAATTGTGCGAAATTGGTATACTGTAATTAACCTTAATCAGACCCCTCCAAAGCCCTTAGGAGATCAAAAGAAAAACCCCCCTAAACCCTTGGGTTATCTCTTGAAAACATTGCGCGAAATTGGTATACTGTAATTAATCTTAATTAGACCCCTACAAAACCTTTAGGAGATCAAAAGGGAAACCCCCTATACCTTTAGGATCAAAAGGAAAACCCCCCTAAACCCTTGGGTTGCGCCAAAAAGTCATTAATTCTCCCACGAAAAAGCGGTGTTACTAACTACTCACAATATATACAATATCACTTATTAATTAAAGTTTATTGCCCCTCATCTCCTTCTACCTCTTCTACTCCTTCCCCTCCTTCTCCCTCTGCTCCTTCTTCTCCCTGTGCTGCTCCACCTTCATCTTCTTGTTCATTACGGTGAGAAGCCAACTTCTTGTCCAATAATTCCAATGTCGCATTCATCGAACGGTGTAGACGAACATAATGTTCACGTAATCCTTGGGCAAACAAATTAGCACCACGAGCGAATTCTTTCTGTCGATCAGGAAAACTCCGAACATATTGATCCATCTTAAAAATAAAAAGTAAATTATTTCTCAATTTTTTTAGTAAATACCTTCACTAATGCAAAGCTAAAATTACTTTCAGCTTTGGAAAGATATTCTTTGTTAATCGGAGTTGGCTTTAATTCAACAACTTCAATTGCTCGACCTAAAGCAATAGCTGCCTCATTTGTTGATTTAATATTCCTTTCAATTCCTGGCACTTCATTAACTAAATAGCCTTTGAAGATTTTCTCAATAACAGTTTTGTAGAGCTTTAAAAATAAAAATAAATTCTTAAAAATATTCTCTCTCTCTCTTTCCCCTACCTTAACCAAATGTTCTCTCTCTAAAGTTGCCAAATCAGAATAAGCTACTTGTGTTGCAATTAATACTTCATTAACTTCATCAATATCGTCAGTGAATGGCAACTTTTGTATTTTCCCTAATTGTTCAGCACATTTATGTGGATATGTCAGTCTTGCATCTAATGAAGGAGCAGCACTTGCTGGACGAATTTTTACATCCCATTTCTCAAGTACTTGCTCCATTGATTTACAAATCTAAATTTAAAATTGAAAAAAAAATGATTTTTAATTTTAAATTTACCTGTTCGAGTTTAATTTTATTTTTATGAAATTCTTCAATGAAATCATGAGTCTCCTTTGGGATACTTCAAAAAACAAAATTTAAATTAAAAAAGTATTATTTTCATTCTAAACTTACATAATGTCCATATCCAATGGAGAAGGAGAAGGCTCGTCCAACAGCATTGCCTGAATGATCCTCTCTGCAATCTCGTTATTGAGGCTAACCATGACAAGTGTTCGACAAAATAGAGGCGGCAAAGCTCTAACAAGTTGGATGTTAATTGTTGAGAATGGAGATTAAATTAATTGTTGCCACCCTTTTTATATTAAAAGAATTTTGAAATAATTTAAAGAATAATAATTGGAAATAATCAACTTTTTCGATTTGCTTAATTTAAATTGGTCTTTTTATTTTTAATTTTTATTAAATTTTGCTTTATCTGCAATAAACACATAATTATTTAATATTATTTTATTACTGCTAAAATTCATTTTCTAAACTTATGCTTAATTTTATCAGCTTTTTCTTTCTTTCTTCACGTGAATATTTTTAATGGCCTGACGTTTAATTATTTATTTTAATGATAACAAAAACATGTGTAACTAATATAGAGTTATTTATTGTATATTTTCATAGCAGATATTTGTTGTAATTATTTATTTATTTATAAGTTCACTCACTCGCATAAATACAAACAAACAAAGCATCTCAATTAAAAGTTTAGTAAAAATAAATTATTAACCAAAATTTTGATATTTTTCTATAACAATGATAAGGAAAATCACACAACATTTTTTACCCGCCAATCAACTAAAAATCATCCAAGAAGCACGCCATCCATGCCATAATGATATGGAGGAGGAGGAAGACTATTTAAAATAAATGGAAAAATGGCCATTTCTATCATTATTTTAAAAAATCATTCCATACACATTTTATATTTTAATTAATTTTGAAATACTAAATATAAGAGAAATTTAATTAACTCAAAAAGCATTCTAAACCTTAATTAAAATAAAATATTATCAAGCATTTAAGCTTTTCTTAATCCGAAAACAAATTTGCAAAAAAATATTCTCTCCTTTATAACTTTCTAATTTTAGACAGTCTCCAATAACTTGGCATATATTTCTAACAAAAAAAAATTAAAAATGTTGGAAATTATAACAGTACAACAACCAAAAGTTTTTTCTTTTGAGAAAATAGTAATTATTGGGACTGGATTAATGGGAACTGGAATTGCCCAAGTAAAAATATAGAAAAAATAAAAATTTCAATTTTAAAAATTAAAATTAATTAAAGGTAGCATTAGAATCGGGTATTCAACAAGTTACTGTTGTTGGCCGAAGTTTAGATAAATGTGAAGAAGCTAAGAAAAAAGTTTTATTAGGAATACAAAAATCAACAAAAAGAAGAATGTCCAATGAAAGTTTAGAGCTTCAACAAAAATATATTGAATCTGTTATTAAAAATTTAAAATTTGTTTGTGATTTAGAAGAGGCTAATTTATTAAGTGCTGATATGGTTATTGAAGCTGTTGTTGAAAATTTAAAGGTAATTTTTTTAAAAAGGAATGGGTTGTTGTTGTTGTTGAATATTTAAAAAAGAAATATTTTTAATAAAATAATTTTATTTATTTAAAGGTTAAACAAAAATTATTTGTTGATCTAGAATCCCGTGTATCAGAAAATTGTTTATTAGTTACAAATACTTCTTCGTTTCTTTTGGAAGATGTTTCTTGTAAAATGAATGAAAATCGTCTTAAAAACTTTGGAGGACTTCATTTCTTTAATCCTGTAAATATTTTATGTAAATGTCCAGCTAGTGTCCATTATTTAACTACGCGAGGAAAATTAAGGATAAGAAGAAGATGAGTGTGTGGGACACTAGCTGGACATTTACCAATATTTTTAAGTATTAAAAACAAAAATTTATTTAAAAGGTTCCAGCAATGAAATTAGTTGAAGTTGTTAAAGGAAATAAAACTTGTGATGAAGTAAATGAAGCACTTTTCCGTTTTTGTCAGAAAATTGGGAAAAGTCCGGTTAAATGTTCGGATTCCCCTGGATTTATTGTTAATAGACTTTTAATTCCTTATTTGGCTGATTCTATGCGTTTAGCAGAAAGTGGAAATGCCTCACATAGAGACATTGATGCAGCTATGAGATTGGGAACTGGTAAAAATTAAATAAAAAAATATGTTCCCACTTATTTTATTAAAAATTAAGTGGGAAAGAAAAATAAAAGTAAAGCAATAAAAGAAAATTGAATCTAAAAGGGAAATTAATTTTTATTAAAAATAAAATCTTTGTTTAAAAAAAGGTCATCCAATGGGTCCATTTGAATTAATGGATTACATTGGTTTGGATACAATGAAATTTATAATGGATGGTTGGCATCAACGTTGCCCGGATGATCATCGTTATACTCCATGTGAAAGTCTTGAACGTTTAGTTACTTCGGGGAAAGTTGGAAGAAAATGTGGGGAAGGATTTTATCGTTATACGGCAGCAAATAAACAATAAAAAAGAAAAAAGTAATTGATGAAAGGAGGAATAAAATATAAAGAATTATTAAATTTATATTTAAATTTAATTGTCAAAAACTAATCAACAAACAATAAATTTGTAATTAATTGTAATTAATTTAATTTTCTTTTCATTAAAAACCTCCTCCTCCACCCGTATAACGTCTAGGTTTTGGTAAAGGACTTTGACTAAAACTAGTTGGAAATCCACACATTTCAACTGGAAATGAAGGTGTTCTGAATGATTTTAACATTTTAATTTTTTTATTTAAAAAATAATATTCAATAAATAAAGCAATTAAAAGTAGGGGAATTAAGGCTGAAAATTAAAGAAATTTAAATTAAAAAAAAGAATATTTTACATAAAATTGCCCACATCCAAAAAGGAATTTCTGCAAATAAAAAAGGACATTGATAACTCTGATTTTCTTTTTCTTCGTCTTTTATTGGAAGAGGAGAACTTTGCTTTAATTGAACAAGTAATCTATTACGTTCTTCTAAATTAGGCCCTTCATCTCTGGCAAATATAACTAATCCATCAGCAACAACATCTATTGTTATTAAATTTTTTTGTTTATTTTCTAATGAATTGGTCGAGGTAAAAGTATTGTTATTTAAATCTGAATAAAAATAAAATTAATTTATTCTAAATTTTTTAACTATTTAATCTCAATGAGATAACAATTAAAATTCCTTAATTTTAAATATTATCCGATCAAGACTGCAAATGCTAAGTTGTTATTCTTGAGTTTATTATTATTCACAAGTTTAATCTCTTTGAACTTGTGAGCTTATCCTTGACGTAACATTGTTAGCTTTAAAATATCTTTCCTTATTTAGGCAAAACTCACCAATTTTCTGTTTATTATTTTCTCTTTTATTTTTTGTTTCTAAATTTCTTTTATTCCTTTCTTTCCTCCCATTTCCAACATTAATTAAAGGAATCCATAAACCATTTTCTTCATTTAATTTACAACATTTAATTAATGGTAATATTTTGTTATTTTCTCTATTTTGTTGATTTTTATATTTAATTAAAATATTTTGATTTTGAGTATCACGAGAAGATTCGATAATTGGAAAATGAGGGCCTCCATTTGAAGGTAAAGGAATAAATTGACAGGAAGGAGGCTTAAAAAATAATTTTTAAAAGAAAATTTATTTAATTAAAAACAGTAATTCCTTCACATCCATTTTGTCTTTTATCACATAAAGTTATTTGACAACGAAAAAATATAGACATTTGATCAGCAAATTTAAAAGCATTAATTAAAGTAAAAGAAGAATTTAATTGAGAAGAATAAATTAATGAGGGCATTAATGAATAATCTGTTACACAACCACGTTGGTCTATTAATTGAAAACTATGTCCATTTCCATCTCTAACAGTACAAGAATGCACTAACATACCTAATTCTTCTAAATTTAAAAATGAATTTTAAAAAAAATATTTTTTTTTCTTTAAATCTTCACCACTTTCACAACTCCATTTATGCGTTAATTGTTCTCCAATATTTGCAAAACGAACAGATTCTTCTTTATTTAAAGATTCATTATTACCATTTAATAATCTAAGTACTTCATATTGACATAAAGGGGCATCTACTTGAGAAGAAATTTTTGAAGAGGAAATATCACTTTAAATTTAATTAAAAAGAATTTTAAAAAGAAAAAAACTTTATATCTAATTTCCTTTCAAGTTCTCTAAATAAATCTCTATAAAAACAAGTAACACTATATGCTTTATCTCGATTAGTTACAAAAAGATGGTGATGTTGAACAATTACCTTTAAAAGAATTTTTAATTCAAAAAAATATTTTAAAAAATCCACTAACAACAGTACTATAAGTAATTCCAGAATTATTATCTTCATTTTCTCGAGTATTATTTAATAATAATTTTCTTTCTCTTTTAATTTGGCAATCACTTTTATATGGAATATGTAAATAAAATGGTTGGTTAATTGGTTGTTTACTATAATCAACATGGCAATGACTTGAAAAGAAAAATCCTCTTAAATAAACATGTCCACTAAAAGGTAAAGAAGAAGAAGATTCCCCTCCTCCTTCCCGTTCCCCTTCCCCTTCTTCTTTTAAATTTGGAATAAAATGAAGTCTCATTCCATTTTCCAAACATTCCTTTAAATTTTAATTAAAAATTTATTTTTTTAAAAATATTTCCAACCAATTCTGGGGGAGTATTTATATCTGATGAAACAAAAAACAAAAATTGAATAATTAAATAATTAATAAATAAATATATTTTATTTAATTTTAATAAAAACATTTTTAATTTAAATATAAACAAGTTTTGTTTATATTTATTAGTTAAAGTTTCAAAAATAAAAACATTTTTCTGACTAGAGTTTTAAATATAATAATAGGCTTAACGCTTATTTTTAAAAATAAGTAGATTATTATTTAATTTTATTTAATAATTTATTTATTATTTTTTAAAAATTAAGAAAATTAAAATTAAAATATTTATTTACAAAAAAAATAAAAAAATTTCAATTTTTGTTATGTAAATTCAGCAGGTGGATTATATATAGTTTTTTCTTTATAATAAACTTCTTCATGTTCTTTGTCACAAATTAATAAAAGTAAAGCACCAAAAATAAATCTTTTTTAAAAATTAAAGAAGAATATATTTATTTATTTATTTAATTTACAATAAAGCCCCCCAAGCAACACCATAAGACCAATCAAATTCCCAATTTCGAAGTCCATAAGAATTTATTGACAAATAAAAGCATATTGGAAAACCAACAAGTGTTGACAATTCAGAGAAAACTTTTTTTTTTTAATTAAATTAAATTTGTTTAAAATTATTTAATTTCTAAAATAACTCGTTTCAAATTAGGTATATGTATATAATTAATCAAATATTTATTTAAATTTATTTAAAAATTAATTAATTACCAGCAATAAATGAAAGCCAAGTTGCCGATTTATAAAAAATATATTTTCTGTGTAAATCATTACTTCTTAATGCTGCTGTATTTACAAAAATTGCAAATAAATTACATGCAGCAGAAATAATTAACAAAACTGAAGCTATTCGAACAAATACTTAAAAATTAATTTTAAGAACTATTAATTTAATTTACTCAATTAATTACATATTACCCTTCCCTCAAATAACTATTATTCTCTCCTTTATTTATTTTACTCCCTACGTTTATTTATTTATAAATTGAATTATTTAAGGTAAAAAATTAAATTAAAAATTTTGGTTTTAATTTAATTTAATCAGCTCTCTAAAATAGTTAAATCAGTATAAATTTTACTTTTTCCACAATTCTTATTAGGGGATTAAGTAAATTTAAAGGAGATATCGTAGGACATAAAGTATATCAATTTTTGTTTAAATGATTAGCCCCCAAAAAAACAATTAATTAAATATTCGCTTTTTAAATTATTTTTAATTTGTTTGCCTGTATTTCTTGCCGGTGATTGGCATTGCCCTTCTGGTGGGGCATTAGGTACTGGATTTGTAGGTGTAGATGCTGTCCTTTCTGTACATTCTTGGAATAATCCAGTATGGAAAGAATATGTTTTTAGCCAATAATTACTCAACAAAGAAACACACAATAAAAATAAAGAAAGGCACAAACAAACAAGGGAAATTACCTTTTGTTTTAATTGTTAATTAAAATTAAATTTAATTTACTTTTAAAGGCCTGACAACAGTTACTGTTTCAACTGTTGTTGTTTGAGCTGGCATTTGTAATTAATTAGTTAATTAATTAATTAGATCTTTAATTTTCTTTAATAAAATTTAAAAGAAATTTATTTTAATTTTAAAAACTAAAAATATGTATTTAGTTAAAGTCAAAATATACATATAATAAATAAAATTTATTTATTTATTTATAAACCCTCCCTTCCTTCCTTTAAAATCGATTTGTCAAAACACGGGAAAGATTTGTAGTATAAGAAAATATTTGGTAAAAAGAAGGAAAATACACGCGCGCAAATCCCCGGAAAGATGAAGGAGGAATTTAAATAATAAAAGTTTTGGAAATGGATGGGATAAATAAATAAATTGAGTTTAATTAAAGAAAATTAATTTTTAAAATTATTTTAAAAAATAAAAGAATATTTTCAGTTAAAGTAATAGGGGTATTTTAATTGTTTTTTTAAAGGAACACAAATTAGTTAAAGTAATTTAAAATAATAAGAATGAAAAAAAATTATATAAATGAAAAACGCTATTTTTAAAATAACAAAAAAAACCCTAGTGAAATTAAAGAAAGTTAAAGACATTAAGAAAAATTTTTTTAATTGTTTTAATTGTTATTCTAAAAAATAACGTGATTTAGAAAATTTCTTTTAAAAAAATTCAAATCAAAATTTATTTTGTATTTAACGGAATGTGAACATAAAAACACGCCAAAAAAGGAAAAGGATTTTTTAAATAATTTAAAGATGTACTTGCTTTTATTATTGCTTAAATAATATATAAAAAAGGCTAAATAAAATTTAAAAAAATTACTTATGTAGTAAGTAAATACTCTCGGATGGCCAAAAAAACAAAATAATTATTTTATTAAGAAAAATATCTTTTAATGTAAAAATAAATAAATTTTTATTTAAAGGAAGGTAAGAAAATAATAATTTATTTTTAAATGTCAAAAATATTTCTTACAATGAATTTGTTAAAGAAAAATGTTTAATTTACAAAATTTAGTGATTTTTAGTAATTATAAAAACAAAAATTATTAATTTTTAATTAAAAATTTCCCTTTTAAAATACACTTTATTTCCAATAAACCTCGAGAGTTTATAAAAAAAATTATTGATTTAAAATTGTTTTTGCCAAAAAAGGTGCGAAAAGACTAAATAAATATAGGCAATACTTACACAAATAAACAAGAAATAAGAGAATTGCAAATACCTTCACAAACACTTCAAAATAAGTAAAAGATGAGAAAAACAAATAATTTTTTAGAGAAAAATTATTTGTAGAGAAATATTTAATTAATTAATTAATTTAAAAAATAATTTAAAAAAAAGTATAACTTAAATTGACGTTAAAATATATATTTATTTATTTGTTACACTTTTCAATTCATCAACAACTGATGAAAAAAGGGGGGTATATATATTTGTAAGTAGTATATGTTGTTTGCTTTTAATGATGGATGAATCAATTTTTGGGTGAAAGAAAGGAAATAAAATATATTTTAAAATAAAAATAAATTTATGAAAATTTGAAAAAATAATTAAATATAAAATTAAATATTTTTTTTTACATTTTTCAAAAATAAAATAAAAAATCCAATTGACAAATAAAAAGTAAAATAAAAGAATTTTTGGGGGATTTAAAAGTATATGTAGATTGTGCCAGCCGTGAAAAAAATAAACAAAACAAAAATATATAAACAAAATATATTCACAAGTAGTTGGTCTCTCAAGAGAAAATGGCGGCTTTTTTCTTTTTTAATGGCAAAGAATAAAAAGAAATAATGAAGAGAATTAAAATTATTTTTGATAGAAAATGTGTATAAATAAAGTAATTTTTAAATTTAAAATTAAACAATTTTCATTTAAAAATACTTCTTTTTGTTGCTTTAAAGTTGTCACACTCCTTACTTGAATATTAATTTATTATTTATTTTTTAAGAGAAAATAAAAATTTGCATTTTAGTGACATGAAAAGCATTTTTAAAATAAATGACAAGAAAATATTATTACAAATTTTTTACTATTTTTTAAAGAAAAATATATTTATTTGTACTATGTATACACAAAATATTTATTTATTTTAAAGATTATGACAAAGCAAAAATCGTAAAATAGCGGCAATCAAAAAAGACGGTATTTTTCTTTTACGGAAAGTTTAAATAAAAATATTTATTTTAAGTCAATCTTTGCAATTTTAATGTATAAATGTTGCTTTTCTAATTGTTGAGACGATCTTTTAAGGATTAAAAAAGGAAATAAATGATCAGAAAAATAAAATAAAAAAAAAACAGGATTTTTAAAAGTAAAGAATTTTTCCATTTTTTATTTACTAGTCTGTACATTCTTTAATTAAAAATTGTTTTCAAAAATTTTTAAAATTTGAAATTTTATTTTCTAAATCAATTTATTTATTTAAATTTAATTAAACATATTTTGCTTTTAATAATATAATCTAAATAAATGTCAGACAAAAACACTTTATTTTTGTACCATCCATTTCAAGCATCTGCTGGCTTTGGAACTTGTGGCTCTGGTTTTGTACTAAAAAATAATTAATTTATTTTTGATATTAAATTGGTAAAAATTATTTTTTTAAAGGAATACTGAATAAGAGACGAAATAAAGAGGGGAATAAATAGCAGTTTAATTAACAATTATTAAGTTAAAATATTTTTTAAATTTTTTACCGAATTCCAGTCAACATTGATTTAATTTCTCCAATAGCCTTTGCAGGATTTAAATGCTTAAAAAATATATTCCCTTATTTTAAAAAATAAAAAAACCTTTGGACATGTTTTTGTGCAGTTAAGAATTGTGTGACATTTGAAGGCAGAAAATGGATCAGTTAAACGAGAAAGTCTTTCCTTTGCTTTATCATCACGAGAATCAATTATCCATCGAAAAAAATTTTTTTTCAAATAATTATTCATCTTAATATTTTACCTATATGATTGAAGAAGCGCTGCAGGCCCCAAATATTTATCGGGATTCCACCAATAAGAAGGACACGAAGTACTGCAACAGGCACACAAAATACATTCATAAAGACCATCCTAAATGAAATTTTAAATGGGAAAAAATAATTAAAAAAATATTTACAAGACTAGCTCTCTCTTCAATTGTTTGATACATTTCCTTTTCTCCCAACTTTAGCGGTTTGTTCTTTTGTAGCCAAGGCTGTACTGAACCATATTGTTGATAGAAAAGTGTCATATCAGGGACTAAATCCTTAACAACATACCTAAAAAACAAATTAATTATTTAAAAAAATATTTTAAATAAAATTTATTAAATTATAGAACCTCAATTTTGAGGTTAAATTTTTGTGTCATTTAAATATTAAGACCACATACATATGCGGAAGTGGATAAATCTTTGTAGATTTATTTGAATTCTTATCAATATGACAAATACAGGCAAGTGTATTTTCTCCATTTATATTCATAGAGCAAGAACCACAAATTCCTAAAAATAAAATTCTTGATACTATAATTAAAAAAAACCTTCACGACATGAACGACGAAATGTCAAAGTCGGATCTATTTCATTTTTAATTTTAATCAAAACATCCAAAACCATAGGTCCACATTTATTCAAATCAATATCGTATTTCTTTAAAAAAAATTTTTAAAAATTAAATTTGTGTTTCCCTTCTTTTTTATTTTCTGTAATTCCCCTCCATTATTGTGAAAAGGGAATTAACCAGTTAAAAATGAATTAAATTCTTGTATAAAAATGTAAAACCTTTTTTCAAAAATAGGAAAACTAGAAATTTAAAACTATTACTTAAAAGAAAAGCTTCGTTTACTTTTTGGTAATTAAGCGAATTGCCTTCCTAACTAAAAAATATCTTTTGACTTCAGAAAATATTGAATAAAATTTAATTCATTTTCGAATGAAAGGAATCCACAGACAAAAAGGAATTTTGAAACAAAAACTTAACTTTTACCACTTTTTAAATAAAATTTAAAAAAAACCTGTAAATGAGGTTTGACTTCTGGAGTTTCTGGATTATAACGATAAACTTCAAATGCCTTAATATTTGGACTTTGAACAGAAGCAGCAGAAACAGCAGTTCTAAAACTAAATAAAGAAGGGTAATAGCGAGAATTGATTAACAAAATATTACGCATTTTATCAAAACTTTTAGCTAAAATTTTTTAAATGAAAAAAGAATCAAATTATTGAAAAATAAATTTATTAAAGTTTTATCGTTCGTTTTCCTTGTCAATAAAATTTTGACGTTCTGATCAAAAAGTTTTTGAGGCATCTTGTCGCAGCCACTTTGTCGCAAGGAATTACTGATTTTTTGATAAAATAAAATAAAAGCTTTTTCACACATTTTGCCAATACTATATTTTGCCAATAATGCCGAAAGTTTTATTTTTTGTTAATAAAATTTTTATTATTTTTGTTCATTTTCCTTTTGTTCTTCAACTAATTTTTCTAATTAGATAATTGAGTACTCAAACAAGAATATAATTACTAAAAACATACATGGATTAACATTACTTTAACTTTAATTTATTTAATCAAAAATATTGTTTAAACTTTTTCACCAGGTGAGTCATTTATTCTCTAAATATTTATAATAAAACTTTTTCTGGCCAAAAATATTTTTATTATTTATTAAATCCTCAAAACTAGTTTTATATTTCCTTTTTCTCTGTTATTTGGTCCGTGCGCGTACGCCACACTTCTCTTTAAGAGCTGTGCTAGCAATGCGAATTTTACATATGATTTTTGGGAAAAGGACCGGCTTAGTAAGTTTTCCTCGGCTACATCCCACCTTTCATTTATTCTTTCTCCTCTATATATTTTCATTAACTTTATTTTAAATTAATTTATTTTATTGATTTTTTAAAATTAATTTTTATTTAGAAATGACTACTGAAGAACCTTCACCTCATTCCCACGATCATATCGAGCATAATCATTCCAAGGAAAATCCAAATAAAATAACTAATATGCTTCATTCTATGGCCATGTATTTCCATTTTGGTTCAAAGGAATCTATCCTTTTTAGTTTTTGGAATACTGATTCTGCCTTAGGTTGGAATTTTTAAATATTTTTTTATTCTTTTCATTCCTTCAGGTATTTTTGGGTCTTGTCTAATTATTTTTATTTTTTGTCTCTGTTTGGAATTTACTCGTTTATTTCGCATTTATCGGAAAAAGAAATTATTTAATAGACAAGATGGAAATTTATCTACAACTGATTCAACTATTGGTTTTACTACTATGAGAAGGTTTTTTTTATTTTTAGAGATTCAAAATTCTTTTTTTAAGACCAAATTTGGGCAATTTAATTGATATGTGTCTTCATGCAATTCAATTAACGCTTAGTTATATGCTTATGTTGATTTTTATGACATTCAATATTTGGCTATGTGTTTCTGTTGTTTTGGGCGAAGTTTTGGCAAGAATGATTTTAAGTTTATTTTTTCCAACAATGGATTTATTTGTAACTTTTTTTGGTGCTTCGGTTGAACCTTGTTGTGGATAATTGAATCGAGATTAAAATCAAATACCAATTTTCTTTCATTTTCTGCCTTACTATATCTACTCTCCTTTTTTCCCCTCAACCAATTTTTCTTTTAAATGCATAATTTTTGTGCCCTTTTTCTTTGGCTTTTAGAAAATTTAAGAACAAAAGAATATCTATTCAAAATTTTTCAGGCTTTTTACATGTCTTCTTTTAAATATAAACATTATTTAAACTAGTATGTTTTGATTTTTGTGAAAATTTTTTTTTAATTTTCGATAAATTTTTTAATTTATATTAATTGTGATTATTTATTTTTAATATTAATTTTATTTACTTAATTTAGACTATTTAAGCTAAAATTAAAAATATAATTTTCAGATTATTTGAATATTTCTAATTTAATATTAAATAATATAATGTTATTTTTGTTTTATTAATTAAACCCTCTAAAAATTAAATTTCCTTTTCAAATCAGTTTTTTTCTAATGAATCCACTTGATTTGGTAAGTGTTGATTTTTGTTATTTTAATAAAATTACATTTTAGGGTGTTAACTTTTCTCCGTCTTTCTCTGTTAAATTTTGTAATATTGATGAAAATGTTGGAGAGATTTGTGATTCAAAGCTTTGTACTGCTACATTTATGGAGCAAGGAAAAATTCTTGTTTTAAAAGGTTTGAAATTTTTATTTAAATTATTTTAAATAAATTTTAGGCGGTGTGAATTTACAAAAACATTTACATTTTTATCAATGGTTTCATTTTGCCAAGCAATTTTTATCATTCCGGCCTATTAGCAAACAAGTTCCTGTTTGTGGATTACTGGTTTCAGAACCTTTTCTCTTACGTTTTGAGTCAAATAAAGGTTTTAATTTATTTTTCTACACATTTCTCTCTTAAGATCTTCAAAATTTTTCTTCTTTGTTACCTCAATCGGAGTTAATAGATGATGATGAATTATCATATTCTACACAAAATTCTTCAAGAAAAAGGAAATGTTTATTAAATAATGAAATGAATTCTGAATTTAATTCTAGAACGGAGGAAGGTTTGATTTTTGATGTAAATTGTTTATTTTCTTAAGATTGTTTTTGTTATATTTCAAATTTTTTCATTAAAATTAATTTTAAAATTTTTGAACTTTTTTCCAAAAAAATAATTAATTTTAGGGTCAGCCAAACAGTATTTTCAATTTTATGGATCTCTTTTTCAACAGCAAAACATGATGCAAGATTATACAAGAACAGCAACATACCAACGTGCAATTCATGAAAATTATTTAGATTTCCGTGATAAAGTAAAATTAGATAAAAATATCTTTAAATTAATTAAATTTAGGTAATTCTCGATGTTGGTGCTGGTAGTGGAATTCTTTCATTTTTTGCTGCTCAGGTCGGCGCAAAGAGGGTTTATGCTGTTGAGGCTTCATCTATGGCTGATAGTTGCAAAGTATAAATATTTAAATTTATTTATAAATAATTTACAAAAAAGTCTCTTGTCTCTGCGAATGGTTTAAATGATGTAATTAAAGTTATAACTGGAAAAATTGAGGAAATTGAGTTGCCTGAATCCGTTGATGTTATTATTTCCGAGCCTATGGGTTATATGTTGGTAAATGAGAGAATGTTGGAAAGCTATTTATTTGCTAGGAAATTTCTTAAAGAAGGAGGTTTGAATTTATTTTTTTTATTTATGTACTGGACGGATTGTTACTATTATTAATTTTGCAATTATAATTCGAATCTGTGGTAATCTTTTGGAGTAATAGCTTTACGTTATCCCAAATATACTAAAATACTTGTGCTATATTTTTAATTCAAAGTTTTTCAAATCTCATTTTTTAGGGAGAATGTTTCCAACACAAGCAAATCTTCAAATTGCATTATTTAGTGATGAACAAGTTTATTTAGAACAAACAGCTCGTTCCTCTTTTTGGACCCAAGAGTCCTTTCACGGTTAATTTTAGTTAAAATAATATTTTAACTTTTTCACATTTAAGGAATAAATTTAAGTTCTCTTAAAAGTGCAGCCCTGGAAGAAGTTTTCCGACAACCAATTGTGGTAAACATTTAAATAAATTTAAAATAAAATTTTAATAAAAAAGGATACTTGGCACATTGGAATTTTAATGTCGACATGTATTTCTTGGAATTTTAATTTTGAAAATGATGAAGCTAAACGACTTCAAAGGATTGAAATTCCTTTCGAATTTAATGCTTTAAGAACTGGTTATATACATGGATTGGCTACTTGGTTTGATGTTGGATTTATGGGACAAACGTTTTTTAATTATTTTTAAATTATAATTTTAAAATTTTTAAAGAAAAACAGTTTATCTTTCAACAGCTCCAACAGAACCTTTAACTCATTGGTATCAAGTTAGATTATTAATTAAAAATCCGTTATTTGTCACTATTGGACAATTGGTTACTGGAAAGTTGTTAATGTTGGCTAATGACAAGTAAATTTTTCTTTTTTTTTTAATTTTAAATTATTTTTTCTCTAAAGACAAAGCTATGATTTGGATTTGGAAATTGAAGTAGGAGATAAGCGCCAACAAAACAAACTTGATCTAAAAATGCCTCATTTTCGATATAATGGCCAACCGGTTTCACAACCACCACCCGGAAATTCAACAGAAAATCCATTAGAGCAATTAAATCAACATTTGGCAATTGCAGTAGCAACAGCACAACAACAACAATTAAATAATGGGAATAATAATTTAAATTTTTCGCCTGCATATTCTACATGTTTATATACAAATTCTTTGACTAATTCAGGAGGAAAAGGTGAATTACAATTATTTTTTCTTTTTAAATTATTCATTTAAAGATTATTCAGCAACAACAACTTCTGCAGACATTTTAGTACAAAATGGTACTTTAAATTGATAATTCTGAATAAGAATTTTATTTTTGCGTAATTCCAAGTTTGTTAAACATAAAATAGATAGAAATTGACCAAAACCCCATAATTTTTTTGAAAAGCTAAAATTGTTGCCAAATGAATATAATATATGGATTTCTTTTTATATAAAGAAATATATTTCATTAATTATTTATACCTTTAATGTTTTTTTAATATTTTATTGCCATTTTATCTTTGTTTTTTTTTCTTTTTCATATTATAACGATTTCTCATATTTTTTTATTTAAACATTTTTTCTTTTGCAATTTTGATTTTTCAATTATTGTGAGAGAAAAAATTTATTTTTAATTTCTTATTTAATTGTATTTTGTAAGTAGTTTAGTTTTTTTAAATATTGTTTTAATTTTTAAAAATATAATTTAAAATTGTTAATTTGTTTTTATCAATTTATGAATATATTTAATATACATTTATTTTTAATAAATATACCTATTTTATTTCCGTGCTCAAGATGGTTGCAGATTTAAATGATAACCCAGACTCTGACACGTATTTTTTCTATTTTTCCTATGGAAGTAATTTGTTAAAAGAGAGAATTCATGTTGGGGTAAATTACATATTTTAAAATATCATTAAAACTCCAGAAATATTTGTAGGTGCCCGGAGCCGATTTCATTTCAGTTGGAGTATTGAATAATTTCGATTTGTTCTTTTTTGACGATTCTAAACGATGGAAGGGAGCACTCGCTTCGATTGAGCAAAAAGATGGAAGTCGAGTTTTTGGATGTATCTGGCGCGTGCCTTATTCTCTTTTGAATGCTTTAGACAGGTTAAAATTTGGAAAAAAATAAATTGTCAAATTTTCAAAATTCAGGCAAGAGATTGGCTATCACCGTTTAGAAGGTAAAAATAATAGAAAAAATTTAAAATTTTTAAAAATATTTTAGTTCATGTTTTATCACATCCTTCCTTAGATCGGGGCTTCAATTGCCTTACATATCAATATTCAAACACTAATAGAGTTTTGGCTGCCCCTTCACCTCATTACAAAGAAGTAATTGTTGCTGGGGCTGTTGAGCACGAATTACCTACCGAATATATTAAAAGACTGCGTGCAATTCCAACAAATGGATTTAATGGGACTGTCGATCTTGACTTGAAGGCAATAAAACATTTGAATGGAAATGAGAAAAATTAGAAACCCAAAATTTCAATTGTAAATAAATTCGGTGTTAGTTTTTTAGAATCTAAAAGATTAATATTTTACGTCGCAAAAGGCTATCTACACCAAATCAATTTTAACTACACTTTTAATGAGGAAGATGACCATAATAAAATTGTTTGTAATTATTAAATATTTATTTTAAATATACATATCAAAAATAAACACTCAAATGAGTGAAAATTAAATAAATTATTATTGGCACTTTTTATTTAAATAATTTGTCCTACTTAATATCTTAAATATCTCATGATCCAGAAAATCACAGATGAGGCCGCTCCTTATTAGCACTCAATTCTTTCTGAATCATTTTCCCAAGTTCTTCGTTCACTAAATTTTTTAAAGAATATTTAAATATTCAATTAATTACCTTTACTAAATTCCTGAATTACACGCTCCTGGGTTTTAAGCGATGTCTGACCCAACGAAGCGGCAATATTACGTGTCAAGCGTTTACGATGTTCTTCGTCCAAAACCTTTATTTGAATAATTTAGAGAAAATAATTTTGCATTTTTACCTTTTCCCAAAAAGAAGCAGGCTGGTCATAATTCGAATCATCTTTTGTATTGTAACGATTTACTTCTCCCGTCGTCGACCAAATACTTTCCTGAGCAGTTGCTAATTCGGTTGGTCCATTGAATGAAGTTGGGTGATATACAGGTGCCCCATCTGCGAAAAGAAAAATGATTATTTGTATATTTAATAATAGAAATACTTCGGTTCTCATCAGAGCAATGCCATCCGTCGATCTGAGTATTTCGAACACGCGTTCTGAACGGGCAATTAATAGGTAGCTTCATAAAATTTGGTCCGAGACGGTGAAATTGAGTATCCGGATAGGAGAAGAGACGACCTTTAAATTTAGTTCCATAAAAATTTTAAATTACAAAGGAAACCTTGAAGCATTTTATCTGGGGAAAACTCAATTCCAGGCACAATGCGTGAAGGTGCAAAAGCGGCCTGTTCTACTTCAGCAAAATAATTCTTCGGGTTTCTAAAAATTTTATATTACTTAAATAATTAATGAGCGAAGACCTGTTAAGCACAATACGACCAACAGGAATAAGAGGAAATTCTTTGTGTGGCCAAATTTTTGTCAAATCAAAAGGATTCCATTTAAAATTTTCAGCCTCTTCGAATGACATTATTTGAACAAAGAAATCCCATTGAGGAAATTGTCCATTTTCAATACTATTGTAAAGATCACGCAATCCATAATCCTAAAAATTTTAAAAAGAAAATGAAGAATAATTTTTGTTCTAGCATAAAAAACTCACAGGATCCTCAGAAGCCAATTGTTGAGCCTCCTCGACCGAAAGATTTTTAATACCTTGAGAAGTCTATAAGAAATCAAAAGAAAATATTTTTTAATAGATATTGAAACCTTTGCATGAAATTTACAATAAACAGCTTTCCCTTCCTTGTTGACCAATTTAAAAGTGTGCGAACCATAACCTTTAAAAAAATTTCTTTTTATAAATTTAGTTGAAATATTTTTAAATTAATTTTAAAAAAATAAAAACCGTTCATATGTCGAAAACCATCAGGAATACCTCGATCAGAAAAGAGAAACATAACTTGATGAAGAGATTCAGGACGAAGTGACCAAAAATCCCACACCTAAAAAATAACTTTTTTATATTTATTAGAGTAAAATACATGACTAATTACCATTTCAGGATCCTTCAAGTGAGTAACAGGATTCCTTTTTTGTGTATGAATAAAATTTGGGAAGAGGAATGGATCACGGATGAAGAATATCTTTAAAAAAACTTTTAATGATTAATTATAATTTATTTAATATACCGGAGTATTATTTCCAACCAAATCCCAATTCCCTTCTTCAGTGTAAAATTTAATTGCAAATCCTCTCGGATCTCGAACAGTGTCAGCACTTCCTCTTTCCCCACCTTAATATAATTTTATATTTAAAGATATTAATAACAAAAAAATTACCGACGCTTGAGAATCTAATAAAAAGAGGTGTTCGCTTTCCAATTTGGTTAAAAATAGCAGCCTTACAACATTTACTAATATCATTTGTTGTTTCAAAATATCCATGAGCACCAGCCCCCTTTGCATGAACCACTCGTTCGGGAATGCGTTCTCTATCAAAATGAGCCTAAAAAAATTTCAAAATATTTTCTTATTAAATAAAAACCATTTCATCCATATAAACAACATCCTGCATTAATAATGGGCCTCTCAGTCCAACAGTCAAAACAGCATTTTTGTTGAAGATCGGAGCACCATTAGACATGGTGAGAATATTGTTTTCATCTTTCACATGTTTGCTGTAATCAACGAGTTGACTTGAAGCACGATCTTTTAATGACATATTAATACTTTAACTAAATATTTAAAAGAAAATCTAAAAAAATATTTGTAAAAACTGAAAATTATTATAAAGTGTAGATTGGACACGTTACTGATAAAAAAAGCTTTAAAATGATTTCATTGATAAGCAATCCGGGTAGGGGACGATTCAGTATCGCCAATTCAGTATCGCCGATTCAGTATTGGCCGATTCAGTATTTGGGCTATTTGGCCATAACTTTTTTCTCGATCAATATTGTAGGAATTATTATATATGATTTGATAGGCCTCGGGGTGCTGCATCTTTTTCATAATTGGACTGACCTGATCTGATCACTCTACAAAAAGTTATCACTGATAAACGACGTCACAGGCATAAACAATCGGTTTTCACGCTGTAACTTTTTTTGTGATGATCAGATCAGATCGGGCCAATTATAAAAAAGATGTCGAATCACGAGACCTTTCGAATGATATGAGAATTATTCAAATCGGTCTAATATTAGGAAAGTTATGGCCATATACTGAATCGGCCAATACTGAATCGGCGATACTGAATCGGCTATACTGAATCGGCGATACTGAATCGTCCTTAACCGAGCAATCCTATAAATAATTTGTGGGGACACGCCCAAGTAGGCGCGCGGCCAGGTAGGCGCAAAGCCATAACTGCCTGAAAAATTTCTGTACCTTCCTCAAACTCAGCGAGAAAAATCGAAAAGTTGTTCAGAGACGTGTTCTGACAATGGGCAAATAGATTGTTCAGGGTTAGGTTAAAGAAGAGTTTCGGAAATGGGAGAGAGAAAAGATCTGCTATGGCTCTGTTGATATGTTTTTGCTAGCGAAGGAGCTCGCCCGAAGGGCGAGCCCCTTCACTAGTTATAAAAATATTTGCATTTCGCCGCCTTGACTTTTTGAAATTTTCTACCTTATGTAATAAATAAAGCTCAAAAATAGCAGAATCCCAAAAATTTTTATACGGCAAAACAAGAATGCGCCTAGATGGCTCAGCTGGTCTTGTGCTTTTTTCTTTTATATTAACACGTGAAATTCAAATTTTCAGCAAAATTTCTATTTAATTTTTACTATGTATCATTATCAATATCGAATTATTGTTGTTGGGGATTCTACAGTTGGAAAAAGCTCTCTTCTTCGTTACTTCACAGAAGGAAAAAATGCCGAAAGTAATGAACCAACCGTAGGAGTAGATTTCAACTTCCGTTTGGTGGAAATCAAACCAAATTATCGAATAAAGCTTCAACTATGGTAAATTAATTTTTAAAAAATTTAATTAATTTAACTGCTTTAAGGGATACTGCTGGGCAGGAAAAATTTCGATCTATTACAAGGTAAGTATTTATAAAAAATTGCTTTTCTTTTCATTTTATTCATTTCCTCAAAGATCGTATTATCGAAATACTGTGGGGATTATCATCGTTTATGACATCACAAAGCGTCACACATTTGACAGTTTACCTGATTGGATTGCTGAAGCAGAAGCGCATCTAGGAGGCCCAGATCCTTCAAAAACTGTCTTTTTGCTCGTTGGACACAAGGCTGATTTAGAAGAACAAAGGGAAGTTCTTTTTGAGGAAGGTGAATATTTCGCTAAACATAAGGGAATGAAGTTCATTGAGACATCTGCAATCACAGGCGCTAATGTGAATGTAAGTTATTGTTGTTGTACTTTTAGTTAAATTCTCATTCATTTTTAATTTTTATATAGGATGCATTTGCACTTATTGCACGTGAAATAAATACGCGATTTGAGACAGGAGCAATTCGTATAATTGAAGGATGGGATGGAATTAAGTGTGGGTTAATGCGAAGTCAATCGTTCACACTCTCTGACATACAAGAAGAGCCAAATTCTCAATGTGCTTGTTAAAAAGTAATTTACAAAAATAATTAAACGGTTCGTAAAATTCAAGTCAAATCTCTTCAAGATAATTATTCAATTAAATTTAGTCTACCTTTTTTTTATTAGCTATAGAGGTTCTTATTTGGATTTAAAAATGTTTTTGATTTGTAACGAGAAACAATAAAAACCTCTACTCGCGCCTCAAGCCTTTTAATCCTCTCACTTTACCGCTGCCTTTAATTTTTGATGGAATTTTTTAGATTTAAAAATTAAAAAGGATTTTAAAAGCAGCTTGTTTTTAAAGTTCCATCACCTTAAAAAAGTCGCATTTTTATATTGGCTCGAATCGATTCCAATTTATTTTTAAAAAAGAAAATTAATTTAAACTTGATTCGGGCCTTAATATTTAATATTCCCCTCACAACATATTCCAGCCACATTTTTTCTTAAAACCTATCCACAAACAATTTTTTGGAGAACAATTAGCAGAATGTAAATATGTTTTAATATAAATAAATTTAACCATATTGTTTTAAATATTTTTGATAAATTCAAAAAAATGTTTTTACTCAAAAAATATTTGTGGTTATTTTTATTGCTTAGTTAAAATATAAATAATTTCTTTAAAATATTTTTTAATTAAATATATATTAAAAAATCACATTTTTCTTTCTTTAATTAGAAAGCATATTACTTACATCCCAAATCATTATAACTCGGTCAAATCCAGCAGAGACCAATTTCTTTTGTTGCTCATCTAATGTCATTTGAGCAATTCCTTGTCGCAAATCATTTGTCACGGCCAACGGCGTTAAGCTTTAAAAAATTTTTTTAATGTTTAAACAAAACCTAAAAATATACTCAAATTGATCAGGATAAGTCTGCATTTTTCCATTACAAGTTTTGCATATTCTTGCAGGTTTCTCAAATCCCATAGCAGGAAATATAGTTGTATTGTTACAACAATCTAGTAAATATATGTTTAATTTTCGAGAAATAAAAAAATACTTGAACAAACAGATTGCCCACAAGTTCTACAATGATGTCGACGTACTCCTACTATCTTAATTAGAAAATGTTTTTTTAAATAATTTTATATATTTAAATACCTTTCTGTCCCACATAACTTTGAAATTCCAGAAAAAGGGAGAATCACAAATCTCACAATGGTCAGTATCTCGCCATGCGGGTGCCATAATGCGTTTTGCTCGCATATCCCAACAAATTAGACGGCCACTTTCATCAGCAGAAAATAGACGACGAGATTTAGTTCCTAGCGCTAGAGAAGTCAACTTTGTATTGTGGCCACTTAAAAATTTAAAAAATTTCCAAAAATTATTCAAATATTTTTAACAAACTCTTCAAACCTTAATTCATAACAATTTCCACGTTTACCACCAATATCCCAAACAATTACAAGAGAGTCAGCACTAGCAGAATAAAGTAACTGATTGATTGAATCCCTCAAATTTATATTTTTAAATTAAAAAGCAATGACTTTTAAGGTGACAAACAATACTTTTTTAAATTATTACGCAAAAATAACTTTTGTATAAATTTAAAAAGTTAAAAATTAAAGCTTAATCCTAAAACAAGTTTTTATCTTGTTGATATGAAAACTAAAAACTATTTAAATTAAAAAATTATATACCAAGCCAATGCAGTAATTGCACCTTTAAAAATCAGAAATAATTTCAAAAATAAAAGAAAATTAATTGTGAACCTGTATGAGCACTTAATTTGCTAATTAATTGTGCTATTGGACTTCCTTCACTTAAACGCAAAATATAAACATTACTAGAATAATCGCCAACAAAAACAAAAGAAGAATCCTCATCAAATTCCATGGTAGTACATGGAGATTGAGCACAATAGCTACCTTTTAAATTAAATGAATAAAAAAATAAGAGGTTTAATTGTAAGTATTCTATTATATTTTTAAATTTAGGGAAATGTTTGAATATGAGTTTTTAGTCAAAAATGGCAATATAAAAATAATTAAAATTACTAAACCAATTTTATTTGTAGAAGTAGTTGAATGCCAAACAACAGTCTTATCTCTGGAACAACTTACAATGAAGGCAAGTTTATTGGAAAGAGCAATTCCAGTCACTGAGCTTGTATGTGAAGGCCAAACACGTTTAAACGAAATACTTAAAATTTATAAAAAAAATAATTTAATTGAAAAAAACCTGTTAAAATCATTTTCAACAGAGTATTCATGCACAAGTCCATTAACCAATCCAACAAAAATACTAAAAATTTAAAACATAAAAAGAAATTCAATTAAAATTTCAAACAGATTTTTTGCTTCAACGAAATATAATTTTGTAGGAATGTGTGGAAGGTCTTGAATAATTGATGGCCAATATTGTCCAGAATCACGTTTAAGCAAAACTCGAAGTGTACGGTCTTCATTTGTTGTCAAAATAGCATCGTCCTTTGTACATAAATTAATTCCAGTTATACGGCCTCCAAGTTGGCCTTCAACTTTTTGTAATAATTCTTTCAAAAAAATAAATAAATCTTCAATTTATTATACAAAAAATACCCAATCTTGCATTTTCTCCAAGACTGCTTGTTGTAACAGAAGGATGTTGATTAATTACCGCTGCCATTTTTGAAAAATTTTCTTGTTAAACAATAAAATAATAATCTGTCAAAAAAATACTATTAGTAAATTAACCAACAAATAAAAATTTTTTTGTTAAAATTTTTGGTTACTTTTCAACAGGGATACGCCCAAAACGTAGCGACCGAAACGTTGTTCTGACAGTTTGCGCCGTTTCGCTGCGACGTTTTGGCCCGCGCCGTTTTGGGCTGTACCCATTTCAACAAAAAATAACTTGGCATAATATTTTAGCGCGTTTTTAATGATTAAATTTTTAAAGTTATTAATCAGACAAAGCCAATTAACTTTAAAAATAATTACTAAATTAAATTGTTAATTTTACAGAAATAATACATAAATGGATCTACCAAATAATGTTAAAGAAGATAACTGTACTAGCAATGATTATAATATATCAAATGATTTAACAAATTGCAATGAATCTGTGGAATTTAGAGTAAATAATATTTGGATTTTATAATTAAAAAATTCTTTTTAGGGAGATATGGATACCTCTTTTAATTCTGATAATTTTTCAATTTCATTCCAAGACATTTCAATGGTATTGCGTGCTAGGCCAGACATTAATGTTTTTTATAGAACACCTTGTTCTGGTTCTAATCGATTTACAAGACGTAGTTCTTCTGTCAGAATGGCTGTTGGTTTGGATTTTAATTTAATTTTTATTAAAAAAATTTTATTTTAAGATTATTTTAGCAAATTGCCTGACTTTTTGCTTTTACAAATTTTTAAACATTTAAATAAACATGATTTGGTTAGAATTATGAGAACATGTCGAGTTTTTAGTCAATTAGGGTAAATTTAAAATAATTTTCTTTTATTTTTTAATTTTTTAGTAAAAATCCACATTTTTGGAAATTTATGAATTTAAGTAAAAGGCTAATTGATGAATTATCTTTACATTCTTTGCTTGGTCGTAAAATGGAAATTTTACGTTTAACAGAGGCTGAGGTTTTTTTTAAATAATTTTCTAAATTTATTTCTTTTAAAGTTGACTGAATCTCCACAATTTATTTCTTCCTACGAAATTAACATTCAAAATATTGAATTAACAAA
This sequence comes from Meloidogyne incognita, assembly GCA_036172945.1. Classification (NCBI taxonomy): domain Eukaryota; kingdom Metazoa; phylum Nematoda; class Chromadorea; order Rhabditida; family Meloidogynidae; genus Meloidogyne; species Meloidogyne incognita. Next base: position 2,656,407 of record JARQAC010000025.1, read on the forward strand.
ACTTACACATTTAGATCTTAGCCATGCAACTTATGAAAATTCTGAAATTTTACTACGAATTTTTGAACGTTGTCGGAATTTAGAAGCTTTGAGTTTGGAAAGTTGTTCAATTTTGAATGATGCTATTTGTAATGAAATTGGAAAAAATTTGGATCTTCGATTTTTGGATTTAGTTTATGTTAATGGTTTAAGTGAAACTGGAATTTACCATATTTTATCAAATTGTAGAAGGTTTTTTTTTAATTTAGATTATTTTTTTCTAATTTTGTTTTTTAGTTTGGAAGAAGTTAATTTTGGTTGGGCAAATGTTGGAAATGGAGCAATAACATTAATTTGTAAATTAGCACCTCCTTCAATGATTAGGCTTAATTTATCTGGGTTTAGGTCAAATGAAGAATTAAATGATGGAAGTAAACTTTTTTAAATAATGTTATTTTTTGTGTAGAAAGGGACAGAAAACCCAAAAATTAGGTGGGGAACTTCTCCTCTAAAAGCTGTTTCTTTATCCAGAAAAATGAGAAGAGTTTTTGGAAATAAACATTTCAAAATAATTTTAGATGTTAAACTTCTCTGTTTATCTTGCCCACGTTTGGAAGAATTAGATTTAAGCGATAATGAATTAATAACTGAACGGGCATTAGAAGCTATTTCTTCAGGACTTCGAAATTTGAAACGATTAACTTTATCTCGTTGTTATGCAATTGAACCAATGGCTTTTGTGTCATTACAAAATTTGGAGGTTTTTTTTATTTAATCTTTTTTTAAATTTATTTATTTAAAAAAAGATATTAAATATATTTGGATGTATAACAAATGAGGGAGTTGAACTTTTGAGAGAACGTTTACATCCAACATTAATTGATCATTCTCCAATTTGTACAATAGCAAAACCAACTGTTGGGCTTTCTGTTGCAAGTATTTGGGGAAAACGAACTCGTGACCGTTATTAAAAATTAAAATTTAAAAAGAAAATTTTCTGGCCTTAAAATTTTTTTTGAATATTTAAAACGATATTTAAGAATTTTTGGTTATCTCTAATAATTTTAATTTCTAACCAAAAAAAAGATTGAGGCAATTTTAATATCTAAATTTTGCATTTTTTGTTTTTTTTTTTTCAATTTTATTCCATCCATATTTTTAAATTTATTTTAGCTTTATTCATGGTAAAATCAATCACCCCCCCCCCTCTCTAAAAATCTTTCAAAAAACATTAATTTTAACTTTTTTTCTGTTGTTTAAAATTTTGATAAACAAAAATAAAATGCATTTAAACTAAAAAACAATTTTTTATTATCAAACAAAGATGATAAATGGAATTTTTAAATAAATAAAGTCAATCCAACAAAAAATATTTTCTTTTCAAATTTCCTCCCTCTTTTGCTGTTTTTTTATTAATTTTGTCTTTCTTTCTCTAATTGGTAGAAGGGAGAGGTACCAGATGGGAATACCAGACAGCTGAATCAATTTAGACCCTAAATTAACTAAAAAAAGAAATAAAAAAAGAAAATAGTTAGGAGAAATGAAAAGAAAGAAAAATAAAATAATTTTTAACATTTTTGTGAAGAAAAAATTGGTAAAGTTAACAATAAGAATATCAAGTTCTTATGTAAATACCCCTTTTTTAATTGAGAAAAAACTAAAATGAATTTTCTTTTATTTATTTATTTAAACTCTTCTTTTAATTTAGGTAATTTTAAATTTAATTAATAATTAATTTTTTTGTACATAAATCATTAAAAAATGAACTTTGGATATTTAAAAACAAATAGAAATAAAACAAGCACGCGTTTGGACTCTTTATTTTATCTTTTTCATTTATTAAATTCTAAATATTCCCAAAATAAATTGTTTTATTGAAATGACGATTACTTATGTACATTTTTTGAAAATATTTTTACAAACTAAAATATTTAAAAACTATAAATATATTCCAAAAAATTGTTTTTCTAACCCTAAAATAATGGATATACATATTTAATATATAAATGTATGTAACTTTAAGAATCATAGGGAAAAATGTTGAAAAAAGTAAAAGGAGGAGGAACCCCCCAAATTTTTGATATCTAAATATACCTTTGAATAAATATTTTTGTAAAAATAAAGTATTTAAAAATATTTTTAGTTAAATTATGTAATTTAAATTAATTATTTATTTTACAACAAAATGACATTAATAAATGAAGAAAATAATTACAATGAAAATATTCAAAAAAATAAAATTATGGGAAGCCGTAAGGATGGACTTTCGTGAGTTTAAAAAATAAAATTTGTTTTTAAAAATTTTTATTTTTTTTTCAAGTTCTCATTTAACTTTAATTAATTTTATGAAAGGAATGATTGGTTCTGGTATTTTAACTTTGCCTATAGTTTTTAAACAGGCAGGGCTTTGGACTGGATTTTTTTTAGTTTTTATTTTTGGATTTTTAAATACATTAACGATGACATTATTAGTTAAAAGTGCACATTATTTGTCTAAAAGAAAAAATGAAAAACAAAAAGAAGAAAATTTAAATGTTGAAATTGAAAATGGAGAAAGAATTTTTAAAAATAAAAAGGAAAAATATTTAAATGAAAATAATGAACCAATGAATTATGGAGAAGTAATGGAAGCAGCTTTAATGGAAAGTGGATTTGAATGGAGTAAAAAATGGGCAAAACCAGCAAAGTTTGAGAAAGAAAAATAAAAATTATTTTTTTATTTAAAGATTTTTTGTTAATGGGACAATAATTCTTTTATTAATGGGTATTGGGTGTATTAAATATGATTTTATTGTTGTACATTTACGTGAGGTGTTTTTTAAAGAATATTTTTGTTTTTAAATTATTATTTTATTTAGTTATTCGGTCAATTTACAAATTTCCATGCATCTGCACTTGCTTGGGCTTTGATAATATTTCCTCCAATGGTTTTAGTTAATTTTACACGAACATTACAAAGAATTGCAATTTTAAATACAGTTGGGAATGTTTTTATGTTTGGAGCTTATGGAATTATATTTTATGTTAGTTTTTGGAGTTTTGGAAATTCTCTGAGTTTGATTGAGAAATAAATTTTGTGAGGGAGGGAAGGGGAAGTGAAATTTCTTTCTGGCTACGGGTTTATGTAAACATTATGAAAATTCTCTTTCTCTACTAGTCTCGTCATTCTAGCATTTTTTAGCCAAAACCATTTGAATTTTTAGCATTTACTTCAATCTCCACACAAAACATCTCAACTTCCTTGGATAGGTTCTCCAGCAGGTGTATTCACAGCTTGTGGTTCTATTCTTTATTGTTTTGAAGGACAAGCATTAGTATTACCTATGGAAAATAAAATGAAGCATCCTTCAGAAATGTTGGGTCCTTTTGGTGTTTTGTCTACAGGAATGGCTTTAACAGAAATTTTTGATTCGGCTGTTGGATTTCTTGGTTATTCAAAATTTGGTGATGAAATCCAAGGATCTGTAACGTTAAATCTTCCTCCAACATCTTTACTTACTTTTGTAAAAATTGTTTTTACAATAATTTCTTTTCTCGATTTTTTACTTCAACAATACGTTACAATCCAAATGTTATGGCCACCATTAAATAAATATTTGTCTAATTTATTTCCTTCTTCAAAAGTGTTACGAGTTGGAGAATATACATTCCGTGCAAGTCTTGTAGCTTTAACTAGTAATTATTATTAAATAATTTTTTATTATTAATTAATTTTAGTGTTAATTTCAATTTTTATACCTCATCTTGAACATATCATGGTAAGGAATAAAATTAAAATTTTGAGTAATTCTCTCTTAAATTTCAGCCGCTTGTTGGTTTTAGTGGAGGTGTTTTCCTTGCTTTTATTTTTCCTCCCATTATTGACACATTTACTTTTCTTTCAATTGGATTAACTGAATATTATGAAGAAAATAATAAAAGGAATTTAATTAGCATCTTTAAACGATTTGCTTTAAATTTTTTCTTTATCTCGATTGGCTTGTTTGGAAGTATTGTTGGACTAAAATCTTCAGTGGAAACAATTTTTGAATTAAATGGAAATTAAGTTTTGGATTCTTATTTTTTTACGGCATAATATTAGAATTAGAGACCGAATTTGGGAGTGTCCTACAAGAATCGAGATCTCGAAGAATTTTTTGTTCAAGATCTCGTCTTCGGTCTCTAATTTAGAATTAATATGTATATTGTTGGCTTTTTCAATTCATTTATTTTTTATTTCACTTCTGCAAGGACTATCAAACATAACATTTTTAATTTAATGAATAGTTTGTCATTGTTTAATTCCTAATTATTATTTCTTTTACTTTAATTTAAATGTAACGTTTAGCTGCCTTATTTTCTTCACTTTTATTTTTTTAAATTTTATTTAAATGTACATAAATATTTACAAATAAATTTTGAGCAATTTTGCTATAATTAAAATTTTATTCATTTGAAATTAATTTGTCTCCTTCCCCGTCAAATAGACGAGTGCACAATTCAGAGAAGTCTTCCGGAAAACGATAGTGCTAAAAAATGAAAATTTTTACAAATATTCTTCCAATTCAATTAAATTACAAAAATCCTTTTATGAAAAATTCTTACCAAAGTATTACTAGGCCATCCACGTGGAATATGTTCTGGTCCTGTCCCACGCATCAAAAGTACTCGAAAACGTTTATTCTCTCCTCTATTATAAAGAACCTAAAAAATTAAAAAAAAATAATTTTTTAATCAAAAAAACTTCTTGAAAAGTCATTTGATGCAAAGAACGTTTTAATTGTATTTTTTGATCCAATTCTTGTATTTGTTCATTATCTGAACAAATTATTTCAAAATAATCACTTGATAATGCCAAAAGAATTTGTGAAGCATTTTCAAAATATTTTTGAATAGAACCAAATAAATCTTCCCCAGGAAAACAATTATCAACACCCAAAACCTTTAAAAGATTTAAATGAATTAGTATATGTCCTTTACACCTCCCAAAATATATTCAGAAAAGTATCAGTCAAAATACTAATTTATTCGACACGACTAATGTGCTGAGCGAGTAGAGGAACAATTAGAGTTCTCTATCAATAAAATCATTCAAAGTTAAAAATAATTAGAGGGTAGGGGATAAGGGATAAATACCAAAGCTAGAATTAAACAAAAAACCTTTTTTCCTCGTTCTGCAGCACATCTTTCCAAATTTTTAATAAACATTTTATGTAAACGCCTCAAATCTTTATTATTTTTATTTTCGTGATGCAGAATAAAAATAAATGGGCCTTGTAAAATTAAAGAAGAATTCTGCCTTTGTATATCTGAAGAAAAAGTTAAAAGAGAAGAATCCCTCAAATTAATAGGGGCATTTATTTGTTGTTGTTGGTGATGGCTATTTTTATTTAATTTTCTAAATAAATTATTAAAAAAATATATTAAAAGAAAACCTTTCATTTGAAATTTTTCCAATAAATGGTTGTAAAGCAAGTAAAACATCAACACGGCTAGATTGCCCAATGAGCTCCAATAATTTAAGAAAATATTCATCAGAAAATTTTTGAAGTAAAATATTTATTGGATCTGAAAAAGAAAAGAATTTAGAAAAAAATAATAATAAATTCTTTTAATAAATATATTTAAAAATTAAATTTAAAAATTTTTTTACTTTCATTTTTCCTCATTCCAACAATTTCATCAATACTTAACCCCATACATGCAGCTAAAAATTCCCAATTTCGCATAGAACCACATGAAGAAGTACTTAACCGAATTTCCAAAATATTTTTTAAATCAAAAGAAATATCTTTAATTAAAATAAAAGAAAATAAGGAATTTTTTTGTTTAAAATTAGAGAGTAATTCTGAGGGAGAAATTGGTAAAGGAATTGAAAGAAAATTTAAAAATTCATCATCAACCTTAAATTTTAATATAAAAATTATATTTAAAATAATTAAAAGAAAACCTCAATATTATCAACAAAAGTTTCATTCCGTGTATTTTTAATATTTTCAGATTCTGGCAAATCTAAAGCAATTGTAACTGTTACACTCTCTCCCCCTCCCTCTTCAAAATTCTCTTCAGAATTTGCCATTAAAAATCATTTCCTTAAAAATTTTTTGACAAAATTAATTGCAAAAAAAATTGAAAATTATAAAAAAGAAATTTCATATAAAAATGAGATAGCGAGAAAGAAAAACAAAATAAATGACAGTTTATCCTTTATCTACAACATTTAGCCAATCTTAAATTAACTAATTAAATTTTAAATGTGAACAAAAAACATTACCGTAATTCAATTTTACCTCAAGAATTTCTTTATTGTTTTTCTAAAATTTTTATATCTATGTAGAAGATTCATGTGTCAGATGATTTTTAAATTAGCCAATCTTGACCTAGGCATAAGTTATTAATAAAAGATTTTTAAGACAACTTAAAAACAAGAAAAACAGCAATGTTAAAAATCAGAAATAATTATTTATTGCCCCTGAAATTAGAATATGTATAAATTATATTACTAAATATAAAAGAATTCAATCTCTTCTAATTCCCGAGCTCTGTTCCATTTTTTGTTAAACTGGTATTGTCAAAAATACCAGATTCTTTCACTTGACCTTGGAAAAACCCCTTGTCAGGGCTCTGCACTGATTTGAACTTTGTGGTTAAATTGTGGCTATTTGCCTGTGCTTTGTTGTTTATTTTTGTTTAACTATTAATTTATTTTTTGACAAATTATTTTCTATTATTTACAATTAATTGGAACAATTATTATATATTTAATATAAATAAAATAATGAATGAAAGAATTTAGTATATTTTGTTAACAATTTTTAAAAAATGTATTTAATATTCTTAATTAATTTAATTTTATTTAATAATAATATATTATTTGCAAAAGAAGAGGAGGAAGATTTATTTAAAGAAGAATTATTAGAAGAAAAAATAGAAGAAAAGGATTTAGATTTTATTTCTTCTCGTTGTTGGAGTAATTCTAATGGACAAAATGAACGTTGGATAAATGAAGGGGAAATTGTGGATAGAGGTAGGGGGTTGGAGGGACATGGAAATAGGGAAATCTCGATAACTGAGTATTTTTTTAAAAAGAGAAATATTGTTTCCGAATTTTAATTTTTAAAATTTTTAATAAAAAAATATTGGTATTTTTAAGGAAAATATTGGTATTTATGTTCTGGTGGAAAACTTGTCCCAGCTGGATGTATTGATGAAAAAGAGTTAACTAACAAACAAATTTTTAAATTTAAATAATTTTAAAGAAAAAGAATTCCTTTAAACAAAACATTTATTAACGGCAATTTTCTTGTTGAATGTATTTTGTGGTCTAATTTAATTAAAATAAAAACTGTTGGATGTTTAGATAATAATAAAACTTTTTTTGTTGGAGAAAATTGGTTAAATGGAGAGGTAAATAGGGAAATAATTTAATTTTAAATTTTCTAAAAGTTTTTGTGGGAATGTGCTTGGGAAGGTATTTATTTAAAAAAGAGACAAAAAAGTTGTGTTTTTAATGAAACAAAAATAATAAATGTTGGAGAACAAAAAATTGAAGGAAAAACTGTTTATGAATGTCAACAAAATGAATATGGATTATTAGTAGCTATTGAATGTATTTCTGATGATGGAAAAAGATATAAAATTGGGAAACAATGGGCGGTTAGTTGAAAAAAAAAGAAAATATTTTTTTAATTAAAATTGTCCAAAACTTTATTATTGTGAGGATGATTCACCTAGAGCATTTAAAATGCTTAGGCGGAGGTTAAACTAACTAAAAGCTCCTCGGTAGATTTGTGTGAGCAAGGCCGAGCGATCGCTGTCAGCGTTGTTGCAGGTTCGAATCCTCCCCGTTAGCCAAACTTGCTAAACTCTTTCTTTATTTTTGAAAAAATAAGGAAATTTTATTTTTAAGGAAGGAGATTTTATTTTTTATTGTAAAAAAAGAATTGATTCTTCAAATTGTGAAAAGACATGTATTGGGTAATTTAAATTTAAATTAATTTAAATAAATAAAATTAGTTGTTTTCATAAAAATCAAAATTTATTTGATGGAGATCGTTTTCAATTAAATGAAACTGTTTTTCAATGTGAAATACGTCCAAAAAGGCATTTATTGAAGCCTGTTGGTTGTGTTTCTGAAGGGAGGATAGAAAGGGTTGTTAATTGTAAATGGTTTGAATTTTTTGTTGTTTTGTGTATATTTAAATTAAAGGGAAGATAATCAAAAACAGTACCAACAACAATCAACAACAGAATTAACAACAACAAATTATAGAGTACAACGTCAATGTATTATTAGAAAAGGTCGAGCTATTATAGAAAGTCTTGGATGTGTTTATGTAAAGGATGGGATTAAACGGTGAAGAAATTTTTAAAAATAAAAAAAATATTATTTTAAATTTAAAGTTTATTTCTTCGTCCAGAAACCTACACAATTTGGATAGAAGAAGAAAAAGAAAAAAATAAAAATAAAATAGCAATTGCTTGTATTACAGAAAATAATGAACAAATTTTATATAAATTTAATTTGGAAGAAATTGAAAAGAAAATTAAATTATTTAAATTAAAATTTGATGAAGAAGAACCTAAAATGTAAAATTTTTAAATTAAAAAAATTTATTTTTTTATTTAAATTACCGTAAAAACTGTATTAATGTCCCTCCCTGAATTAATTACCCCACCTGTATTAAATACCCCATGTAGAGGGAGATCTAAACAATAATTGCCCTCCCTCAAATAATTGCCCCCTATTTTTTCATACACTAATTAAAAGAAATTGTTAAAAAATCGTTATAAATTTTAAGGATAATATAGGTAGAAAAGAATCGGGAGATTAAAAGGATTTGGGGAATATATCGGGAGATTTGTTTGAGTCAAGAGGGATTTGAGTCAAGAGGGGAGCCTCTAACTCATAATTTGCGATTGACTAGAAGATTTTATATATCCCAAAACGGAATTATTGTTGGTATGGCACCACTTTTAGGCACATTATATAAAAGATATTTAGAGAATGTAGAGTATATTCCCTAAATAGAAATAAAGTTGTATACATGCTCATCGTCTTTATATTTCCCAGGATGGAAGCAATGGTGTTATTGCACCATCTTGGGGTGCAAAATATGTGAATATATTAAGGGAATATAAAATAACTGTAAAAATTTAATATTTATCTCTACATTCGGTAACATATTGTATATTACTGTTCATATCTCTATGATAAAATAAAAAATTTATAGGTCGAAATAATAATTGCCCTCCCTCAAATAATTACCCCACCTGCTTTTATTACCCCCACCAGCGAGAGATCGAAACAATAATTACCCAGGGTAATTAATACAGTTTTTACGGTAGCTATTTTTGTAATTAATTGTTTTCTCTAAATATTTATTAAAAAATTATTTCCAATAAATTTTTTTTTGTAAAAAAAATATTTTACGTTTGACCTTGTTTTTTTCTTTATTTTTTCCGAATCTTTTATTATTTCAATATTCTTTTATATTTTGTTTATTTATCGTATGTATGTAAATATTTATGTATTTCTTCTTTAAAAATAAAAATTATTAAAACATTTTCAAATACAGACTAGAAAAATATAAAACCCCGAAAAGGGAGTAAAATTAATGGAGTAAATACTGTAGATTTTTTAAAAAATAATTTTTAATAATTTTTACGGTGACACGACTTGGGCACAGTGATCCATTTGCACAGTAAGACTTTTGCACACTGGACATTAGCACAGAAGACAATTGCACAGTGAAGTGTTGTTTTTAAAAAATATAATTAATGGCGCGCAAGTCGATAAGAAACAGTGCGCAGATACTGAAGGGGATTCTGTCCTCGCTGTTCGAATTCAGCATAAATTTGTTGTAAATTTGCATCCTGATTAAGGTAGATTGCTCTTCGACGAATTCCTTTTCCCCTTAATGTTTTAATTTTATTTTTAGTTATCCCTCAGTACCTTATTCCATCAGCCGGAGAATTCTGGAATTCTCTCACAATTTCTTTCCATCTTGTATATTCCTTTAACATTCTTTTTATAAATTGACTAAGACGCGGACGCCTACTAAGTAAGCTACTCCAAACATGATGCCAGGCCTCGAGACTATTATTAGACCTTGACAAACCATTTTCAATTCGTTGTGTAAGGTTCCACAACTAAAGGAAATAGATTTCAAATATTATTTTAGACAAAACCGGAATTGGAAAAAGAGCCATTCTATTTTGCAAATTTTCATTAACAATCCAGGCTCTTATCCATGCATCAACATTGGCACCATAATTAAGATCCTCCTGACCAGGATCAATAGGAGGATGTTGCATTACATAACTAGGTCCGATCCATGTAAGAACGAAATATCTTAGCAGATCTGATATATTAAGTTATTAAATTAAAGTAAATCTAAACCCAAGATCTGAGGTTGTTCAACATAATTAAAATCCTCAACAAGTATACAGAAGAAGGTATACACCTCATCATGCGGGACAAATGCAAGAGCCTGAATTATAAGACCAAAACTTTAAAGGAAAAATAGACCTGAAATGATCTAAGTTTGTGACGCGATTCTTCATTTACATGATATAATTGATTTAGTTGTGGAAGAGTCTGTATTTTTCTGAAAATAGCATTACCCATATGGAAATTACAACCTAAAGGCAGGTTTAGATTTCCCCTTTACATATAATAACCGGTTTTTTGTGATTGTGGGAAAACTTGTTCAACTGCATTTAATTCTGATAGCTCAAAGTCCGACATAACACGAGCAGGCATAAAATTAGGCAGATGGAGTACAACAGATTGAAATACTCTGACGAATTTTCTGTTGCCTTTGAGGGTAATAAAGCAAAGATTACTGGTATTGCACAGTGATCTACCATAACATGAATAGTGAATATTTGCATAAAGCCTCTGGGCGCGGTCTGAAATTTTAATGTACTATCCTACCATCTCCCCCACAACTTTGCGGTAAGATAATCGGATAGTGCCCATTTTTAATTAAGTATTAACATAGAAACATACATTAAAGGTACCATCGATAGCTATTTCATTTGGGTACTGAGTTAGTAATTCAAGAGAAAATGGAGAAGCAAACGCAAAAATTCTTTTGTTTGCATTATTAATTAATATATTCTCATCAAGAATAATAAATTGATTCAAATATTCTGGAATGATTATTTCTATAGGGTTCAGAGCATCTAGTCCTCTATCACCCAATTCTTCTTGGGTACGTCTTTTTGCTCTTTGATAAGTTGCAGAGGTGGGTCGGGATTCCGATTAACCGATTTCCGGCGTTTTTTCCTTCGATTTCCGATTTCCGAAAAAAATTTTGATTTCCGATTTCCGAGTTCCGACTTTTGAGCCATTTCCGATTTCCGACACCTCGGGCTGTTCCGACCCACCTCTGATAAGTTCTAGACATAGCAGATGTTGAAGGTGCATTAGCACGTGCGGCCATATTAATAGTAGCCCGGGACTGATCTACCGCCTCTCTTGTAATTAAAGGATTTTCCATTCCAGCTAGATTCTTAAGTTTCTCTATAGCATCTCGAATCTAATTTTAAAAATTCTAATCATTAAATGTCAAATCAAAACATACAGATTGTTTCTCTGGATCGGCAGGGTGATTATGAGCTGCATTAGCAATTTTACCTAACTTATATCTAATTTCATTCAATTGCCTCCACTCAGCAAGAACATGAATTCTGCCTGTACAATAACCGTTACTTCGTTTTACGCATCTCCAGTATTCTACTCCTTCCATTGTTCTGCTCTCATTCTCAAAATAATGTTCAAAACCTAAACGGCTAAGCAAGCTTCTCCCTCTTCCAGATTTTACTTCAACGAATTCCAAATTATACTCATTTTCCATCACGTTCTGTTGATCACCTGCAATTATCTCTCCTTCTTCTATTTCGGAAATATCAGAAACAACTTCTCCTTCGTCACTAATTTCCTCACCAATGTTCATAGATAGTCCCTATAAATACAGTCAAAGCTCATAATAGTACCCCTAATATTCTACAAGTTTAGAGCTTCGACTGTATTCACCTATAAATTTAAATTGTAAATAAATAAAAAAGTTAAGAAGAAAATATTTTATTATTAAGAAACTTATTAGAAAGTAAATATTTTATTATTAAAAATTAATGAAAATTCATCTTTAAATCAAATTCTTGCACACTTCTTTTAATAAACATCTGCTAATATAAGATTTGTCCAAATGATAAGCGACAAATTTAGAATTACTAAAAAAGAATTAACAAATAAATATGTTAAAAAATAAAGAATTATGAATTCTAATACAATTTAAGATTTTTAATAATTTAAGATTTGTTAAATAAAATTTAAATATTAAAAAGCAAATAATATTAATAATTATTAACAGTTTATTGCTTTACACCAATATATAAGTAAAATCTAACACAAAGCCACTTAACCACCGATTACTGTGCAATTGTCTTCTGTGCTAATGTCCAGTGTGCAAAAGTCTTACTGTGCAAATGGATCACTGTGCCCGAGTCGGAGCGCCGTTTGTATATGTGAAATTTTTACTCTATTCGTAAATTCATCAATTTTTATGTTTTCGTTTATTTTAACAATAAACATTTTCTCAATAGGCAATCGCGTCCACGTGATTTTATTCAAGCATAATTATGTAGATTTTTAAATTTATTAAATTAATTTTTAGTTAGATTAATGCATTAATTATATTTCCGATAGAAAATGGATAAACAACATATAGTTATTGTCCTCCTAGTACAACATTTGGAAGTCTCATTGCTAACGGTAGTAATGAATTTTCAGAAGCAAACACTTACCATCGACGCCATTTGGAGCAACAACCATTATCAGGTTTTTATTTTGTTCTCGGGGCATTATAATTTGTGGGTAAATTACACTTTCCGGGTTTGTTATAATTATTAACGGTTTGGGGGTCAGCGCCAAAAAATTAGATGAGTCGATGACACTAAAACCTTTATTGAACTAGTTTGGACAAAGTTATGACAAAAATGAATCAAGCAACCCTATTAAAGTTTTCGCAGACTGCGTTTTTTGTCAGTCCGATGAGCTAGCTCTTTCTATTGACATATAAATTATCCAAATCTAAAATCGCCCCGTAAAGTACTTTAGCCAGAACAAATACACCTTGAAAGGTTTTTACAACTCAAGTGATAAAAAAGAATTTATTTATAAGTCGATTTTAATTATAAAATTCAAAAATTTCCGTTTGTGTCTAAAATTTGTGTGTAAGCTCTTGGGCATAATTTATAAAAAATTTTCCCGTCGGTCTATGTTAAGAAGGTCCTGCATTAAATCTGCAACTCGATTTTAAGCTTCTTTATTCTTTAATTTTCAGGCAGCTTTGTTAATTACAATCCGCAAAATTCTATGGGATTAATGGCTGAAACATCGTCTAATCCTATTTCTCAACAAAATGGACATTTCCAAGAAGGATGTGTTCGAGGTGCCAATACCTCATTGCCACCTCCTCAACAATACCAAAATCCTTCGACAATAGTAATTGAATTTTTAATTAATTGTTTTGTAGAATTGATTAAATTATATTTGTTAAAATTAAACTGCTTAATTTTGAAAGGCACAAATTAACTTGAAACATCGTCTAATCCTATTTTTCAAAAATTAATTTAAATTAATTTTTAAAAAATTTTATTTAGCCGAATTTTATATTTAAAGTTTGTAATTCTTGTTTTTTACATTTATTTTATTTAAATAATTTTTAGAAACCAAATCTTCCTCCTTCATATAGTTCTGCGACAACCGGTTTTCCTTCGCTAAATGCTTCACCGCAAAGTTCAAAACCATACAATCCATTTGGATATAAAGATGTATGTTTATTTTTTAAATTTATATTTTCAACTTTCTACAATTAATTTATAACTTTTTATTACCAAAAACCCCAAAAATTTTACAAATTTTGTCATTCCTGCTATTGACAAATATTTCTTTTAATTTTTTAAATTAATTAAAATATTTAAATCAAAAAATTAAAAAAACTATTTTAATAAATATTTTTTCCTTTCATTATTTACTCTCTCTCATTTCTCAAATCTATATGGAGTCGCATGACTTTTTTATATTTATATAAACATTAAATTCGAGAAAGTCGATTGCTTGTCCTTCTTTTTTCCATTCTCTCTCTCTTTCTCTCTTTATTTACATTTTCCCTCAAATAAATTTAAATTTTTAAAAATTAATATTTTATTAGCCAATAGAATTAATAATTTATTTTATTAATTTACCTGATTTTTAAAATTTTTATTTAAATTTATTTGAGTTTATTAAAAATTAAAATTCTTGTTAAGCGTCCTTATAACATTCATCAGCAACATAATAATCAAAATTTTGTTTCTGGTTGCAATAGACAACCACCAACAAATAATTTTATTTTAAACGATCAACAAATATCGTCATCTTTTAATCGTCAATCGGGTGCATTTATAGGTGGAAGTATTAGCGGAGCTTTTTCTAGTTCACCTCTTTCATCACCAAACACCAACGCGACGATTAATAGCGGAGCAATTGCCGGAACTATTGTTAATTCAGGAGGGCGCCCATCGCCACAACTCACTCATCCATCCCATTCACAACAACAGTCATCTTTTTTATCAATGGCTAGTGGCCCTCCACAAATCCATCAATTAACACAACAACAGCAAGCTCCTTTCCATCAAATTGGAAACAATAATAGTGGAGTTAATTATCAGCCTAAGCAATATGGCTCAACTGTTGGTGTATGTTAATAATCATTGCAAAATATATAAATTAAATATATAAAATATACAAAAAATATTTACCCTCCAAAAATCAAAAATGAAATTTTAATTATTTATTTTTTATTATAGAGCACAAACGCTTTTGACATGTCTCCACTTCTTTATGAGACTGGTATTGACAATAACACCCGACATACAGGCCCGGCAATGAATGGAGCGATGAATGAAGATTTTCTTGGTGACTTTGTACCTCCTGAATTACAGACAGCTGTATCGGATCGTTATGTTCTTTCTAACGAATTGAAGGAGCGAATTGATGGTTCTTCTAAAAAACAGGTGAACAAATAATTTAGTATATTTTTATTTGACAAATTATCTCCTTATTTTCAGGCTCTTTTTGAAATTATAATCGGCCTTGAGGAAGTTGCTTTTGGACTACCAACATATTTTAATACCTGGGCAACCGAAATTCGAGACCGAATGATTGGTAGAGATCTGCTTCCTGAACCGGATTTGCGTATTGCTTCAGAAATTCTTATTGAAATGGTTTGGATTTTATAGTTGTATTCTTTAATATTTATGTTTTTTAAGGCTGTTGTTTTAGACGAAAGTCAATATAATTACTCTTGTTTGTGTCAATTCCTCGACAAAAACATTGAAAACTTTAGCCAAAATATATTGCTTTCGCAATTAGCTTTGTTCATTAACGATACACAATCTTCACTTTCCTTACAACATTATTGCAATTTGGTTACTTTTTTGGCTGAACTTTACGACAAAATTGAGGTAAAATTCATTTCCAAATAATCTTTAAAATTTGTACATTAAGGTCAATGGAGTAAAATCATCACAATTAGCTGCCCATCTTTTTGACCAATTACATGGGTTATTGAAACTACCTTCTGACAATCAAGGAATTGGTGTTATCGTTAAAATACTTAAAGTTTGTAGTTTTTACTTTATAATAAAAATATTTTCATTTAGCTGACTGGCCGTTTTTTGGAGAATGACCGTGGATCTGAAGCTATGAATGCATTCATGATAGATTTGAACGAATGTGCTGCGTCGTGTAATGAGTAGGGTTTATTTAGTTTTTGTTTTTTGATTTTCTTAAATTTAGCCTTACAAAATTGAAAGTTCGAAATCTTCTCGAGTTGCGCGCCAAACATTGGGGGATTGTTTCCGAGGTTTTTATATTTACAAATTTTCCATTCCAATTTACTCGTTTTAGACTGCTCGAGCAGGTGATATTAGCAATGATGCTTATCCAGCTGTTGGACTTTTGGGTCCAGATGGAGAACATTTAATTCCTGATGACGATTGTGCCTTTTTGGACGAAAATTTCGACACTTTTGGAAATTCTCCTTCTGGTTCACGTTTGTTTATATTTCTTTTTTATTTTTTTTTCTTTGTAACTTTTTTGTTTTTAAGTGTATAACAATCCAATCGAGGAAGACAATGTTGAAGATGAATATGATAAATTTCTGCAAGCCACTGCAGAACGTACAGCGGAGAGAGCTCTTGTTTCTTTTGATGAAGATGATGAAAGTATTGTCTCTTCGGTAAAAATCTTAATTACCCGATAATCACACATTTTTTTAACTATTAGCCTGCGTTTATGTCAAAGCAGGGCAATGAGAAAATGTCTTAAGATGATGAAAAGGAAAGTTAAGAATGATGGAAGACCAGCATAATTCAAACGACTTTATTTTAGGGCATTAAATTGTGACTATAAAATATGGCTTTTTAGATATACTTTAAAGCCAAAGCCCTTTAAAGTAAGGTTCTTTCTTTTCTTTTGTATCAACTCGGTTATATAAAATTGGAAATCATTTTAAAATGTTTGGCAGAGAATTATTCTAATCTAAAATTTGCATATTTTCGTATTATAATGCTGAGTTGTTTTTCCGCCACCTTTTCATCATTCAGCTTTTTAAATGTGGATACAAGTTTTAAATAAAACCTCGCTCCATTTCCCATGTAATTTTAGACAGGTCTACATCATTTAACGATAATTACAAGATGAAACATGGATTTCATTATATATTTGTTTCACATATATGCACAGCTTTCCTTTATTTTTTTCTTATTGATTAAATCTATATAAAGATGTTTTTTTTATTTTTGCGTATACAATGTAGATAATTACTAAATATAGAATTTATATTTATTCATTCTATTACTTTTGGGCTAGTAACAATAATTTAAATTTAGCCATTAAATGTGATTAATCAACGTCATGTATTACAACGATAATAGTCATTCTGGCGTTGATCTCTCTGACGGGTTAGTTCTTTTTTGTCTTAATATTTTTATTTTATTCTAGATTGTTCATTAACTTCAATGAGAGGTTGGAGCAACTGTCTTCAGAGTTGAGGGATGTTGGGGTTAGACTACGAAGACATTTACAGGTTTTTATCTGAACATGCACAAATACATTACTCTTACAGTTCTTCTTTATGAATCCTCTCGACAAGTATAGGATTCGGAGACAATTTCCTTTCAAACTAGTCCTTCAAATACTTAAAGCTATATTTGTAACTACACAGGTTATTTTATATTTTTGTTTTCCTAAAAACTCGTTTTAAGTTAGTGCTTTTCGCTGAGCTCAGAATTTCCCATGTTGATTTTCTAGATGAAACAGTGACAGTGATGAGACACAAATTTCTCAAAGATTGGGGTCCAGAACGTGATACAATTGCATATCCACCTGCTGCTGGAAAATATTCCGTTTTTACAAGTGACCAAATTGTTGAACATTTTGCGCATATTATTAAAGCCGTAATTTTAAGCATTTATTTTTAGTCTACCCCATTTATTACCGTCTTCGAAAGTGCAAAGAACAATTGTGTTATGATAAAAGCAGTTTTCCAAAGGATTTGTACTCGGGGTGTCCCTACGTCTTTAGAAACTTTAATTTTTGCCCGTTCTATGTATTTCTCATTCTCTATGTTTGCTTAACTTTGCTGCATTTAGATAATTTTTAATATTCCCCTAGCTCGGTCCTTCTAAAATTTTAAGAAATTCTGCTATAAAGTTTGCATAATTCGACTCACTCGCTTGACGAGTTTTCGAATAAATGGGGCATAGTAAACGATACATGTTTTCAATCTTGTTAAATTCTAAAGAATATTGATTTAATTTTAAGTATTATTCGATTCAAAACGACTCTTTTGCTGCATTTAGCTATGACACAATTACACCTCAAATTGAACATTGGCAGCCTTTACATGATGATGATGAAAATAATACAAATATATCAACTAATCTTCAAAAGAGGATAGTTTTTTCTGCTATACCTCCACTACAATTATGTATTCAAAGAATTGCTGATGTAATAATTGAAAATTCTACCTATATTTTTGACATTTCTGAAGTTAATGGTTAGTTCAAGTACTTCATTGATTAAGAAATTTTTCGTGGCTTGCGCAAAACTCCGAATTTAAATATAGCTAACATGATGGTGCAGATAGTGACTAATTTTAACTGCTTTTAACTATTTTTAAAATAAGATTTAATCTTTAAGAATGTTTTACACTCAATTTTACACACATTGAGGTCAGAGATATAAAAGCTAATCCGTATACTGTTCGCAGTTTGTTAGCAAAGAGGAATATAACATTTACGGGAGAAGATGCTCTTATCATTTCTCAAGCTATTGTTAAATTTAATTTGCGTACTATACACTTTAGTCCTTTACAAAATGATCAAAAGCCTGAATGTTACAAAATTGATGTAATTCTTCTAAAATTATTTTATTTAAAAATATTTTTAGATAAAAATAATATTTGACAATTCTCGACATACTGGACAAATAAAGATTAAATTAAATGCAAATATCAGGTCTTTTCTTGAATTTTTTTTTTTTTTACATTTTTAGTTATGTAAATTTATGCAATGGACGTGTCTTGCATGTTAATTCTATTGGATTTGATACTGCTTTTATCGCAATAATTGATTTATTGGTGCTAATTATGTGTGTTGCCTCTGTTATTCTTTGTCTTAGAGCATTAGTTAGAGCACATTTGTTGAAAAATGTAAAAGAGATAAAAATAATTTTTAAAATAAAATTTCTTTTTATTTTTTTAGACAACAAGTGAATTCTTTGAAAAAGCATTTAAAAGACGTTTACCAATTTCGGATCAATGGGAATTCTTTAATTTATGGTATGGAATGATTGTTGTGGTTTGTTTTTAATATTTTAATTTTTAAAATTAAAAAATATTTAGAATGATATTTTGATAATTATTGGAACAATAAGTAAGGCAACAATTGAATTTCGTGATTTTGATTCTGATTTGTTTACATTAACTGGTATTTAATTTTTATTTCAATTAATTTATTTAAATTTTTAGGTGTTGTTTTAGGTATTGGAGCGCTTTTGGTTTATATTGGATTACTTCGATATTTTGGATTTTTTAGTCAATATAATGTTTATTTTCTATTTAATTTTAAAATTAATTTTATTTTATTAGATTTTGGTGCTTACTTTGAAGAAGTCACTTCCATCAATCCTTCGCTTTATGGTCTGTGCCATTATTCTGTATTCTGGATTTCTTATGTAAGTTTTCTTTAAATTGATAGCTCACTCCCTACCTGTCAGCAAAAGACAGTTTGCAATATATAGCAAGTGAAGGATATTGTGAACTTTCTTTTGCGGATTGATGGGGAATGAGTTTAACAGTTATTTTCTAATTCCTAATTCTTTTATATATTTTAGTGCTGGATGGGTTGTTATTGGACCTTATAGTATGAAGGTATTTTTCTTATTGAAAATACACTTTAGTGTCTCAAAATTTTCTGGACTCCAAAATTCTATGATTTATCCACTTGAGGATTTTTTGATTATTTGCATTAACCATTTTTAACTAAAATTTATTTTATAATTAAAATTTATTTTAAAAGTTCCGAACCTTGGCGCAATCATCAGAAGCGCTTTTTTCGCTGCTCAATGGGGATGGTGAGTTATTATTGACTTTATCTTAAAATTAGAAATATAGATATGTTTGCAACATTCTACACAATTAGTGATGCAAATGCTGCAATTAAATTATTTGGAACTATTTATATATATGCTTTTGTATCATTATTTATTTATGTTGTTTTGTCATTGTTTATAGCTATTATAATGGATGCTTATGAAGTAGGAACTCACAAAAATGAAATTTTTTGCGACTAAAATTAGCCAATAATTAGTTGGCCCTCAGTCCAATTTTTATTAAAATATAAATTATAATAAAAATATTATTCTAAATATTTTTTAGGTCGTCAAGAATCGATACAATCAAGGTATGGATTTGGAGCGCTCTATCCTTCAAGAGTTCCTTGCTAGCGAAGATATGCCCGACGTCAACACGCCAGAGGCAAGAGAAATATTTGCAACGGATCAATTACTTCAATTAGGTCAGTTTATTATTATAGGGTTCTTCCAATTCTTCTAAATGCACAACTGAAGAGGAGGCGACTGTAAACAATGAAACTCCACTTTGAGTGTTTGGTTTTGTCTCGCTCTTTTGTTGTGCTTCTTTGTTTATTGGGCTGAAATGATATCAAAATATATTTGAAATGTGTTGTAGAAATATCTGATATATTTTTTGTGAAGATTTTTAATTGAATGTTGATAACTAAATTAATTTTCTAGTTAATTTCACTTTAATTAATTGTGAAATATTTTAACAATTTATAGATTGTAAATGATTTTCTTTTTTGAATTTTCCAGAAAGTGGATGGTTTTTGCGAGACTTTTCTCGTTTCTTCTTTTCCATTTTTCGTCGACTTCAGGGACGTTACAATCCAACAACGTCTTCACCTCGACATCTTTCAGCAGCAAATAACGGAGGTCCTTTTTTCGACTATCGCTCATTTGAAAATACATCACATGATGGAATTTCAATAACAGAAGAACAGCCAGCAAATATTTTCAATCAACGACAACAAACTGGGTTTGGAACAGATTCACCAGAGAATGCATCGAATTTAAGTAATGAAAACCGTAGCAGTCAACTCAATAATTTAAGTGGTGGATCTCAACATTTACATCATATTGATAACCTCCGAATGAATCAATACAATAATTTATCTCTCGAATGAAAAAAAGAAGTAAATTGTTTATTTTTTCAACAAAAGTATAATTTGCGCTGAATTTCTTTTTATTTCCATTTTTTAATTGTTCTATTACGAACCATTATTAACCATTATTACATATATGTTGGAATTTTTAATGGTAAATGTCCAGCTCGTGGCCTATATGTCCGCAAAAGGCATTTCTGCAAAAATCATTTTTCGCTGCATTCTCCTCCTTACCGTTTCTTTTCTTTGATGGGTTAACATCTTGGCGCATCTACTTTATGGAGTAAGTCATGAAATACATAGAGTTTATGTACAAATTAATTAAATAAATAAAAATTTAAAGAATATAAATTTGTAGATATTTTATAAAATACTAAAAGTTTTTAATTAAAAATGTCACTTTTCAACACCCACATTCATTATTTTTAAATTTTTATTAAAATTTAAAAGACAATTCTTAAATTTTTAGTAAAATATTTCCTAGTATAAAGTAGGATGGTCTGCAACCGGTTATTAACCTGTACCCTCGGTTTCTGGTCACTCATTTTTACAAATTTCCGGTTTTTAAAATTTTCTAAAAACGGTTAATTTTTGGCAAAAAATTCAAAAATTCCGGTTTTAAAACCGGTCGCCATCAACCCTAGTATAAAGGAATTATTTAGGAAAATTAGGGGTTTTAATTTTTGCAAAAATAAAAACTTTAATTAAAAACTTTTAGTATTTTATAAAATATTTACAAATTTATATTCTTTAAATTTTTATTTATTTAATTAATTTGTACATAAACTCTATGTATTTCATGACTTACTCCATAAAGTAGATGCGCCAAGATGTTAACTCATCAAAGAAAAGAAACGGTAAGGAGGAGAATGCAGCGAAAAATGATTTTTGCAGAAATGCCTTTTGCGGACATATAGGCCACGAGCTGGACATTTACCATTTTTAATTAACGTTCTTAAATGTTATTATAATTTGTGGAATTCAAAATAATGGTTTTTTGCTGATTCTATAAATTTTAATTAAAGGATCGGTCTTATGATTTTTAATTTTGTATAATTCTTTTGCATTTTTTATAAAAAAATATTTTGACCGATTTTTGAAATTTTTTAAACTTTTTATTTTACTCATTCACATCATTTTCTATCTGAATTGCATTTTTGCCACCCTTTACAATATATCCAGTATTATTATGAAAATTACTATATTCAATGCCTTTATTTTTAACGCTAGAATTATTAGTATACATATATAAATTTGTAAGTAAATTAACTTTAAATAAAGTTTATTTTTAAAATTATTCAGTTTATTTTTTTTATTTCCAGACATTTAAAAATTTTGATGATTTACATATTCTTAAATATTTTCTGACTTTAAATGTTTATTTCAATTTTTATTTAGTTTTCAGAACTACAAGTAAATTTTAAATAATTGAAGCTCTTAACCTAATGTTTTGACTTTTTATTGACCAAAGGTAAATTAAATTTATTTTCTAAATTCAATTTAAAAATACGTACACACTGATTTAAATTATACATACTAATTTAATTGATTCTGGGCTGCCCAATAGATACTCCCAATTTTACGCACACCCATCTTCAAGATCCAACTAATTATATTTAGATTTTGTTTTTCAAATGATTATTGATTATTCTGCTCATTTTTGGGTATTTATTAAATTTATTACTTATCTACAAATTTCGCATTAAGGGTGATAAACATATTGGGTATAATGTTCTTTATGACCATATGAAAAAAGGGGAGGATTCTGTGCATGAATTGCTCACTTTTATTAAAGAAAGGGCTAGCATGGAAGATGACATTTTAAAGTGCCTTAACAGACAGCTTATCAAAGTATTTTTTTTATTTTGCTATATTTAAATATAATTATGATAACATTAAGTGAATTCACACTATGAAAGTAAATTTAATTTAGGCTAGTACATACACAACTAATAATGGATCTTTAGCTGATGCCTGGCGATTGACTAAAAATGCACTTGAATTTTGGATAGGTAAATTGTTAGTTTAAAAAGTTTTTATTTTAAAATTATATTTTTATTTAATTAAATTTTTTTCCATTTTTAAGAAATTAAAACAAAATTAGTGCATAATCTTGGTGACCTTTCTAGAGACGTATTTCGATATCAAGAAGAACTTATAAAAATTCGAAAAAAAGCTAAGGATATTGAGACATTAGAAGCAATAAATTTAATGCAAACAACAACAACTTGTTTACAAAAAGTTTTCTTTTATTTAAATTTAAAATTAAAAAGATATTTTTTGAAGGCTAAAGAGACTTACTTACAACGTTGTGCTGAAGTAATTAATTTAAAAAATTCTAGTAAAGACTGGACATCTACAAACACAAAAGAATACCTTAAATTAAGTTTTTAAATTAAATTTTTGATTTTTCTAATTTTTTAGATAAAAAATAAATTAAATAAATCACATATTGAATATCGTCAATATATGGAGAAATATGCACAAATTAGAGATATTTTTGAGGATAGAATATTAAAAGCTGCAAGAATGTTTCAAGAACATGATAGAGGACATATTTTACAAATGAAAAGTTTTTTTTATTAATTTAAATAAAAATTCTAATTTTTTAAAAGAATTTTTTTTCCAATTGGCCACTCTTTTGGAGACTGCACAAAATTGTGATGCTAAAACGGCTATTGAATTTAAACAAAATTTGGAATTAATTGATGTTGAAGAAATTATGTTGAGATTTATTGAAGAAAAAGGGACGGGCACGGATGTTCCTAGTTTGGTTTTTTCTTAAAATTTGCCCACAAGAATATATTTAATTTTAAAAAATATATTTTTAGAGAAACTTAATTGGACAGAAGCAGATGAACTTCCACAAGAATTGGATGTTCTCTCTGCAGTTCATTCCCATTCTTCTTCTTCAAATAACTCATCGGCTATTGTTGTTCCCAATACTACATTTTCTTCTATTACTGCTCAAAATCCCCCTCCAACAACAGTTGATGATTTGCTAAATTTTGATGATCATTGTATTTCTTCTAAATTATTTGAAAGTGGAAAATCTTCCCAGCGAAAATCTCAACAAAAAATACAACGTTTTAAGCAATCGGCTTCTGAAGCTGACGAGGAGGATAGTGATTCTAATTCTGAAAATGCTGAAGGGGAACAACAAACAAATATTAGGTTAAAGTTTATATTTAAATAGTCTTGTGGGTTACATTTAACTTTTTTTTAATAATTAAATTTCCACAACCATTTTTAGAATAATTTAAAAATAAAAAATTTACCGAAAGATCCTCTTCATTAATCGAACCAAAAATTCCGAAATTCCTACCCCATTGTCTAATTTTTTTCAAATAAATAATTTAAAGAATTAATACTACTGATAAGCAACAAAACCAACATCAATCTTCTTCCATTTCAACTGTTCAACACCAAATTTCTTCTTGGTTAGGCAGACAGAAACAGGCAGCTTCTCATTGGAGACTTAAAAAACATAGTGCCTCACAATCTAGTCTTCCAGCAGCAGTTGCAAATGAAATGGCTATAACAAATGAAAAACTTCAATCAAATAACCAATTTGCAGAATTCTCCAAAAGTTTTGGTGTAAATGAAGGTAAAAATGAATGGAAAATTTTGTAAAAAGGAAAAAGAAATAAATTATAATTTATTAATTAATTAAAGGTAGTGGAGGGGGGAGTGGTTTGTCTAAACGTTATCAAAAGAAAATTAATGCAAAGAATTCAATTAATGAAATAACTCAAACAAAAATGAAGCGAGCGTATGTTTGTTTTAAAGAAATATTTTTGTAAAATATTTTAAATTTCTAGTTATAGTCAATTTCAACTGGAAGGGGAAAATTGTGATATTTCTGTTGTTGAGGAGGTAGTGGAAATTAATTAAAAATAAATTATTTAAAATATTTTTAAAGCCAAAAATCATAGACCCTCTTCAAGTTTTTGGCCCTCCACCACCATTACCAATTAGTGAACCAATTCCTCCACCTTCATTTGACAATCAATCACCAAACATTCAAAGTGTTTCTTTTATTTATTCGAACGAAAAACAACAAAATATTAATTATAATATTAGCAAATCTACTGATAACAATCGTTGGTCTGCTGACAGTTCTTCTTCTGGTAATTTTTATAGCCTATAATTTTATTTTTTTTCTTCTCTAAAGATGATGAAGATAACTCAACAAAATTCCAAACAACAAAAATACGTCAACTCCAAATTCGACCACTCGTTGAACAACAAGAATTCCAAAAAAATACTTCTTTGGATGAATTACGTTCTGCTATTGGGCAAATTAGTTTGCCTAGAAATTCAATAATTGAAAATGTTTTTTTCAGAAATTAATGTAGAAATTCAAAAAAATTTTTTTTAGGATCCTTGGGCAGCGTCGGATGCTGAAACAACAACTTCTGCAGATATTTCTGTTCAAAGTAATCAAATGACAAATCAAGTATTTCCACCACTCCGAGCAGCACTTACAGGGGATTCACAATATCGGCGATGTTTTGGTAATTTTTTGGTAAATTTGTTTTTATTTTTTTCTTTTAAAAGCTCCCTCAAATGATTTTGGACAATCTTTTTCAATATTTTCTACTTCAAATAGTATTGCTAGAGCTAGACCACGTTCCCATACGCCTCTTGTTTTTGGACCTACAAGTACATTTTCTAAATCTCAAATGGCAACAACAACATCTTTAAATCAAAGTTTTTGAAATTATTTTATCCCTAAAAAATTTATCTAAGCTAAAGGAAATACTTCGCAAAATATCGATTCATCTTCAAGACAAGGAATTAAAACACTTGACCATCCAATTGTTGAACTACCACGAAAATGAACGATACAAGAAAATGTACCTTTTTAAAATATGGAATTGTAAAGGATATATGTATTGTTGGTATTTTTGTTTATAGTGTTCACTTATATATTGCTTGAGCATAAATAATTATTAATATATAAAAAAGTAAAGAGGTAAAGAGTAAAGCTGAGATACAAACAAGGGGAAGTTTGTATCTCACCCTCCCCCGGTTACGGGCCTGGTCTCAGGGAGGTGTGGAATTAAGATTTCAATTCCTTTTTTTCTTCTAATTAAAAAAATATAAAAAGAATTTATTTAAAAAATATAAAAAAGTATAAAAACAACTAAAGCTAATAAAAATCCAATAGGAAAAGCAATTCTTGAAACTAAATCTAAATGATTTGTTGCTGAATAACGATTTAACACTTCTGCGTGTGTTGATGAGAGTAATGGCTTTTTTTAACGAAAATAAAAAAACAATATTTTTTTTTTGAATTTACCTCATCTTGCGTAACAATTAAAGTTGTTGTTGTCCCTTCTTTTCCATCATCTTCACTTGTTGGACGGTTAAATTGATGATGTCTTTGTTGTGCAGTTAATGCTGCAGCAGAATGTTGATTAATTGTTGAATAACACCGAATTACAAAAAAATATTCAATTAAAGACAAAAATGTAAATAATGTACAAATAAAAAGCCAAATTCTCCAAGCACAAGATTCAATTGGAAGAAAAATCTTTTTTTTTTAATTTAATTTAAAAAATAAATAAAATTTACCAAAAAACAAAGAAATAAAAGAAAAGGCACAGACGAACTAAGTGTTCGAGGTACCGACCATGATGGATGTACCCAAAAATGGAACCAACTCATAAATACAAGTAAAATACAAGGAATTAAAACACTTGACCATCCAATTGTTGAACTACCACGAAAATGAACGAGTAATTCAATACAAGAAAATGCACCTTTTTAAAATAGAAAATTGTAGAGAATATATATGTGTATTGTTGGTAATTTTTTCACTTATACAAAAAAGTAAGGATTAGATCTGAGGTAGAAACAAGGAGTGGGAGGGGAGGGATATCCAAAAGGAATATTTATTTATTTTTTAAATTTACTTTGTGTAAAATTTCCAATTGAATGACATTCCCCAGCTTCAGCTTCTTCAAATGCATAGTGGGCACCCCCACCAGCATATAGACGATCAGCAATCTGTATCGGCTGGATAAGGGGAGGAGAATTTGCCCATAAATAGGCAACATCGTCAATTGAGTAAATAGCTTTAAAATGAAGATAATTGGGAAATAATTAAAAGAGCTTCCAATGAAAATTTTCAAAAAAAAGTTTTACCACTTGAGAGAGCAAAGCGAATAGAGCGAACATCACGTATAGGAAAAGCCCCATCCGATTGGAAATTTATTCGTAATATTCTCCTTTAAATTTATTTATTAAAAAAATTTTTTTGTTTAAAACACAAACGTGTCTTCGTTTCTAATATAGCCACTATATTCAATTATAGTTCTTGATCTAATTACTCCTTTATTTCCAATAGAAGGTGCTTGTTCTTGAGCTCCTAAAAATATTTTTTTCAAAAAAAGTTCACAATTCTCAACTACTAACCAACAAAAAAAGTGTCTGGCTTCCAAACAGTTGCATTTTTTGGAGGCTCCCCCATAAAATGTCGAATCCATATAATGGCGAACCCATAAAATGGCGAAACGGCCAAAAATGCACAAAATGTCGAATCCATATAATGTCGAATCCATAAAATGTCAAATAAGGCTATAAACCCACAAAATGTCAAAAAAGTCTATAAACCCACAAAATGTCAAATTAGGCTATAAACCCACAAAATGTCAAAAAAGGCAAAATTTTAAAAAATTGATAACAAACGCAAAAAAACATAAAAAGAGAAGCACTGTTCTACAAATTGTATTGAGAAAAATTAAACTGGAAAAATAAAACAATTTTATTTATAAAAACACCGAATCGATAAAATAGGATAAGTAAATAAATCAATACAATCACCGAATAATAATTTAAAAATCACTAAGTTGCCTAAATCGGCGCAGTTACATTCCCATACAATTTATTCTTCTGCCTAAGTTTGTAAATTTAAGAAAATTAATTTTTGAAAGCAGTACCTCCTTAAAAATTCTTCTAAAGCATGATCACTTCCTAATGCCATGTAAACCTCATCGGAAAATTGAACCTGCATACCAAATGGCAACTGTTCCCTTGTTAGTTACCCCTCGCTCAAATTTAATTAGCTCTTTTCCTGAATTTTCTCCATTTTCAGTATCAATTTCTGAGGTACTACAATAAGGCTCAGATTGTTGCTGTTCTTGATTAAATTCTGAAGATTCATCGATTGGAAATCGCCGTTTTCTTGACTTCTGTAATTCGGCGAGTCTAAGCCTGATATTCATCTAAAAGATAAAATTAACCATCTTAGAAAAATTATTATAAGAAATACAAGATGCGAAACAATTAATAACTTTTAAGTGTCAAAAAACAATCAAAGCAAACAAACAAAACAAATAAAAACAACAAATAAAAATTTTGTCGCCATTATGTGGGTTTTTGGCCTTATTGACATTTTATGGGTTCGACATTATATGATTTGACATTTTGTGGATTTATAGTATTATTTGACATTTTGTGGGTTTATAGCCTTTTTTGACATTTTGTGGGTTTATAGTATTATTTGACATTTTATGGATTTGACATTATCTGCGGGGGCCTTTTTTGGAAGAAGTACTAAAAATATTAAGAAAGGAATATGCCTATTCTCTCTCTCTTACCTTCATGTATTCCTTCCCGATGGTCTACATGAAATGCAAGACGAGAATCTTCCCATTCTTGTTTTAATGTCAAATCAACTTCCTTTATTATTTAATAATTTTATTTAAATTTAAATAAGAACACCGCTGAATGTTTATGCCAAACAATATTTTTAAGTACAATAGAAACAGTCACAACAATTGCTGCGTGATCAGCTAAGGCTATAAATAGTAGAGAAAACAATACAATTTTAATCAAAATATTTTTAGGTTAAAAAAACCTCTAACAGGAGGGCGTGTATTTGGATCATAATCAGCAAAAAGACGCGAAAGAATTAAATTTTGAGTTCCTAATTTTTAATTTAATTTTAAATTAAAAAAAAAATTTAAAAATCTACGAATTTGTCTGCTTCTTAATTGTTTTGCAGGAGGGTCTTTTGCCTGATTAGATAAACACAAAAATATGGAAATACTTTAAAAAACAAATTTTAAAATAATAATTTTATATTTAAATTTACCAAAAAATAGAAAATATTAAATTTGGTGTTTTTAATTGGGAAAACATTTAATTTTTATTAAAAAATTTTTTTCGGGATTTTTGAAGAAAAGAGGAGAGAATAATTTAGTTAATTTTTCCAATCATCCAGACGAACGGAAAAAATATTTTTATATTATTTTAAAACTATTTAAAGTAAATTTTTAGAAAGGAAGTTTATTTTCTTCAAAAATAAAAGGAGAAAACATGCAAACTTTATTTAACAGCTGTTTCAAAAATTATAAGAGAATAATCATTTTAAAAAATCCATGAAAAAGACGGAATAAATAAATAAAAATAAATCTAAATAGTAATAAAAGAAAATCTTTTTTGATTTTTTAAAAAACAAAACAGCTGCCTATATTCTACACTTTAAGTAAAAATAATTATGTTTAAATTAAATATATGTATTTCCATTGGAATTATTTTAATAATTATTTTGTTTTTCTTTTTTTTATAATTTAGCCAATCTTTTTTGTAATTCTTCCAAAGAATTTATAGGCATTTCACATGATTCTGCTTGACATAAAAATATTGTTGGAGGCCCTCCAATTTTATAACTTTCAATATAATCTTTCAAATGTGAATTCTTTTGTAAAAGAAAAGAATTATTTCCTTTAAAAAAATTATTTATTTTTTTTAAATTAAAATTTTAACATTAAATAACCATTTATTTTAATTTTGTCAGCATCAAGAAATATAATTGTAGCCATCGGTAAATATTTCTGTTGAATTGTTTTCAGCATTTTTTGAGTTGTAAAATCATTTGTGTCTCCCACAATGATAAACTTAATTTTCAAAATTTAATTTAAAAATACTTTCCGAAAGCACAAAATTATACCTGAAATTGTGGATTAGTCAGTGAATATAAAGGAAGTAAAAGTTTAGGGACAACAAAAGGAAATTTATTTAAACGTTCTGTCCAAGTATTCGAGAGAAAAACAGACTCTGCACGTTGTTTAAATTCTTTAGAATCAAGCAAAGAAGAAAGGCGTAAAAGATTAGAAATAGCTGTAGATGTTGAACATGGCTAAAAAAAAACGAATAAAATTATTTAATTGATAAAAATTTCCATACTTCAGCTCCATCCTGTTCATCAACAATACGTGCAAATATTGAATGATCCCCAGCACGAGAGGTAAAATAGCCAGAATTATTTGTTGAATCAAAAAAGAGTATATCCATTTTATTTTGTAATTGTTCTGCCCATTTTAATAAATTTTCATCAAAATTGAGTGAATAAAGATCAATTAGAGCTTCAATTAAAAAAGCATAGTCATCAGAAAATGCCATAATTGGAGAGGAACTAAATAAAATTAATAAAAAATTATCCAAAGCTAAATTTGTTATAAATTAACAAGGAAATTAAAAGTTAAAAATGTTTAAACCCGAAAATAATTAAATATTGGGTTCAAAAATTTTCTTAATAAAAAATTAAGAAAACCTCTGAACAATATTTCCATTTTCATCAACATAAACAGAACGTAAAAGTTCTCCGCTTTCCTCTTTGTATAAATGTTCTCTTATGAATTTAACAGCAATTTCTGCCCGTTCTCGATATTCTTTACTTCTTAAAAAGATTATTTTATAGAAATTAAAAAAATAAAACTTTAGTTCATCAATAATTGTTGCAGCAGCACAAAATCCAGAAATTGCTAGAGCATTCCATGCAGTAACCAATTTATTATCCAAATGTGGTTTTGGTCTCTTAGCACGTTCTTCAGCTAGAAAACGCTTCGAATCTTCAATACATTCACAAAGCTCAGAAAGAGACATTTTATGTTCTTTTGAAATTTCCTCAAGTTGAGGACGAGGAACGAGATGAAGAATATTTTGTAATTTCAATTCATCATGTGGATCCTATAGAAATAATTGAGTTAATTATAAAAATAAAATTAATAGATTAAAGGGGAAATAATAAAATTTTACTAAAGAAAGGAAAAACATTAATTTTTCACAAAAAAAGATAAAAATTTAAAAACAAACAGCAGAAGAGGGCACATTTCCTTCATCTCGAATACCAAAAGCAGCACAAACAATTTCATCAAGACAAACATTTTCATTATGCCTCGCAGGTCTATCACCTAAAACTTTTTCCACTTCAGTTTTTGTCCAAACACAAAAGGCCCCTTCACGTTTCTTTTTAGATCCTTCTTCAGGTAAAGAATCAGCATCTTCGGCACTATAGAAACCTCCCAACTAAATTTTGACAAATTTAAAAAAATTAAAAAAATTAACTGGATGTGATAAATTTGTATTTAAATATTCAGCTATATCAATTATTGCATTGGTTGCCAACTCTTTATCTGAAGGGCAAGTTTTACAAAAATTACTGAAAGAACGCAATAATTGGCCTTGGTCATAAAGCATTTTCTAAAAAAAATTTAAGTTAAAAAATTTAATTATTAAATACTTCAAAATGTGGAACATGCCAATTAGAATCAACCGAATATCGGTGAAAACCCTAAAAACACAAAACAAATTATATTTAAATTTTAGTAAACCTTTCCAACATGATCGTGTATTCCACCCTCAAACATTTTTTCAAAAGTCAATTTTAACATATTTAACGTTTTATCCGCTTCAACTGAAGGTTTTTTAACTGCATAGAAATTTAGTAAAAAGTCCAAATCAACTGAAAACATTTTTAGGTTCTTAAATTTTAGAAAAATAAAAACCAGTTTTAGGGAATTTTGGAGCAGTACCAAAACCACCAAAAGTGGAGTCAAACCGTTTAGAGAGCCATTCAAAACAAGCATTTAAAGTAGAAACAGAATTTGGAAAGTTTTGTTTTTGCCCATCCTTAATTGTTGTTGTAGGTTTCAAAGCATTACGTATTGACTCCGCAACTTGCTGGCCTTCAATACGCATTTGGACATTATTAATCTTCCACTTATCGGTAATCATTGTTAAAACAGAAGAAAATCCAAGACGTCCAAAAGAGTCGCGAGGTGGAAAATAAGTGCCGCCATATATAGGTTCAAGTTCTGGTGTAAGGAAAACACTCATTGGCCAACCGCCACCGCCAGTTAAACTCTTAAAATAAAAGATATTATCCTAAATAACATAATACAACAACCTGAACAAAGGTCATGTAAAGTTTATCAACATCCGGACGCTCTTCTCTATCGACTTTAACGCTAACAAAATTTTCGTTCAAAATATTGGCAATTTCAACATCTTCAAAAGACTCATGCTCCATAACATGACACCAATGACAAGTTGAGTAGCCAACTAAAGAAAAAAATCATATTAAAAAGACAAGCTAAAAACCTGATAAAAATATTGGTTTATTCTCAACTTTAGCTTTTTTAAAAGCTTCACCTCCCCATGGATACCTTAAATGTTTAAAATTATTTATTGATAGTAAAATAATTACCAGTTAACAGGATTTGTTGCATGCTGAAGCAAATATGGAGATTTTTCATTAAACAAAAGATTTGTTTTCTTTTCGGTAGACATTAAACTTTTATTGTATTTCGAGGGTAAATAATTATTAATTAAAAATCTTTTTGATAAAACTGTAAATATTCTAAAATTTGGCATCTTAAATTATATTGTAAAAAAATAAAAGAAATAACTCATCGAGAAATATCAACTCAAACTGTAAAAGTAACCATTATATTTTAAAAAAATTATTTATTTTAAAGGTATTAATTAAATTGAGCACAAAAATCTAATAAATAATAAAAAATTTATTTCTTACATGTTAATGTAAGATTGGAAATAAATAAAAAAACAAATATTTACAATAAAAATCGATATGGCATATAAAATAATAATTCAAAATTTACATTCACATCCACAGCCGAGTGGACATTGTGATTGTGTATCAAACCATGCTACCAAATGTGTTAAATGTCCACCATGACTACAAGTTACACAAGTTGTGACGATACCTAATTAAAATAAAATTATTTTATATCTTTAAATAAGTTTACCTTTACATGGACGTTCACATATTGAACAAACTAAAATAAAGAATTGGTAGAAAATCTCTGGGTAAAAGGATATTTTTCATACAAAGTTTAGATAGTATAAAAATTAACGCACCAATCGATGATGTTCTCCGTCCTCTTATGCAACAAAAAGAATCTCCTATTCTTTGTTGTCCACAAAAGTGACACCAAGTTAGAGCTATAAAAAATTATAATTTTTAAATAATTTAATTATTTTTTTACTTTTTATTATTTCAATTGACTCATCATTTTTACCACTATCACAATGCTTAAGAACTTCAGCACACTTTTTATACATTCGCCAGCGATAAAGAATATCAGCATATATACGTTTAACTTCATTAAACCGATGAGAAAGTGTTGGATCCAAAGACAATCTATCAAAAATTAATAATATTCATTATCAAATAACTTAAAATATACAAATTATTATTCCTTTCTTTTCTTGCAGGTAAAGTATAAGTTGTTTTTGGTTTTGGAGAGGAATACAAGTATTCAGGGGAAGGAGATAAACGGTCAACAGTTGTAGTAGTTGTTGGCTTTGTAGATGTTATTGTTTCGACATATTGCCTTCCTCTAGTCGTGTAAAATGGATCAAGAGGAGCGTCTTTAAAAAGTTTTTAAACTAATTTTAAAAAATACCAATACTTGCTGAAAAAACAGCATTTGATGCCGCAGAAGTTTTACGGTTAAGATGTTGTGGAATTATTGCTGTAACATTATGTTCTGATATAGTAGCAATTGGCATAGAAGAAATATTTTGTTGCATATATAATGCAGCTGAAGAAGAGGAGGTTGAAATTGTTTTTGTTGTTGGTCTAATATTAATATTGTTATCTTCAGTTGTCTTGCTTTGCTTAATAATTCCAATTTTAGTAGTGTCTGTCCAAGTTGTTGATCTTCTACGAATTTTACTCCTGGGGATGTTGGTATTTTTTGTGACTATAAATTAGGGGTTTTTTGAATAAAAAAGAAAACATACTATTAAACAAGCAAATAATAACTGCGGCTGTTTGCAAATCAGCTTTAAATACGTAATGCTCTAATCTATAGATTTAAATTAAATTACAGGGAAGGTAAAGAATTCTCTTAAATTAAAGAACCTACAATCTATTTATTAATTCTCTTCCCAATGGGTGAGAATTCCATGGAATTTCTGTTAATTCAACTGATCTAGCAGCGCGCAAAATTTTCGCAGACTCGATTTTGTAAAGACGGCCAAATTGCAGATGAATAGATTTTTTATTATCACCACTTTGTATTGAAGAGAAAGGTTTTGAATAGGAAATTAATTGCTCAAGAAATTGCCACAGTGCTAATAAATCAGAACGACCACAACCATATTTAAGTACTTGTTCAAAATTATGTCGACAAATTTCAGAAGGATTATCACCGAGCAATCTATAAAAATTTATAGTTAGTATAAATAAGGATTCAACCACTTGTATGTTTTGGCCAACGGCTGTGAAATCGGAAGAAGTGTTGAAGCATCGTATATTAGAACAGTTGAATTAAATACCTTAAAAAATAAAATAAACAAAAAATCAATGAAGAATGATAGATGAATAGTTAAAACAGGGCTCGTATTGACAAAAAAACATAGCTAAAGTACAAAAATGTTAAAGAAAACTTTCAGTTAGAATATGAATTCGACCCTTGGGTTATAGTGTTTACATTAGTGTAAAATAAAATGATTTTAAATTCAAAAAATATATAAAATTGAAATATTTAGAAAAATAACCTGTTCAGGCATAACCGCTGCTAGCCCTAAAAATAAATTTTCGTCAATTGATTGTTTATGAAACGTTGACGATGTTGTTAATTGCTCTACTGATGAAGATGTATCACCGACAGTTGTTTGTGGAAGTGCACTCGACATTGAATTACCTCGATGTCGAATAGAATGCATAACATTTTGAAGTGAGAAACTATGTCCATATGGTTCTATTATTGAAGATGAATTTGGAGAAGTCTTAAATTAAAACATCTTTAAAAAACTTTGTATTTTAATAAATAGTTGCAGAAAAATTATAAACAAGAATACCCCAAAAATGCGTGAATCACTTATTATTGGTCTTTGTTGGCTAATTTGTATAAATTGAGGTTTCTGTTGTTGTTGCGATTGCTTTAATGACTCAACTTCTCCCACTTTCTAGAAAAAATATGTAGTAGTTCTATCGACTAAAATCTACCTTCTGATATTCCCCACTTACACCAGAACAGAGTTGATTCATTGACTCAGAAATACTATGAGGTTTTGACCCATGTGAAATAGTAGGGGGTATAACATAACTTATTGATCTTATTGGAGGAGAATACTGAAAAGATCCATTCCAGGTTGAAGAAGATTGACGGAGACAAGATGGTGGCGTTGGGTTTACTATAAAATGATCAATCTGTTATTGAAAAATTTTATTAAGAAACTCACCAAAAATACAATATTCAGCCAAGGAACGAGGATAAGGTGATTGACTCTCTGACTGTTGAGGACGAATACCATCAGATTTTATTCCTCCAGATTTTTCAATTTGCACGCCTCGCATTGATACAGGCATAGGAACTATACGAGGAATACTTCTTTCTTCCCTTCTGTCATCAACCGTTAATTGATGTGAAACACCTCCACAAAAATCTTCATTCTTGCGAATATAAATATGATCAACAATTCCAAAAGCAACTAGATACCCTAAAATATATTTTTATCTTTTTATTTGTATAATAAAAATTTGCCTGAACGATTAAACCGTGCTCCACAATTTCTAGGAGTGGGGACTCTACTATCATAAGGAGATGGTTTATATGAACAAGGAAGTGCTTCCAATTGTTTATGATTAGGTGCTAATGTATCACTTTCACCAAAAATAATTGACCCCCTTTCAGTTGCTTCGGCAGCTAAGGAAGCAAGCAGATTTCTTTCATCACCGGTCGAATCAGATTGGGAACTTGCTTTCGAGGGATACTGGTTAGCCGTATCAATAACTGATGAAGCAGAAGGAGGTGGACCAAAAACCTGTTAGATTTTAAATTAGATTTAATATTATTAGTAAACCTTCATTAAATCAATGATTTTAGGAAGTTGCTTAAGTACTCTACAAAGAACAGTTTGATCGCTAGTAATTTTAAATTGTTCATCACATTCTTGCTGTAAAAGTGTGAGAAACAATGATGCTTTGGCAGAAGTAAATGGGGAATCATTTTGTAAAATGTCAACAAATACCTAAATTTAAAAAATTAAACTAGATATATTATCAAAGAAATGTTTAAAATGTATACCAAGCCATTGTCAATAAATTCCTGAAATTATAATTAATTTAGTAAGAAGAATTGAATAATATTATCTATAAAAATATTTTCAATAAAAATCAAACCCTGTGGAAGCGTAAAATTAAGTTTATCTTTCGATATCTATTGTAATGCATGTATGAAAAAGCAATTGCAGCACGCGTGAAGTTAACCTAAAAACAATTTTGGAGTATTTTTCTTCTTGTTTACCTCAGTTGTATAAAGACCTTCAGTTGTATGCTTCCTAAGTGCTTCTAATTCAGTTAACAGATCACCTCCTATTGTATTTGGTGCTTTAATCCAACGTTGCCATTCAGAATACTAAAAAATTATATTTTAGAAAGATATGAAATTTATATTTAATAAATACACTAGGTGATTGTGGAATAGTGCTACCAATAGTGGAGGGGATTTGTTGATTTCCTTTGATGGGACCGAGTGATGAAGAAGAGGCAGATGCTGGAATAGTAGTACGTCGGGGGCTAACACTACCTTCTTCAGTTTCAAGTGCCAAATTTTGACAAGCAGTGGGCGAAATTAATTTGTGTTCATCCTATTAAAAATGATTTCTGATTTATAGATTACATGTTTGGGAGATAAAATTTTTTCATGAGGAATTTTATTTTTTATTGATGTTGTTTCAATAATTCAATAATCGACTAACGATAATCAAATTCAATAACAAATTTTACATTAAATTAAAGAATATTTCTCGTTTAATCGATACCATTTGATTATGTTGTTGTTGGACATGTTCGTCTTCAAAAGTTTTATTTTTCTCGAATTCAGAAGTTAATGATGTGCCAATTTTATAATTTTCTGTATTATCAGATTCATTGCTTGATAAATTTTCAGTTCCAAAAGCTTCAAATATAGAAAAATGGCGTCGTTCAAGTTCACTGGCAGAATGTTGGCGTTGTTCTGACACCGCCACAAGTCTGTCACTTTCTTCATCAGCTTTTGTTTGTAATATAGGCGTAGACATCTCATCCCGAAGTTCATTCTTTATAATAAATTTATAAATAAGTTATTTTAAAACAAATTATATACAGAAAATTCATAAGCAATTGCATGTCGACATAATTTGTGTTTGAGATTAGAAAGTGTATAGAGGAATTTGGTGGTTGATCTAAAAATATAAAAGAACAACACCCCAACGATAAATAATTTACTTTAGTGTATTCGTTGATTTTAACCAAGCAGCGTCCATTAATGTGTCTCTTTCAATTCCCTATTTATAAGATAAAAATAGAAAAATGATTTAAGAAAACCCGAAGAAGTCGTGGATTTTCTAATCCATAATTTGAGTAAAGGGCCAGTGCATTAACAGGTGGCAATGCCAATGCAGCCAATTCCTGACCTTCAAACTAAAAATGTGATTTAATTTATTGTTAGACAAATTAAATTCAAACAGAAAAAACAAGTCTCCAAGCACTAAATTGGGCTACGCTTACAACCGTTAGTGAATTTTGATGATTTGACATATTCCAAAGCTGATAAGAATATTTATTAAAACTAAGCAAAATACTACCTTAAGTGTTGAATCATTCGCAGAAGTGAAAAAACTGTTCGGCATCTGGCAATGTCTGTAAAAGAATAAAAAATGGAACAAACCCAAAATGAAAAAAAACAAACGGATGCCAATCAAGACAAAGTACACGCGAATCATGGGCTGAAAATTGCATAATCGGATGAACAGTATGCTAAAAATTAAAAGTTTTATTCATGGTTAGCAGCTGGGAATTTCAACACATTATAATAAATATTAAAATAAAACCCTCAAATCCCATAGACGTGTATCAGACCCATGCGTTGTTAAAAGAAAATTTTGTAGATGAGGTGCAACTTTGGATTGATTGGCGCCAAATGCAGCAGTTACTTGAAAGCTCGGCTTGGTTAAATTAACACGTAAATCCCAACAATTGACATAATCAGATTCTCCACAGCTGATCTTTAAAAAAGTTGAAAAAATTTAAATTCAGTGTTATGTACCTACTAAAAACAGAACGAATAATCCTTAATTCTAAAAAATATATTTATTGATACCATTAATTGTTCATCATGTGGACACCAGCAAAAATCAGAAACTTTTCTATTTTGAGCTGTAAATGAAGCTAGCTGCTGAATTTGTGCGTGTTGTCCAAGTGAATAAATATCAATATATTGACCAGACTTGAGGAAAATTATTTAAAATTATTTTGAAAGATTAATTACCACACTAGCAAAACGTCCAGTCGCAATTACTGGATTGAATTTCAGTAAACGAACCAATGATCTATTTGTACGAATTTTTGTGATTGTACTAGTACTTGATGATCCCATAAGATAAAGAGAAATTTGATTCGATCCTCCAACAATCAAGTACTCAGTATTTGCCAAAACATCCAATGCCGTCCCCTTAACAGTTTTTAAATGTTCAAAATGAACAATCCCCTTATCCAAACAACAAAGTTAATCACACTCAAAATCATTTACATAAAAAACCAAACCTACCCGAACATCTGCAGACATAAGTCCATCGCCTCGCATTACAACCATTATGTTCGTTCCATAAAACTAATTAAAATGTGATAGATTTAATGTACATTTAAGCTAGATTTAGAGAATTATCAAATACCAAACTAGATCTAACAATCTAATAAATAAAATAAACACAATATTGTAATTTTTTATCTCTAATAGGGCATCAAAAGAAAATATTAAAAATACATAATTTTAAATTATAAAAAAATTCAAAAAATCATTTCTGAGCAACAAAATACCCGCAATAATAATTATACTGGAGCATAGAATTCTTATTCCATGTATACCGAGAAGGTGATTCTTTTTGTGACTCTTTATCAAGAACTTTTTCTAATTTAAATCCACATTGTTCAACAAGCCGTAAAATTGACTGAAAATATATATTTTAATTAAGAATTTGTTAATTTTTACATTAAACGGTAACTCCAAAGAAAGTGTATCATCAGAATCCTCATGATGATAAGTCAACGGACCAAAATTTAACCAAAAACCTCCTTTCCTCAAAATTTTATAGATTAATCGAATATATGCAATCGGATTAGCAGCAGTGTCGAGAAAGAAAACAGAAACAACACTGTCAAAATGTTCCTCAGCATCTGAATAAGCTTGTAAAAAGTCACCAGCACACATTGCAAAGCCAGTAGCCATGTTGTTAATATTCTCTCTTTCTGAAGAATTCTAATTAAAGATATGTTTTTTAATGAAATTATGAAACTTTTAAATACCTTATCTCCATCACTAAAATCAGCAGGATTTACATCAGGAAATTTAATTGGCTTTAATTGATCTTCATAGCACCAAGAATTTGAAAAATCCATAACATAAGGGTAAATAGTAAATTCCTCTTTCTTAAAGTTAAAAATAAAAAACAATTTACTTTTATTTTGCTTTTAACCTCATGACAAGCATTCAAAATAAAATTTGAAGTCAATAACATAAAATATGAAAACCTTAAAATTAAAAAATAAATTATGAATAAATTAATAACAACTCGTTCCCAGTGACAGAAAATCCCATTTTCCTCAGCTCCCAGGCCAGTCTAGCCAAACCAGCGCCAGTAACGAGAACTTGTATGTCCTGCCTATTCTGTTGATTATCAACCGATCTGGAAGGATAAAATGCCTCCATATCATTTAGCACTAAACGGTAGCAAGACTCGCGCTCATGCGCTCCTTGAATCAAAGGACATATAGAGGAAATTATTGTAGAAACCAACCATCTGCACTCCAATCACGGACAAGCTGTTTAAGGATACTTTTACTTTTTGTCATATAATGTTCCGTTGAGGGATGCAATTGATGTGTCTCCAAGGCACTTTGAACACTTCCGCCCAAAATATTAGCACCACAATGGACAATCATTTCGAGCAATCTTTTTAGAAAAATATGACATGAAACTTCATTTAAAAACCTTTGATTTTGTTCCACACATTCACGTACGCGCCTCATATGTTCAGAACAAGATGCCACAAGCAAAGCTTTGTCTTCTTCTAGAAGGCTTCTTAATAAATTTTCAAATAAAAAAAAATAGAGAAAAATAATTTAGATAAACTTCTGGTACTTCATTGGTCCTCAGAAAAGATAAGAAGTGCTTTTTCGACATTTTTAATGCGGTCGTGCTCGCTACCTCGTGGTGACCGTAATCAGGTTTATAATGGGCAGTCCTCAATTCACCTGTTTCCCTTATTACATGCTAAAAATGAAAAACAATGTCGAAGAATAAATTTTATTCATTCTTTTCATTAAATTTTATTTTACATATTCATGGGAAAAACCACCAAATTTTTTTCCAAATCACACCAAATTACACAACTCATTTACTTTGATAAATTAAAAATAACATAAAATTTAAACCAAAACCTTATGGCATCAGATCTTCGTTTCAATTTCATCAAGCAATATTGTCGATAATAACGCATTGCATTAATTACTTTTTCAGCAGCCTCCACCTCAGCCTGTTCAGAAGATTCATTTTCAATCGGCCTCAGTTTATTTATGGATTCTCCATTAACTTCAGCAGAGAAAGTATTGACAGGGTTTTTATCCATAAAAATGGTCAAAATTAAATAATAACGAATTATCTTATTAACAATATTTAAAAAACTTTATAAATACTTAAACATTTTTACAATTTTATTCCAACCATTTAATATACCATCAAGACGAAATGTTCGACAAAGTTTGAATCAGAACTATATTTGGCGAGGAGGATATTCCCCTCCTCTGTCTCAAAAAATTTAACCAAAACGCGAATAAATCGCGGATATAAAAAGTGGCTTGAAAACAAGT
The DNA here is from genome assembly GCA_036172945.1 of Meloidogyne incognita. Classification (NCBI taxonomy): domain Eukaryota; kingdom Metazoa; phylum Nematoda; class Chromadorea; order Rhabditida; family Meloidogynidae; genus Meloidogyne; species Meloidogyne incognita. The sequence goes on from JARQAC010000025.1 coordinate 2,697,337, forward strand.
AAATTACCTTTAAAAAAGAAGAAAATTTTTTAATACTGTTCGACGGGTTGAACCTACAATATAGAGTTTTAAAAGGAAAAACGAAATAGTAGAGAAATACTAATGAAAAGATAATAAGGCTAGAGAAACTATATAAATTTGCCTTATTCTAATATTTCTTTTTGTTTTTTTCTTCTTCCTTCACTATTTCTTCACATATTTTCTTTGGAAAAGGACGTAATATAGCCGTTTTAGAATTGTGGCTCCCCCATAAAATGTCGAATCCATATAATGGCGAACCCATAAAATGGCGAAACGGCCAAAAATGCACAAAATGTCGAATCCATATAATGTCGAATCCATAAAATGTCAAATAAGGCTATAAACCCACAAAATGTCAAAAAAGTCTATAAACCCACAAAATGTCAAATAAGGCTATAAACCCACAAAATGTCAAAAAAGGCAAAATTTTAAAAAATTGATAACAAACGCAAAAAAACATAAAAAGAGAAGCACTGTTCTACAAATTGTATTGAGAAAAATTAAACTGGAAAAATAAAACAATTTTATTTATAAAAACACCGAATCGATAAAATAGGATAAGTAAATAAATCAATACAATCACCGAATAATAATTTAAAAATCACTAAGTTGCCTAAATCGGCGCAGTTACATTCCCATACAATTTATTCTTCTGCCTAAGTTTGTAAATTTAAGAAAATTAATTTTTGAAAGCAGTACCTCCTTAAAAATTCTTCTAAAGCATGATCACTTCCTAATGCCATGTAAACCTCATCGGAAAATTGAACCTGCATACCAAATGGCAACTGTTCCCTTGTTAGTTACCCCTCGCTCAAATTTAATTAGCTCTTTTCCTGAATTTTCTCCATTTTCAGTATCAATTTCTGAGGTACTACAATAAGGCTCAGATTGTTGCTGTTCTTGATTAAATTCTGAAGATTCATCGATTGGAAATCGCCGTTTTCTTGACTTCTGTAATTCGGCGAGTCTAAGCCTGATATTCATCTAAAAGATAAAATTAACCATCTTAGAAAAATTATTATAAGAAATACAAGATGCGAAACAATTAATAACTTTTAAGTGTCAAAAAACAATCAAAGCAAACAAACAAAACAAATAAAAACAACAAATAAAAATTTTGTCGCCATTATGTGGGTTTTTGGCCTTATTGACATTTTATGGGTTCGACATTATATGATTTGACATTTTGTGGATTTATAGTATTATTTGACATTTTGTGGGTTTATAGCCTTTTTTGACATTTTGTGGGTTTATAGTATTATTTGACATTTTATGGATTTGACATTATCTGCGGGGGCCAGAATTGTTTATTTAAGAATATGAGAATCTTGAGATTTCTGTAATATGGTAACGAAAAAGTTATGCCCTAAAAGAGCTCTAACATATTTTTATAATTTGCCCATCAATTAGAAATGACATAACTAAATCCATATCTAATTAAAATACTAATTTATTAAATGGAGAAAGCCTTAGAAACACAATTTGTTTGTATAAATTGTCTTAATCCATCGTCGTCACTTTATACAGAATATAGTCGAGATGTTATTCGAATGACTGAATGTGTGGGTTTAGAAGAAATTTTTATTAAAAAATTTTTTTGTAGAAAAATTGTGGATTAATTGTTGATAAATACATTGAATATGACATTACCTTAATTATAATTGATTTGGTATATTTTGAAAATTTTGAATTTTATTTTTTTAGATTTTGCAATACAAATCTGCTTATCGTCATGTATTAATTAATCTTAATTTTAAAGTAAAATTTTTATTTAAAAAAAGATATTTTTATTTATTTAGTCATTTTTTCGAATTATCTTCATTTTTCTCCTTTGTGACGCCTATGAAGATTGGATAGAAAGAAAATCATTAGCGGATCACATAAGGCTTTTCTATGATTTGGAATGGACTTTTTATGAATGTCTTTTAAAAAGTTTAATGGAATTTTTGCTTTATTCAATTTCTATTTATTTATTAATTAATTTATTAATTGTTTATATATATATATAAAAGTATTCGTAAAAAGTGTCGGAAAAATTAAAGCTCTTTACAGAGTAGAGATACGGGCTCCAAAGTTTTACATGTCCGGGGTCAAATTTAAGGGGGCATATGGGAAAAATACGGACGGAAGATTTTGGTACCCCCAAAGTACCTTAATAATATAGGTGCCGGGGCTATCTCCGGAATGGTTGGAGTTAGAAGAAAATTTCTGCTGGTAGGATTTTAAGTTGGACCAAGCTATTATATGTAGGAAAAAACTCAAAGTCTAAATTCGAATCTGGAGGGTACTTATGCTTGACACAAAATTCAGACTTTTCGGTTAATTGTCAGGGTTGTCGGGATTTAAAATTCGCGAATTTCTTGAATAACTCGAAAATGGATAAAGATAGAGGAAAATTTTTTCTGGTAGGATTTTAAGTTGGGATAGTTAGATATAGGTAGGAAAAATTTCGAACCCGAAAGTCGAACTTGAGGGGTACTTATGCTTGACACAAAATTTTTGTAAGAGAATGGTCTTACAGATAACTGTCGGATTTCTTCAATTTGAGGTAAGCCAGGGGCAAATCTCATAGGTGAGAGAGAAATTTTGATGGACAAGTGAAATTTCGAGTTAAAATTTGTTGGATTTCGAAACATTAGCAAGTTTCGAGTTGAGGGAGCGTAAGTTGGGAGGAATTATAGGGGGAATTCGAAATTAGGGATTCGGGATTTTTAGGGATTTTCGAATATGGTCGAATGAGTAGTCATTCGAAAGCGGATAAGGAGGGGAGTTGAATGGGATAAATGGTAAAGCCGAAAGTCGAAGTTCGGAGTTCGAACTTCGAAATCCGGGATTTTCGGGATTGGGAGGTATGGGTGAGTGGGTAGTCGTTCGAGAGCTGGGAGTGAGGGGAGTTGAATGGGATGAAAGATGAAGCCGAAAGTCGAAGTTCGGAGTTCGAACTTCGAAATCCGGTATTTTCGGGATTGGGAGTTATGGGTGAGTGGGTAGTCATTCGAGAGTTGGGAGTGTGGGGAGTCTAAAGGGATATTGGATAAGCTTAAAGTCGAAGTTCGGAGTTCGAACTTCGAAATCCGGGGTTTTCGGTATTCCGAATATTGTCGAATGAGTAGTCATTCGAGAGCGGGCAGTGAGGGGAGTTCAGTGGGATTAATAAAAATGTCAAAATTTGAACTTTTAAAAGTCGAAGTTCAAGTCCGCTACTCTGAATCAACCTTTTTCCTTATTTTTTGGCAGGAATATTTCCCCGCCATATTTTTGCCTTTCTACTTTTAAAAAAGCTTTTAAAGCTTTAAGGCTTTCCAAAATTCTTCAACTTAAAAACAATAGAAAGTCGATGGCTTCCAAAATCTCAAAAATTAAAAATACAAACGCAAGACTCTAAATTCTAATAAAATATTTAAATTTTTATTTTAATTTCATTTATGCAGCAAAATTTACTTTACGTTATCTTGTGTTTCTTCCCCTTGGAAATTTTCCCATCTAGTCGTTCGTTAACAAAACAAAAATTTTTTTCCTAATCCTTTCTATTTGCTTTTTAGGTCATTTCTGATTTTTATATTTTAGAATAATTTTAAATATGTACATATGCATATGCTTTTTTAAACCTATTTTTTGTAACATTTTTTGGGTGAGGGTCAACTCTAGGAATTCCAAATCACAGAACACAAAGTCACGGAACAATAAATCATTTTTAAATATTCTGTTTTTAAAAATTTAAAAATAATTAAAATTTCTTTTATTTTTCGAATAACCTACTTTTTTTCATGTTTATCTGACTATTTTTAGTTTTTTTCGGCACTTCGCTCTTAAACCCCCACCTGTATTTTAGTCTTATTTTAACGTTCCTTTTATTCTTTTCTGTCTCAGTATGGTAAAATTTCCATTTTTAAAAAAATTTCCATCTTTAAATTTTCTTTAGTAAAAATATTTTTTATACCGGCTCAGTTCAGTCCCGAACCCTATAACTTTTAAAGGGACAGATCAGTTTTAGTCTACCAAACCTACCATGGCCAAACCTACCATGGATCAATGGGATATATTAGAAGTTGTGAAGGTCGAAGTCCCGGATTTCGAAGTTCGAACTACGAACTTCGAAATCCGGGATTATCAGAATTCATAAATAAGGTCGAATGAGTACTCATTCGAAAGCGGATATTGAGAGGGGATCAATGGGATATGTTAGAAATTGTAAAAGTCGAATTTCGAAGTCGAACTTCGAAATCCGGGATTTTCGGAATTTCTAAATATGGTCGAATGGGTAGTCATTCGAGAGCTGGGATAAGGGGGGATCAATGGGATATATTAGAAGTTGTGAAGGTCGAAGTTCGGAGTGCGAACTTCGACGGGAGTTCAGTGGGATGTAGGAGAATGTCGAAACTTGTCCTGTAGAAGTCGAAGTTCGAGATTCGAGTTCAATGGGATTACTAAAAATTTCAAATTTCGAAGTTTTTTGTAAAGGATACGGGATTTGAGTCCAGGACTGAAATCTTTTCAGACTCTAACTTTGTTGAAAAAATTTTTAGAATTTTTTCGGCCAAAAAATTTTAATTTTAAAAATCAAAATAGATATGTCAAATGAGATATCATTCGAAAGCTCACATCGAGCTGGATATAAAAATATTTTTTTCGAAATTTTTCGGTACATTTTGACGAATGTACAGAGGTTCGAAAATTTGTTGGGTTGAGTACCGTACCCGGAGAATGATGGGAGGGAGAGAGGAAAAATGATTGACAGGTCAAATGTAAGGAAGAGAGGCGAAATTTTTTCTCCGTCTCTAACCATGCCGGGCAAACCGGCGAAGAACTTAAATGTGAATTTTGTATATTGGGGAAAATTTTGTGGAGGGTAAGCTGGATCCTGTTATGGATCCAAAGCAGAAGCATGCTTCTGCTTCAAATTTTTATTTCACGTTTCGAATTTTTGAAACCTGAAGCAAATTTGCTTCGAGTTTTGAATTTCGAAACATGAAGCAAATTTGCTTTAAGTTTCGAATTTTTGAAACCTGAAGCAAATTTGCTTCGAGTTTTGGAATTTCGAAACATGAAGAGAATTTGCTTCAAGTTTTGAATTTTTGAAACCTGAATCAAATTTGCTTCAAGTTTTGAATTTTCGAAAATTGAAGCAAATTTGCTTCATGTTTTGAATTTTCGAAAATTGAAGCAAATTTGCTTCAAGTTTTTAATTTTTTGTTTTCGATGGAGTCGAAATCCGGCTTTTTCGGGATTTTTGGATATGGGTGAAAGGGTAGTCATTCGAAAGCGGATAATGAGGGGCGTTGAATGGGATAAATGGTAAAGCAGAAATTCGAAGTCGAACTTCGAAATCCGGGATTTTCGGGGTTGGGAAGTACGGGCAAGAGGGTAGTCATTCAAGAGGGCAGTGGAAGGATGAGTCCAACTGCGGAGTAACTCCTAATCGTTATAGGAATAGGATCAAGCTACGAACCCAGAACCCAGCGACCGTTGACTCCCCGCGAGGCGCGTGCCGCAAAACCCCGCGCGAAGCGCGGGGTTTTGCACAAGCGCCTCGCCTACGCTCCATAGGTTTACGCTGACCATGTATAAGCTAAAAGGAGTCGCGAGGGCCGAAGGCCCGAGCTGGACACCCATCTAAAAGGAAAGGCGAGGGCCGAAAGCCCGAGCTGACACCTATCTAAAAGGGTGGGCGAGGGCCGAAGGCCCGAGATGACACCCATCTAAAAGGAAGGGCGAGGGCCGAAGGCCAGAGCTGAACACCCATCTAAAAGGAAGGCGAGGGCCGAAGGCCCGAGCTGATACCCATCTAAAAGGGAGGGCGAGGAGTCGCGAGGGCCGAAGGCCCGAGCTGACACCCACCTGAAAGAGAGGGCGAGGGTGGAAGGCCCGAGCAGACACCCATCTAAAAGGAAGGGCGAGGGCCGAAGGCCCGAGATGATACCCATCTAAAGTGAGGGCGAGGGCCGAAGGCCCGAGCTGACACACATCTAAAAGGAAGGGCGATGGCCGAAGGCCCGAGCTACCACCCATCTAAAAGGGAGGGCGAGGGCCGAAGGCCCGATCTGACACCCATCTAAAAGGGATGGCGAGGGCCGAAGGCCCGAGTTGACACCCATCTAAAAGGGAGGGCGAGGGCCGAAGGCCCGAGCTAACACCCATCTAAAAGAGAGTCGCGAGGGCCGAAGGCCCGAGCTGATACCCATCTAAAGTGAGGGCGAGGGCCGAAGGGCCGAAGGCCCGAGATGACACCCATCTAAAAGGAAGGGCGAGGGCCGAAGGCCCGATCTGACACCCATCTAAAAGGAAGGGCGAGGGCCGAGGGCCCGAGCTGAACACCCATCTAAAAGGAAGGCGAGGGCCGAAGGAGGGCGAGGGCCCGAGCTGACACCCATCTAAAAGAGAGGGCCCGAAGTGACTCTAAGTGGAAGGATGAGTCCCAACTGAGGGTCGGTGCGATTCGAGTCGATTTTCGGAAGTCTAAGTGGAAGGATGAGTCCCAACTGAGGGAACACGAGGCCGAAGGCCCGAAGTGACTCTAAGTGGAAGGATGAGTCCCAACTGAGGGAACACGAGGGCTGAGTCCAAATGGGAAGGATGAGTCCAAATGGGAGGTAGACGAGGGCCGAAGTGACTATAAGTGGAAGGATGAGTCCCAACTGAAGGCTAATCTTTTGTTCCAGGCATAAAAAATCGCTAGCGGCGCGCGAAGCGCGCCCCCAAAGCCGTTAGGCTTTCCAACGGGCAGAAGTATCGTAACCTAAAGAACCCCCCGATGTATTTTACTGCCACAGTATCTTAATCCGACCCCAGTGGTCAAACCCATCGCTAGTTATAATAGTATAAAAAAAACCCCAACTTCAACTTTAAAAAAACTCAGGCTCCCGGCCGAAGGCCGGGAGCCCCCGGAAAGTTATGGAAGGGTCCTACAACTTTTTGATGGCTATTCAGGAAAACTCTAACCTCGGCGCCACGACCTTTCCTTTGCGCCGAAACGACCCCCTGTGATTTTATATCTCGTGAACCAGAACCTGGAGCAAAAAACTTCTGCTGGTAGGATTTTAAGTTGGAGTAGGTAGATATATGCAGGAAAAAAACCGGACCCGAAATCCGAACTTGGAGGGTACTTATGCCTTTCCAAAAATTCACATAATGTCCGTGAATTGTCGATTTTGTCGGACTTGAGTGTTGTTTTTAAGCTATATCTTGGAAACGGCTGGGGGGATTTAGATGGGACCTGGGGGGTTATAGGTATGTGGCTATGGGGAATTTTTTGGGATAGGTCGTTTTGGTGCCGCACTTAAGTGTGGCACCGAAATGGCCGGATGAGTGCTTCAAAGTGTTATAACGCGTTTTAGAGTGGTGGGGGGTTTTCGCGCCTGGGAGTGATGTTGTAGGGCTGGATTTTGGGAAAATATTTGGTGTTGGACATTAGAGTCTCGGGTGAACTTTTGGGGGTGATATGGTCCAAAGAGTCGGGGTCGAAAAGTCGACTTTTTTAAAGGGTCGTTTCGGGTCTCTTCGATAGCCAGTTCGAAAGAGAGTCCTCTGGGGCTCCGAAAAAGGTATAATATGTTGGGGGTCCACTTGAGTCTCAAAAAGTTATCGCGAATGTTCGCAAATGTCGCAAATCTTTTTGAGACTCTAACGTCCTGGGAAAATTTTTTAAAATTTTTCTGACGCCGGATTCGTACTCAGCGGTTGTCAGAGCAACATATAGGGCGAATTTTGGGTCAAAATTCGAAAATTTTGTCCCACCCCTATTTCTAAATTGGGTACGTACGCCTTTTGGGGAATTTAGGGATTTTTTAATCCGACATAACTTTTTTTGGGGTGGAAGGATTGAGACGGGGTTTTTTTCATAAAATCGAGTAAAAAATTAGGTATTTTATCACCCGAGAAAATTTCGAAAAAAGTTGAAACTGAACCTGTAGGGGTCGAATTTCGAAAAACCCAAAATTTTTCGGTTTTTCGAAAAAATTTCGGGTTTTTTGCCGGCAGTTCGGGGCGTAGTTATTTTTCCTGGATCGAGCAGATTTTTCTGCATATTGTTGGATTTTAAAATGTTCAAAGAAAGTTAACTTTAAAAAAGTTATGATTTTTTGAAAATTTGGGTAATTTTTTTGGTCGAAATTTTAGGCCAAAAAATATTTATAATAATCTTCCAGTTCGGTTAAAAAAAGTCCCTGGCCCGAACGAAGTCAGAATATTCTTCATAAAAATGTACATATTTATAATTTAACACACATTTTGTTCCCTTTTTTGGCTGTACTTTAGTACGTGGGTGCAGGCTTTAAATTACAAATGTTATATCATTTGAAAGAGCTAGTCGAGCTGAGTCGAATGCCATCAAAATTAGCTCTAGGAAAAATTTTTGAACCGAGATACAGGCGATTGAAAATCGAAAAACCATAGGGGGACCAAGCACTTTTTTGGGATGAAAAATTCGAAAATGCAAATGATACCTCATTCGAAAGAGCTCCTCGAGCTGAGTCGAATAACACCAAAATCAACGAAATCCGACTTGATTAGACAAAGTTATGATCTTTTATTTTAGCTCCTTACCTATGGCATCTGTGGAGATTTTTGCTGCTACGGAGGCCCCAAATACGTCCAGAGCAAGGGAGATAGGAATAGGTTTATGTTACGAACCCAGACCCATCGCCCGTAGACTCCCCGCGAGGCGCGTGCCGCAAAACCCCGCGCGAAGCGCGGGTTTTGCACAAGCGCCTCGCCGACGCTCCATAGGTTTAGGTTTTTTGTTTATTTTTTGTGTCATAACTTTGTCTAATCTTGTCCAATCACGGTGATTTTGGTGTCATTCGACTCAGCTCGTCGAGCTCTTTCGAATGAGGTATTATTTGTATAAAAAATTTTTTATTCCAAAAATCGCCCTTTTGGACCTTCGATTTTTAGGAGTCTATATCTCGGTTCATTCAAGTCGGATTCCGTTGATTTTGGTTTTATTCGACTCAGCTCGACGAGCTCTTTCGAATGAGGTATAATTTGCATTTTCGAATTTTTCACCCCAAAAAAGTGCTTGGTCCCCCCTATGGTTTTTCGATTTTCAATCGCCTGTATCTCGGTTCAAAAATTTTTCCTAGAGCTAATTTTGGTGGCATTCGACTCAGCTCGACTAGCTCTTTCAAATGATATAACATTTGTAATTTAAAGCCTGCACCCACGTACTAAAGTGACCCCCTTTTTTAAATATTTAAAATTAATTTTTCGAATTTTACAAACTGAAAAAATTTTTGCTTTTTAAATTTATTTTCGGCTAAACTACAGTTTCCGGATCAGGCTCAGAATTGGAGGATTTATATGTCATTCGAAAGAGCTCGTCGAGCTGAGTCGAACGACACCAAAATTATTCAGCGGAAAAAATTCTGAGCCGAGTTACAGACCCCTAAATTTCAAAAAACCATAGTAAAACAAAAAACCATAGTAAAGTTCAAAAAACCAAAAAACCATAAAAAAACCATCTAATATTCCTTTAAAATCCTCACCTAATTTAACAAACAAAATCTTTCAAAACAATGTTAAAACAAAAAATACTAATAATACCACCAAATATTCTCAAGAATGGATTGGTGTGGTTTGTTGAAGTATATTTACATAAGTATATATCTGAATAACCTGACATTCATTTTTTTCTCAAAAATGTTGACTTATTTTTACATTCCAATCCTACCTTGACCGTAATCTGATACTTTTAATTAAAATTTTTGAAAATAAATATTTTTTGTTTAATTTTATATTTTTTTCCGTTTAACAATTTTAGTCAATCTTTTAGTCAATCTTCTTCTAATTTAATTGTATTTTAATTTATTTATTTAATTAAAATAATTTATTTATTTGTTTTAGACACATACTCGAAAACATTCTGGATATAAACCTTTCTCTTGTGATTGTTGCGAAAAAACATTTCAAAGAAAAGTAAAAACAAATAAGTTAATTAATTTTTATGAAAGAATATTTTTAAAAAAAAAAGGTTGACCGTCGCCGACATATGGAAACTCATCATTCAACATATTTAAGAAGAACAACAATACCTTTAATAGAAACTAATAGTTGTAGTAATAGACAAAATGAATTAAGAAAAAATATTATAAAATCTCCAAAAATTACTAAAAAAAAATAATACTAAAAAAAACCTCCTGGTGGCCCTTCTGTTGGGGGATTTCGCTTTCAAAAAATCAGGCTCCTCAGCGTTTGCCGAGGGATTTTTTGAGTAGTACATTGGTCCTACAACTTTTGACGGGCTATTCAGGAAAACTCTAACATCGGCGCCAAAACGTACCTCCGCGCCGAAACGGCTGTCGGTAAAATTCAAACGGCTGTAACTCGGAAACGAAAAGTCAGATCAAAAAGTGGTTGGGGAAAGGGCACTGAAGCAGTTCAAGGGCTATAACTCTAAAAAAATTTGGAATCCGGGGATCATGCCCTGAGGCGGTAGGCGATGACAAAAATTCACCGATTTTCGGTGGTTTGACCTACCGTGTCCGACGAAATTCACCGACAATTTACAAAATATACACCAATCGAAAGCTCTCATCGAGCTGAGTCTGAAAAAATTAGTTTAAGTTTTTCTGACCATTTTGCAAAAAGTTATAAAACGCCAAAGGGTCAAAATGTCCAGGACCCCTATCGGGAAGGGTGGCTCCCATTGGGTCTGATTATAACTTTGCTTATGAGAGTCCAAATCGCTCCAACTCTTTTTTCATATGTTAGGGCCCTAAGTGTACTAAAATTTTGTTGTGGGACATTTGAGTCTCGGACTTCGATTTGGGGGTGATATGGTTCAAAAGGTCGAGGTCGAAAAATCGACTTTTTGTAGGAGGTCGAGTCACCCGTTTTCGATAGCCTAAGTGAAAGAGCGTCCCCTGGCGGTCAGAAAAATATATACTTTGTTGGGGGTCCACTTGAGTCTGAGAAAGTTATGGCCAAATTGGCCAAATGTCGCAAATCGGTTTTTAGACTCTAACTTCCCGGGGAATTTTTCAAAAATTTTTCTGAGACCGGATATCGACTCAGCGGGTCCTAAAGCACCATATAGGACGTTTTTTGACCCAACATTAAAAAATTTTTTTCCCTCGTGTTCCCTTGTGGGCCCAAAACATTTTGTCGTTTTTTATGGGTAGCGGTCTTTTGTACCTTTTTTATATCTCGGGAACGGCTGATGGGAATTGGATGGGACTTGGGGGATATTAGGTAAACGGTCATGAGGAGTTTAATGGGCATGGTCATTTTGGTGCCGCACTTGAGTGTGGCACCGAAATGGCCGGATAAAAAATTCAAAGTATTATAACGGGTTTTTGAGAAGTGGGGGGTTTTTGGGCCTGGGAGTGATGTTGTAGGGTAAAGTGAGGGGAAGTTATAAATAGTTGGCCACTTGAGTCTCGGGTGAACTTTTGGGGGTCATATGGGTCAATGAGTCAGGGTTTCACAGTAAAATTTTTTTAAAGAGACGGGTCTGCTTTTTTCGATTACCTATTCGAAAGCCCGTCCCCTGGGGCTCCGAAAAAGGTATACTTTGTTGGGGGTCCACTTGAGTCTCAAAAAGTTATGGTCAATGTGCGCAAATGTCGCAAAACTTTTTGAGACTCTAACGTCACGGGGAATTTTTTTAAATTTTTTCTGAGACCGGATATGGACTCAGCGCATGTTAATGCCCTATATGGGCCGTTTTTAAACACAAAATATCTAAATTTTTTTCCCGACCTCATTCCAAAAGGGGTACCCCTTTTGGGGGATTTTCGCGATTTTTTAAATCGCCATAACTTTTTTGCTATTTTCGGATTTGGATCGGGTTTTCTTTATAAAATAGAACTAAAAATTATAAATTTTTAGAGCCTAAAAAATTTCGAAAAAAGTCTAAATTGAACCCATAGGGGTCGAATTTCGAAAAACCTAAAATTTTTCGGTTTTTCGAAAACATTTCTGGATTTTTGCCGGCGGTTCGGCCCGAGGGTATTTTTACTGGATAGAGCAGAATTTTCCATTTAAAGGTAACAGTTTTTCATATGTTAAAAGTTCAGTTGATGGTCGTATTGATGTTGATGAACCAGCGCAGTACGCAAAAATGATTTATCGAAGTCCTACGGAGGCCTATTCTCGCTTAATGGGATACAAATATGCTTTCCTTTCCCATACGGTTATAGTATTGCAGATTCATTTACCAGATAATCAAAAGTTATTTTTTAATTCTAAAACTGCTCCTACTGTTCTTGCAAATGTTGAAGATGGCATACTTCCAGATACCCATCTTACTGCTTATTGGACTTTATGGCGAAAAAATATTAACGATCCCGTTATTAGGAGTATTCTTTTTGAGAATTTACCCGAATCATATTCGTTTGATAGCAAGGAGAAAGTATGGCGTAAAAGGAGAATGGCTCAAATTAGAAAAATTACTAAGCCTATTATAGGAAGAATTTTGTCCGTTTCTCCAAGAGAGCCAGAAAAATTCGCGCTGTATGTCCTTACTAAACATTTTCCGGGTGATCCTGATGAGCTAAAAAATGTTAATGGTCATGTTTGTACATCTTTTGCTGATGCTGCCCGGTTAAGGGGTCTTTTTGAAGATAATGGTGTGTGGGAGCGTACTTTAAGAGAGGCGTCTTTTTCGTTAAACCCCTCACAAATGAGGCAATTATTTGCAAATATACTTGTATTTGGCGGGACAGAAAGATGTGTTATTGATGGTTATGTCTTATGGGAAATGTTTAAGGACCAAATGTATGATAGGAGACGGTGTTCAGACGCAGAAAAACTTTTACGTATAGATAGAGCGTTAGCGATAATTGAACGATATTTGTTAAGTAATGGTCGCACTATGGACGAGTTTAGCCTTCCTTTACCAAACAACCCGCTTATAAATGATCCAGATAGAGCTTTAGATGCTTTCTTTTTCCCAAATAATGTTAATAGTGATGAACTGGACGAAACAGTTGACACTTCTGCTTTAGAAAGAGCGAATTTAAATACAGAACAAGATAATTTTTTTAATATGATTCGTGATGCAGTTTTTGATCCAAATTCTGTTAATAAATATTTTTACTTGTCCGGAGATGGTGGCACGGGTAAAACATTTTTATTAAATTATGTTCTTTACCGACTTAGGAGTTTAAATTTAAAAGTTTTGCCAACCGCTTCAACAGGTATTGCTGCAACGAAATTTTATGCAGGGGGTATGACTTTTCACTCTGCTTTTCGTTTTGGGATTAATGTTGAACCTGGGAAACTTCCTTTAGTAAGGTTTGACAGTTTTTTTGGGCGAAGGATTATAGAATGTGATGTCATTATTATTGATGAGATTACCATGTTACATAAGACTGTGTTTGAAAACGTAGACCTTTTATGTCGGACCATGGTTCTGCAAAACAAAGATCATCCTTTTGCCGGGAAAGTTGTAATACTTTCAGGAGACTGGAAGCAATCTTTACCCGTAGTTAATGATTCTACTTCACCTGTTGCTCAAGTTGCTGCTTCCATTCAATCCTCTCATTTGTATCCTCTTTTTCACAAATTTAGACTTGTGCAGAATATGAGAGTGATTCCATCTGAGATACAATTTAAGGATTGGCTTTATACTATTGGTACTGGGACAATCGGTGATGTTGTTAATATTCCACCCAATATGATAGTTAATTCCCGCCAAGAACTTTATGATTTTGTTTTTGATCAAGGGTTTACGATTGCAAGTAACGAACTGTTAAAAAGATTGATATTAGCACCAACAAATAGGGTAGTTGATGCCATAAATTCTGAAATTATAGACATGATTGATTCACCTGAGCACGAATACTTATCTATTGACAACCCAACAAGTGAAAATCCGTTAGTATATAATGCTGCTGATTATGATGTTGCGCAATTGAATAGACTTACTCCTATAGGGATGCCAGCTCATAGTATTAAACTTAAAGTTGGCTCAGTAATCGTATTACTTCAGAATTTAAATACCCAAAAATCTTTGTGTAATGGTACGAGATTAATTGTCACCAATTTACTGTCCAATCTTATTGAAGCGGAGACAATAAATATTGGATCTGATCATGGTATTAGGGTTGGCATTTGTCGTACCAGAAATTCATATGTTGATATTCATCCAGACGGAGTAAGCTTTGAGCGTTTTCAGTTTCCTGTTCGAGTAGCCTTTTGTATGACTATCACTAAAGCTCAGGGTCAAACTTGTGATCGTTTGGGTATTGATTTTAGTGATGAGCCCTTTGCTCATGGACAATTGTATACAGCTTTATCACGAGCTCGAAGTAGTGAATTTATTAGAGTTTTTGCTCCAAATAAAACAAGAAATAATGATGGAGGTGTTCCAATAAGAAATGTTGTTGCCAATGGAATTACTTTTGATTAAATTTAATGTAAAAAAGATAGTTTTTTGTTGAGCTTTTTAATTTGTTCTTGAATGTTGTATTGTGGTAATATTTTTGGTTGAGTTTTTATTATTTATATATCCTTTGTTGTGGAATGGTTTTTTCGGTTTTATATTTAATATTTTATTTGGGGTATGAATTATTTACTTTTGACTGAAATGGTTTTGAATTTACAATTTATTTGTTTGTGATTGTTATTTTCGTTTATTAAAAGTTGTGTTTAATTTATTTGTTTTTCGTTTGAGTGAAGTATATTTAGTATTTTAGTGGAGTTTTTAATTATATTATATAAAATAATATTTGTTGTGTTTTTCCTTTAATGTGGAGTTGATTAGATTTTTTAGAATATTTTGATTGAAATGGGTATATTTTTTGTAATATTGATGTAATGTTGTTTCTATTTATATTATTCTTTATGGGACGGTTTTTTGGGTTGTAATATTAAAAAATAGTATTTTTTGGGGTTGTATTATTTAAAAAATTAGTATTTTTGGGGTTGTTTTTAAACAGAATTTTATTTATTTAATTATTTTTATAGTTTAGTTTAAATTTATTTTTTTATTCACTTTTATGTCCAATAGGGGCATAATCGCACGGGAGGCTTTATGCCAACCGGTTAAGTATTTCATTGTTGTTTATTATTTATTTAATTATTATTCACTTTTATGTCCAATAGGGGCATAATCGCACGGGAGGCTTTATGCCAACCGGTTGAGCAATTTCTTTTGTTTTTTATTTATTTGTTTATTTATTTTTCACTTTTATGTCTAATAGAGGCATAATCGCACGGGAGGCTTTATGCCGACCGGTTGAGTATTTCGTTGTTGTTTTTTAATTATTTATTTATTGCTTTTAATTATTTATTATTCACTTTTATGTCCAATAGGGGCATAATCGCACGGGAGGCTTTATGCCAACCGGTTAAGTATTTCATTGTTGTTTTTTTGTTTTTAAGTATAATTTAATAGTATTTTATTATTTATTTTGGGGATTTTTATTATTTATTTTTTTATTATTTATTTTTGGGGTGGGTCCCTCCCACGGGGTACAGGGTTTGCCCGTTTACCTCCGTGCACCTCCACGTGGTGTACCCTGGGCATTGTTGTATAATTATAAAATGTTATACAACAATGGCTAAGCACGGTAAAAAACGGGATGGTTTAAAATATAAAAATTGTAAATGTTTCTAGCAGCGCGCGAAGCGCGCCCCAAAGCCGATAGGCTTTCCAACGGGCAGAGCATAAAAAATCCAAAAGTATTGTAACAAAACCTATTGCATACGTAAGTTACCGCCATCGCATACGTAACCCACAGCTAGTTTAATATATTATATAAAAGTTTTGGCAGAATCGCTTTAAAAATTTAGAAGTCTTTACAGAGTTGAGATAATGGGCTGAAAGTTTTACATGTCCGGGGTCAAATTTTAATGTCTATATAGGAAAATTATGGACGGAATTTTTTAGGAACCCCTTGGTACCTAAATAATATAGGTGCCGGGGCTATCTCGGGACTGGGTACTGATACGTTTGTCGGACTAACGGGAGGGCACTTCTCCTCGATTAGACGATGTCAAACAAAAAAAAATCGAAGTCGAAATTCGAATTTGAAGGGTACTTATGCTTGACACAAAATTCAGACTTTTCGGTTAATTGTCAGGTGTGTCGGGATTTAAAATTCACGAATTTTCAAAATAACTCGAAAATGGATAAAGATAGCGGAAAAATTCTGCTGGTAGGATTTTAAGTTGGGATAGGTAGATATAGGTAGGAAAAATTTCAAAGTCGAAATTCAAACCCGAAAGTCGATATGCCTCTATAAAAATTTCTGTAAGAGAACGGTCTTACTGATAATTGTCGGATTTCTTCAATTTGAGGAAATCCTGGGGGCAAATCTCATAGTTGAGAGAGAAATTTTGATTGATAGGAGAAATTGGAAGCAGAAGCAAGGGTAAACTTGAAGCAGAAGCAAGTTTCAAGTTTAAGTATGGGAAGTTGAAGCAAATGAGGGGAAATTCGAAGCAAGATCGAAATTAGGGATCCGGGATTTCGGGATTTTTAGGGATTTTGGAATATGGTCGAATGAGTAGTCATTCGAAAGCGGATAATGAGGGGAGTTGAATGGGATAAAGGAGATTGTCGAAAGTCGAAGTTCGGACTTCGAACTTCGAAATCCGGGTTTTTCGGGATTGGGAGGTATGGGTGAGTGGATAGTCATTCAAAAGGGGATGATCAGGGGAGTCTAATGGGATAAGGGATAATGTCGAAATTCGAAGTTCTGAGTTCGAACTTCGAAATCCGGGTTTTTCGGGTTTGGGAAGTGTGGGTGAGTGGGTAGTCATTCAAGAGGGGATGATCAGGAGAGTCTAATGGGATAAGGGATAATGTCGAAATTCGAAGTTCTGAGTTCGAACTTCGAAATCTGGTATTTTTGGTGTTAGGAATGGGGTCGAATGAGTAGTCATTCAAGAGGGGATGATCAGGGGAGTCTAATGGGATCAGGGATAATTTCGAAATTCGAAGTTCTAAGTTCGAACTTCGAAATCCGGGATTTCGAGATTTTTTAATATGGGCATGAGGGTAGTCGTTCCAGAGCTGGGAGTGAGGGGAGTTGAATGGGATAAAGGATTAAGCATAAAGTCGAAGTTCGGAGTTCGAACTTCGAAATCCGGGATTTTCGGGATTTTGTAATATGGTTGAATGAGTAGTCATTCGAAAGCGGATAATGAGGGGAGTTGAAAGGGATAAATGATAAAGCCAAAAGTCGAAGTTCGGAGTTCGAACTTCGAAATCCGGTATTTTCTGTGTTAGGAATTGGGGTCGAATGAGTAGTCATTCAAGAGGGGAGGATCAGGGGAGTCTAATAGGATAAGGGATAATGTCGAAATTCGAAGTTCGGAGTTCGAACTTCGAAATCCGGGATTTTCGGGTTTGGGAAGTGTGGGTGAGTGGGTAGTCATTCAAGAGGGGATAATGAGGGGAGTTCAGGGGGATATGTTAGAAGTTCTGAAAGTCGAATTTCGAAGTCGAACTTGGTGTTCAAACTTTCCGGGATTTAGAATATTGATGTGTGGGTAGTCATTCGAAAGCGAATTTCGAGGGGGGATCAATGGGATATGTCAGAAGTATTAAAAGTCGAATTTCGAAGTCGAACTTCGAAATCTCGGATTTTCATAATTTTTTAAAAGGGGTCGAATAGGTAGTCGTTCGAAAGCTGGGATTGAGGGGGGATCAATGGGATATGTTAGAAGTAGTGAAAGTCGAATTTCGAAGTCGAAATTCGAATCCGGGATTTTCAAACATTGCCGAATGGGTAGTCATTCGAGAGCTGGGATTAAGGGGGGATCAATGGGATATGTTTAGTGTCGAATTTCGAAGTCGAACTTCGAATCCGGGATTTTCGGAATTTCTAAATATGGTCGAATGGGTAGTCATTCGAGAGCTGGGATAAGGGGGGATCAATGGGATATATTAGAAGTTGTGAAGGTCGAAGTTCGGAGTGCGAACTTCGAAATCCGGGATTTTCGAAGATTTCGAATATGGTCGAATGAGTAGTCATTCGAGAGCGGATATTGAGGGGGGATCAATGGGATATATTAGAAGGCGAAATTATAAGTTCGAAGCTCGAACTTCGAAATCCGGGTTTTCCGGGATTTCGAAATATGGGCGTATGGGTAGTCATTTGAGAGCGGGGAGTGACGGGAGTTCAGTGGGATGTAGGAGAATGTCGAAACTTGTCCTGTAGAAGTCGAAGTTCGAGATTCGACATTTCCGGGATTTGAGGTTGCAAGGGATATGGTCGAATGAGTAGTCATTCGAAAGCATATCTAAAGTGGATTCCAACGGGATTAACCAAAAAGCCTAATTTCGAAGTTCGCAGTTCGAGATCCGGGATTTGAGTCTGGGACTTAAATGGTTTTTGGACCATAACTTTTTGGGAAAATTTTTTAGAATTTTTTCGTCTTCAGATTCGGACTCAGCGTGTCTGATTACACCATAAAACACGTTTTCTTTGTCATCTGAAGTGAGGGCGAGGGCCGAAGGCCCGAGCTGACACACATCTAAAAGGAAGGGCGATGGCCGAAGGCCCGAGCTACCACCCATCTAAAAGGGAGGGCGAGGGCCGAAGGCCCGATCTGACACCCATCTAAAAGGGATGGCGAGGGCCGAAGGCACGAGCTAACACCCATCTAAAAGAGAGTCGCGAGGGCCGAAGGCCCGAGCTGATACCCATCTAAAGTGAGGGCGAGGGCCGAAGGGCCGAAGGCCCGAGATGACACCCATCTAAAAGGAAGGGCGAGGGCCGAAGGCCCGATCTGACACCCATCTAAAAGGAAGCGCGAGGGCCGAAGGCCCGAGCTGAACACCCATCTAAAAGGAAGGCGAGGGCCGAAGGAGGGCGAGGGCCCGAGCTGACACCCATCTAAAAGAGAGTGCCCGAAGTGACTCTAAGTGGAAGGATGAGTCCCAACTGAGGGTCGGTGCGATTCGAGTCGATTTTCGGAAGTCTAAGTGGAAGGATGAGTCCCAACTGAGGGAACACGAGGCCGAAGGCCCGAAGTGACTCTAAGTGGAAGGATGAGTCCCAACTGAGGGAACACGAGGGCTGAGTCCAAATGGGAAGGATGAGTCCAAATGGGAGGTAGACGAGGGCCGAAGTGACTATAAGTGGAAGGATGAGTCCCAACTGAAGGCTAATCTTTTGTTCCAGGCATAAAAAATCGCTAGCGGCGCGCGAAGCGCGCCCCCAAAGCCGTTAGGCTTTCCAACGGGCAGAAGTATCGTAACCTAAAGAACCCCCCGATGAATTTTACTGCCACAGTATCTTAATCCGACCCCAGTGGTCAAACCCATCGCTAGTTCAAATAAAACAAATAAAGGTAGTTAATTAATAATTAATTTCTAAAAAATTCAAAATTAGCCTAAAATCAAAAAGTTTCTTCACAAAACAAATAAAAATTATTTTGTTTTTTCTTTTGAATGTGCATTAATTAGTTTTTATGGAAATTTATTTATTGTTTTTTCAATTATTTGGAAATTACATGGACAATATTTACATAAAATGCTTACACAATCTTTTTTATTTATTTCACATTTACAAATTCAAAAAGGTTTAGGAATTTTATTTTAAAAAATTTTAATTTAATTTAAGCCCTTTATCCTGAATTTGGTTTTTGGAATATTTTAGCAATTTTAATTAGTATTTTATTTCAATTTGTAGCAGGATATTTTACACAAAAATATATCAAAATGTTTACAAACACATTTTATTAATTTTCTTATAATTTTTTACAAAATATTTTGAATGTTTAAAAATATATAGAATATCTGAAAATATAAATATTTAAAAAATCTTTTTTACGTTTATTTTATTTGTGGAAATGCCATTGATGGTTTGGAAGATTCATCACTATCTTCTGATCGCCAAAGTTGTGTAACTGTTTTTATTTGCGTATAAAAATTTAGTCCTGCACGACCATAAAAATTAGCATCTCCAAGAAAACTAAAATTTATATTTAGTAATTTCAAAATTATTTTTCTTTCTACCTTCCACGAGAGCCGGTAAATGAAAACATTGGAAGAGGTACTGGAATTGGGACATTAATTCCAACTTGTCCAACATCTATCTGTGAAGTGAATTTGTGGGCAGCAGCACCATTTCGAGTGAAAATTGCCGTACCATTTCCATAAGGGTTTTCATTAATTAAATTAACAGCATCTTCCAAAGTGTCTACTTCGAGTACACAGAGGACAGGGCCAAAAATTTCTTCCTAAAAGTTATTTCTAAAAATATTAATAAAATAAAGTTACCTTATAACAAAGCATTTCTGGTTTAACACCTGTAATCACAGTTGCTCCAACAAAATTTCCTTGTTCAAAACCATTTACTCGAATTCCTGTTCCATCCAATGGAACTTTAGCACCGTCTGCCTTTGCTGACTCAACTAATTCAACAATTCTCCTTTTCGCCTTTTGTGAAATTACTGGCCCAATTTCTGTTCTAGCGTCCCACCCCGGACCAACAACTAAACGACGGGCACGTTCAACCAATTCAGGAATCCATGCACGTGCTTCCCCAACAAAAACAGCAGTAGAAAGTGCCATACAGCGTTGCCCAGCAGCACCAAAAGCTGCGGCCGTGACCTTTTAAGATAATTAAAAAGTTAATATTTTTAATTACCTGATTAAGCGCATGTTCCTTATTTGCGTCAGCCAAAACAACACCATGATTTTTTGCACCCAAATTTGATTGCACTCGTTTTCCGTGTTTGGCCCCTTCCTCATAAATATATTTACCCTAAAGAAAAAATTGCTGAAAAATATTGAAATAATGTTAAAAACCGCTTGATCACTGCCAACGAAGGAAATTGCTTTAATATCTGGATGTTGACAAATAAATTTCACAGCATCATGTGTCCCGTGAATAACATTAACACATCCATCTGGTATACCCGCTTCCTACAAAAAACAAATTAAAAGTAAATTTTTGTTC
Source organism: Meloidogyne incognita (assembly GCA_036172945.1). Taxonomy (NCBI): domain Eukaryota; kingdom Metazoa; phylum Nematoda; class Chromadorea; order Rhabditida; family Meloidogynidae; genus Meloidogyne; species Meloidogyne incognita. The sequence continues at coordinate 2,718,216 of JARQAC010000025.1, forward strand.
AACCTTTGCTAATTCAACAAGCATTAAAGTAGCACCAGGATCCTGCTCTGAAGGTTTTAACAACATTGTATTTCCGGCTACTAGAGATAGAGGCATCATCCATAGTGGAATCATCGCAGGAAAATTAAAAGGACAAATTCCTCAAAAATAATTTTTGTATATTTCAACAATTAAATATTCATACCCGCTGTAACTCCAAGTGGCAATCTCAAACTATAAGTCTCCATATCTGCTGCAATACTGAAATAAAAAAATATTCTTTTTCTAAATTAGATTCCTTACTTTGGCAGATGCTCACCAAGTAACATACTTGCAGCATTACATGCAAATTCCACAACCTAAAAAATTATTCTAATTTTTGAATTCATTATACTAATTTAAACAAAACCTGTAATCCACGAAATACATCACCTTCAGCATCAGCAAGTGTTTTGCCTTGTTCGCACGTGATATTCTCAGCAAGCTTTTTTTGATTCCGTTTAATTAGCTCTTGAAGCCTTAAATCCAAAGAAAATATTAATAAAATCAAAAGGCAGTAAGGATTTTATTGCCAAAGTAAGGACTTTATTCAACAAAATCTTATTAACAGTTTTACCTAAACATGCATTGTTGTCGAGAAATTATTGAGGTATTTCGCCAAAGTTTAAATGCATCACGACAAGAATCAACCGCACTCTCCATTTCTTCTTTGGTTGATTCTGGAACTTTACCAATCAACTCATTGGTAGCCTAAATTGATAATTAGCATTAAAAACTTAATAACTAGCATTAATAACATAATTAAAAATAAGTTAATTATAAGTTAGTTACTCCTAGTACAAATTTATTTTTAAAAAATTTACCGGATTAAATAAATCAATCCATTTGTTAGTCTTTGACTGAACAGCTTTTCCATCAATCCAGAGTGGAACTGCTGACGAATTATCAGAAACAAAACGCTCAGAAAGAATCGCCAACCGTCTTGCAGCTAAAAACATTTCTCTTCAAATTAAAATTTGGCGAAATCTTGCAAAAATCCTGAATTGTTTAGAAATTAAAAAATTATTGTTAGAATAGAGATATTCATCTGCCCCGGATATGTTCGGAGCTTAAATTAAAAAATGCTCGAAACTATCAATTAAACCAAAATAAATTTGTATTTAGAGTACAACACTTTAAAAAATTAAATTTTTCTTAATGTCATTTTATGAATTGTCCCAGTCACATTTCCCTTTAAAAAGACTAATCAATCAATATTAAAAAAAATTTGTTCAAGTAATATTAATACTTGTTATGTATGTAAATCAATTAATAATAAATGTCAGAATTTTAAAATACAGTCGCGAAAATATATTATCTCCAAAAAATTAACATAATACATATATTTGTGATTAGAGAGCTGTTTAAACCTAATTTTCTTCAATTCTTTAAAAAATTTAGTAAAAGAATTTTAGTTCTCTCTAATCAAACTAGCAAAATTAATTTATTAAAAATTTGAGAATGGACGAGGCTAGATAAAAAACGAGAATACAAATTTATAAAAGAGGAACCTCACTTTTATGTCACACTACTTTCCCAACACATGATTTTTCGTAAACAAGCAAAGTAATGTTTTTTTTTAAAAACTTGCTCACTTTTGATTTTTAATTTTCCGTATGCATAACTAAAAGATGATCTAAAATTTTATTTATATTAGTGTTCGGCACGAGACGAGATATCGACGATATTTTTCGAGATATCGCGAGATTTTTTTCGAGATTATCGATCTCGATCTCGTCTCGATCAATTTTTGAAAAAATCGAGATTTTTCGAGATCGAGATTTTTCGAGATTATCGATCTCGATCTCGTCTCGGTCAAGTCAGAAATCTCGCGAGATTTTTCGATATTTCGATATTTTTAAAAAAGATTTTTCGTGATCAGTATTTATAAATTTTGGCGTTTTGTTAATTATTATTTGTTTCAATTAGTGAGCGGAACCGGACCGGATCCGGCCGGATTTTTCCGGAGTCCGGGTCAGGGCTGTACGCAATTGCGGATTGCGAGTTGCGGATTTTTTCAATTGCGTGCAGCCCTGGTACGGGTCCCAAATCCGGGTTTTTTCGCGATCTCCGGATTTTCTCCGGACCGGATTAATCCGGAAAAATCCGGCCGGATCCGGTCCGGCTCAATTGCCAAATCCGGAATCCGGATCCGAATCCGGCGATTTTTTTGTACCGGATTCGGGATTTGATCCGGTTCTGGGATTGAAATGTTGATATTCCTTAACCAAACCCTTCCATTGATTCATTACAAATATTAAATTTACATTTAGATCATAATTATATTGATTGAAATAAATTTTTATTCAATTCTAAGGGATTATAAAAATCTCGAAATATCGCGATAATCTCGAAAATTTTGGACCGAGATTTTTCGATATCGAGATTTTTCGAGATTATCGATCTCGATCTCGTCTCGATCAATTTTTGGAAAAATCGAGATTTTTTCGAGATCGAGATTTTTCGATAATCTCGATCTCGATCTCGAAAAATCGCAAATGCCGAACACTAATTTATATTGTGGAAGAGTTTGCCAGAAATTGAGGTATCCTCTATTAAAAAATGAAAAGAGTAGTAGAGATGGGTGGGTAGATGAGTAGGATTTATTGTAAAACATTTGTATAAAGTGGAAATTTATGGAAAAATACTTTTCTTACAATTTTAGTTGAGTAGAAAATATAATATAGAATAATATTAAAATATAAGAATAGCAGGCATGTGGCCAATCAGCAGGAATAATTATTTTAGCAATTAAGGACTTTTCCTCGCATATGCTATACTTCGACATACAACTTCATCAACAGTTTGTTCAATAAGGCTGAGATTTTCAGCTGATGAAGGGGCGGCAGATAATGGTGAAGATTTTGGATGTATAATATGTTGTTGGATTTGAGAGTGTTGGTCAAGAAGTTGCTGTGTTGATTCATCTAGGTCTTCATCGAATTGATTTTGTTCATCATTTGTTGGGGGTGTATCAGGAGGTGGGGTAATTGTTCGAATCTAAAGAAAATTTCAACTTTTATTTAAATTTATTTAAAAAAAGTAAAAAAATTGACCTATTTTAGGGATTTACACCATTCTTCTGTTTTAACTGATCTCTAATATATTTTTACCCTTTGATTTTAACATTTTAAGTATAACAGAAAGCCCAATATTTAATAAAAGAAAGATATCCCAATTTTTTAGCCTTTTCCTTTTTTCTAAATTAAACATCCATTTTATATTTTTATATATTTATATATTGTTGAACGTCTCCATAAAATGGGAACGTCATATTTTGGAAAATATCAGTGTAATTATTTTGGAATGTTGAATTATTTGAGTTATTGTCGAAGAAATTATTTAGCTACAATTTAATTAAAGTATATACGTAAATATTTTAGATTTTATTTTCAAAAAAAAATTATTTTGAAAATTACCTGCTGATAAGGAGCAGGCTCATCACATCCAAGTCCATTTCCATTTCGAGAGCGTCGACGTGCATTCATGAAAAAATTAGAAACTGTGGACATATCCAACCTAAGATGTTCGGCAATTGTTTGTTGCATTTCACGACTTGGCCTTTGAGTTTCTTTGAAAATTGCCTAAAAATATTTTTATGAAAATATAAATTTATACTGCTCTGAAAAACAACATTTGAACAATAAAATATACCTGCAATGTTCGTTTTTGAATATCAGTGAAAACAAGGCGTGGACGTTTTAATGGCTGTCCGTCTTCTCCAGCACTTCTTCGTCGGTGATGATGACGTGAATTCTGTGCAGGCGTTGGTGGTGGAATAATGCCTGAGGGCATTGGACCTTAAAATTAATTAGTATATTAAAATTGGTTTTAAAAGAATTTTAACCTTTATACATATCCAAAATACTTAAACGAATGTGTAAAGGCTGCTGCAACCAATTGTACATTCGTTTAAATGTCTCACGACCAGACTTTAGACGATTCCATGGCTTTGGATTACGCAAAAGATCAGAAAGAGTACCTTGACTACGGCATAAAATACGCTCAGCAAAAATAGCTTGAGGGATTGAATGTTGCTAAAATCAAATTTAAAAAATCAACAGAATTGTTGTTCAAAAAACCTTTAATTCGTAAGCAACACGCTTACACAAATCTTTTGTATCAATATAAATTTCGTCGTCAATTTCAGCATTTAAAGGATCAACCATTCCTGATGATTGATGATAAGAAGTCGGGGAAACAATTCCTTAATTTATAATATAAAATAAACTTTAAAATTTAATTTACCACTAGTAAGTTCAGACCCTAATGCGGCATAAACATCTATATTAATAGGATTGCTTGAAGCCTCCTGTGCTGCAGCAGCCAACTGATTATGTACAACAGCCTCTTCTTGTTGCTGTTGTTGTTGAAGTAGTAACTGTTGTTGTTGATTTTGAGACATTTTTGACTTAGAACGTCGAGGTGCAGGCATCGGAGAAGAAATAGCAGCAGGTGTAGGGGCATTTCCAGGGTGAATTAAATGTTGCTGAAAAATGTCTAAGTTTAATTTATAAAAAAGTAATTTTGTTACTAGGGATATCCTCAAAATAAAATATATTTTTCAAAAACAGCAAGAAACTATTATAAAACCTGAATCTGTAATCTCTGTTGGAGCGATTGTTGAGAATGGGCCGACTGTGATATTTGCTGAGGTCCCACAGATGCTGGAGGTCGAGAGTGATGGGCCATTTGATGAACAATAAAATGAGTAGGTTGAGGGCTAGACTGCTGAAAAAAAAGAGAAAAATAAAAAAAAAGAGTATTTTAAAACCGATTCTCGAGAAAGTGATGCAAGCAATGACGAAGTGATCTCAACATTACTAAGAGCTGGAGGTGTCTCAGCATTTGCCATCCTTTCAAGTTCTTGGGCGGTCGGTTGGCCTAATGAATATCCAGTCTCATAGTCATGATTCTAATAAAAAAATAAAGCAGTTTCACAAGCAATATGATAATTTTATCTGTTTACCTGATAACCACCAGTACCCATTTCAGAAGGGTTAATTTCTTCTTTTATGTAAGATACATTATTACGGCGAATTCCACTTAATAAATCGCTAGTCCTTCCACCACCCCCATTTGTCCTATGATGATGATGGTGATGAACTACAGAATTGGCAAGAAGTCCTAAAGCACTATTGTCATTATTCCGATTGCTCTCAAGTTGTAAAGGAGAAAGAAGACCAGCAGCTGTTCCATTGCCAAAACTAAAAAAATTGAATTAGATTAAGTATCAATTAAAAATTATAAAAAATATTTACGTCGATTTCTCGATCTGACTCGTGCCATGCATTTGATGATGTGATCCCTCCAGGTGGTCCATTGATTCCATCTTGAGTGATGAGATATAGTGAGAGGAGTTAGGCATTGAAATTAGATTTGCATAGCCACTGTAAATGAAAAAGAAATTAAAATAATTTTATAGAAGACAACCTGCTTCCTTGAACACAAACATTTGATCCAGAACCAGCCATACTAACCGTGGTAAGTGAAGCAAGTTGTGGTATTCCGGCCGACGTTCCTTCACCTCTCCCATCGTGGTGATTAACAGAAACGCCATGTAGACCATCAGCGTGCTGCTGAGGGGAAATAGTCTCCAAAAAATTTTCAGGTAATTCTTCAAAATGACGGGCTGGAGTATTGAAACTAATTTGAGGCTCTATTTGTAAAAAGCTAATAGGCAAACTGTTGCGCCTAAAATTAAAAAAAATGAAAATATATCAAGGAAATTTCTTAAATTTAATACAAAATTGATAAACAGTTTATAAAAAGAATTAAAAACAAAAAATACTTTGGTGTCTGGCCATGTTGCTGAATATTTCCACTACCACTATTAGAGGATGAATGACTACCAACTCCACATGATGTTACAGCTGGAGGTTCCATGAAGCTTCCAGTAGAAGCAAAAATATAATTTAAAAATTTATTTGAACTGTAATAGCAACCAAATAGAAATTTGTAAAACAAATTATCTGAAATAAAAAAAAACTTTAAATAATTAAGTGTTTAATATTTAAGAATTTAAGTAATTTAACTCTTGAAGGTGCAAAGAAAATGCTACTGATAATAACAAGAACAATTTTAAGAAAAACACATTAATTTCTACCCAAAACATTCTCTCACACACACGTACACAAGAAGGATGTAAAATGGCTACGAAATAGTAAAACCCTCAGCCAAATTTTGTTTGCATTTACGCCCTAATAGTTGTGTATGACTTCTCGCCCTTATTTGTAAATAGAGATAGTTAGGAAAATAGTGTGGAGTTTCTCTAACTCTCACTTTACTTTCTTATATTTTCTGTCCTTCTCTTTTAATGTTTAATGGAATTATTTTCATCGTGATTACTGTATTGGCGGAAATTTAAATTTGTTTAATGTTATTTACTGTATATGCTTGAATAATTACCCTGGGTGATTATTGTTTCAACCTCTCGCTAGATTTGAGAGAGGGTAATTATTCGAGCATATACAGTATCAAAATCCAGTATACGTAACTATTTATATAAAATAGTTATATAAATTAGTATATAAATTAGTATATATAAATTATATATAATTATATATAAATATATAAATTATATATATAAATTATATAAATTAGTATACGTAACTATTTCTATTTATCAATGTATAGTGTTAATAGGCTTGTTTGTACAATATCCCGTTTCCAAGAAGATTGCAAATCTCGATACTTAAGCTGAACCAATCTGACAATGATTGGAAAAGGAGTTCCATTATCCTCTTTAATGAGAAAAATGAAAGGAACTCAGCAGCTCCAAAAGTCGAAAACTTTGACACTATAACTTTATAAGTTTGGGTCAGGGCCAAGAAAGAAACCGGCAATAGTAAACCTACCTCGCTCTACACAATAGTTGTGTCGAATCGCAAAATTTTTGAGTGTGTCAGTTATTCTATTGTTATTATTATCAAGTTTCCAAAAAGATTTGATATGTTTAGAATAAAAGAGTAAGACTTTGGCCAGTCGAATGTTAGTTTGTTATCTTCAGACAGTCAGTCCGACTTTTAAACGGGATTACTAACATCGTTTATACTCTATCTGTAATGATCGAATCCATTCAATCAAGAGAAATTTTGTAAGAAAAATCCAAGGTTCATGAAAGCTTATAAGTGTGTTCCTATGAGCTAAAACTTATTTAATGGAAATCTCAAAATTTCCCATATATTGGTAATCTACTACATACATATGTAGTGTATGAATTTCTTTAATCCCTCCACTAATTTTATTATTTATTTTCCTAAAAAACGGACACAGAGAAATAGGACAAAAAATTTATAGGAAAAAACCCTCATTTTTCAGTAATACACAAATCAGTGCCAAAATTTTTATTAAAAAATATTTACAAAAATTTACAAAAAATATTTTGAAAAAAAAATAATCTAATTTTTAATTTAATCTTTTATTTTCAATTTATTTAAAATACAACAATTGTTTTTAACATTTCCTCATTTTTACATTCAGGCAAATATTCTTTTAATAAACAATTTTTGGTATTTTTATTAAATAAATAATTTTCTGGACATTTATAATCATAAATTTGAGAATTTAAACAAATAAAATAATAATTAGAACAATTTTCTCCATAAATTCCATTAAATAAATTAATACATTGATTTGAAACTTTAAAAGAAAATAATTTAAATTTAAAAAAAATTTCAAAAAAAACTTGGATTTTCTTTTATTTTTAATATTTGTTTTGGATTTTTTAATTGTTTTCCACTACATTCTGGCACATTTTCATCATAATCACATTGAGAGGCTTTTTGAGAATATTTTAAATTTAAAGGGCAATTAAATAAATAAATTGTTGTTCCCGTACAACTTTTTTAAATATAAATTTAATTTTTAAAAATTAATTTACCTATAATAAATCCCATTACATCCATAACTATAATAACCAATAGCTTTATTTGTACAATTAAATTCTTGATAAATATTATTTTCTTTTGTATAATGTTTTGTTGGTATATTTTTAAATAAACTTTAAAAGAAGAAAAAATATTTTTTATCAAAAAAACTTTTTTTTTGAATTTTTTGAAGTTGTTTTTTGGGGATTTTTGGAAAATATTCTGTTTAATTGTATGTAAAATATATTAGGGAAAAATATCAAAAAATTAAAACTGGATCACTGAAGGAAAAAGAGAAATTTGTATGTAGTCTTATTTTCTGCCCTTTTTTCGTGAAATAATAAATTAATTTTTTTGTCAATTTTTAATTTAAAAAAAAAGAAAACTTTTTAAAATTATTTCCTCCTCCTCCACAATTTTTAATATTTTCTCTAAAATTGCATTGTTGTTTATCTTCATCAAAGAAAAGACCTAAAGGGCAATCTAATTTATGTAAATATTCCCCTTCCTTTGCTGGACAAAAATAAAAATAATTATTGCAATTATTTGAATTTGTAAATAATTTATTAATTGTTTTATTTAAACAAATATTTGATGGTAATTGGTGGTTTTGTTGAAGAAAAAGAATTGTAGGGGTTGGCAAATTAATTGGACGTGGAGGTAATTGAATACCTTAATTTAAATATAAGCTTTTATTTATTTAATAATAATCTTTGGCAATTATTAAAATAAAATGAAAGGAGTGTTGTATGTAGTACTTTTCCGTAAACTTTTTTTAACCTCCCCGTTATCCCTTTTCTTCACTACATAATAGGAGAGGAATGTTAATTTTTCGATTTTTGTCAAAATTACCTAATTAAAATCTATAATTAATTTAATCTAAATTGTTTTAATTTTTATCAAAAATTTTATCTTCGCCTTTCTTTTGGTTAAGAATATTATTTTAAAATAAATAATCCTAATAACCCAAAAAATTTTATTAAATACTTATTCACTTTCTACATATTCAATTTAAAATATTTTTTAAAAATTTCTACCTTTAATTCCTTGTTGTGGAGTAGCAGAATAAATTAGTGAAGGTGCTGGATGTATATTAATTGGTGGAGGAGAAGAATAAATTAAAGGAATTGTTTGGTGTTGGTGTATTAATTTAGCTGTATATTGTTGGTGATTTATAGAACTTTTTTAATTAAAAATTAAATTTAAATTTTTAAAAAATTATTTTTTACTTATTTTCTTTTTGTTTTTTGGACAAACATTCTCTTTATATTGACAAGATACTTTATTTATATCAAATACCTTTAAATAATTTTAAATTAATTTTAATTTTTTTCTTTTAAAAAACCAAATTTTCTGGACATTTTAATATATTTAATTGTTCATTTAAACAGCTATAAAATAATGAAGAAACAAAACATTCTCCTTTCTCTTTTTGTTCATTATTTAAATTTCCTTTTGCATAATAACCATTTCTTTTACTTCTTTTTTAATTGAAAATTTAATTTAAATTAAATTCAAAATTAATTTACTTGCAACTAAAATCCTCAAAAGAACGAGTAAAAAAAGAAGAAGAATTACTTTAAAATGTAAATTTTAATTAAATTAAATTTAAAAAAAACTTTTTTGGTTTTCCACAAACTTCTTTATATTGACATAAAACATTAATTGGGTCAAAAACGAGATTAGCTGGACATTTTAATTGTTGAGGTAATCCCCCAACACCTTTTTTAAATTTTAAAATTTAAATTTAATTTAAATTTAAATAAATAAATACAAATATAAAAATTTGGAGAACAGGGTATTTTGTAATAATAACCATCAATTCTTTCTTTACAAGAAAAAGTACCAAAACTTTGAGGTAAAATTGGGGGTAATATTGTTGTTGTTTGGTGGATATTACTTTTAAATTTAATTAAAAAGATTTTCTTGTTTAAATTACCTCCTCTCTTTTTCTTTATTTTTTCTAGCACAATTAATTAAATATTCACATTTTCCAAAATTAAAATCAAAAACTAATCCTTCCGGACATTTTAATTCAATTTTTCTTTTACCAGAACAAACAAAATATTTATTTTGACAATTTTTTGAATTTAAATAAAAGCCGTCTTTTTTATTTAAACATTCATTTAATTGTGGTTGTGAATATATTAAATGGGGAGGGGGAAGAATTTTTAATTTATTATTAGATAATGAATATTCTAGTAATTGTTGTTGTTGAAAATTAGAAGAATTAATTGTTGTTGTCGTTAAACTAATTAAATTAATTCATTTAAAAATTTTTTTAAAAAAAGACACAGACACAGAACAAATACAAATTTAAAAAATAACTAGAATATTTAAATTCCAAACAATGTTATATTTAATTTTTTAAAGTATTTTCAGTTTCCTATTAATTAATTATTTAAATTAGTAGACAATTATTAGACAAGTATTATATTTACAAATAGACAAACTAATACACAAATTTATTTATTTATTAAATAATTTAATTTTTATTGCACATTAACATTTAATTAATTAATTACACAAAAACGAATATTTATTTATTTATTTATTATTTTTACTATTTTCCTTCTCCTTTTTTGCCACATTCAGCAGCAAATGTACATCCATTCTGTTTTGAGTCAAAAAGAGTTCCGGGCGCACAATTTTGTTTATAAGTATATCCACCAGTACAAATAATCCAAATTTGTTGACAATTTTGTTGATAATAATAACCATCAGCTTTTCCATGACAATTAAATTCTCCATAAGAGGGAGAGGATGGAGGAGGAGAAGGAATTTTGACTGTATCAGGAGAACCAGGGGGGACTTGTTGTGGAGTATAAACACTGAAAGAATTAAATATTTTAAAGAAAAATTTTTCCAAAAAAGCTCCCTTCCTTTACCTTGGTGGAGGAGTATATGGCTGTGGAGGGGTCTTTCCACATTCTTCTTTAAATGTACACTCAGCTTTTGTTGGTTCAAACAAAGTTCCAGCTGGACAGTATTGAGTAAAAGCACTTTCCCCACTGCAAACATAGTAATGTCCTTCACAAGCTTTTTGATAATAAAATCCATCCTTCCTTCCTTTACAACTAATTGGTGGAGGTGGGGGAGTTTGTGGTGGAGGAATTGGTGCTGGAGGAGAATATGGAGAAGGTGGTGGTGGTGGTGGAGGTGTTGGAGGTGGGGGACAATTTTCCTTGTAGTCACACTGTTTTGAGGCAATATTGAAGAAAAGAGAGCCTGGACATGTTGAGTAAGCAATTCCTATTTGGAGTAGAAAATTAATTTTAGTTAATAATTTAGTTAATTACCATTAGTGCAAGTATAATAATCTTTTGAACATCCATCCTTTACATAATAACCATCAGCTTTTCCGCTGCAATTGAAAGAAACGGGAGGTGGTACATAAGGCTGGATAGGTTGTGGGGGTGGATATTGTGGTGGTTGAGGAATATTGCGTTTTTTTCGGTATAATCCATAAGATGGAGGTGCAGGTGGTCCGTAGCTTGGGGGTGCTGGTGGTTGGTAGCTTGGAGGTGCTGGTGGTTGGTAGCTTAGAGGTGCTGGTGGTTGGTAGCTTGGGGGTGCTGGGGGTGCGTAGCTTAGAGGTGCTGGTGGTTGGTAGCTTGGAGGTGCTGGTGGTTGGTAGCTTGGAGGTGCTGGTGGTTGGTAGCTTGGAGGTGCTGGTGGTTGGTAGCTTGGAGGTGCTGGTGGTTGGTAGCTTGGAGGTGCTGGTGGTTGGTAGCTTGGAGGTGCTGGTGGTTGGTAGCTTGGAGGTGCTGGTGGTTGGTAGCTTGGAGGTGCTGGTGGTTGGTAGCTTGGAGGTGCTGGTGGTTGGTAGCTTGGAGGTGCTGGTGGTTGGTAGCTTGGAGGTGCTGGTGGTTGGTAGCTTGGAGGTGCTGGTGGTTGGTAGCTTGGAGGTGCTGGTGGTTGGTAGCTTGGAGGTGCTGGTGGTTGGTAGCTTGGAGGTGCTGGTGGTTGGTAGCTTGGAGGTGCTGGTGGTTGGTAGCTTGGAGGTGCTGGTGGTTGGTAGCTTGGAGGTGCTGGTGGTTGTCCGTAGCTGGGTGGTTTTGGCCTTAAACTTAATTTATTATTTATTTTCATTCAACTATCTGAAAAACTCCACCAACTTTTGTTTCCCACATTCTCCAGAATATTCACAGACTTGATTAACTTCATCAAAGACCAATTGTGGCGAAGCACATTGCATTACAGTTGTTTTACCGGCAGAGCAGTAAAAGAAATAAGAAGAGGTACAATTTCCAGCACCGTAGAGTCCATCAGATTTTTTGGAGCAGTCATAAGTAGGTGGTGGAGGAGGACCAGCAGTGGATGTTTGTACTGGTGGGGGTGATCCTCCACATGCAGGAACGTAAAATTTGTAGTCACAGTCTAAATATGTTTAAAAATATGAAAATAAAATCTAAAAAAATTATTTACATTTTCCAACAGCATAATATGCCAAATTTGGAGGACATTGGTAAAGGAATGCTCGTTGATTTGCACATTTCCAGAATTTATCAGTGCAACCTCCAGAAGGTAATTCATATAAACCATCAGGCTTTGAGGAGCAATCGAATTGTGGGGGAGGTGCTGGGCCATATGCAGGTGGAGGTGCTGGGTTATATGAGGGTGGAGGTGTTGGGACATAGCTCTGGAAAGTTTAGAAGGATTAAACTAAAAAGTTTGTTAACTGGAGGTGCATAAGCAGGAGGTTGTGCTGGCGGAGATGGAGGAACATAAGATGGTGGTGCTGGTTGTTGCGGGGGAATATATGCTGGTGGAGCGGGTGTAACTGGAATATAAACAGGTGGCGGTTTTGTAGTTGTTGGAGGATTTGGTTGAGGTGTTGGTCCATAAGCGGGAGGCGCATAAATTGGAGGAACAAAAGCTGGAGGTCCACCGGCAAATTTAGACATTGGTGCTTCATATCCTCCGAAACTATCCTCAAATGGACTACTAAAAATTAATTAATAGAATATATTTTTAAATGGAAGGAGTAGAAAAAATAAAATTCCTCACGAAGCTCGCATTTTTCGAACATTTCCTTGACCCGGTGCTCCTTCTTTAATATTTTTCAAATTAATTTTTTAAACTAAAAAAATATTTTTAACTATCAGTTTTGCATTTTTCCTTTCTATCACAAGCCCCAGCTTTTTGATTATATGCCAAACCATAAGGACATTCTCTTTCAATTTTCTTTCCATTATCACAAGTTATATACGTGGAAGAACAAACACTTGATTCGTATTCCCCATTTGGTTTGTCATTACAAGTAAATGGATCTTTAGCTCGATATAATTGATGGGAATAAGCAGATCCTCCATTTGCACAAATCGGGATTGATTGGGGTTCTTCACATTGATTTGTTCCGGGATTTAACTAAAAAAATGTTTTTACCCTTTTTTTAAATAAAATGGTTAATAATTTGAGGATTGAATCTTTAATTGAGGGAAGTTTGTTTATAAGAAAATAATTTTACTTTTAAATTATGATAGCAATTCATTGCCAATTCTCGTCCATTAGTGCAAATTGAATAAAAACTTTAAAATATATATTTTTATTAAAATATTTTCCTTTAAAAAGAAGTACCGACTACAACCCCAAACATAATTTCCATCGGGCAAATTAGCGCAATTCACTGGATTTCGAAATTGTGGCTCAGCTTTATTTAAAATAAATAAAAATATTTTTAATATTTTTTATTACCGGAAGAGACCAAAAGAATTAAATTAGAAATAATTAAAGAAAATAAAGGAATTAAGTTAAAAAACCTCATTTTTTATCTGGGGTCTTAAAAATAAAAATTTAAATAAAAATTTTGAAGCGTTAAAATTTAAAGAAACGAGGAGAAATTAATCTTCTAAAAATCCCCAAAATTAATATTTATTAAAAAATATTTTTATTTTTATTTTTTGTTATATAAAATAATTATTTTTCTTCAATTTATATACCCCTCCAAAATCAAAAAAAAAATCTTTTTTTTTCAAAATTTTATTTAAATAAAAAATGTTAAAATAATGAATAAGACAAAATGATTAACAAAAAAATAAAAATTTAAATGTTAAATATGTTGCTATTTTTTTAATAGACAAATGAGAATGGATGAGTGAGTGACTGAGGGACTGAGGACATTAAAATTTTGTTGCAAATAAAGAGGAGGACAATATTAAAATTATTTTTAATAAATGTTAAAATAAATGAATAAACAAATAAATACCTAAATCTATTATTTTAAATTGTTTTTTAAAAAAATTAATGAGAATATTTAATTGAAATTTAAAATATAAATATATGTAAAGCAAAGGTTAAAGTTCTTCCTTCCAGCCATTTAATTAAAGAAAAATTCCCGGATGATTAAATCTAAAACAATAAATAAATTTATAATCTTTCTCTAAACTTTAAATTATTACAATAAATATATTAAAAAGTTTTTTAAAAAGATATTTATTAGAAAGTAAAAAAAGGCTCTGGGAAGCAAGCGAAGAATCTCAAAAATCTGAAAAACAAATTACCGAAACTTTAAAGTTTAAAAATATTTTTGTTATTAATTTAAAGCAAAAATTGCTTTAGTTTTAAAAATTAGATTATTTAAAATTAAAAAGATATTTACATAATTAATTAATTTATTTATTTATTTAAAAAAAGGGAAATACAATTAAAAAAAGAGAAATGTTTTTGAGCCTTTTGTGAGATCACAAAATACAAAATTTGGAAATAATTTTTGAATCAAGAAAGTTTGTGTTAATCCAAATTTTGTTTTCAAATCGCAACAAATTATAAAAATTAAAATAATATTTTAGAATTCTTTTTTTTATTTTCTTTTTAAAAAAATAATGGCAGTAATTAATTGTTTATTTTGTTTTGTTTAAATGTTGCTGCATTTAACACAATTTAGAAAAACATCAAAAATTCCATCAGTTTGCAGACCAGATTCTATTGGACACCCTAATTCAACTGGAGGTAAAGGTAATTTGTCTGATGCAGCAAATGAGCACTAAAAAAGAATTTTTTTCAGAAAAATTAATTTTTAAATCCCCCCCCCCCCCCCCCCTCCTTCCTCAATTATTCCCCCTCCCCCCTCTTCTCCAAAAAATTAATTAAGACTAACAATTAATTTATTTGGATCAAATTTAGCCAAAGAACATTTATTTTCTGCACATTTGATGGCACATTCATTAATCGTTTGTGTTGGAATGGAATTTGTTGAATCAAGAATTACCCTTTTTGAATCAGCAATTGTTAGACTGTAGTTACAGTCTTTCAAATAAAGAATTTTTTTAATTTTTAAATTCCTCAATTCCTCTAAATACCTGTACATTTAATACAATTAATTAAAAAAGGGACAGTAGAAGCATGTTGGGTTGTTAAACGAATTGATTGAGTACAATTATCTTTCCCTTCAACATTTTTAGTTAATAAACAAACACCCCCAGAAGATTCATGTCCAGGGGTTGGAATAAAACCGGCAATTAAACAATTTGGCTTTAAAAAAGAAAAAAAATATTTTCTTTGATTAAATAAACACCAAACAGTTTCAAAACATTTTCTTGCACAATCAGCAGCTGTATCTGCAGGTACATCATTTGTTATATCAAGAAGGTGTAATTCAGGTACTGGATGGATATTAAATTCTACTCGTCCAGAACATTTTGTTGTTACTCCTAAATGTATTTTTTGAATAATTTTGTATTTTTGGTTTAAAATAATTGATAAACAAATATAAAAGTTGTTTATTAAATAATAGGGGTTTTGCTGGGAATTTTGGCATCGTACTTACTTAAGAAATAAGCAAAAAAATCTCAAATTTTTGATTTTCTGATCTTAAGAACAAGAATTTTAGATTTTAAGCCCCATAGGGACGTCCATCTACTGATAAAGGGGAATATTAGTACCGTAAAGATGCTAATCTGTTAATATTTTAAATTTAACAAGCCTTGTGGATTAATTAAATGATTATAATGTTGTTGTTCTTCATTTAAAAACCTTCTAAAATTATCTAAACTAAATTCATCTCTTAAAACCCTTTCATTTAATTTTTGTTTTTCTTCTTCTCCTTTTCCTTCTCCTTTTTCACATTTAATACATTTAATTGAAACAACTTCAGGTATTTGTTTAAAATTCCAATTAGAAACAAATTCTGTTTCATTTTCACATTTTTGTTCTAATTGTAATTCATTTAAATTAAAATGAAGTAAACAGGCAGAACGAGGAAAATGTGTAAATGCAGCTTTTGTACAATTTAATAAATAACAAGTTTTAACACATTCATAAACTGTTTCTGAAGCAATTATTATCTCAAATGATTGGGTATAATCTGTCAATATTTCTCCAGTAAATAATAATTCTCCACTACATTCTTAAAAAATTTTAAATTAATTCTGAGAAAAATTATACACCCCCAAAATTAACTCGATACCCCCACCCCCCCCCATTCAAAAAATCCCCCCACCTCCCCCCTCTTTATCTACCTCGATTTCCAAAATCTTTGAGAATATTGTGTGGCCTTATTTCCCCAATAGTTCCATTACTTCCCACAAAATCTACAAGTTTTGTAACTGCAGCAACTGTTGGTTCTTCTGTTACTACAATTTTCTTTACATCAACAACTTGAGAAACTGCATTAATTAATTCTGGCATTTCCTCTGTTGTTGTTACGTTTTCTGAATTAGAAGAAATTGTTGAAAATTCAGAAGAAATATTTCCTTCAGAAATTGTTGTTAATAATTCTTCTGGTTGAATTGTAGTGTTGTTCTCTGTAGCACCCTCAGATAATTCAGGAGGTCCTCCCAAAACGGCTACATTAATTGGTGACTCTTCTGTTGTTGTGTTTATTCCCTCAATTGTTGTATTTGTTTCAGAAATTGTTGCTTCAGTAACATTTCCTGTAGTGTTATTCCCTTCTTCACCTTCAGGTATTACTCCAAATATTCCTTCCACTTTATTTTCCAATGTTGTTGAAATATTTCCTTCAATCCCTTCTTCAGTTACTGCCCCAATTAATTCTGTTTCATTTGTGGATGTTTCTAATTTAGAAGTAACATTTCCTTCAGAAAGGCCAATTTCTCCTTCAATTGTTGTTTCTACATTTTCAGAAGGATGAATAGTTGCATTTTCTGTAGCCCCGCCAAATAGCTCAGAAGGTCCTAAAACAACGACATTTATTGGCCCTTCAGTTGGAGTTATTGTAGCTGATGTAGCATTATTCCCTTCCAAAGCTTCTAAAGTTGCATTTTCTGTTGCCTCATTTATCGATGTTGTCGCAACTGTGCTATTAGCATTTGATCCAATACCTGAAGGAATATTTTCTTCTTTTCCGTCGTGTGCTATTCCAAATATTTCTGGTTCAGTTTCAGGTGTTGTTGAAATATTTGTTTCAGAAGATATTCCTTCCCCTACCCCAATTTGTGTTGATGTTTCTGATGTTAGTGTTGAATTATTTAATGTTTGATTTGCTTCAATTCCACTTGGAATTTCAGAAACTTCTTTTTCCTCTTCAGGTTTTACTCCAAATATACCAATTGCTTCAGTTTCAGGTGTTGATATTAAATTTGCAAAAGGAGTTGTTGCATTTATCTCCAAAGGACTGCCAAAAACTTGAGAAACTTCTTTCTCACTTTCCAATGTTGATACTTCAGCTGTTGTTTCATTGAATTCAGAAGCAGCACCAATGCCAGCCCCCAAAATAGGCATTTCTTTTTGTGTTCCATTTATTTTTCTAATAACTCCCTCTATTTCAAATCCTGTTAATTGAGAATTAGAAGCATTTGTTGGTATTTCTGAGGCTTGTGCTGCTCCGATAATTTCTCCTGTTTCATTAGTCGGTGTTCCTTCAGATGCACCAAGGATGCCTAAAGGTCCCGCTGCTACTCCAAGATTTTCTGTTTCTGAAGTAGATGTTGTTGTTTCAATTATTTCTGTTGTAGCATTATTACCTTCAGAGATGGCTGTTATCGTTCTATTAATCGATATAGATTCAGTTGTAACATTTTCTGCACTCGGAATTTCAGAGACTTCTCCCACACTTCCAAATGGTATTACTCCAAATATTTCTTCTTTAGATGTTGAACTTGTTTCAGAAGCACCCGTAGCTGTAATATTTGCTTCAAAACTACTAGGAGTCGTAGCATTTAGTTCTGGATTTAATTCAGCTGGTAATTCTGAAGCTTCCTTTTCTTCTTCATGTGGTGGTAAAACTCCAAATATTTCCTCTTTTGTTGTTGAAGTTTCAGGAGTTGCTGTAATATTTATTTCAGCTGTCTCATTAATAATTCCTTCTGCTTTAGTAGTCAATAATGTTTCAGGTGTTGTTGCATTTAAACTGGTATTAGAAAATTCTTCATTTTCACCTTCAAACGGTATTACTCCAAATATCTCTTCTTTTGTCTTATTTTCTGGTGTTGTCGAAATTGTTTCAGAAATAACCGAAGCCGTGGTATTTAGTTCATAAGTACTCGGTGTTGTAGCATTTGGTGCACCAAAAGTTTCGTTCTCAACATTTCCCGGGGCAATTACTGCTAATGATTCTTTTGACGGCGTTGATTCTAATGTTATTGCTGTACTTGTTTCGAAGACAACTTGCGTTGTAGCTGTAATTTCCGAAGATTCTTCATCTACTCCATGTATTCCAGGGCCTGTTTCCACGGTTTCTGGTGTTGCTAGAGCTGCTGAAGTAGATGTAGCATTTGATTCATAAGTGCTCGGTGTTGTAGCATTTGTTTCAACTTCACCAGAAGCTCCAACTTCTTCGCTTCCTAAACCAACTATTGCTATTGACTCCTTTGCCGAGGTTACTTCAGGAATTGAAGTTGTTGCATTTGTTTCTAAACCTTTCTCTAAAGTTTCTGCTTCTGTTTCATGCATTGCAGCAATAAATTCTCCTTGTGATGTTGTTTCAAAACCACTTGGAGTTGTGGACAAACTAATAGGTGTTTCTTCTTTTGTCTCGTTTAATGAACTTATTACTCCCTCTATTTCAATTCCCTTTGTCATATTTGCCTTATTCTCATCAAAATGAGTAGATTCTTCTGTTTTATTAGCAGTTTGTGCTTTTGCATTTTCTTCTGAAGCACCAATAACGCTAATTGCTCCCGCTATTGCTCCAAATTTTTCTTTCTCTAGATCCGAAATTGGCGTTGTTTCTAATAAAGTTTCATTTGTAATTCCAGTTTCAGTATTTGATGATATTCCTATACTTGTAGTATTTACCTCAGAACTTGTTGGTAGTTCTGAGGATTCTCCTTCTTCGTGTGGTGGTATTACACCGAATATTTCTTCCTTTGATGTTGGAACAGTTGCTTCAGAAATTCCCGTAGCTGTAGCATTTAATTCGTAAGTCTCTGGAGTTAATGTTGTATTTATTTCTGAAGCTTGTGTTGCTTCAATTTCTTTATTAGCCAATGTTGATTCTGGTGGAATTTCAGATGTTTCTTGTTCTCCTCCTAAAGGTATTACTCCAAATACTCCCTCTTCTGATGTTGAAGAAACTATTTCAGAGACCCCTTTAAACGTAGTATTTGCTTCATAATTTTCAGGAGTTGTAGAATTTTCTTCGGAAGTGATTGGTATTTCTGAAGGTTGCACTGCACCTAAAACCCCTTCCTCTATAGCAGTTGATGCTTCCGTAGCCAGTGTTGTTTCTGTTGTATTTGCTTCAACGCCACTCGGAATTTCCGAAACTTCTTTTTCATTCTCAATTGGTATTACTCCAATTACTGCTTCTTTGGTTGAAGTTGCTCCCGAATCTGTGGCATTTGCTTCGTATGTTTCAGGTGTTGTTACAATACCAATCCCTTCAGTTCTGGAAGGATTAGTTGTTGCTTCATTGAGATTAGTAGCATTTGTTTCAATAGCTTTTTCAGTTTCAGAAGTTAATTCAGTTGTTGTTTCACCTAAATTTGATTCAGAACCGCCGAGAATAATAGGGCCTTCAATTTCCGTTTCATGACTCGATTCTTTTGTCGATTCCAACTCTTCTGTTCCTGTAGTAATTGGTGTAGGAATTGTTGTAGAGTTAGATAAATTCTCAAGGGGAATTTCAGAACTTTCATTTTGCCCTTCTTGTGCTATTCCAAATACTTTTGGCTCAGTTTCGGGTCCAATTGAAGTACTTAACTCCTTTTCTTGTATTTCCTCACTAATAACAGATCCTTCACCTTCAATATTACTTTCCTCATTATTTGTTTTATTACCCTCATTTTCTTTTATTGTTGATCCTAATTCTGATGGATATGTTGATTCATTTATTATTCCTTCATTAGCAGAAACTGTAGCATTTCCTAATGTTGATATTGTTGTTGATTCTGAAGCAAAAGTTTCATTTCCTTCTTTTATTGTTGTCCCACCAATAAATAAAGGACCAAAACCTGGACTACTTGTTTGAGATACCTCATTTTGAGGATTTATTGTTGTTGTTGATGTTGCTTCATTTTCTGTTTTATTTGTTTCCCCTTCATTTAAATCTTCAGTCTGATTTTTCTTTTCATTTTCAATAATTACAGGAACAACAATTCCCCCAATTTCACTTTCAGCAGTTGTTGTTGCTAAAGGAATATTTGTTGTTGTTGAAAGAGGTATTTCTTCATTTGTTTTATTCTCAGAATTATTTTCTTCTAATGGATTTGCTGCAATTATTGGAATAATTGGGGTTGTTGAAGGTAATATAGTTGAAGGTGTTTCATATGTTGGTTCAGTTTTTAATGTTTCTTCTGAAATATTTTTTGGTTTCTCTTCAAAAATACCTCCCCCTCCTCCAACAAATTCTTTATTTTCTTCAGATTCTTTTGGATTAATTGTTATCGCTGTTATTTCTTCTTGTTCTACTCTTTTATCTACTAAACTTTCAACATTTCCTTCTTTTGGAGTAGAAGAAGCTTCTTTCACTTCCTCTTCATTAGATTTTACTTCGGAATTTTCAGTTTTTGGTTTAACAGTCTCATTTTGAAGTGAAATAACAGAGCCAGCCAAAATATGTTGTTCTGGAGAAATTAAAGGTTCTAAAGTTGTTAATTCCTCTTCTTCTTCCTCCCCTTCCTCTTTTGTTTTATTTAAAACTTTTTCTTTTTCAGAATTAATTTGTTTTTGCCTATTGGGTATAGCTACACCAACAGATTTTGGCCGAATTGTTGATCCATTTATAATTTCGTGTTCGCTAACTATTTTAATTGGAAGAAGAGGTATTTCTTCTTCAATTGGAGTTGTTGTTGATTGCCCCTCTCCTTCTTTTTCTTTTTCTGTTGTTGTTTTTGTTGTTGAAGTAGTCTCTTCTTTATTTGGGGTTATTCTATTAATTTTTGTATCAATAGCTGCTAATCCTGTTGCTTCAATTACTGTTGCATTTTTAAATTGTTCTGTTTCTGCCTGTATTTGACTTGGAGAAGAAAAAGGTGTTTGTGTTATTACTTCTTGTGATAATAAAATAGTTGTAGATTCTGATGGTATTATTTCTGTTTTGTTTTCTGATTCTTGAGTAATTGTTGTTGTTGAGGGAGGTATTTCTTCATTTGTTTTATTTTCAGAATTATTTTCTTTTAATGGATTTGCTGCAATTATTGGAATATTTGTTGGTGTTTCATATGTTGCTTCACGAGTAGTTTCATTTTGTGTTGGAGTTGAAGCTGTACTTCTTGCAAAAATTTCAGCAAATGGTGATACTGTTGTTGGCTTTTTTGCTACTAGAAAATTAAGAAAGAAATAATTTTTGAAGGGATTCGAGATTGGGAAGGAAATAAAATGATTTCACAATTATTCCAAAAATGTATACTAAATTGTATCGCAAATAAGGATTGAATTTATATCGTATAATTAATTAATTTGAAAAAACTTACCACAACGTACACAACTCATTAATGTCATATTAATATTTGGATAAGAATAATGTCTTTGTAAATTTCCACTACATTTTTCTGTATTCGATTCTATATCCAAATGACATTTTGAAAGCCTAACTCCACTACCCTCAGTAGATTCTTCTCCTCCAGGGCCCAATTCAAAAAGAACGTTTGAGCAAGCATTTTGATAACAAATAAAAGCACATTCATTTAAACTAAAAAAATATTCTGTCCAATTTTTAAAATATTTTTTATTTTTACCTAGAGACAGAAGCAGTTTTTGATAATTTAAAATTAGCCAAAGCTTTATCCCTTTCACTTTCAGGAGATACCTCAAAAGTAACTAGACAAGCTAAAAAAATTAAAAAAAAGTTTTTTAACTTTAATATATAAAATTCTAACCACCTCTCCAAATTTGTCTTTGTTTTCGAAGATTTGCTTCTTCATCTATCCTTTCTCCTCCATTTTCTTTTGCTTTATTATTTGGGGATATTATAGCTTTATTTGCTCCTCCACCATTTTCCACTGAACTTCTCAAAGGATCATCGTTTTGTTTTTGTTGATTAACTTCAAAGAAAAAATTTTTTTTTAATTTTTAGAAGATTTATTGGATCAAATAAGGAAAATAATTTAAATACCTGAAGATATTAATCTTTTAAATCCTTTAGGGACATCTTCAGGTCCACTAATTAAAGGTTCCTTCTCTCCATTTTCAACAATTTTTCTACATTTTAAACACTCAACAACAATAACATTTTTATTTTCTTCTAAACTTAATTTTTCAATTTTATCTGTAGATAACAATATTTTTCCATTACAATCATCACTTGAATGAAGAAAAAGTCGGCAAGTTTTTTTAGTTGACTTATTTGATAAAAAAAGAATTGAATAACTTTAAATTTAAATTTTAAATGTTTTTAAATTTATTTAAAACACCAAAATCTATATCCATAACATTGATGTACACAATCATTTAAAGATTTTGAATAAACATCCATTGTTAACCAAAATTGCCTTTTTTGTTCCCACTCAATTGCATCATTTCCAAAAAGAGAATTTCCATAAATATTGCCAATAGGGGAAGGACAATCTTTTTTTTAATAATTTTAATTTATTTGAGGATAAATAAATTGGAAATTTTTGAAGAAAAAATAAATTAAAAATATTTATTTTTAATATCGAATTCAAAATACACCTCACCTTCTTATTTTTAAAAAAATAATTATTTATTATTTATTTACCAAAATCTTCTGGAGGTTTTCCACCAACAGGAATTGAATTTAAAATTAATATTTTATTTAATAATATAAAACCAAAGTAAATAATAATTTTTAATATAATTGAAGCCATAATATGTAGACAAAAAAGGAAGAAAATCACTACAAAAACACCTATTTAAATTTAATAGAAGAATTTAAATAATTTTAATTCTTTTAATAATCATAGGAAATTTATCTAAAAATAAATAGATTTTTTAAATAAAATAAATTTAAATTAAAAAAATATTTTTTGAATTTATCTAAATTATTTTCAAATTTAAATTAATTTTAATTTTATTTTACAAATTTTATGTTTAAATTTTTGAAATAAAAACAAGTTTTTTAGTAATAAATAAATTAATTTAGCCAAAAATAAATAATAAAAATTATTTTAATTATCAAAAATAAAAAGATTCTAAAAACAAGAAAAATAAAAAAACCAAAAAATTAGTAATAAAAAATAGAAAATTTAAGTTAAATAAAAAGAAATAAAGAAGTTTTATTATTATTAAACCAAATATTGTTGCATTTATTTATTTTTACCTAAATTTGCGCAAAGAACAAAAACAAAAACAAAAATAATAGTATAATTTAAAAAAATGTCCAAAATATACCTATTTAATATTTCCCTAATTAAATAGAGAAAATAAAAGTAAAACGATTAACCAAAAAATATTTCTGATTATTTTAATAAAGTTTATTTTAGTGGAACTTTATTAATTAATTAAATATTTTAAAAGAATTTTATTTTTATTTATAAATAAATTCTTTTTTTTTATTTTTTAACCTCCAAAAAATGTTCAAAATTTATATTTTAAATAAATAAATTAGCTTAAATTTTTATTTATTTTTTTATTTCAAAAATTATTTTATTTCAATTGCGCAATCAAATTAAAAATTAGTAATAAATTTATATTTTTTTAAAATATCCTTTTATGAGTAATCATCATTTTTTTAAAAACACTCAAAAATAATAATTTAAAAACCTTCTTCGTCTTAATAACAAAAAAGAATATTTATTTATTTAGTAGAAAGTATATATAATTGGGCAATGAATAAATAAAAGGGGATCACCCCTAAATATCGACACCCTAAATATCGACACCCAGAATATCGAATGACCCAAAATATCGACACCCAAAATGACGAATTACCCAAAATATCGAAATTTTTTAATTTCATAATTATGTATTCCAATGATCGGAAATGATGTTCCAACATCGAGGAATTGTGTTTTCGATCGAACTGACCATAGCGACCGATCAAGATTCTCCTTGGGGATCGATCACCCTTCTTTGATTGGACATATTGATCATGATTGATGTTTGTTCCATTGTTGGAACAATTTCCCTTTGTTAAAAAGACTTGCCCGTCCTTGGAATACATAATTATGAAGTTTAAAAATTTTCGATATTTTGGGTAATTCGTCATTTTGGGTGTCGATATTTAGGGTCATTCGATATTTTGGGCGTCGATATTTAGGGTGTCGATATTTAGGGTGTCGATATTCTGGGGTGGAGTCAATAAAAGAATTGACAAAAATTAAAAATAAAATTTAAAGAAAAAAAAAGATTCTTTTTTTTCAATTGTTTGCTCTCATTTTTAATCATTTTTCTTTTATTTTTTTTAAACTTAAAAATAAATTGGGACATTTAAGGGATATAAAAAGTTTAAAAAAAATAATTAAAATTAAATTGTAATATTTAAAGAAGAAATGATGAATTAAAAATAAATAAATATAAAAAGTTAATTACTTTATTATTTAAAAAAAAGTTTTTTTTAATTCAAAAATTCGCCCTATAAATTCTTCTTAAAAATATCCTTGATAAAATAATAATTAAAATTGGAAAGTTAAAATAGTGAACAAAAAGAGCAAATTATTTTTTAAATTTTGTCCCCAGGAAGGAAGAAAAATTTAAAATAAATTTCTATATTTAAAAATACCTAAATATTTTTAATAAAAGAAATTAAAAACGTTGGAGGCCGTCTGGCAAATATTTAAAAATTAATTTATTTAATCAAGGAATTTTTCGTTGTATCGGCCTTCAATTTATTTCTGTGCCTTTCTTTTTTTCTCCTCAAGGTCCCCCCTTTTTTTGCGAAAGGAAAAACTTTTTTAAATCATTTTGGGGGTGGTCGATTCGAATAAAAAAAATAAAAACAAAAAATTCTCTCTCATTTTTATGCCCGACTTACTGCCAGGTTAACCTTTTTAAAAGGAAGAAGGAAAGGAAAGATTTAAGAAAAAGATATTGAATGGCGCAACGGAATTTTATTGGCAAAAAATATTTTTGTAATTTTTTTAAATTAATTAAAAATTTATTTATTTTATATACAAACTAAAATTTTATTGCTAAAAATAAATAGGTAATTTTATATAAAATAAATAAATTGTTGTTTAAACAGAGAAAATTTAAAGAAAAAACTAAAAAACCGATTATGATCAAAAACCGATCATTCGGTTTTCAGGTTTTGACCAAATACCTGTTTTATTATGCGGGAATTTAAAAGAATTCGATTTAATTTTAACAAATAAATCTCAAAATTTTCTTGATCAATTCTATAATTTTTTAGAGACATTCCCCTTTAAATAAAAATATTTTTTTTAATTATTTTAAAAATTTCTTTTAATTTTTTAATAAATTAATAGAAATTTTTGCAACAAAAATATAAAATAACCTCCCCTAACATTTATGCAAAAATATCAAAAACCTTCACAGAAAAAATTGGAATTTTGATGGAAATTGTAAAAGAAAAATGCGCGTAGAAAAGAAAAAGAAGCAAAAATAAGTAAAAAGAATATTTTTATTTAACGCCTAGTATTTATTACGCTAAAAAGAAACCTGTAGAAAATGATGGGGCCAATATATATATATAATAAATGTATTTTTTAAAAGGACCAAAGAAGGAGGGAGGAATGTTTATTAAAAGAATTTATTTAAAAAAAAAGATTAGAGATTAAAAATAAAAATTATTAGAATTAAAAAATTAATTTAAAAAAATAAAAAGAAATTAAAAATAAATGGTAAATTTACATTTTATTGAAAAAAATATCTCTAAAAATTAGGATTATCAATTTTTGAAAAATCTTTGAATACCGGAACAAAACTTTTAAGTTCTTTGGTTCTGAACAGACACACTTAAAAATATGTATTTGAATACCTACATAAATTAAATATTTAATTTATTGAAAAAACCTTTAAAATAAAATATAAAATTTAAAGAAATTAATATTTATTTATTTAAAAATTACAAATTACAAATTACAAAAATTTAAAAAATAATTATCAAATAATAAATTATTTTTTAAATTAAAAAACTTCTCTTTGTTTTTGTCAAAACAACATATTTTGTTTTTGTTTTTTATAAAGAATTAAAGTAAAAACCGTTTTGTTTCCTTTTCTTATGGACAAAACGCGTGCGCGACAGAAAAAAGAAAAGAAAAATGTTAAAAAAATAAAAACTTTGAACAATTGACTTTTACGCTCAATTCACAAAAACCAATAAAAATATAATAAATACCCAAAAATATGTATATTTTTTTTGTTTTTGATTTAATTAGGGGAAAAAGGAAAAGAAGAAGGTCAATTAAAATATTTTTTAAATTATAATATGTAATTAATTTATTATAATTTTTAATTCAAAAAATTAATATAAAAAACCTTCCTTCCTTTATTTTAAATAAATTTAAATTAGTGAAACGTAGATATTTATTTCCATCCACTTTTTTATATAAAATAAACATTTTACTAAAGTAAAAGTCCTCCACTCTCCCTAAACAATTTAAAGAATGAACTTGTATTTTTGTAGATTAAAGAAAATAATTAAAATCAATTTTTAAATCAAAACAAATAATTTTAAAATAATTAATTAAAATTAATTACCAAGAATTTAATTTTAAAGTGCAAAAAGAAAATTAATGAAAAATTATTATGCCATAAAATCATAAAAATGTTAATAACCTTCTTCTCTCTCTACTCTAATATCTCATCAACTACTCCCAATTCTCTCATTCTCCCCCCTATATAATCAAACCGTCGAAGTGAAAGGCAAAAGGTGATTGAAGACAGCCTCGGGGACAACAAGGGGAAAAATTAAAAGAGAAAAGGAAAATATACATAAACTAAACCAGTTAATATAACCACCATAAAGGCCTCAAAAAGACGTGAATATATAAAATTCTAATGTGAAAGACTAAAATTTTTTTGTTTTTAAACAAGTCTAAATTACCGTCATAAAATTAAGAATGTAAAAAAAGCGAGAAATATGTAAAAGTTTAAAAGAGAGAGGAAGGGAGAGATTTATTAATTAGTTTTTTAAGTTTTCTTATTTTTAATATTTTTGTCTGATTAAAAATAAATACTTTTTTAAAATCAAACTTGAAATAATATTAGCTGGAGAGAATTTTGGGGATGGAGAGAATTTTAATACTTAACCAGACCTTTGAAAAAACATACATATTTCATAAAATCCCCCAATTTGGAGATCCATGAAAAAACTATATGTAGGAGAATCTACAAGTATACATCATTTAGGTATATCCCAAAATAATTTACGAAAAAATATTTTAAATTTCTTTACCAAAATATAATTAAAATAAAATTAAAATGTAAAATGAGTGTGAGTAAATACATAAAATGGCCAATATATGGATGGAAAGAAATTAAATAAAAATAAATTAATGGGCGTGTTTCAATTAATTTTTTGAGCTTTAAATTTTTTAGTCATCTTTTTAGTGTTCGCCTTTTTGTTTGGTTTTTTAGAAGCAGCAAGGACCTTCAGCGAAGACTTTGCATTTTTTGTTTTTTCTGTTCCGCCCCCAATTTGTTGTTGATCTTTTAATTGTTCCTCATCATTTTTGTCGTCGTCCTTTTGTGGGAAAAATATTTTTAAATTAAAATGAAATTTTGTTGATTATTAAAAAGGATATTGAAGAATAAAGCAAAAATAAAAGAATTAATTTTAAAAAAATAAAAATGAATCATTCATTCCCCCACCTCTTTACTGTTTTCATTTTCTTCCTCCTTTTCAACTTCCTTTTCATCAACATCTTCTTCTTCATCGTCTTCAATAATTATTCTACGCTTCTTTGCCGGCTTTTGCTCTTTCTTATCTTCAACAATTTCTTTCTTCTCTTTGTTGTTTTTTTCAATATTTACAGGAATTGGTGCGAAGAATGCATCTATACGACCTTGTTGGGCAGTTCGTCGACTTTTTTTTAAACGGTCAAGGCCAGAACGGATTCTATCCTCACTTAAAGTTAAAAAAATTAAAAGAATGTTTTAATTATTTTTTTTAAATTTATTTTCTCAGATTAAAAAAAAATAAAGCAAATATCAATTTAAAATATGCCTATTATCATCATTAGACGTATCAATAAAGAAAATCCATGTAAAAAATTGACGATTTCCCCCAATTAATTTATTATTTAAAAAAAAACTTTAAATACGTAAAAGGAAATTCCTTTAAATAAAAAATAACTGTTTAAGAATTTAAGGGAAAGATTAATTAATTAATTGGGCGTAAATTAATAATTTAAATTGTTAATAAATAATAAATGCGTCAGTAAATTAAGCTTATTAAGTTTAAATAATTCTAAAAATAGAGAATATCAAAAAATTTGCCTAATACATTAACGACTAAATTAAAAATAAATTCCGGTAATCCTTAAGATCATTGGTCCCTAGGAAAAAATGCTAAAAAAGTGATTTTTCGATATTTTTAAGGGTTGCCAGTAGGTAATCGAATGTGCTGAGTCTGAATCTGAGCTTAGAATTTGTTTATTTCGAACCCCGAACCTGAATCCGACCATGTCGAATATGGGGTATAAATTCGAAATTTCAAACTTTATGTTTAATTCGACTTGTCACTTCGAGCTGAGTCGAAAGACATCAAAATTATTATGTTTCGACTCGTTTAAACGAAGTTATGGTGCTTAATTTGTATCCGGAAGTGTATTTAATTGATCATAACTCAGTGTCGAAACACATTAATTTTGATATCATTCGACTCAGTTCGAAGTGACGAGTCGGATTAAACATAAATTTTGAAATTTCGAATTTATACCCCATATTCGACATGGTCGAATTCAGGTTCGGGGTTCGAAATAAACAAATTCTAAGCTCAGATTCAGACTCAGCACATTCGATTACCTACTGGCCTAAATTCCCTATATCTAAAAAATATTTTTTGTTAATTTAATGTAAGTTATTTTTTGACTTTAAAAATTAAAATTACCTAAAGCCTTTTTGTCCACACAAATAATCAATAATTTCTTGTACTTTTGGTTCTGCCCACGTTAACTTTAAAAAGAAAATAATTCTAAAAAATTCTTTAAAATGTGTAAACTTCAAATTTATTTCCATCCTCTACATTTGGCCGCAAAAAGAGACTTCTTGCTTCTTTATACTTCCACCCTGTTGGTGGTGGAAATTTCTGAAATAAAAATTAAAAAAAAAATTCTTCTACAAACTTTATGGTCAATATTTTGAAGAATTTCCTCAATAGATCCATATTGTTTAATTAATTCCACGGATTTTTTGGGGCCAATTCCTTTAATATTTCCACAATAATCACAACCAAGCAGAATACAAAGATCAATAAACTGGTCATATGTTATGCCCAAACCTTGCAAAACTTTTTCCAAAGAAAATTCCTAAATTTAAAAAAAATTGTATTAAAACAAAAAAATTTTTGTTAAAGAAATAAGCATGAAATTGGGTATTTTTGGAATTATTTTAATAAAATAGTCAATTCTTCTGTACTATAATTCTTTTCAGCATTTAAAAAAATAATTAAAAAAAAAACAAACTTTTATAGGCATCTTTTTTGCTTCACTAAAAGTCATATGTCGAACAAGAATTTCAGAACCAAATGTTAATGCATCCATATCTTCTGTTGCAGTAGCATAAACAATACCTTTACGAACAAGCTCTGCACATTGAGCTTCTGCTTCACAAGGAGCCTCGACAACTGGAACGCCCATTAAATTGAGCAATTTTTTGCAATCATCAGTATGTTCACTAGTTACCTTTAAAATAATTATGAATTTTATTTAAATTATAATTTTGCATAGATATTTAATCTTTTATTTATTTACATATTCTTTGACATTTTTTTTCAAATTTTAATTTTGTTATTTTTCTTAGCACTGTTATTTATGTTTTGTGTTTATCCGAATAAATATGACTTTTGACGTATAAAAAAGTAAAATTACAATTTTAAAACTTTACCACCTCTTTCTAGAAATTTTTACCTTAACTAAACGTCGATTATATTTATCCATAGCTTCAGTATCTCCCTTTTCTGTTGCTTCCGCTAATTGTTGTGTTGCTTCAGCACGTTTTTCTGAACGTTTATCTAATTCATCAGATTTAAGTTCTGGAGGTTTTCCATCAAAAACATAAACTGGTTTTACACCATTTTCCATCATTCGAATTGTACGATAAAATAATCCATTTAAATGGCTAAATTCAAAAAATATTTTAATTAAAAAAATATTATATTTTTACCTAGTTGTTTCTCCATCAGCTGAAGTAAGAACAGCTCCATCTTGCCTAACAGCAATTAAAAATTGATATAAACTCATTGAAGCATCAATAGCAATTTTACGTCCAAAATAAGCCTTCATTTCCGCTGTTTTTAAAGCTTTAGGACAATGATCAGCAATTACTTTTGCCAAGTCTTTTATTCCCATCCTTTAATTTTTGACAAGTTTATTCAGTTACTGAAAATAACAAAAGAAAAATGATTAATTTTAAATAAATTTAAAATTAATCCAAAAAAGCCAAAGCTTCGATTTTTTGTGAAAAGTGTACAAAATTAAGAGAAGATGAAGGAGAAAAAGATTGTCGTGACTGTTTTGTCGCGAAGTTGATTGGCTGCTAAAGTTAACACACCCACGTTTTTTGTTTTTATTTCTAGAGATTTTCATTTCCGTTTTTCGGTCTTATCATAATTCCGGGCTCTAGTTCATACCTAGTTAGGCAAAGCCGGGACACGCCCGAAACGGCGCGGGCCAAAACGGCGCGACCGAAACGACGCAGGCCAAAACGGCGCACGGCCAAAACGGCGCAAAAATTTCCCATAATGGCTATTGTACGTGATCGACAGATATAGCTCGATGAGTGATCGTATGTAAGGTCTTAGATGTAAGGTCGCATTTAGACAACATCTTGTGATAACAAAGAGTGATAACAGAAACTAAGAGTAACAAAACTATGTAGATCATATACGTACTAGTAAGTATAACTGCGAGAAATAACTGCGAGATTCAGATAGTTCCAATATAACTATATAACTAGTTAGTTTCCCCTATAACTACATAGTTATCCCCATATTATTACTGTAACCATCTAGACTTTAGTTATTTTTATTCTGGTCGTTGATGTCGGAACGGCCTTCACCGTTATTGGAACAACTTTTCTCAATATTGGAACGATCTTCCACATTGTTGGAACAATTTTCCCCTAATGCGCAAAACTTATTGCAGAATTTGAATAATAATTCGAAGGATCAGTGTACGAAAAGGTGGCTAGCGACCACTAGGGTCGGATCGATCACAATCAGGTTGATCACTCGAGATCAAGTGATCACTTTCATGGTTGATCACACGATTAATCACAATCACTGTGTAGTTTTGGGTTTGCGCCGTTCTGGCCGTGCGCCGTTTTGGCCTTGCGCCGTTTCGGCCTGCGCCGTTTCGGCCTGCGTCGTTTCGGTCGCGCCGTTTTGGCCCGCGCCGTAATGGGCTGTACCCGGCAAAGCCGTTCATCGGAGCACGATACATGACGAATAGGCGCGGCCGAATAGGCGCCGACGAATAGGCGCGGCCGAATAGGCGCCGAGACAAATAGGCGCGAGACGAATAGGCGCGGGACGAATAGGCGCCCCAAGTTATTTTTTCTAGAAATTTTTTTCTGAGATTTTGTTCTGATGTTCTGATTTCTTGTTCTGATTTTTTTATTTTTCTTCAACTTCTAAATTCCTCAAAATTTTCGCATGCGGCGCTAAGAGTAGAGTATTTAAATACCAATTTTCCATCAAGGAATATATGAAGAATCAAGGAATATATGAAGCTCAGAAAATATCGGTTCAGTATCTGGAACTCAGATCAGGGCTGTCAGCAAGTGAAAAAATATTTTCCGCAGTCGCAACCCTCAGTCCTCCGCTATCTCCCCACTCACTCGACACCCGTCACTCGACATACAACTTACATGTATCACAAAATCAGAACAAAAATATCAGAACAGTAAATCAGAACAAAAAAATCAGAACAGAAAATCAGAACAAAACAGAAAATCAGAACAAAATCAGGAAAAAAACAGAACAAAAAATCAGAACAGAAAATCAAAACAAAATCAGAAAATCAGAAAAAAACAGAACAAAAAATCAGGACAGAAAATCAGAACAAAATCAGAACATAAAAATCAGAACAAAATCAGAAAAAAAACAGAACAGAAAATCAGAACAAAACAGAAAATCAGAAAAAAACAGAACAAAAAATCAGAACAGAAAATCAGAACAAAATCAGAAAATCAGAAAAAAACAGAACAAAAAATCAGAACAAAATCAGAACAAAATCAGAAAAAAAACAGAACAAAAAATCAGAACAAAATCAGAATCAGAATAACAAAATCAAAATCAGAATAATCAGAAAAGTAAATCAGAAAAAAATTTCTAGAAAAAACAACTTGGGGCGCCTATTCGTCCCGCGCCTATTCGTCTCGCGCCTATTTGTCTCGGCGCCTATTCGGCCGCGCCTATTCGTCGGCGCCTATTCGGCCGCGCCTATTAGTCCTGCTCCGTCGGAGCAGTTCAACTGAGTCCGCACGATTGAGTCCCCACGATTGAGTCCCGGCACGATTGAGTCCCCACGATTGAGTCCGCACGATTGAGTCCCCACGATTGAGTCCCGGCACGATTGAGTCCCCACGATTGAGTCCGCACGATTGAGTCCCCCTTGTATATACCTCAATTGAGTCCCCGTGGATTTAATCTAAAAAATTCCAAATCCTGCATGCAGGATTATTCCAAAAATGTTGCGGGATAAATTTTGTTGTCAGAATATGCTTGCAATCCATCACTTCCTGTCATCAGCATTGAGATTAAGCAGGTTTTTTGAATTTTTTGAATTTTTTAAAATTTTTTTAAATTTTTAATTTTTTAAAAATAAATGCCGGGCACACTGTTCTTGATATTCTACAACTGTTATACAACCCCTGTAGTTACCTTTAATCCCTCCAAAGCCCAATTTACTTTTGAAATTTTTCAATTTTTTTTGAAATTTTTTAATTTTTAAACCATTTTTCTAGGGGTTGTCAACACAAATTCTTGTTGCTTCTCGAATTGGGAACTTAGTGCTGAGATGCAGAAAGAAGAAGCAACGCATATTGGGTCAAGCAGGTTTTTTTATTTTAATTTTTTGAATTTAAAAATTTTTTATTAATTTAGTTTTTAAAGGAAGGATGATGGAATACCGTCAACAACAAAACTAACCCAAACGGCCCTCTTTAGGGCCACAAATCTAATAAGTGGAATGATGACACTGATTTTTATTTATTTTTTTGATAAATTTTTATTTAAATCGTTTTTTTTAAATTTTATTTAATGCTCGGGCTGTATCCACAATATCCATCTTAATCTCTCCAAATTTATGATATCTACCTTAATCCACCGATATCCCCCTTAATCGCTTAAAATCCACTTATATCCCTGCATATCCACCGATATCCAACTTGATCCCTCTATGTCACATACAAGTCCCCTGATGTTCACTTTAATCCCTACAAATCCCCAGATATCCCTCTTAATCCTTTTTAAGATAATTAAATCCACGGGGACTCAATTGAGGTATATACAAGGGGGACTCAATCGTGCGGACTCAATTGTGCCGGGACTCAATCGTGGGGACTCAATTGTGCCGGGACTCAATCGTGGGGACTCAATCGTGCGGACTCAATCGTGAGGACTCAATCGTGCGGACTCAATTGAGGTGTACCGGCCGTTCATGATTGAAATTTTTTTAAATTTTCGTTTATTTATTTTTTATTTCCTTTTTCAGCTTTAAAGTTTATTTTATTAGCAACTTTTCCTTTGAAGACACAAATGTCAGAGGTTTGGTTAAATAAGATATTTTGATTACTAAATTCACAACAAAAAAATTTTTTTATAGAAAAAATATGAAGAAGGCGCCGATCCAATTACATTTTTTCGCGAGCAATGTGCACTTGAAAAGAAAGCAATTAATTTGAAGGAAATACTCGAAACGTGTAATGAACGTGTCCGAGCCAATCCTGATTCTGGGGAATCTTGCCATATGGTATTTTATATAAATTGTTTTAAAATCCGTAAAAAAATTTTTATCTGAATAATTTATCCAATCTAAGCGGAGATATCCTTTATTAAAATATAAAAATAAATTTAAAGGAAATGACCGACTATGTTCACTTTCTCGACCATTGTGCAATGCCTAAGGCTTTCAAACATTTGAAATGAAAGATAAAGAGGGCAAATACAATAAATGTTTTAGGATTCCACAAATTTGGTGTTAGTTATTTTTAAGTTTGTTTTATTAAAATTTTAAATAAAAGCGGTCTTTAACTCGAATAGAATTCTCTTTAAAGAAAATTTTAAAAATATTATTTGCAACCAACTTCTCAATTCTCAAAAAATCGGAATAAAGTTGGGGGTAATATTATTTATTGTTAATACCTGGATATATTGTTTATCCATCGAATTTTCGGACTCATAATGGTTCAATGCATTCATTTTCTTGTATATGTGAATTTTCTGTTAATAATTAATCCTGTCTTATTGTTAATTTACACGATTTTAAAAGGAGAAAGGAATCCCCTGATAATTACGAATCCTCAAAATTTTGAGCTATAACCGATAATTACCAATTCCCGTTAAAACATTAAAATTTGTATACAAATATCTAAAACGAATATCCCGTTTGCTTTTACTTTTGGAGAAATTTTTGTCTAAAATTGTTTTAACTTTACATCTTTCCAATTCGTAAATAATAAAAATCTTATTTAAAGATTCCATTTTCTTTTTACTTTAAAAATTGTCTTTACGTTGATTCTTATCTCTTCCTCTTACGTAAATGTTTTTTGGCGTGTTCATATCTTATCTTAAGAATAGAATTAAAATCACAAATATTTATGTTTAATATAGTTTTTCCCAATCACTTGACCATTAAAATTAATTTAGCCAGAAATTTAACAAAATTACACAAAAACTATTTTAAGAAAGGCATTAACATACTAAATAAATAATGACTCGTAGTATAAATATTTTTACTATTTTATTTATTACATTAATTATTGGAATATGCACGGAGGCAAAAATCCGTAAACAATTTGTTGACTCTCCACAGGAGCCACAGGCTAAATCGGTTGATGTAAATTTGCATGGCACAGAACAAATCAAACTTCAAAAACCAAAAAGTTTGAAAGCAATGGTAGATTATGGACTTTGCAAACAAGAATGTAAACGAAAACGAGACCAAGAATCTACTGGACAGGTATGTGGATAAACTATAACTC
This sequence comes from Meloidogyne incognita, assembly GCA_036172945.1. Taxonomy (NCBI): domain Eukaryota; kingdom Metazoa; phylum Nematoda; class Chromadorea; order Rhabditida; family Meloidogynidae; genus Meloidogyne; species Meloidogyne incognita. The sequence continues at coordinate 2,753,729 of JARQAC010000025.1, forward strand.
TAGGGAAGTAGTATAATTGTGTAAGAACGGGGAAGTCGGGGGTTTCTCAAAAATTCCCTTATTAAAGTATGCGCAATGGCTTAGGGAGGAGCTTAAATTTGCTGAAGAACAATTACGAACTCAAGAAAATCAACAACTTTGAAGCGCAATATACAAATTTGAGTTATGTATCTCGAAAGTTGCAAATTTAATTTAACATTCGATTTTTTATCAAAGATAAAATTTTGACTATGTATATTGTTAAATAATATACATGTTAACATGCCGTTAATTTCTTATCTAAGTTTACAATGTCATGCATATCAGAGACTCGTATAGACCCCTGTTGTATTTTGCAAAAAACAACTAAAAACACCCATCACATAAGCCGCAGTTTGTTAAAACATTTTTCAAACAAAAATAACAAAATCTTAAAAAATAAACTATTTTTCACCACTTTTTCTATCAATTTTTGTAATCGAATAACCGGCCATTTCAAGAATTTTCTGTCTCTCCTCAACTTCTTTTTTCTTATTTTTTTCTAAAAACTCCTTTGTTGGCCCTACAATGTAATGATGGTGATAATCAGCGCAAAGTTTGTTCAAGATAGGGAGTTCCTCGCTGCTTGGCAATCCAAAGCGTTTGTCGATATAATCATCCTTCTCGACTGAATAAAGCTCTTCAAGACTCATCAATGTTGACCAATGGGGGAACTTTTTCCTTCCGCTTGGCTCCACATCCACTCTCCAATCCTTATTAGCTCTGAAAGTTTAAAAAATTTTAAATAAACAAAAAAACTAACTTTTCCATTGTTTCTTTGACATATTCCAAGGGATCGAAGCGCTCAAACTCGGCAAGCATTTCGCGCATCCGGCCACGAAAAAGATCTTCAGACTAAAATAAACTAGTAAAACACCAATTATTAGGAATTAAAGTCCATATAAACGAAAACAAATCCAATTACCCTTTGCTTTTTCTGAGCCTGCCTCTTCTTAATTTGCCACCAATCGCGTTTAAGTCTTTTTAGGTATTTATGCTTGTTCATTTTATGTCTTCTAATTTTCATTATTAATGGCTGGCTGGTGGTAGTTGCCACAGAAATTGTAACAGATTCTCGAGGAGCGATAAAAGGAATAATCTGACGTTTCAAGAAAGCAAACATTTTTGAAAATTTTTATAGGAATAGCCACAAGCCTGAAAATATTAATTTATTTTGTTTAAAAAATTGAATTAAGATATCTAGAAAATAAAAACAAACTAATAGAAACTAATAAAAAATAAATAAGATTTATTTCAAAATAACAATCTGAGTTTTATTTAATTGACAAGTAAAGGCTTTTGTAATTTAAGGTCAATTTAGATGATGGCACTTTGCAATGGAATGTTATGTTAACAAATAATAATTAAATATAGAAATTTGAATAAATTATTTTAAAAATCACTAGGTTGAAAAAAGTCTTTAACTAATGTAAGAATCACATTTCACATCTTCTGAATAAGAACAGCAGTTGCTTCCCCTCCTCCATTGCAAATTGCTGCAATTCCATATTCACCAGCTGTTAATTGATGTAATAAAGTGACTACAACTCTCGCTCCTGAACAACCTAAAAGAAAAATAATTAAAAGCAGATTTTGAATGTCAAATTTCTTTTACCAATTGGATGCCCCAAGGCAATGGCCCCTCCGCGTGCATTTACTTTTGCCGGATCCAAGTCCAACGATTGAATAAAAGCCAAAGCAGTAACAGAAAAAGCCTCATTAACTTCCCAACGAGCAATTTCATCTTTTGACATGTTTGATTGTTTAAGTAACTTTAAATTTTAAACTTGAAATTTATATCAGAAAAAAAGTAAACTAATTTAACGGCATCAACTGGAGCGATAGTAAAATCAATAGGTAATCGACCAGATTCTGCAAAAGCAACAATTTTAGCAATTGGCTTTAGAGTGCTATTTTGTTCAAGACCAATTTTCGATGCAAGAACAATTGCTGCAGCGCCATCATTCTAAAACAGTTAATTTTTAAAAAATTATAGAAGATTATTAGTAATTATTTACAAGAGAAGAAGCATTAGCAGCAGTAATTGTCCCAGTTCCATCTTTTAAAAAAGCGGGGGCCAATATAGAAACCTTTTCTTTAATTAATCGTTTATACTCCTCATCCTCTTTTATGACCAAATCAGGCGATCCTTTTCGTTGACGAACGTTAACCTCTACAACTTCAGCAGCGAATTCCCTATTCGTCCAAGCTTTCTCGGCCCGCTCATAAGATTTAAGAGCATAATTATCCTGATCTTCACGTGTAAACCCATAATCCTTAGCAGTTTTCTCAGCACAAAGTCCCATCGGTTGATTTAAAAGGGCGTCACAAATTCCGTCTCGTTGAATGCCGTCCTAATTATTTTAAATATTAATTTAAAATTATTTATAGACTAAAAGACATTTTGTTCATGTTATACTCACCACCAATTTAACATCACCATATCCATTCTCCCCTCTAGCAAGATAAAAAGGAGTCTGGCTCATGCTTTCAACACCAACAACAAGCACAACATCACGCGTGCCAAGCATTAATGACTGAGTAGCCAAATGCATAGCTTTGAGGCTTGATGAGCAGACTTTGTTCACTGTAAAAGCATTTCGATATTCTGGGACACCTGAATAGAAAAACAGAAATCAAAAAAATTTATTAACAATGTTATCAAAAAATTAGTTATGTATTTACGCTCATTCAAAGCCATCAAAAATACCTGATTTCAAGGCAATTTGTCGTGAAACATTTTGGCCAACACCAGCAGTCAAAACAGAGCCGGTGATTACCTCTTCAATCTACAATTGAAGAACTTTTTAATCTAAATAATAATTTAATAAAATTACAATGTCTGAATTAATATTTGCTCTCTTTATTGCAGCACAAGATGCAATACTGCCTAACTCGATAGAACTCAGCGTAGAAAATGTAGAACGAAAGGAGGCAATTGGTGTGCGGACTGCAGAGACGATGAAAACCTCCTGGATTTTTCCAATTTTAGCGTAATCAAAAGAAAAAAACCTGAAGATTTTGAGCAATCATTAGTTAAATAATAAAAAATTTAATTTTGTTTTAATTCAGAAAGAATGATTGGGCTTTCCTTTACCAGTTTTATCATTGCACCTGAAAAAATGGCGTGATATTTTTTAATTTACTTGTATGTAATGAGGAAATATAAACTAGTCGATATATAATGTCGAGTTATAAAAAGTCAAAAAAAAGTATGCATATTATTACAATTTTATTACAAATCGAAAAATCATGACAGGTGCTGATGGTTTTAAAATGTACGATTTTCTATTTGGATATTTTGTTCATTGATTTTCTAACTGTTACATTTTGACAAAAAGTCAAAATGCCATAAAATATAAATTTTTTAAAAGATTATCGTTAAATATTTTTCCTTAAAAACCTTAATTTTTTTCATTCACATTTTGGCACAGCAGATCAAAATAAAGAGTAACTAAAGGGTTTCAGTTTGGTAATCTGGTTTGGTTGGGTTAATTTGGAGAGCAGAAAATAAGGGTAATAGTTCGGATGGTATACCCCATCATTTTTCCGGCCTCAAAATATATTTAAAAATGGTCAGTATATTATCAGATTATAGAACCCGTCGAGCTGTGTCGAATGACACCAAAATCAACCCCGGTCTTAACTTTGGGCCGAGATACAGACAAAAACCTTGCGCCAAGCGAAGGGTGCTGCACAAGCGTCTCCCCAACGTAAAAGGATTACTTTATGTCATAACTTTGTCAAATCTTTTTCAATTACGTTGATTTTGATGTCATTCAAATCAGCTCGATAGGCTCTTTCGAATGAGCAATTATTTGTTTAATTAAATTTTTAGACCAAAAAATAAGCTTGGTCCACCCTATTATTTTTCAATTTTCTGGGGTCTGTATCTCAGCCCAAAGTTAAGATCAATGGTTGATTTTGGTGTCATCCGACACAGCTCGACGGGTTTTATAATCTGAAAATATACTGACCATTTTTAAATATTTTGAAGCCGGAAAATGATGGGGTATACCATCCGAACTATTACCAAAATAAGGGCTATGCGGATCAAATATTTGAGGGATAGGGCCTGATAAAAGGAACGAAAAAATTAATTTCGCTGATGCGGCTTAAGGTACCATTTTGAGCTGCTGTGTCTTGGTTTTTATTAGGTGATTGAGTGACTGTAGATAATGGTGGAACATACTGGAACGAGTTCTGGTTTTTTACGAACAAAAATTTCATTGAAAGGTAATCAATCACAACTCTCACTTGTTTCACCATTTTATGGAATGAAACCAGAACTTCCCCGTAAGTTAAATTTATTTTTAAACTCGCAAAGAATTACTTTTTTAGCTTCTAGTCAGCTTCTTGGAAGTGAAGATTTAATTTCACTTCTCGACTTAAATGGTTCTTATAATCGTTATTGTGGACCTAAAAAACCTAAAGAAGATCTCGCTTCTTTTTTGCCTCATGTTTGTGGTGCAACTCAAATTAATAAAAAAGCTGATGCATCGTGGTTAGTTTTTAAATTATTAAAAAATTCAGAAAATATTTTATGCTAAATAAGTTCTCTCCGGCAACTAATCGAGAAGCCTCCTGTTATGGGTAAAGAAATAAATAATCTTACTGCTGGTCAAATGACTGGATTCAAACTTGCTCCAGGTTTAACTTTATAATTTATTTTCTCTTAGCAATATTGGAATCTTTGTAAATTTTGTGTTATTCTATTTTATAAAATCTAGTTTCAAAGAAATTTATGTATTTATTAATTTTTTCTTTAATTTTCTAAAGGTCCGGTGCCAGATGGATATCGATACTTTGACCTAACAAATATCCCCATTGAATTGGCCACTACTAGCGTCATTCAACAGCAGCAACAATCCGTTATCGACCCTAATTTGCAAAAAGATAATGGAACTGAAATTCGGTATGGAACTCGTGTAAAGCGCTCACTTGATGAATTGGATGGTTTGTCTTTTTGGTACTACCGGTTATCTGCTCGAATTTTCCTTTCTCATAAGGATTAAAAATGATCTTAACTTGGCCCCCTATGGTTTTTCGATTTTTAAGGACCTATATTCGGGCTCATATATTTCCGCAGATAGGGAGTGGTACCATTCGACAGCTCGCCGAGACAAATAGAATGGTATACATTTTTAAGGGTTTTGAGTGGTCCACCGGCTAAAGTACAGCCCTTTGGTCTATTTACTCTCCGTATTTCGTAGCAGGTGCTACTCCGAATTTTGGTACGGCATGTGAAGCACTACTTTTAATTATCTGTAACATTTTTTGAGTATTGAGAAAGAAGGAAGTAAAAAACGCGGTCGGATAATTCAGTAGTACTTTTTTAAGAACCTTTCTAAATTTTATGGATTAAAATGAATTCCTAAATTTAAGTTTTAGACGGTGAAAGAAAATTCAAAAAGCATAAAGGATATAAAGAAAAAAGTGAAAAGAAGAAGCGCAAGAAGGACAAAAAGAAGAAGAAAGAGAAGGATCGTGAAAAGGTACAAATTGTTTTTTCAGAATCTATTAGTTAAATCAAAAAAAATTTTCTAGAAGAATGATGAAACAAGGTTGCACGTGAAGAAAGAACCAACAACTTTAGCCTCCTCAGTAGTTACTCCATTTTTTTGACTTTTTTTTTAAATTTATTTTTGTATACATTTTTTAAAAAATGTTGTCAGTTGTGCAATTATTTTAACCTTAATTCTTGTTTTTAAAGCTTATCATAGGCTTACTTTAATATATTTTTATGTTTGTTCGATATTTAACCTAAATTTACTCAAAAGTTTTTAAAGACTTTTTTACTAGATTGAATCTTTTTTTTTAATTTTTAATAGTTAAGTAAAATCACTTCAATTATTAACATATAAAAGCGTCGTTTCTACCCGTCATGTCATTTGATCTTTCACATCGCTGTCATAATGATTTCAAGTCGTTCAAAGTCTTTAGAAGATCACAATGTTTTGCTAAACTGTTCGAAGCAATTATTCGAAACTTTGGTCGCTGTCAAGCGTTTGATTATAAACCAATGGCACAGCATAAGCAGAGTACTAAAAGATATGAAGGGAATATTTCTGCAAGTTTTTCTTCCAGTGGAAAAACGACAGCAAAATTTTACGGTGAGTGACAATGTCTAACTTTATAGTAAAAATCTTTTTTCAAGTTTGTTGATGCTTTGGCAGATGTGACGTCTTTAAACTTGGACAATGCTACACTTTTCTACGAGATTCATGATATGTATTTCAGTAAGTTCCGTTTTTTAATATCAACCAAATTCAATTTTAAGGTGTAACTATTTTGTTGATAGCCTTGACGCTTGGTGAAATTATTGGTAATTTGTGGACAGAATTCGCTTGGGCACCACAGTTGGCAGTTTACCAGGCATTAACTGTCATTTTGTTGCTTCCGTTACAGTTAAGTGTGGAAAGAATACATGGTTATAATTCTTAAAATTTATATAAATAATGGAAATATTTTAGAAACAATTAAACAGCGTCGTTCGGATTTGTACGTCAAAATTTTCTTTATTGGTTTTTCTATGGGTCGTTTATGTGATTACAATTTAATGCTTAATGCACCAAAGATTATTTGTCCTATGGCTTTTTGTATTTTGGTAATATTTTAAAAGAATTGATTTAAAATTTTGATTTTCTAGATTGACAAATTTGGAGTTTTCAAAGATGATAATATAGTTCTTCGACAAAAACAATCTCACTGTTCTTCTCCTATTCGTTTCTTTACTAGGCAAGAGGAATCTCGATTGGATTTATTTATTGGACTTGCATTAACTGTTAATGCGATAGTTTGGATACTTTTGGTGTTAACTGCTCGAATTTCCTTCTTCTGTTTTTTTCTTTCGTTTATATGTTGTGGAATTAATCTAAAGGTTCTATTTATTCATTTCCAGGTATTTTAAATAATTATTGAAATTAAAAAGGAATATTTTCTTTTCAAAGTTATTCTATTATGGTCTTAATCAACTTTTACAAGAAAATTCTACAATTCAACGACCTATCTGGAGTTTTGGTGTCACTAATCCATGGTTGGCCAATGCTGATCTTGTTTATGTATTTTGTGTACTTGCATTCGATGTGTTCGTTTCTGTTATCTAATGAATATGTATAGATGAAGATGAATAAATAATTAAGTTTAGTTATGTAATATGTATATTTTTTAAATAGCCAATTATTTTATATTTTTGTATAATAAATTGTATTCTAATTATTTCTTTGTAAAATATTTTAATTTGGTTTGTGTCTGAACATTATGTATCTAAAATTTTAAATTTATTCGATTTAGTGTATCTAGTAATGAAATCTACAAGTCAAAAATTTGTAAAACCGGAGGAGTCATTAACACCGATTTCGACCAAAAAGCGTTATTCTACATCTGTGGAGACAAAAAGGCTATCAAAAAATACAAAGAATGTACTTAAAAATGAAAAGACAAATGAAACAATTTCAATACCTCCCATGAGAGATTTGGATGGATTACAAAATAATAGTGGGTTGTTTATTTTATTTAAATGTTGTTTTTTTGTTTATTTGCTAACTTGGATGATCTCTAACAATTTTTCAGCGGTTGATCCTGACACCAAACCATTCTACCATGGCAATCCATTTGTTGAAAAACATCGTGGGGTTATGCGTTTGCATAAAGAAAATTTGGAAAGGTTTTAAAATAATTTGAGAATTATTAAATTAATTTTAAAGTTCTGAACATCCTCCCATAAATAATTGTTGTATGCTTGTTATGATGGACATTCCTGCGTTTTTTACTTGCCGAGAACTAGTCAGCTTTGTCCGCCCTTCATCTACACATATTCTACTAATGAAAATAGTTCGTGACGAAACAGCTAATAAATATATGGTTACCATAAAATTTAAAACTCCGGTAAAAATTATTTGTAATATTTTTTAATTATCTTTTATAGGAGTCAGCAACTAAATTTTATGAACAATATAATGGCTTAGAATTTAATTCAATTGAACCGGAAAAATGTTCTCTTCGTTTTGTTGATACAATTGAAGCGGTTAATTTTAAAAAATTTTAAAGTTTGTATTTTCTGCTTTGATTTCAGGAAGGAGATGATTCAACAACGTTTACAGGATTACATGTTGATCCTGCATATGGGGAGACTCGTACTTGTTCTGTTTGTTTGGAAAGAATGGAAGAGGGAAACAATATGTTATTAATTATTCTATGGTTTATTTTAGATTTAAATAAAATATTTAATATTTTAGTAATCACTCATTTCATGCTAAATGTATTAGTCAATGGGCGGACACAACGTTAGTTTATCTAAAAATATATTTAAATAAAAATATTTTTAGATGCCCTATCTGTCGTTATACACAAACACCCGAAATTGTTCCTGACCAGAAATGTTTTGATTGTGGACTTACTTCTGACCTTTGGATGTGTCTAATTTGTGGAAATATTGGCTGTGGTCGTTATGCAGCAGCACATGCCTATAAGTGATTATTTTTTCTATTTTTTAATAAAATTTATTAAAAAGACATTATGAGACTACTTCACATATTTTTACTTTACAAATTGGCGGAAAACTTGTTTGGGATTATGCTGGAGATAATTATGTCCATAGATTAATTGAGAGTTCAACTGATGGTTCTATTAATTTTTTTAAAAATTTAAAAATTTATTTTAAAGGAAAGCCTGTTGAATATGAGGGAGTTAATAATGATAGTTTTGAAGTAAATTACTAAAAATATTTTTTAAATAATTTTATTAATTCTTTATTTTGTTAGAAAGAAAAGGAGAAGATAAGTGCTGTTCAACTTGAATATACTTGTTTATTAACTAGCCAACTTGAAAATCAAAGACTTTTCTATGAAGAAAAACTTCGTGAGTCTGACGAACGTTTTAATGAACATAGTAGAGAGGCACAACAAAAAGTATTTAAATTTTTTAAACCAAAGATTTAGAAAATTTGGATCTGGATTCCTATTTAAATATTCTGGATTCTTTTTAATATAATGACCAGCAGTAAACTGTAATGAACACTTGGTCAAAATTCTTTTAATTTTTGTTAACGTTCGTTTAGTTCATTACTTTCTACTTTAGATTAATTCGTTGGAAGCTGAATTAAAATCTACTCGAAATGAATTAACTTCTACCATCGCCGAACTCGTAACACTTTCTAACGCAAAAAAACAACTTGATAAAAAATATTTATCTTCACAAACAAAATGCCAAACATTACAAATTGAACTAGATGAAGAAAAGCAAATGAGTAAATTACTTGGAACCGATAAAGAACTTCTTTCACGTCAATTAGAAGAAACTAATCAAAAAAGAAAAATTGAAGTGGGGGCTTTAGAAGAACAAATTCATGATCTTTTGTTACATTTTGAGACTGAAGCAAAGATAAAGGAACAAATTGAAAATGGAGCAATTAGTAAAGAAGTAAGGAAATTATTATATAAATACTTAGATTTTTAAGAATAAAATTTTTAAGGAATTGGAACAAAGTAATGTAGAATTGAAAGAGGATGTTACCCCCAAAGTTTTAGCTAAAAAGAGTCGTCGCCGTAAAAAATAAAAGAATTAAATATAATGTGAAGTTTTCTGGCATTCTAATCATTATTTGTATACACAAATTTATATATTTAAGACCTCAATGTGATTATCCTTTAAAATGTACAAAATAAAGGAATTTCGTAATTTATTGTACTTAATTTTTTAAAATTTTGATTAAACCTATTTGGCAAACTCGTAGTCTCTATTTACAAAAGTCAGTTTGTAATTTACCCTGCGATTTCTGCATTCTGCTCCTTTCTCTCTTTCCATTTGTTTAACTCATGTTTCTCAAAATTTTTATATAAAATTAACCTTGTTGAATTATAAAAATTAAGAGCGATTTTGATATCACTAAGTTTCTAAAAGTGTTGAAATCGAATAAAAAGAGTTATCAATTTCTGTTGAAGCCCCATAGGCTATTTTTAAGATTACGGTATTTAGCTTTGGTCAAGATCTTTTAATTTTTCCGAGTTTCTTATGAATTTTCTTATTCTTCTAAGACTACATATTAAAATATTAGTTTTGAGTTACAGTGATGAGTATGGCTCCGGGAGTTTCCGGAGGGTTCCGGAAGAACTGGATCAGGAGCCAAAATTTGAAAAAATTCTTCTGATCCATACAAAGCACCTTTCATTAGAATTCATCTTCCTCTCTTCTCCCATCTTCGGTTTCCTTGAGAATAAATAAAAATATTTTCTTAATACTTCAACTGATAAAGATCAAATTTACATTTGGAAATGTCCTCCACGTTTAGATTATTGTCTTGTAATTTCAATCTCCGATTTTTCTTTGTTAACCACCCAATATATTTACAAGAAAAGCTCATTCATTTAATTTTTGAGAATTTATTACAAAATTAGTAAATATCAATTTAATAATGCCAACAGAGGGAGTAAGTTTTATAAAAATTATTTTTAATTAAGTATTAAAAAATTCTTTTTTCTTAAGCGTGAATGTATTTCTGTAAATATTGGACAAGCAGGTGCTCAAATAGGTAATGCTTGTTGGGAACTTTATAATTTAGAACATGGAATTGGAAAGGATGGATTTTTATTAGAAAAAGAAGAAAATGAAGAAATTTTTGAAATTGGGGAAAGAAAGGGAAGAGAAAAATGCCAGGCAAAATAATATTTAATTTAAATTTAAAAATACCCCTAATCTTTTTAAAGTATTATAATACTTTTTACACGGAAAGTTCAAATGGAAAGTATGTTCCCCGTGCTATTTTTGTAGATTTAGAGCCAAGTGTAATTGATGAAATACGTGTAGGTCCTTATAGACAATTATTTCATCCAGAACAATTAATTACTGGAAAAGAAGATGCAGCTAATAATTATGCTAGAGGGCATTATACTATTGGTTAGATTAAAAGAAAAAAATTTAAAATAAAATAAATTTAAAGGTAAAGAACATATTGATAGAGTTTTAGAACGTATACGTAAACAGGTAAATAATTATAATTTATTTAGTATTTATTTAACAAAAAACCTCAGTCTGTTCTTCCAATAATAATAAAAAGCAAAAAAAACAAAACTAATTTAATCACAGATTAGAAAATTAAAAAAAATTTTCTTAAATTTTTTTTAAAGAAACTAAAATAAATATTGAAAAGAGATTAAAAAATATAAATTAATAAAAATTAATGTAAAATTTCAACAAAATTTAAAAAGGCTGAAAGTTGTTCTGGCCTTCAAGGCTTTCTTGTTTTCCATTCTTTCGGTGGAGGTACCGGGTCTGGATTTAGTGCACTTTTAATGGAACGTTTATCTGTAGAATATGGGAAAAAATCAAAATTAGAATTTTCTGTGTATCCAGCCCCTCAAGTAGCCACAGCTGTAGTAGAACCTTATAATTCTATATTAACAACACATACAACATTAAATCATTCTGATTGTTCTTTTATGGTTGATAATGAAGCTATTTATGATATTTGTAGAAAAAGTTTAGATGTTGAGGTAAAAAATAATATTTTTTTGAGAAATTAATTGGAGACAATTATTCTGGGGGGGGGGTATAATTGTAAAAATAAGTAAAAGGTGGGGGATTGACTAAAATAATATTTTCTGAGATAAATTTTAAGCTTTATTGTAAAGGATAATTTCATTATATTGGAGTTGACTTACTTAATCTATACTAATATGTTTATTAAATAAAAATAAAGAAAATATATAATAAAATTATAGTAGTTTGTCTTTAAATTAAATTTATATTTTAATTTTTCTAAATTTTTCATATTTTTTATAGAGACCTTCATATAATAACCTTAATAGATTGGTATGTTTTGAATAAAAAATTTCCTTTATTTTTTTCCTTTTTGTTAAAATAACTAAATAGAAAAAAAGTAAAAAAGTTTTTGATTTTTAAAATTATTTCTGGTGCTTTTCCATTTAGTACGATGCCCTATTGCCAGTTAGTCTTTGCTACTATTCACATTTTGAATTCTTTTAATTTTTAAAAAATTTAATTTACCTAATTCATTACCTAACACATACCGTATTTCTTATAAAGTCCCATGTGGCTGTATTTTTCAACTATCCTCGATTGAGGCTGTATTACGTGACTTTGTTAGAGAAAATACGGTAACTTCTTTTTGATTTTCTTTCTTTTTTTCCCTTTTGAATAAATTTTAGTATTTTATTTTAACAAAAAGGAATAAAATATAGAAATAATTTTGACTAAAAATTGTTTTATTTAAAAAAGATAGCCCAAATTGTTTCTTCAATAACTGCATCATTACGTTTTGATGGTGCTTTAAATGTTGATTTAACTGAATTTCAAACTAATTTGGTTCCTTATCCACGAATTCATTTTCCTTTAGCCACTTATGCACCTGTAATTTCTGCTGACAAAGTAAAAAATATAAATAAAAATATTTATCTTAAAGAAAGCTAATTAAGACAATTAATTGTTTCTAAAAAAACTTCCGTTTGAAAAATCTCCCATAGCTTTTATTTGACAAGAAAAACCAATTTATTTTTTATCACTTTTCTCTAAAAAAGGCGTATCATCAATCTTTGTCTGTTGCTGAATGTACACAAATGTGTTTTGAACCAGCTAATCAAATGGTTAAATGTGATCCAAGAAAAGGCAAATATATGGCTGTTTGTTTACTTTACAGAGGGGATGTTGTTCCAAAAGATGTAAATGCGGCAATTGCTGGAATTAAAACTAAAAGAGGAATTAATTTTGTTGATTGGTGTCCAACTGGATTTAAAGTTGGAATTAATTATCAGCCACCTACTGTTGTACCTGGTGGTGATTTAGCTAAGGTAAAAAGTCTTGGAATAAATTAAAGATTTAAATGAAGGAAAGTCTTTAAAAGTACTATTTTAATGAAAAATTGTTTCAATGGTTAAATAGGGTTGGATAAGTTAAATGAAATATTTAAAATTACTTTTAAAAATACATAAAAGGTTCATCGTGCTGTTTGTATGCTTTCAAATACAACAGCAATTGCCGAAGCTTGGGCTCGTTTAAATCATAAATTTGATTTAATGTATTCTAAACGTGCATTTGTTCATTGGTATGTTGGGGAGGGAATGGAAGAAGGAGAATTTTCTGAAGCGAGAGAAGATTTGGCTGCTTTAGAGAAGGATTATGAAGAAGTATTTAATTAATAAAATATTTTTTTAAATTAACTTTAAAGGTTGCTGAATGCTCTGAACCTTTACCTGATGATGAAGAATATTAAAAAATAATAATAATTTTAGTGAAAATTAAAAAAAATAATAATAGAGACCGTGCCGTAATACTGACGGTATTCTTCGGTATTCCGTACCGTAATACGATCCCATAAATGTCGGTGATATAGTACGGTAAAATTTTGAAATTGATTGGTATTTTTCGTTATTACGGAGCGGAATTCGATACGGTATAAAATTCCTGTCTTTAATACATACACATATTAATTTTTTTTATGTTTTATTATAGAAATGGGAAAGAAGTAATTGATTTTAACAAATATTTCTAAAAATTTTAAAATCGTTTTTTTAAAAAGTCGTCAACGTGTAATTTGGTAAATGTCCAGTTGACTCCCTACATGTCCGCAAAGAGAATGCGCACTTTTCTTCCCTTCCTTTGCATTTTTGGCGTTAGGAAAAATGCCCGCTTAAAAGAAAAGTTCTTCCTCATTTTTCCTTTTCTATATTTACCCTTTGACTTATGAAAGGAAGGAAAAAAATTAATTAAACCACTGTATATAGCGATTAATGGCGTGCAAAACCAGCGATGTCTGTCGGGTTTTGGATCGGGTTTTTGTTCGAAAAAAGACCGGGTATCCAGATGATCTTATACTATGAAAATTATTGGTATTCTTTGTTTGCAAATAAATTTGATATAATGTTTTTTAATTGAAAAGTCCAGCTCTGAAATAGTCCCCCTAACTAGAGGATTTGGAAAGAATATGTAGTCCACGAGACAATTTTAGGAAATTGTGGAGGAAATTAAAACAATTAGAAAAAACAAGATTCAAAATTTGATGTGAAAAGTTCCATACATTATACCGTCAAACTGACTTTTTTCTTTGCTTTACTACATAGACTGGGAGGAAAAACATTATAACTCTAATAATAAATTTAATAAATTTTAAACCACTACTATTCAAAACAATAAGCAACTACAAATAAACTTAGCAAGTCGGAGAAGCGATGAATTCCTGGGTCGAAAAAATAAACAACATACTAAATCAACTGATATTTATTTACATTCAACAAAACAATTATACAGAAAATGAATCTACAGGAAATACAAATTTAGAACAATACAAAGGAAAACAGTCGGAAATAATTACAACAATTTATGAGAAGGAATATCACTATCCTATGAGTTTTACAGCTTGGTCCATATTATTCGTCGAACTTCTGTCCTGGCTTCGGTTTGCGGCAGAGCACGAGGAACTTATGCACAGCGGGCCCTTCGAATCGCTCGTCCTTGCCTGCGACCACGGCCGATGCACGCTCATTGCGAATGTCAGCCTTGCCAAGTGCCTCCTTGCCATTTGGAAGAGTTAGCAGGCATGGCGAGATGTTTCCTGAATTGATTCAAAATTTATTTTTAAATTATCAAATGTAGATGATAAAACACACCTTTCACTTGATCGACGTGAACAGGATAGAAGACTCGGGCGTTCTTGTCAAAGACAGCTGCATCACTCCATGGGCGCCAATGATAGTCGTAGCCACGGACACGTTCTGGGAGGTCGACCAGAACCTGAATGGAGCCGATGTTGTCGACGAAGGCCTTCCCATTCCAGCCGAATGCTGCAGCGACCTGTGAAAAAAGTAAAACAGTTACACGCTAAAATATAATGTGGTGCTGTCACCTTGCCATTGTTGTTCCAGATCCGTCCCATTACCGGCTCACCATGCACATACCACAGGGCTACATGCTGCTCACTAGAGTCTCCTGGTGCCGCATTCAACGTCTTGTCGCCTGCTCTGATCGTCTTGTAGGTTGGCCAAGCGTCTCCCATCCTGATGTCTGCCCACTCATTCAGCATTATGAGTGGTGGTGGCACTGGCGGCGGAGGAGCTTTGAAGCAGATGTTGCACACGCAGCCCAACGGCCCTCCCTTCAGATTCCTGTAAAATTAAAATTTAAGGAAGTCACAAATCAGAATTTTAAATAGATCAAGAGCTTACCTCATTATGATCTTCATTTCTGAGAGCGGCTTCCCTACAATGCATTCTGCCTTCCCTCCCTGTGAGAAGAAGGCTTCCTCCGTCTTCATGTTCAAGTAGCCGAGCAGCGTACCACCAGTCCGTCCCTCCCAGAGAATCGGCATCGAGTCGCCGCATCGAACAAGCTGTCGTTCGTCGGTTTTCTCGAAGCGGTCCTTGTATTTGATCCACTCGTACCAGTAGCCGAGCGTGTTGTGGTCACCCTTGTACTGTAGCACCTTTAAAATTTAATATTACGTATGTATTTGTATAAAAAAGATTTAAAAGATCAACTCACTTGAATCATGCCGCCCAGATCTTCCTTTCCAGTGAGCTCCGCCTTGCCATACGGGAACGAAGCCTGTACAACGCCACCATCGTTCCATGCGTAGCCGTGCACTGGCTTTCCGTTCTTGTACCAAAGCGCGACGTACATGTTCTGCTGGCCCAGCACCTTGACAGGATTTTCCGGAAATGGTGAACCGATCGGATTGAACGCCCAAGTGTCCTCCTTTGGAGCTGGATTCGGCATTGCGTTGACGTGAAGATTGACGAGTTGCTGTTGATGGTGAGAAAGACGAGTTGTTGTTGACGGTGACGAGTGTGAAAAACGAGCTGCTTTTATAGTATACCGAAATTATACCACTCAATTTTACTATAAAAGCAGCTCGTTTTTCACACTCGTCACCGTCAACAACAACTCGTCTTTCTCACCATCAACAGCAACTCGTCAATCTTCACGTCAACGCAATGCCGAATCCAGCTCCAAAGGAGGACACTTGGGCGTTCAATCCGATCGGTTCACCATTTCCGGAAAATCCTGTCAAGGTGCTGGGCCAGCAGAACATGTACGTCGCGCTTTGGTACAAGAACGGAAAGCCAGTGCACGGCTACGCATGGAACGATGGTGGCGTTGTACAGGCTTCGTTCCCGTATGGCAAGGCGGAGCTCACTGGAAAGGAAGATCTGGGCGGCATGATTCAAGTGAGTTGATCTTTTAAATCTTTTTTATACAAATACATACGTAATATTAAATTTTAAAGGTGCTACAGTACAAGGGTGACCACAACACGCTCGGCTACTGGTACGAGTGGATCAAATACAAGGACCGCTTCGAGAAAACCGACGAACGACAGCTTGTTCGATGCGGCGACTCGATGCCGATTCTCTGGGAGGGACGGACTGGTGGTACGCTGCTCGGCTACTTGAACATGAAGACGGAGGAAGCCTTCTTCTCACAGGGAGGGAAGGCAGAATGCATTGTAGGGAAGCCGCTCTCAGAAATGAAGATCATAATGAGGTAAGCTCTTGATCTATTTAAAATTCTGATTTGTGACTTCCTTAAATTTTAATTTTACAGGAATCTGAAGGGAGGGCCGTTGGGCTGCGTGTGCAACATCTGCTTCAAAGCTCCTCCGCCGCCAGTGCCACCACCACTCATAATGCTGAATGAGTGGGCAGACATCAGGATGGGAGACGCTTGGCCAACCTACAAGACGATCAGAGCAGGCGACAAGACGTTGAATGCGGCACCAGGAGACTCTAGTGAGCAGCATGTAGCCCTGTGGTATGTGCATGGTGAGCCGGTAATGGGACGGATCTGGAACAACAATGGCAAGGTGACAGCACCACATTATATTTTAGCGTGTAACTGTTTTACTTTTTTCACAGGTCGCTGCAGCATTCGGCTGGAATGGGAAGGCCTTCGTCGACAACATCGGCTCCATTCAGGTTCTGGTCGACCTCCCAGAACGTGTCCGTGGCTACGACTATCATTGGCGCCCATGGAGTGATGCAGCTGTCTTTGACAAGAACGCCCGAGTCTTCTATCCTGTTCACGTCGATCAAGTGAAAGGTGTGTTTTATCATCTACATTTGATAATTTAAAAATTAATTTTGAATCAATTCAGGAAACATCTCGCCATGCCTGCTAACTCTTCCAAATGGCAAGGAGGCACTTGGCAAGGCTGACATTCGCAATGAGCGTGCATCGGCCGTGGTCGCAGGCAAGGACGAGCGATTCGAAGGGCCCGCTGTGCATAAGTTCCTCGTGCTCTGCCGCAAACCGAAGCCAGGACAGAAGTTCGACGAATAATATGGACCAAGCTGTAAAACTCATAGGATAGTGATATTCCTTCTCATAAATTGTAATTATTTCCGACTGTTTTCCTTTGTATTGTTCTAAATTTGTATTTCCTGTAGATTCATTTTCTGTATAATTGTTTTGTTGAATGTAAATAAATATTTGTTGATTTTTTGTATTTATTGTTTTGAATGGTAGTAGTCTAGAATTTATTATATTCATAGAGTAGTTATACTGTTTTTCCTCCCAGCCTAGTAATACATATGAGTTGAAAAATCCAAATAGTTCGAAACTATTAAAAATATGGCAAAATTTCGAAAACCCTAAATAAATTTACAATTTTCTCAAATTACAATTAGGTAACTGTTTGAAATTGGATTTATATTTATAACATTCGATTACATGATTGAATTATGAAATTTTTGTGACAATTTTCAAAATATATGAAAATTTCGAATGAAATGGAATTAAAAAAGAAAAATAAATTGGTTGAAATTCTGAAGATGCTTAAATGTGGACGAAATTTATGTAAAAAAATTCAAAAAAAAATTTACCAAAACAGTTTAATTTACATATTCTTTTCAAATCCTCTAGTTAGGGATTTGAAAAAACGATGTTTTTGTAAGTTTCAAACCCCAGCGATGCCAGGAAAAAATATGGAAATCCATTAAATCAGATCCCTAGTTTTAAATTAAAATTAAAAATTTATTAAACTTTTTTTCTCTTTCTATTTTATAATTTGCCCTAATTTTCTTTAATTGGAAACAACCTTTCCAATTCTAGTTGCGCGACAAAAAAATTTTTTTCCAAATAAAAAGCCAGTCAAGGGCCAAATAAATGGATATTAAAAAAGAAGAAAAAATAAATATAAAAATTAACTACAAATACTTTGGGATATAATTTAGTTTTTTTCCTTTTATGTGAGACAGGTCTTTTGAAATGGAAGAAAAAATAATATATAAATGGATTATTTACTAAATAAAAGGAAATATAAAGGTGAGAATAAGAAAAGAATATTTGGGCCTTCTATTTTTTAGCCTTAGGGCCGATCCACTTCACGCAGTGGGACAACATCTTTTCCCAAAACAACAAAATAAAATGGCCTTAAAGTAGAACAGGTTGTTTTTTTATTCTTATTTAAGCTAGTTTGTGTTTTTGTCCTTTCGAAAATTGTTTTTATTTGGAGTAATTTAAAAGTACAAAAAAAGGAGAGAAGAGAGGAAAAGCGCAAAAATAAATATATAGCCTAAGGCTAAATATAATTTTCAATTAGTTTTGATCCACAACACCCTTTGTGGCCTAATGCCCCAGTTCATTAATTGTTGACTGACATTTCTTCTTCAAAAAAAATATATTTAAAAATAGAAATGGAATTAATGTATCCATTAAATATTCAACAACAACAACACTCTTTTCCTAATAATTATAAATATATACAAGAATATTTAATGATAAATAAAAATAATTTAAACTCTCTAGAATTAAATAATCAAATAAATTATTTTCAAAAATTATCGTCTAATTTATTTATTCCTCCTCAATGTCAAACTTTAATACAACAACAAATATTAGAAATTAATGAAAATAATATTAGAAAAATGTTTTGGGAATTTTTACAAAATAAAGTTTAAATTTTGATTAATTAGGAAAATTTAAAAAAAATTACATATACAGATTAGTAATAAATATTTTTTGTTTTGAATAAATTAAAAAATAGATTTAATTTATATTTAGAACAATTCAATTCAAAATATTAACAACAACAATTTACTATTACCACCTAATATTTACCAACAACAATTACAATCATTTTTAAATAATAAACAAATAACAACAAATAATAATTTTCAAATAATAAATAATTATTTAAATAATTCTTCTCAAAATTTAAATAATCAATTAGAATCTTTATGTAATAATAATTAATTTAGAAAAAAATATTTTTATTTAGCAAGAAATAAACTTGGTCGTTCATATAATCCTGGAAGACCTTTAGTTTGCTATAATTTTCTTTAAAAATTATTATAAAAATTTTTTTAAAAGGGAATATTAGAAAGACAAAGAATTTTGGATTTATATCAACGAGGATTAAAAATTAGCCATATTGCTAAAATTATTGGAGTTACACATTGTTAGATTATTTTTTAAATATCTAAAAAATAATATTTTCCAAACATTCTTTTAAATAGTAATCGGAATCCCCTCTCCCCCCGTATTTCGTACAGTAATATTGAAAATACCGATAAACTTAAAAATTTCATAGGTTGGTATCATGTACGGTATTACCGATACGGAATACCGATAAATATCGAAAAACATCGTTCGGTATCACCTCGATCACTACATTTAAATATGTAAATTTTAAATCATTTGGATCAAACAAACAAAAATTAAATTAAAAATTCAATTTAAAGCTTGTGTTTCAAAAATAATGACTCGTTACCGTCGTACTGGTTCAATACATCCCCGTTCATCACAACTTTTTACTACTCCTATAACAACACCAAATACCTCAAATAAAACAAAAAATAAAAAAGAAATATTTAAATATTCAATCCCTTCAGCATTTAAAAGAATTTCTTTTAAAAAAGAAATTATAAATAATTGTTGTTTTAATAAAGAAGAAATTAATAATAAACAGGAAGGGAAACAATTAATTATTGAACGACAAAAAATAAAAAAACATTATTTAATAGAAAAGTTTTTTTAATTTTAAAATACTAATTTTGTTCACTTTTTTAGGCTTATTGAATGAGAAATGGATAATTTTATTGAATACAAAATTTTTTTTATAATTTTCCTTTTAATAATAATTTTTTAAATAATCACAATTTGTCTTCAATTTTTATTCTAAAAAATAAATATATGGTCACAACTTTAAAAAAATTTTCTAAAGAAAAAATGATTGTATATAATTTAAATATTTTAAAAGAAAAAAAAAGATTAAAATATGTAAGTCTAGCCTATTTTTGTTTAATACCTAGAAAAAAAAAGTTTAAAAATATTTTTGGGGCTTTTTGCTTTGAATTTTAAATTAAAAAAATAAAATCTGAAAAGAACAACAAAAAACAAATTAAATAGCAAATTAAAAA
Organism: Meloidogyne incognita; assembly: GCA_036172945.1. Classification (NCBI taxonomy): domain Eukaryota; kingdom Metazoa; phylum Nematoda; class Chromadorea; order Rhabditida; family Meloidogynidae; genus Meloidogyne; species Meloidogyne incognita. The sequence continues at coordinate 2,774,113 of JARQAC010000025.1, forward strand.
TTTATATAAATAAAAAATAATTTATATCAACATTTTATATAATTTTGGAAAAAATTTATATTTAACAAAAACCATGAATAGAGGAGAATTGAATATTTGGGAAGGAGAGCAGAGATGTTCCGAAACGAAAAAAAATTCAAAATAAAAGTTGGGTGACCTCCCCCCTCCCTCAGATACCATACCTATCTGCACTCCAGGTAGTACTTACAAGGGAACATCCCGAACTGTATGTGAAAATTTTGTATTTTTTTTTGCACCATCGTGTAGAGCATGGTCGATAACCTATTGCCAATTTCCGGCTTTTTTCCCCCTGACCCCCATTTCGAAAAGTTATAGAGGTCCAAAGTTTTCAACTTTTGGAGCGGTTGAGTCACCCCGACCTTTCTTATTAATTCTCTTCCTAAAGAGAAAAATGAGACTCCTTTTCTCCATTTTTCCTTTCCTTTTTTTTCCCATATTGGTTAAAGAAAGAGAAATAGAGGAGAGGAAAGAAAGGAAAGGAGGCGTCTCTGCCCTCTTCTCTTTCCTTTTTAATTCGCATTAGGAGAAGCAAAGAGAGGATAGATGCGCCTATTCCTTTTCTTCCCTCTCCTCATTTTCTCTTTCTTTAACCAACATTGGAAAAGAAGAGGAAAGGAAATAAAGAGAAATGGAGTCTCATTTTTCTCTTTAATAAGTTGTGCAACTATACTCAAGCGGTCTAACTTTGGACCCCTATAACTTTTCGAAATGGGGGTCAGGGGGAAAAAAGCCAAAAATTGGCAATAGGTTTTCGACCCTGCTCTACACGATGGTGCAAAAAAAAAATACAAAATTTTCACATACAGTTCGGGATGTTCCCTTGTTAGAAATTTTTTTGATAAAAATGTCCAAATCGAAATTTCGAAACATTTCTGGAAGAGGAAATTTTAAATATTTAAAACAAAAAAAAAAATAAAAAATGAATGCGCAATGTATGAATCTTTGATGGACGAAAGCCGTATGAGAAACATGGAAAGAGGTGAAATTGCAAAAAAAAAAAGAGAATTTGACGTTGTCATTAAATATATTGAGAATCATCTCTGAAAGAAATTTAAAAAACAATTTTAAAAAATTTTTAAATTAAAAAAACTTACAGAAGGAAAACAACTAAATTGTTGTTGTTGCTGCATTAATTGTAATTGTTGTGTCCGGTGATGTAAATTTCGACCTAAAATTGAGCGAACATCAGAAGTTAATCTTAAAGCATCCAAAAAAGGTAAAATATTTAAGAGACAAGTATCCGACGGATCACTGAACCACGACTTTATTGGAATGGCATTTTCTAAAAATTAAGAATTTGGAACTTTTAAAATCAAAAATTTATAAATTAACGAGTATAGTTCCGATAAGCAGCTGGAGAATTGTCCAAAATAAATATTGAAGAAAGGTCTGGATGAACAGCAGCCAAATCCTTTGTGTATCCACTGAGAAATTATTTTAAAAATTATTTAAATTAAAAAAAAACTTGTAATCCTGGGTGCAATGTTGCCGAAAATATCGCCTTTGTAAAATTCCACGTCCTTGATCTAATTTATCAGCAACAGAAGTCCCATAAATTTCCATTGAAGCAGTGAATATAACAAGGTCAAACCAACAGCTAACAACTGACAGAAAAAATTCAACATGCGGCCGAAGATGGACAAAGAACCTAACCGGTTGATTGTCAATAGTTACCTTAAATAAGAGAGAAATTTTAAATTAAAAGAAAAGTAAAAAAAACCCTTATAATAAAATCTGGAGGTGTCCCAGGCTTAACAGTCGACCGGAGAAGTCCATCATGATGTGAATGAATTAATGTCTCATCTAAATCAAGCACCATTATTTTACGCCGAACAAAACCTTTAAAAATATTATACAAAAAAAATTATCAGAAAAAATTTTACAAAGTCTTTGTGCAGTTAATGGTGAAAGGGGAATAACACTATATTTAACAAATTGTTGCTTTTTAACCTAAAAATATAAAAAAAAATAATTTTTAAATTAAGTAAAAACCTTTCTGTATTGTTTTTTAACAAATAACATTGTAAAATTGTAGACATTAAATATCCAAATAAAAATAGCATGAAATGAACTTTTAATAATCCGCAAAACAAAATTATCACGTGTTTGTGGTGGCAAAAATTGCAAACGCTTAGGCGTTCCGTTCATTATTATAAATTCTAATAAAACTTTATTACGAAATAAAAACAATTATTGAGAAAGGGGGAAGGGAGGGGGAGGACAGTTCATAATTTATCGGACATTTCATCGTTTCAATAACTTACTTACAAATTATTTATTAGGACCTCCAATTATATGTATGGAGATCCATATTTTTCAAACACGTTTTTTGTTCGGGTCGAAACTAAAAAGAGGGAAATTCATTTCCACATTTTTATATTTATTTTTAAATGTTTTCGTCAATTATCCAAGAAATCGCCCTCGGTTGAAGATTTCTAACAGGACCAAAAACCCCTAACGATTTTCTAATAAACTTGTCCATTAGTTAGAAAAGCGAGTGTACTATTCCACATTTTAAATATAATAAATGGAAATAAAAACCCGAAAAATAAAATTTATTAAATTAAAAAATGTAAATTTTATACAAAAAAATTAGAAATTTAAAAGTCAAAACCCATTAATAAAATATTTTGATGCACAAATAACATTTCTTTTAAAGTCTCATTATTTATACTTCTTCTCACATCTGGTAATAAAAGTTTTGTACAAGAATTTCGTTGTTGTTGTTGCATATTTTCACCAAAAAATATTGTGGTATTTGGAGCAGAATGGTATTTTTTAACGAGTGGTAAAAGAAACATATATTTAGATGCGTAATAAGGATTATCCCAAAATGAATAAGAATCACCATCATATTTTGGACTATTTAAATAATCATTTACTTGCTAAAAATTAATTTTAATTGATAAATTAAAAGGTTTTTATACCCATGCTGCCATAGCTTTTGCATTTTCTAATGGTGATGTTGTAGAGGGCGAGGGCGATGAAGCAGAAAATTCGACTGCCTCTGAATCACGACAAAAGCGTACAAATGGATCATCTTCTTCCATATTGTTTCCGTTATGAATTGCGGGAGCAGCCTTTTTATTAAAATTTAAATAATAAGAAAATTTATTTCTAAATTTTTTACTTCAACTGATCTAATTGCAAGCATTTCAACTTCACTAAACAAAATATCTCGTGCCTTTAAAGGATCCTTAAAGAAAGCACTTTTGTAAGCAGGATCTAATAAAGTAGCAATTAATAAATGTTTACTTTCTTCACAATCTAAAAATTAATTTTAATTTAAAAAATTAATTTTATTAAAAAAAAACCTCCAAATTTTATATTTAATTCTTCTTTCAATTTATCTCTAATTAAAGGAGAATTTGTATTTAATCTCAACAATTCACGATCAATTGCTTTAAATAATGGAATGACTGAAGAAATGCAAGCTTGCCGAGAAGCAATTCTAGTCGTAGCACGATAAATTGGACGAAGTAATTCACAAATACTTTTCATGTTTTTCCATTCATTTGGAGAAAAAGCAGGAAATAATTTATTACTATAAGGGATTTTAATTAAAAATTCTTCATTTAAAGAAAAACATTCAAATATTAATAAAGCATTATTCCATCGCATTTTTGTTCCCTAAAAAAATAATTTAAAAAAAATTTACACTCCTTACCTTTTTTAAATAAATAGAAGGAATTGAATTATCATCACATAATGGAGGGAAATTGTCACTTAAAGCTCTTGATTTTCGAATCTTTCTTATTGCCTTTTTAACTTTCTCAAGAAGTTCATTTACAGAAAAAATATTTAAAGCTTCCCAGATACACTTAAAAAATAATTTCTACTTAAAATTTTCGTTTAGAAATTACCAAATCTAATTTAATTGTTAAACATTGCATTGAATCAAAACCCGTCGAACGAATAGCCTTTTTTAAATCATCATCATTCTCCTCTCGTAAAATTAGATGAACTTTGAAAGCATCTACACGGTACTCATTCAATACATTACTAAGTAAAGCACTGACATTTTCACAAGTTTGTTCACCCTAAAAATAAATTATATTTTTAAAATTAAAAAAAAATTTTTGAAACCAACCTTCACAGGCTCCACAGCTAAAACACGAGAACAAGGAGTCATACTTGCAGAAATGTAATGAGCAGTAAAGACAAGAAGGGTATATGAATCGTCATTTGATCTTAGACTATTAACTGTCAAAGACAAAAATTCAGTCCGAATGTCATCATTTACTTTTTGCCTAATTTTTGTATATAATTTATTTAAAACAAATGAAGAAAAGAAACGTTGTGGTCTTTTAAAAATTAAATTTACTTTTAAATTTAAATAAAAATACCTTAATTTATAATCTGGAACAAGAATATTTAAAAGATTTTTCAGTCCAGGTTCTTCAATAAATGAAAGGGGAAGAGATGCTGTACAAATTAAACTCATTATAGCTTCATCCAATTTTGAATTATAACCATCCTCATCTTCTTCCACTTTTTCTGTCATCAATAATAATTCATCATTTGGAGAACACCAATTCCTATCATTATTAACATTTTCAGTTGTAGAGTCAAAATTAGAAGATGACTAAATTTAAAAATTAGGAAAATATTAAAGGAAATAATAAAAACTTTTTTTTCTTTTTTCACTCGTTTTCTAACAGGTCTAACTATCGGTTTTTCTTGCTGTTGATCTTCATCTGCTCGTAGTTTTTGGAATGACTCTTTATGATAACGTTCAAGATGTGCACGTAAACATGTACGTGGAAATGAAGAAGAAATAGATTTGTAAAAATAATTACAGTCTTTACCCAAGCATTTAGCAGTTCCGTCAAAAATATGAAAATATGCATCATATTTGCTATTTCTATTACGCATTTTGCTAAAAATAAATATTACAAACAATTAAAATAAAAAAAAATAAAATTGAAAAAAGATCAAAACATAAAACGAAATTTTAAAAGGAAAAGTTTCGTTCCGCGCGAAAGTGCGGGATGTTTACCGAATGAGGTTAGGGGTTAAAGATTTTCAATTCCTTCGTGGAACTACGTTGCATTGACGAAATAATGAAAATATTTCGTTTCGAAATATTTTTCGAATGTATAAAAAATTTTAAAAAAATTTAAAAAAAACTCAAAAAATTTCATTAAAAACTTAAAAATTGATATTAGTGACTTTTTAAAACTAAATGGCAGGAGAGTTTACGATACCAGAAAATCTAAATGGAGGACTTTTCTTTTTCGGAGGAATACGTCGAACAGTTTGTGGGATTAATACATTCCCAGTCTTCGAACCCAGAACTGGCCAACAATTAATGCAATGTCCGTGTGCTGATGCCGCACTTGTTGATTTAGTTATTGGACAAGCATTTACAGCGCAACGTGCATGGGCAGCAAAAAGTCCATTTGAACGTTCAAAAATTCTTTTGCGAGCAGCTGAATTGATTCGAGTTTTTTTTATTTTTATTTTTTTATAGATTAAAAATTAAAGGCGAACTTGGAATTGATCGCAAAATGGGAAGTAAAGACGAACGGAAAACCTTTGACTGAGGCTCGCTCGGATATTGAATCAAGTGCGGATACTTTTAGTTTTTATGGAGGAATTTTACCTGCGCAAATGAAAGGTGAGAAAATTTTTTTTTAAAAACTTTAAAAATATTTAAAATTTTGGGTGATTTTATTGATCTTCCGATTGAAGGCCAAAATAGTGGCCGTTTTGCATATACTCGACGTGAACCTTTTGGAGTTGTTGGGTGTATTGGAGCATGGAATTATCCTTTTCAGGTTCAAATTATTTTAATTAAAAATTTCAACATTTTATTTAGACATGCTGTTGGAAAGTAGCTCCTGCTTTGGCTGCTGGAAATGCTGTCATATACAAACCAAGTCCATTTGCACCAGCGAGTCCTGTTTTGTTGGCAGAATTACTTAAAGCAGCTGGTTTACCAGATGGTCTTTTTAACGTTTTACAAGTTTTTAATAATTCATACAAAAATAAATGAATTTATTTAAGGGGGAAGCAGCTACTGGCGAAATGATTTGTACAAATCAGGATATTGCTAAAGTTTCTTTTACTGGTTCCTTGCCAACTGGAATGAAAGTTCAAAAAGCGTGTGCTGAACCGAAACGTATTAAGCCGGTCAGTTTTTATCTTTTTTCAAGCAGAATATACACAAAAATCTCGCAATTATAATCCACAAAGGTCAAAGTTTAAACGCTCCTCTTTGCTCCGAATTACTAACGAGAATTGAATCAAAAATGTTTTTTTTGAAAAATTCTTGATTTATAAAATTTAAAAAAACCAGCTTAAATTTAGTTAGCGAAAAAGTCCGAAAAAAGCGAAAATTTTAAAAATATCTATCATGTGAACAATTTTTTGTTTAAGGTAATAATAGTTTTTGAGAAAAGCATCACTACTTGCGGTTAAAGAGCGAAAATTTTAAATAGTTGTGGACTTGTGTGCATAACCGAAATCCTATTTTTGTTATTTTTTAGGTTACTTTAGAACTTGGAGGAAAATCAGCTCTTATTATTTTTGATGATGCTGATATGAAAACTGCTGTTGAAGCTGCAATGCTGGCAAATTTTTTAAATCAAGGTTATTTATATTTTTTAAAATTATTTTTACGATAAAATAATTATTTTTTAGGAGAAGTCTGTACAAACGCCACTCGTGTTTTTGTCCAAAAATATATTTTTGATGAATTTCAAAATCTACTCTTGGCGGAAATGGAGCGTAAATTAATCGTTGGAGACCCGTTAGATGAACGTACAACTGTTGGGGCAACAATAAATGAACAACATTTACAAAAAGTTTGTGGATATGTTAATCGAGCTGTTCAACAAGTTTTTTAAATATTTTTAATCTAAAGAAGAAATAATTATTTTTAGGGTGCCCAATTGCTCTGTGGTGGAATTCGAGTACATCCAACAAATGTTGAAGAGGGTTTTTATTTTAAACCTGCTTTACTTACTGGTTTAAATGATGAAATGGAAATTGTTAGAGAAGAAGTTTTTGGTGCTGTTTGTCTTCTTTTGCCTTTTGTTAATGAAAAGGAAGCTATTGAACGTGCAAATAAAAGTGATTATGGATTGGCTGCTGGAATTTGTACAAAGTGAGGGAATTAATCTTTAAAAGTTAATAAATACAAGGACATCATTTTGGAATTAAACTTTTTTTTGACATTTAAGCTTTCAATATTTTAAATAATTTTAATTCTTAAAATTATTACAGAAGTCTTTCGAGAGCCCACCGTGTAGCTGCTCAACTTCAAGCTGGGACAATTTATGTAAATACTTATAATGATACAGAGGTATTTTAAATATTTTTTAAATAATTTTTTAAAATTTAGGTCCATATTCCATTTGGTGGATATAAAAATTCTGGTTATGGACGTGAAAATTGTGTTGAATGTCTTCATTCATTTACACAACTTAAATCTGTTTATGTTAATATTGGTAATGAACAAAATATTAATGCCAATAAAGAAGTGATTGACATTGAATAGATAATAAATTCAGAAATATATTTTACAATTTTCTCAAAATATTCACTTATTTTTGATATATTATTAGGAAAATTAAATAGTTTTTGATGGTAAATGTCCAGTTGACTCCCCACCTGTCCGCAAAAAGAATACGCACTTTTCACTCCTCTTCTTGCATTTTTTCTTTAAGGAGAGGCGCCCATTTTTCCCTTGTGTATGGTATGCCCTTTGACTCAAGTAAAGATATGTAGAAAAAATAATAATAAATTGAAAACATAAATTCGGGCTAATTTTATTTATTTTTCTAAAAGATCAAGGGGGTAACAACATTTTATATTATTATAATATAGGAATGAGAACCGTCTGATATCTTGACAAATCAGCTTCTAGTAAATGCTAGATCGACCGACTTTAAAACCGGAATTTTAGAGATTTTTTTGGCAAAATTAACCGTTTTATGAAATTTTAAAACCAAAACCGGGATATTTTTTAAAAAATTCCCCAGAAAAATTCCCCCTCGATATTCTTAAAAAATCTCCTCAAAATCGAAAACCGGATTTATTAACCAAAAACCGGGTTAGCAGTTAATGAATAAAATTAAATTATTTAGATAAAAGTATAATTATGTAGATTATTTTTCGCTACTTATCTCTTTATGAGTCAAAAAAACACAAGGGAAAAACGGGCGCCACTCCTTGCAGAAAAAAATACAAGAAAAGGAGTGAAAAGTGCGTAATCTCTTTGCCGACCAATTTCCCTTCTTTGCTCTTCGTCAAAAATACTTGAAAAAATAATCGCAAATGAGCTTCAATCATTTATTGAATCCAACAAAATTTTGCCTCCATGTCAGCATGGTTTTCGTAAATCTCACTCAGTCTCAACACAATTACTCGAAGTAATGGATGACTTCACTTATGCCTTGGAGAATAAAAATTCCATTGATACAATTTATTTTGATTTAGCTAAGGCCTTTGACACGGTTCCTCATTCACTTCTACTCTCAAAACTTTATAAAATGGGAATCCAAGGAAATATTCTTTCTTGGATAAATGATTATTTATCAAATCGTACATTTACGGTGCGGGTATCTAATCATTATTCCGAGGAAAAACACTGCACCAGCGGTGTACCTCAAGGATCCATACTAGGGCCGCTACTATTCATTACTTTTATATCTGATCTCCCAACGTATTGTGCCACACCAGGAATAACTCTGAAACTTTTTGCTGACGACCTCAAAGCTTATAATATTTTTAAAAATAGAGTAAATGAGTCTCCTCTCCAAATTTTTGTAAATAAATTCTCAGAGTATTGCCATCTTAACGGCCTTAAAATTGCCATAGAAAAATGTTCAGTCTTATATTTAGGAAACTCTAACCCATCAACTAAATATTTTATTAATGACATTGTCATCCATCAGATTTCTTCAGAGGATTCAGTCCGGGACCTGGGCATACATTTCTCTCACGATCTCAAATGGGATAAGCATATCAATATAATCACTCGTAAAGCAATCAGATGCTCATATTCCATTTTCAAATCTATTAAAAGTAGAAATCCAAAAATCCTTACAAACCTATTTAATATTTATGTCCGTCCTATTTTAGAGTTCTCCTCGTCTGTCTTTAATCCACATCTTGACAAAGATATTAAATCAATTGAAAAAGTCCAAAAGGATTTTCTCCGCTGGGTTTTTAGACGTATTAATCCTAAAACCGAATTACCTGAATATCATGATTTACTATATTATTTTAAACAAGAATCGCTATTTTATAGACGTATTAAAGCCGATCTCAATTTATTCCATCAACATGTTTGTGGGACTATAACAATCAAAAACAATAACTCATATTTTATCAGTCAAGCCAATACCAGGGGGTTCCAAAACATTATAACTATAGCATGTAATACAAAAGCCAGATTCCACTCCTTTTTCGTTAGGACTGCTCGGTTATATAAATTTATTCCTCAACATATGCGCAATTCAACCCCCTAACACTTTAGTCGACTCCTAGTCACTTTTGATATATCCCAATTTATTGACTCACTCCCAAATCACCTTAAAAGACACTTTTGCAATTTTTAAATTATGTTAAGGAAATCGTTTGTTTACGTTTATTTTATTTATTTATCACATTTTATTGTCTGAAATCGTCGCGCTGTTGCGTATAAATTTGATTTGATAAAGCCAACATACATCATTATTATCCAATAAAAAGAAAAATTAATTAATCTTTATTATGGGACATAAAATAAAATATACCAGATTTTTGTCATGTCTTTTCCTCATTAATCACAAATTTTTGGCAAAATAAGTTTTTTTTCAATTTTTCATCGAAATATTTCTTTAAAAACAAAATAGCGCAAACCTTTCCCTCCTCCTCCTCTTGTTTATTTTCTCTAGGGATTGCCGTCATGACTAAGAAAAGATTAAAATAAATGTCGTGCGCATTCGTGCGAGTATTTAATTGGTGCCATATCTCCATCTACATAAACATCCTCAGCTATATATAGAGAAAAGGAAGGTGTAACCCTTCCTTCCCTACCTCTATTTGAATTTTATTTAATTTTTTTTTTCAAATTATTAATTTTGTTTCTTTTTGGATTATTCTTTTAATTCTATTTTTAAATAAAAAATTGAGAATTAATTTTTTTGTTTAGAAAGTATCTTTTTTTAACATCAAAACGGAAGCAAAGAATCACGGTCCAATGAACTTTATTTACTGACTTAAAAGAATTATTTGGAAAAATGAATCAAAGATAATTTGCTTGCATTTATATAAACTGCAATATTTACTATTCCTCATGTAGCTTAAACTTAATAGAATTATTTTAAATAATGGAATTGTAAAGGCTATTATAATAATTTTTAAGTTAATTTCACAGTTAAGTAGTGGTCAGTCAGACCGGTTTCCCATATTCTTCTTCCAAATTTCAAAATTTAAAGCACTACCAATACTTTAGCATTCTTTACTGTTTACAATTATAGTTTATGTATGTTGTCCGACGGTTTTATATGCATATTTATTTTATAAAAATTTTGCTTTTGACATTATTTTTTTAGTTATCCAAAATTATTTTTACTTCTTCCAGTCATAAAACTCTACAAAAAATGACCAACAATAGATACTACACAAATTCCTTACGAATTCCCTCAAATAAAAATATTCATCGCTACAGTTATTCAATTATATTTATTTTCTTTTTACTATTGTTTTTTGTAAATGTTTCCAATGAAATGAGTTTTAAAATTAAGAGGAATATAAATATGAAAAACAACAATGATGAAATTAAAGCTGAATTAGTAAATAAAGTATTTCTTAAATTGGTTATTTAATTAAAATTTACATATTTTTAGCGTTCTATTCAAAAACGATGGGTTCCTCTAATCGAAGAGTTAAAAGAGGCTAATGAACAATATCCATTTTTGGGGCTTGTTGATAGTTCCACAAACAAACGAGAAGTTAGTGAAAGTGAATTAAATTCTCTTTTAAAAAATGCTTGGCTTGGACGGCGAAGATAATAAAAATCAGAATAAAAAGGAGAGAAAAGAAAGTTTATATTTTCATACACTGATTATTTTTTAAAGTTTTTTGAAAAATAAGATTTAAAAGCCTTCATTATGAATAAATAAATTTAATAGATTAACAATTCTGCTACATACAACGTTTTCTTAGTTTCTCCATAGAAAATGATTGTTTATTGGATGATTGCGTCTCTGGTTAAGTGGCTAAATCGTTGGCTCTCTTTTGTTTCTCCGCTGAATTTAGTTTGGGCAGTGATGAAAATGATGTGAAACGTTCGCGGTTTCCACTCTAGCCAAGGCGATGAGGGGATTCATAAGTCTGAGCCCATATCTTTTTTCAAAATTTGTTTTTTTCTAAATTATAATTTAAATAATTTTATCTAAAAAATTTAAGTTTATTTATTTACAATTTATTAGCATTTTTGTTGTTATTGTTGGTTTGTTAGTTCATTATAGCTAGGTGGAGGCTCAATTGGATAAGTAGAAAGGGAATTATTCGGTAGATCATTATGATAATTTTGTTGATTTGCTGATAAGGATTGTTGTTCTGTCTCTGTAAAAGATAAAAATATATTTAAATAAAATTATTTTTAAAACCCCAATTCGTTGAAGTGTTAAGTTGTTGTTGTTGCCGTTGTTGTTCTATTCCTTCTAAATGTTGACGTGTTTGCATTTCTTGCTGAATCCTAAGCAGAAGTTCATGAAATTCTGCGAGGGTTAATGATTGGGATTGGTGCAAAGGTATAGGGCCACCAACTGATCGAGAGGAATGAATTGGACGTCTAAAAGGAACATTCTTTGTCAAATAATTTTTAAAACAAACCCTCCTCTACAAATAGATGTTGGCAATTGAACTGTTACTTCAGTAATAGGCTAAACAATAATAATAAAGTGATAATTATTTTACCGAAACAGATCTTCGTCTTCTACGCATTCTTTGTTGTTGTTGATTATTTAATGGTAAATGTCTTCTAGTATATTCCCCACCACTCTCAGTTAAAGGCAAAAGCCAAGTAAGTGAACGTTGTTGTTGATTGCTATTAATATCATTATTTTGTTGCCTTAATTCATCTGCAACACCCATTGCTGCCCAATAATGGGGTGGAGGTGTTGGACGTTGTTGATTCTGTTAAAAATTATGTGGGATTAAAAGAATTTTTTAAGAAAAATTTTCTTTACATTTTGTTGAATTAAAATTCCATTACAATTTGAGTTTGTAGCAGTAGCTGTTGTTGTTTGGTGATGAATATTATAGTAGGTGTGACATCGTTTAAGTAACAAGTAAAGTACCCGAATTGCATAAATGACCAAAAATAATAAAAATATTTGTGTAAATTAAATTGTTTCTTTACTAATGAAGGCAATAACAACAAGAAAAATACACAAATAAGTAAATTCACAAAAGTAGTTTCCCATCCACGTTGTTGGCCTGAAGTAATTGATGCAAGATTATTGGTGGCTGAATGAGAGAATAGTGAAGTTGAGGTCTAAAGAAACAAGAAAAAATAATTTTGTCACAATTTCTGTATCTTACTGGAATTGGCGGTTTTTCTTTAATGGATTGACTTGTATCCTGATACTCGCAAAAAGGCCCAAAAAATCCTGTCAAGCATTCACAACGGAATTCATTGCTATTTTGTCCAAGTAAAATTGGCTCTCCATCATTTAGGCACTAAATAAACAATAAAACCTTCACAAAGGATATAACACTAACTGGATAACGGCATTCATTTTGAGGAAATAAAAGAAATAATAAAAAGGATATAAAAATATTTAAATATTGCATAGGTGAAAAGAATTAACAAAAATACTTTTTAAACCATAAAATGAAAGAATTAACTGCTATTATAATCCAATACAAAATAAATTCCAATTAGTCCGTGAACACACGTAAAGAAAGATTGAGAATACTAAAAACATGCAAGTAGACTTGTGGTCCTCAAATAGCCAACTGTTTTTATTTTAAATGATCAAAGGGAAGATTGATTGCAGTAGATAAATTGGTATATTGACAGAAACCCACAAAAATTACCTCTAACGTTAAGGATATTTGCTTTTAATGGGAAATATAAGTGATTAAATAAAAGGCGGAAATACAGAAGCAAAATTAAATATACACAGAAAATTTGCTCAAATATTCACTAGCCACAATATATGTACATTTGCATATTTCCGCCAGCCCTAGTCATTAGGTGACAGTAAAATATTTAAGGTTATAAAAATGTCAAATTAAACGATAAGCAATATATGGTGTGTTAATAAATTATAAACACCTTCAATCTTTCTATTTTCCATATTGCGCAAGTTGAATTAACTTATCTTTATGGATGACTTGTAATCTGGCTAAATGATATGTTTTTATAAATGATTTGAATGTCTCTTTTTAAGATTTATTAAATATAAATATATTGTATTGTAACAAGATTACAAGTCATCCATAAAGATTTTAAGTTAATGCAATCTGAGGAATGTGGAAGATAGAAAAGAATAGGGTTAAATTAACAAACCATATAAGTGAAAAGCAGTCTAAAAGATCGAGATGAGAAAGGGAGTTAAAACTAATGCCAAACCCCCCTCCTCACCCTATAATAAAAATAATTTTGGAAATACTTAAAAAATAAGAATTCAATCTTTATTCATTGGGTATTCAGCTATTTTCGTTTGTTGTACAATAAACTCAGAAATTTCGGGTTGTAATCTTTCTGCTTCAGCCAAAACAATACCAAAAGTAGAATCGTGTAAAAGATTTAAGTTTCGTCTAACAGTTTTGCAAGACCACCTACCACTAAGCGCTCCCCACTTATCATCAGGCGAAGGTTTTGAAATATCTCGAATGTATGTAATAAGTGATTTGGCACGATTTTCCAGTCGCAAATGAAAATGATCAATGAAGGAAATTCTTGCTGCTCGATTTAAAGGCATTAAACATATTTGCTCCAAAAATTCAATAACGCTACGCTCTGCCTTGACAATTTGGGTTTCCCTAAATTTATATTAAATATTTTTAAATTTAGTTAAAACAAACAATGTATTTTTAATAAATTCTCCTCCTCCATTCAAAAATTTTTGATTTAAATCATTCAAGATAATATTTGGAATATCCAAGCCACAATCCATTGCTTCTCGAATAACATAAAATATTTGAAAATGTTGTTCTGCCCGTTTTTGAATTCGATGTTTTTGATAAAGTCCCGTATATATTACTGAACCACGATCAATATCAAGTAAGGAACATGGCCAATGAGCATTAGCAGCTTGTTCAAAAAATTGATAAATTTCTGGCTAAAAAATAAAATTGTTAAAATTTTTTAAAAATGTCCTCTCTTACTCTTTTAATTGCTTGTAAACGAATATAAGGAGAGTAAGGCAGTTTGTAAGGCCGAAGACTATAAAGCCGATCTTGAGATTTTGTAAAGGCACAAAGAGTCATTAATAATTTAAAAACTTCTTTAGAATTACTTCCAACAATAGCACAACGACCTCTACAAATTAATGTTGCTGTGATACACCGAGCAATAAAACTTTTTTCATTTATTCTTTCAAAATTCAATTCCCATAAATGGCTTTGTTGAATCCGAAGTTGAGAAATGTTTGATTGAATAGGAAGAGGCCATCGTTCAAGAGCGCCTAATTTTAAAATTTAAAGAAAAATTAAAATTAAATTCTAAACTAATTGTTGTGAGAAAAGTTGAAAATTCTCGAGTACATCGACAAACTAAATCATCCAATAATTCAACTGTATGAGCAGGTCTAAATTATTTTTTACCTAAAGAAATGCTTTCAATTAAAAAATAACCTGAAACGAGCAATAATATCTTCAAAAATTTCTTGAAATAATGGTTGATGTTGCAAATACCAATCAACTCTAAAAATATTAAAATAAGAAAAGAACTAAAAAACAAAAAAAACTTTTCAATAGGTAAAATAACTGTAAAAGCTGCAAGATTGGGTGAGGCACAAAATCTTTGATTTTCTGTTCGAGTTGCAAATATATAAGAGCCAAAAGAAATATGTCTTGCCGCAACAATACAAAATTTATGTAAAACAGGATTTGAGGATAATTGAACACTTTAAATAAAATTTTTAACAAAAAAATCTAATTTAAAAAAAACCTGGCAATTTGTTCAGCAAGTACATGTTTAGCTACAAAAGCTTCATCAGGAATGGCCATCCAATAACCGTTAGACTCATTCGGTGTCATTTCTGCATTAAAAAATTCAGCTTCTTTTTGGAAAAATTCGTTGATTTTTGAATTTTTGTCATTTAAAGACGAGCAAGTATTTACAGGATTGGAATAAGTGGAGGAAAAGAAGGAAGAACCAATTTGGCTCGTAATAAAAGAATTATTTTGTATTTCTGTACGAACAGGAGGACTAAAATAAAAACGAAAATTTAATGTCTGCTTCTTTTTAAGAAATAACAGAATTCAGAAACATTATTTAAAAATTAAAAAATAAATTTATGAAAAAGGCTTACATATCTTCAACAACAGAAGTTTCAGAATAATTATCACCATCAAATTCAATCACTTCCTGTGCCCCATTTATTTTTGCATCTAAAAGTAATTCCCCTTTTTGTAATTGAATATCACAAGATTGATTATTTGCTTTATAAATAACATTTTCTAAAACAAAATTTATTTTTTAATTAAAAAATTAAAACCTTTAGGTTCTTGTAAAAGAAATGCGCTTAAATTACTTTCTGTTGAAATTGTTGGAGCTATTCCAGAATCTACACAGGAGGTTACCATTGCTGGAGAGGGAGAGGAAGAAGGCTGTTGTTGGCCATTAGAAATATTTTCATTTCTTTTTCGATTTTTATTAATTGAATCAATTGTTGACGATTTTGAAATTTTTGTAGGTGATGCTGGCTTCTAAAAAGAAAAAAGTTAAAAAGTTTTTTCAAATTTCCAGTCCAATTCTGGAATTAAAAAATAAAGAAAAAAAACCTCTTTTTGTGGAGTTAATTGTTCACCACTTGTACTTTGAATATGAGAAAAAGAATCTGTAGACTCAACCATTGTAGAGGATTGTGTTCTCGAAATTTCAAATTTACTATCAAAATCGTTAATAGAATCCCCATTTCTTCCAAATTTCAAAGATGCAAGTTGAAAAGATTCACTCTAAAAATAAATCTTTTAATTAAATTCTCTAAAAATAAACATTGTAAGCATCAATATCTTCAAATTGTGCACTGTTTGAACTAATTGTATTCTAAAATTTTAATTTAAAAATTTCCTAAAAAAATATAGAAAAATACTTTTGTATAAGAAGAATCACTTGTACTTACACATCCATCTCCAGTCTCAATTTCATTATCTAATTCAATTCCTTCAGAATTATTGATTGTTGAATTATTTCCATTTTTAATTGAATAATCAGCTTCCCAACAAAATTTTAATTCAGGTCCAGCCATATAATCAAATGAAGACCAAACAATTTTTTGTATAGGACAAACATTCTCCACAGGCAAAAAAATATGATTTGACTTCTCCTAAAAATTATATAAAAATTAATTTTCTTAGAAAAAAACAGAACGAAGACATGTAAAAAATATATAAAAACTTACTCTAAGAGCATCAGTAATTTCTTGAAATAATTCTGCTTCCATCATTTAATACATAATTATTAAATTAATTAGAATCTTGAAAAATTACATATAAAAATTGCAAATAAAAAAATAAAAAAAAATTAAAAATAATGACTCACAGAAGGACGTTTTATTTCCAAATTTTTGTTTTTCAGTTCCTCAACGCCTTTTTGAAGTTTTTTACAGGAAACCTTAAAAAGTAAATAATTGGTGAACATTTTGTCTGATTTTATCATGCACTGAAATCGGACAAAATGAAAATTAAAATTAAATTTGCTTACATTAAATTTAATTAAATTAAGCCTAAAAGTAAAAGAATCAAAGTATTACAGAAAATAATTTTAAAAAATTAATTATTAAATACTTATTAATTTCTAAAAATAAATATAATTTAATAAAATGTTAAAAGTTTTTATTTTAATCTATCTTTCATTTTACAATTGCCTAATTTTTGTTTAAATTATTTTATAATTTTAAGATTTACAAAGTAAATGCAAAAAACACTAAATTTTAATGGACATTAATTAATTAATTACTAATTTATTTATAGAAATTTTTTAATCTGATTCTCTTTTTAACTTTTTATTTCTTAATAGGTTACTTAGCGACCAATTATTGAAATAAAAATTATAAATAGAGAATGTTTTTCTAAAAGTTTTTAGTTTAAAATTAAAGAAAACTTGAAGGTTATAAAAACTTTTAAGTTTTAAATTTAAAAATATTTTTAAATATTTAATCTTAATGGCATCAGCACCATTTCCAGGTCCTTCAACATCTTCAACTTTAATTACCACATTATGTGCAGTATGTGGAGATACAGTTTAATTAATTATTTGAATAAAATAAATGGTATTTGTCGGTTATCTTCTCTCCCCCCCACCCCCTTCCATTTTTATGATTTAATTCAAAAGGCTTATCGAGATAAGTTGTGAGTAATGTGAGCGACGACTGTAGCTAAATAATTCCCGACAAATATTAAATAAACTAATTTTAGTTTATTAAAAACTTTCCAGGCTTTTGGAAAACATTACGGTGTGAACGCTTGGTTTGATTTATATAATTTTTAAAATTGTTAATTTTTAAATATTTTATTTTATAGTAATGGATGCAAAGTTTGTTTCTGTTTATTTAATTTAATAAAATTTATTTAAAGGGATTTTTCCGTCGAAGTATTTGGAGTCAAAAACGTTATAAATGCCGAAACAATAATGAATGTAAATTATTTAAAGGTTAAAAAAAATATTTAAAAATAATTAAATAATTATTTATTTCTTAAAGAGCAGAGAAATTCTTGCAGATTTTGCCGATTAAATAAATGTTTAGCTGTTGGAATGAATCCAAGAGGTTTTTGATTTTTTTAGATAATTTGTTATTTATTTTAGCTATTCAAAGCGAGCGTGTTCTGCCACCTTCACAGACTGAAAATAATGAAATTAGAATAGTCTCTTCTTGTATTTCTACTAAAAGAGCGATTATATCTTGTGTTCAAAGCTCCCGTTCAATAGAAACACAGACTGAGTTTGTACTAATTTCTTAAATAAAAAGATTTCTCTAATTTTCTCTTTTTAATTTCTCCCCTTTAATTTTTTGAAATTAAAAATAAATATTTAAATTTTTAAACGTTCATTCCTTCTTGACAACCCTTCATCTCGTTTTTCCGAATTTGGCCCAACACCAACACAATTTCAACAACAAATATTTACTTCACTTGTTTCACATCCAGTGTCTTCTTTAAAAAATGATAATTTTTCAATATTTAATTTATGTAAAAATAATATGTTAGAACAACAAATAAACGAGAAACCATCAACTAGTGGGGGATTAAACAAGATGGTATCTATAGATATTTAATTATTTTTATGCTTATAAAGGAAATAATTTCATTTAGTACAAATCTGCCGTAGTTATATTTAAAATAATCCTCCGTTTAAAATATCACTTTAAGAGAAAGAAAACAAAATTGGATTTAGTTAGGGTAAATAAAAATTAGAATAAATAATCTTATAATTATCTACATAATATTTTCTTTCAAATTTATATAAAAATTTTCTTTAATAGAATATTTAGTAAATTATTTTTTTAAATTTAAATATTCAATAGCCACCAAATACATTACCATTAATATTTGATATGGATTGCCAATTTAAAGAACAAAAAGTAAAAGAACTTGTAGAAATACAAAAATGTTTATTTAATCGAATAGATGATATTGAATTGAAGTTTTTAATTTAAATTTAAATTTAAAATATATATATTTTTAGTCAACAAATTCAAAATTCAAATATATCAACAAATACAGAATTTATTTATTTATTCAATAATCCAACAATGCTTTGTGCCCGTACTAAGGCAATAAAAAATATTTTTTAAATTAAATTTTTAGAATAAATTTTAAGATAGATTTATCAGCAAATAGAATAGCTACAGCTACAGATGCTGCAAATGTTTGGATTTTTAAATTAATATTATTTAAAATATTTATTTCTAGGATTGGAACAGATGTTTTGTTTTATTTATTGATTTCCTCAAAGCATTACCAGAAATTGATAAATTTCCAATAGAAGATCAAGTAAATTATTAATATCTCGATTGGTGTAAATAATTAAAAGTAGCTGATAATGAAAATAGACTTAAAATAAACAATTTTGATTTAAATAAAGATTTAATTTATTTTTAGATTATTATAACAAAAGCAAGATTTCCGGCATTCCATTGGGCATTATGTGCATTATGGACATTAAAAACTGGAATTGACAAAGGAATCTGTTATTGTAATGGATGTCTGTAATTTTATTTTTTTTTTAATGACTCATTCTTTAAAAATACTAATTCCCCTTTTCTTTTATTTTTCAGCATATTTTCCGCGCGAACCTTCCCTTCAATGTATTTTAGTTGAAAGTAAATGTGTAGAGAAAATGTTTACAGTTTTAGTTGAACCTTTAAGTAAATTACAATTAAATGAAATTGAAATTAGTATATTTTATATTATTGTTATAATATCTTCAAGTTTGTTTGTTTTTTAATTAAATTTAAATTAGAATTTTAAAGCAATTCCGGATTTATCAGAAAAAAGTAAACAAAAGTTTTCTCTTCTAAAGCAACACTATTTCTCCCTTTTATATAACAATATTTTTTGTAAAATAATTTCTAATGAATCTTCAACAACAACAAACGAAGCAAGTATTCAGGCATCTGTACGTGCTGGAAATATACTTATTTTATGTTCTGCTATTACCGTAAAATATTTTTTAAATTTAATTATAAAAATATTTTTTAAAGGAAATGACACATATTTCGAGTGATAATATTCAAGCAAATAATGCCCTTCAATTACTGGTTGGTTATTTTTTTAGTAAATATTTTATTAATTTATAGAGTATGGAAACTTGGAAAATATATCAAAGAATTGTTTAATATGTCATTTAAAAATTATTGGTAGGCTAATTATTTTTAATAAAAATAATTGAGAGAGAAAAAATTTGAAAAAAATATTTAAATATTCAAAAATTAAAGACTTCTTTTATCTTTTCCGATTTTTATTGATTTACATCTGTAAATAAAATATCTCTAACCAAACATTTATTTATTCTCTTTCTCTTATAATTATTCTTTCCAAAATTCGATCAATTATTTTTTTCTCCCCCTCTTTTTCTCTCTCGGCTGTCAACGGCTGTCAAAACAAATTCACTTTGGTGAATAGTTTACATATATATTTTTACCAAAATTTATGTTTACCATAAAGAATAGCAAGCATCTTTATGTAATTTACTAACAGAAAATTAAATTTTTGAATTAAATTTATATTTTCTTGAGTAAATAACTATTCTATACTAAAATTTAATTACATATCTCTCTCTCGTTGTCAACCTTACCCCGGGGGTTGTCGGTTTATTGAAAATTTTCGTTGAGAACTGAGCCGAAGAATCAAACTGAAAAATCCTCGGTTCGTTCGGTTTTGAATCAACACCTATAATTTATCTCATTTGCTTCCTTGTCTTCAAATTAAGATCCTTTTGGAATAAATAATAGTTTACCTTCTATTTCCTTTTTTTTTAGCATTGTTAATTTCTAAAATTCTTCTTAAAAATTTTGATAAATCAATTTTTGGTTAATGAAAAATATTTTTCCACCATTTATTTGTCATTTTTCTTTCTTTCTCTTTACTTCATTATTTTTATATTTTTTTCTTTATTTAACACAGCCTTGCGAGAACATTCATTTAATTCTTCGTGGAAATCATCATAAAACGTAAAAAAATATTTTATTTATTTATTTATTTAATGCCAACATACTAAAACAACTAAATAAAAAAGGCTAAAAACTAAAAATTAAATAAAAATTAAAATTTAATTTCTATGTTTCAATTGAAAACCAATTTATTTATCATTGTTTTACCTTTCTTCTTTTTCAATTCTTCAACAATTATTTTTTCATGCTTACCACAGTTTTAAATACTAATTTAAATAATTCCACAACAATAATTACAACAACAAACTCTTCTTTAATTGCATGGCTTAAACGTTGGCCAAAAGAATTTGTTCGATTTTTAATTTCTCCTCCATCAATTAGTGACGCTATGCCTGATTCTGGTCCTTGGAAATACGACTACGAAAATTCTGTTCTTCATTTTGGGGAACACGAATATGTTGTTTTTTATTTTTGGAAAATGGGAAGTGGACTTGGTAATTAAATTAATTAGAAGGAATAATTAAATTTATAGATTTTACTCTAGTTGTTTTTAAAAAATACATTCAATTATTTTTGTTAAGATTGGGAATGTCTCCAACACTTTTAGATACATTTTCTGCTTAAACTTCTTACTCTCGGTTAACTAACTTTTTTTTAATTTTTCGGATATATTTGAATTTTATATAAAGTTGGATTCCACCCCAAATATGCACTTGAGTGTACTTTTTTAAAAATTTGATTAACCACGGGGAGTGGGGATATTTAGATTACTTTCAAAAAATTTGTAGTAGACTTTCTTAAATTTTTAACCAAAAAATTCATTTAAATCTTTTAAGAAATTTTTCAAATTTAAATTTAAAAAAAGGTTTGGCTGCTTCAATGTTAGTAGTTAGTTTAGTGGCTATTTTACACGAAGCAGTTCTCGGTCTTCGTTTTATTTTAGAAAGGGAACAAACACTTTTAAATTCCCAAAAACAACAACAAAAACAATCTATATCTACAATTAGAATAAACGAAAGAATTCCTTCAACAAGTACTAACAACAGATATATTAATGAACAAAATATTAATGAAGAATTTATTGAAGAAAATGTCACAATTAAAAGCGAATTAAAAAATATTTTTAGAAGAACATTTACACGTAATAGAATGATTCAAGCTTTTCTTTATGCCTGTCAATGGGGCCTTTTTATTTTTGCTTTTGTTCTTGTTCCTTCTGGAACTTTTAATATTCCCTTAATTTTGGCTGCTTTAACTGGCAAAACTATTGGCTATTTGGTAAATAAATAAATTAATTAATAAATAATTAATTATTTTTTATTAAAAAAGTTATTTATTGGGTCACCAGCAATGGAATCTGTTGAAAGAATTCCTCCATCACCTACAACAAACGGTGGAAGTTCAGAAGGATTACAGTTGGGCAGAACTAGAAAAAGTCTTCGATCATTTTAAATTTTAATCTCTCATTTAAATTTAAATTCTCTTTTATATTTTTACTTTGTAAATGAGAGGAGATTTGTCATTTTTAATTATGATAATTGTAATATATATAAAATATTAATGACGGGACTTTTTTGGAACCTAAAACTGGGTGTTCCTGAATTTTTTAAAATTTATTCAACAAACCTAACAAAATTAAATTCTCTATTAATTTTTAAAATTCAGAATTTTATTTTATATAAATTAAACTTTAATTCTTTTATTTTTTTGTAAATACTTTTTCTATGCTCGAATAAAAATAATTAATTGAATGACTACAATTACATGATTTCATAAGATAAAAAGGCATTAGCCATTTCCTCCCCTATTTTGTTATGATTTTTTTAAATTACTTAAAAATTTATAAATTATTTTTAATTTTTTGTTCATTTTATTTTGTTTGCTCTCTACTTAAGATTTAGCTTGGTCGTTTGTTTTTTATTGAGAAACTTGAGAATTAGATTGGGAAAATAATTACTATTAGCTATAACAAAATAAACATTTACTATATTTTTCTAACTAAAAATAATTTAAATTTTAAAAATAAATATTTTTTATTTACTAAAAAATCTCAACATTTAATTTTTCTAATTTTTTATTTGAGAAAATTAAAGTTCTATTAAAAATTAAAAAAAACATTTTTAAATTCATTAATTTAACTAAATTTCTCACAATATAAAATTTGAAATTAATTTTTTAATAAAAAATACAAATAAAAATAAGATAAAAAATTATGAATAATAATTTGGGTAATAATAATGGCTGCTATGGAATCGGTGAAATCGAAGAGGAAAAAGAATTTTTACAGCACCCTAAACCGCCAGTGAAGTTGCCTAGACGATCTAAAGGTATTTAATATTTTAGAGTAATTTATCAAAAAAAAAAGCATTTAACATTTAAACATCCATTTTTTTAAATAAAAAATTATTTTTTAAAAAATTGATTTTTAAATTTAAAATAAAAATTTAAAAAAATGCTTCGAATGGCACTTAAGCGTGTCTCTTCCGCTTTTGCAGAAAGTGTAGCTTTCCACCGAGATCCATTCAATAAACCAGAATTGGTTCATACACTCAAAGGCCGAGAATTAATTATCTTTACAATTCTCTACATTATTGGGTATTTTTTGTTATTTAAATTAAATATTTGGAAATTAAGAGAATTTTTGAAAAATTAAAAATATTTAATAATTTAAATACAAAAAATTATCTTTGATTATTTTTAGTGTAATTGGAATTGTTATTCTTTTTGGTTTGTTATTATAATAATGATATAACTTAAATATACTTATAGAACATGTAATGCCTGTAATTTTCATAGATGAAAAGGTAATTATTAATTAATAATAATGACTATGAAGTTAGTTTACTCGATGGTTACTTATATCCGGATATCCAAAGATTTCATCCAAATTTTTAATCTAAGGACAAACCATTTAAGTATGTCTGGAATATTTTTTGTTTGAAGACTTTTTTATAGAAAATTTTTTTTAATTTCAAGATGTTAGCTGAGCAAAACCGTAGGTCAAAGATATATGTGGCAAATCAAATGTTATCATAATAATATAGAAAGAAGATTTGAAATTAATTAAGAATTAAATAAATACAAAAAATAAAAGATAAAGACTTTTCTGTAAACAACTTTTTTAATAATTCTCCAAAAATAAAAATATTAAAATTTAATTAAAAATTGTTATAAACCGATTGGCAGATAAAAGCTAAAAACAAGTAAATGGAAACCGGCTGGACATACTCCTTTTTCTCTAAAAATAAAAGAAAAGATTACATATAGATTTTTAAGTTAATTCTTTCAAAGCATTTTATATTTGTTTGTGTATTTAAATTCAATTTTTATAAAATTAGAAATATTAATATAATTTACAATACTCAATTATTTAAAAAATTAAAGTTAAAAAAATTAAATTTAAATACAACGAATATTTATTATCTACTTTTTTACACGTTGCTTTATTAAATAATTGATTTTTATTTATTAGTTTCAAAAAAAATAAATGTATATTAAATTATAATTATTAAAATTTAAAATAAAATAAATTTAGAAATATTTTTTAAAACTAATTTTTAAGGACCCCCTTTTTTCAAACTTTAAATCCCTTTTCATATAAAATACAAAAAAAATATTTTTATTCTTTCTTAATCCAAAAGTAATTTCCAGTCATTTTGCAAGTCAATTGATGACAATAAAATCGTTAATATATAAATACTATGTAGTAGATAATCCACAATTCAACCAGTATTTTTAAAAAAGCAATTTATTATTATTTTTTTCTAATCGGAATTTTTTAAATAAAAAAATAAATTTTATAAATTGATTGACAATTTTATATTTTTCATTTCCAACAATTATTTATTTTTTAAATTATTAAATAAAAATTTATTTAAAAATAATTAAATTGTAAAGCCTGCATCTCTGATAATAATTGGGAAGAATAATTAGGAAAGATAACACAACGTAGAAACTTTGCTATTTTTTGTATACCTAGTCTTGGTTTATTCACTAAAATATTTTAAAAATTATTATAATTTACTTCCTTGTTAAGAACAACTGTAAATTTATTTTATTTATTTTAAAATCGAAAATTTCCAATTTCAACCAAACAAAATTTATTTTTTTTTTTTTTTTTTTTTTTTTTTATTTCAACCAAACAAAATTTATTTTTTAACAAACAAAATTTATTACTCTCAGACTGTAGATTCTACATTCGATATTTATTTCTTAATTGCTGCGCATGCGCATCCATCTACCTCCTCAATTCAAATGTATAGGGAGGGAGAGTTGAGGCGAAAATTGAATTTGTAAATATTTTATAAAATGAGGGAAAAGAATCAAAGTATGTATTGCGCGACATTCAAAATAAAATTTAAAAAAATAATTTATATATCTTAATTTAAAAAATTATTTATTAAATCAAAATTAGTTAGATAGGCTTTTTTACTGTAATACTCTTCTCGTTATTTTAATTATAATTTTTTTAATAAAAATTAAATTAAGATCTCCTTTTGTATTAATTCCTTTAATTATGCTACGTTTACATAAAAAATGCCGAAAATAGTATGGAAAAATGAGAGAGAAAAAACGCCAGCGTTTTCCGCAACCCGCCAGCGTTTTTTATGTAGACGCATTATTTATTTATTTATTTTTTAATATTTTTACCTGTTAATTTCATTGTTTAAGCACTCAAAAGTCAAAGCAAATAATCAATACATTTATTTATTTTTATGTAATAAATGCAAAAAAAGGTTCCACTATTTTCCTCATCAACCTTTTCTTTTTTCCCTCTACTTATTTATTTTCTCTTTACATTACACCCAAAAATTCCCTAAACTAGCCCCCCACGTACACCAAAAAATGTATTTTATTACTACCTGTCATTGTGTTTTTGGGGGTTAACTAACTAAAGCTTTCTGTGTCCTTCACTTCTCCCGTACTCGTTTTTTCAAGAAATTATTTCCTATCAAAATTCACATCAAATTGAAAAACGAGAGAAAATTTTAATTATTTTTTCCTAAAAAATAATTTAAAATTCAATTATTTCTTTTTTTTCTATTGTATATTTATTTTTGTATCAAAAATTATTTGTTTTTTATTTAAACAATAATCCATTCTTCCTAACAATAAGTTAAAAATATTTTTTATTGTCTCATAAATACTAAACAAAATTTAATTTTGCCCGAAAAAATTTAAATTTTATTCTGATATCAATAATAATAAAAAAAGAATTATTAATTTCTGGCAAGTTTAGTAAAAGTTATGCTAAAAATATAATAAATTAGGCGTCAATAATGTTGCAGCTAATAAAGAATATTAAATAATGAAAATCTTAAAATAATTTTTTAAAATAATTTCCTTCCTCGTTTTTATTAATTTTGAGAATTTAAGTATTTTTATTGAATTTTTCTATAAATTATTTGTTAATTATTACTTTTTTACCGCTAATATTCGTTTAATTACTAAAAGATTACTTTTTCGATCATTTTTGTGTGTGACCGAAAAAATGAGAGAAAGAGAGATTTGTTGGGCGAATATTTATATATTTAATAAATAAATAAATGAGTTAATTTATTTTATTTTTTTGGTTGGTTGGTCAATAATTTGTTATTTTTTGTTGTATTTATTTTGTGTGTTGTTTGTCCTTCCAGACGGTTTTCCCCGCGTTTGACTAGAAAAAAGGAAAGAATTATTCAATTTATTTGTTAATAAAAATAAAATAAACATAAATCCCCTCTAGCAAAACTTTTAAAAATTATTTAATTTTTTTTTGGTTTTTAATATTTATTAAATTAATATTTTTTTCAATACATTTACAGTTTAATTAATTTTTTAAATTTAATTTATTATTATTTATTAATTAATAATAACTTTATTAAAAATTTATTTTTGTTTCATAATTTTAGTGTTTTTTGTACAAAATAGGTATATAAATATTTATATTTTTATTAAAAAAAGTAATTATTAAACAACAAAAATAGTAAATATATATACACTAACTACATACATAATGACTAAATTATGATAATTAAAAATAATAAAATATTTATTCTTTTCGATTTTTTTCTTTAATTAAATAATTAAAAATTATTTTTTTTAAATTAAAAAACATTTACTAAATGCGCCCATTAATTTCTGCAAATGAAGAACCATTTGAACAACATTATGAAATTGAAGAGGAGGTTGGAAGTGGACAATTTGCAACTGTTAGGAGGGTTAGAAATAGAGCTACTGGAGAAAGATTTGCAGCAAAATTTATTAGAAAGGTTTTAAAAAGTTTTTAATTAAAAAGGGAGAGGGGGGGGGGGAGTGGAGAGGGGGGGGGGGATTTTGAAGGAAGTTTTATAGTAACTCATAAAATTAATTAATTTTAATAATTTATTTTTTAAAGCGTCGTTATCCAACATCCCGTCGTGGTGTTTTAAAATCACATATTCAAAGAGAAGTAGATATTCTACAAACTGTTGCTGGGCACGATTCAATAATCCAATTAATTGATTTATTTGAGAATGGACATGAAATGATTTTAGTTTTGGAATTGTAAGAGAGAGAGAATTATTTCTATTTTAAATAATTTAAATTTAAAGAATTTGTGGAGGAGAATTATTTGATTATGTTTATACAAATGAATATTTAACAGAAAACGAAGCTGCCCAATTTATTTATCAAATATTGAGGGCTATTAAGCATTTACATAAATTACAAATTGCCCATTTAGACATTAAACCTGAAAATATTTTATTGAAAGAAAGTGGAAAAGCGAAGATTAAATTAATTGATTTTGGGTTATCTAGACAATTACCCCCAAAAAGTTGTATTAGAGAAATGGTGGGGACCCCTGAATTTGTTGGTTAGTTTTTAATAAATTATTTAAATTAAAAAAATAAATTTATATTTAAGCACCAGAAATAATTAATTCTGAACCGCTTCAATTAGCGACAGATATTTGGGCAATTGGAGTTGTTACTTTTATTCTGTTAGAATTTTTAATTAAAAAAAATTTTTTTTTTAATTTAAAGTTTAAGCGGTGCATCCCCATTTTTGGGCAAAACTCGAGAAAAAACATTTGCAAATATTTCTGCTGTTAATTACAAATTCCCTGAACATTTATGCTCAAATTTTAGTTTAATAGTTAAAGATTTTATTGGGAGAATGTTGGTTAGAGATGTAAATAAGAGAGCAACAATTGATGATTGTTTAGAACATGAATGGATTAAAATGGTTATTAATCGAGAATTTTAATTTTAAATTATATACCGTAAATGTTCTAATAGAAGCCCAGTCCTAATAGAAGCCCATGCCCTAATAGAAGCCCACTCAATGAGGGGTATTGAAAAATACAAGCCCATGCCCTAATAGAAGCCCATGCCCTATTAGAAGCCCATCTGTTTTTTGAATGCCTATTTTTCTATTACCTTTGTTATAGTCGCCTAAATGTATTGATAACGAGATTCCATGGCTTAAAATGAATATAGAGGATAATATCGGGAGATATGTAAGGATTAATTAGGATTAAGTATGATTCATTACGAGGAATATGGAGGTATTAAGTGGATTAAAAGGCATTTAGAAACATAAGAAGATATCTAAGGAATTGGGATTAAGAGTTGGATAAGTTAGATATCAAGGAACTAAGAGAAATATATAGGGATTTTGTAGAATCCTTAAGAGGGATTCTACTCTAACAATTTAATCATTGTATACTTCAATAACAATTTTTGATTCGATCAACTGTGCGACCGCGCCAATTTGAAGCAATACAATAATGTGTTTATTACACAATAGAAATACAATAAAGTTGATGTAATAGTAGAATAAGGTTTGGGTATTTAGGATAAGAAATTAGGAGACAATCAGGAGAGCGGACTGACAATTATGTGAGGCTTTTATAGTATATTAATAAGGTTTAAATACTAGCCACCACACCACAACAGAGGGATTGGTGGTATATGTAGTCATTGTTTGAGATCAAGGGGGATATTTAAAAATATACAAGAAGCAGATTCAGTCGACCTCATCTGTTTCAATTGTTATACCTCAGTTGAGTCCAAATAGAATAATATCGAGGGATAAGGATGTATATCGAGGGAAGTAGGAGGGAATAAAAAGATTAAAGTAAATATGGAGAGATTATTTCAGATTAATCATATAGGAATATAATGGAATTAAAAGGATTTGAGTAATCAAGATGATTAGAAAATTAATATACCTACCTAGATTGATTCTGATAATATCAAAATCCATAGATTTTGATATTTAATCTAATTTCTTTTACTTATTAATGTTGCTATGATTTTACTTTTTGTAGTTTACCGGTAATTAATTTATTGTGATATGATAAAAATTTGATATTGAAAAATAGAAGCCCATGCCCTAATAGAAGCCCATGCCCTATTATAAGCCCACCCGATGGGGGGTATTGAAAAATATAAGCCCAGGGCTTATATTAGAACATTTACGGTATATTCTCTCATTTTTTATACCTTCCAAATTTTAACAAAAAAAAATTTTTTTGAATTTATTTAAAGCATATATCCCCATCATCCCAACAACAACAAATTCCTTCAAATCAACTTTCTTCAAATAAATCTTTAATTCTTTATCTTGATAATTATGATTTGGAAAATATAAAAATAGATTATAAAAAATACAAAAATATAATATCCCCAATAATTAGTCAATCAAGAAAAAGATGGAAGGTTTGGAGAAATATAGAGAATATTTTAAATAAAAATATTTTTATTAGAAAGCTTATAAAGCTGTTCGTTGGTGTTGTTCTTTTTTGAATGGAATTTGCGATAGAGAGCAGTCTAGATATTTTAAAGAGGTAATAAATTAATTTAAATATAATTATTATCAAATGTTTTTGGAAAATGATTGGAAAATGTTTTTTAAAATTTTTAAACCTTTTTCTTAAAAATTATTTTAAGTTTTCATGTTTCTTTTAAATTAAAAAAATAAAAGGACAAGGCATAAAAAAGTTATAAAATTATTATTATTATTATAACGAGTTAATAGTAAAAGACAAGGCGTAACAAACGTTTATTTGATTGACATTTGATTAAGACAAGTAAAATACACACACAACCACCCCTCCCCCTCTTATTTTATATTTATATTTATAGCTGGAAGTTTATTTTTAAAGCCGGTTTTTTCTTTTTATTTTTTTAAATTTATTAATTTTCTTTCAAGAAAATTGGCAAAACTTTCGAAATATTTTTTAAGAAAATTTTAAATACTAGCGAAGAGGCTCGCCCTACGGGCGAGCCCCTTCGCTAGCCTAAACATGAACAAAACCATACCAGAGCCTTATTCTCTCACCCATTGCCAAAACACTTAACCTAATCATGTACAATTCTCATGAATTCTAGAATCTATTATTTAGTATTATTATTTAGTATTTAGTAGCTAGCGGAGTAGGTTGGCCTTTGGCCGCCCCACCCCGCTAGCAAAAACAAAACAACCCAAAAAATAACTCCAAATCAACTTATCCAATTTCAAAATTGACACTAATTCAAGACGCTTAAAAGCGTTACTTTGTAATCATTATCACAACAAACCCGATTATCCAGGATGCCCAGCATTAACCTGATTACCCAAACATTTAACAAAGCATAAAAACAATATCTGATAGGTGCAGATAGGATACACATAGGTGCTGGTGTGACTCCGCTAGCATAACAAAACAAATCACATCATAATCCGATTCAAAGGCCTTCGGCCGACACAACTGGCTAGCCCAAATTTCCCCTCACAATTACCCTGTTTCAATATTCCGACTGCTTCACAATTCAACCTGCAATTCCCCTTGCTTCATAATAGCGCCTGCTTCATAATTCCGCAGCTTCACAAATCCCGTTTCAAGATTCCGCCTGTTTCAATATTCCGCCTGCTTCACAATCCCCCTTGTTTCAATATTCCGCCTGATTCAGAATTCCCAATTTCAATATTTCGCCTTCTTCACAATTCTCCTTGTTTAATATTCCACCTGCTTCACACTTCCACCTGCTTCACAATTCCCCGTTTCAATATTCCGCCTGCTTCACAACTCCCCCTGTTTCAATATTCAGCCTCCTTCACAATTCCCCTATTTCAATATTCCGCCTGCTTCACAATTCCCCTTGTTTAATATTCCGCCTGCCTCATATTCAACCTGCTTCACAATTCGCTTTGTTTCAATATTCCGCCTGCCTCACAAACTCTCGTTTCAATATTCCACTTGCTTCACAATTCCCCCTGTTTCATTATTCCACCTACATCACAAATCCTCGTTTAATATTCCACCGGCTTTAATATTCCACCACGCCTAGCCCTTGACACATGAACGTTGACGCCTAGCCCTTGACACATGAACGTTGATGCCTAGACATTGACACATGAACGTTGACGCCTAACTTGTCTCCAGCAGAACACCAGCAAACGTTGACGTAGAACAGAGCACAATAGAGTTGAAGTGTTGGTGGCAGTTGTAGAATGACCAAAAATACCCTCTTTATATACTATCCTCTCACCCCTAAACCTAATTCAACTGGCAACGCTTTACTATAAAAGCCCTCATTTCCCCACTCCCCAAATCAGTTTACTATAAAAGCCCCATTTCCCCACTCCCCAGATCACTTTACTATAAAAGCAAGCCGTGTGACAATTATCAAACAATTTCCATCGATTCACAAATTATATATAGGATTTTTATTTAATTTACATTTATTTTAATATTTCAAAAATATTTTTTAAAAATTCTAGTAATCTTTACTCTTCTCTTAAACTCAAAAAAACTTTAAATTAAAGTACCACTCAAACCTGAAAAAAAATCAAGGACTACATACAACTTTACCTTAATCATTTTATTTAAAAATCAATTCCAAAAAATACTTATTTTTTACTTATTTCGCCAAAATGGTGGAAGAAGATTAAAAAAATTTCGGAGAAATAGGGGAAGTGAAGATGATGCGCAGTAAATACTAAAATTTATTTTTACGAGTTTCTAATTTGCTGTAATCTCGTCGCCCAATTTCCCCGTCATAGTAACTTTTACGTATATTTTTAAGTACTTGTTAATCTTCCTTTTTTTTTAATTTTATTTTTTATTAAAAAACAAATCAATTTCTTTAAAAAATTTTTTTTCAAGGGATATATTTCCTTTTACTTCTTTCTCAATATTTTTTTAATTTTCCCATTACACGTAGCGACAATTTAAATTTTTAAATTAAACTTTTATTTAACCGTAATATATAAATATCCCCCTTCTTTTCTTTTATTAATCACTCAGAAAAATTTTTTAAATCCTTCAATTACTCTTTTCCAATTTTACAATAATTTCTTTGTTTTATTCTTCCCGATTTTTCCTTCATTAAATAATTTTTACAAATAATTATAAAAGGATTAAATAAATAATCCTTTTATTTGCTTGATTAATTTAATTTTTAAATTAAAATTTATTTTTATTTTAAATTTATTATCTTGATCTCTCTTTCCAAAAATATTCTACACCAAATCATATTTATATTTAATTAAAATTAATTATTATTAATATTTTTTATTTTCGCTTTAACCAAAAAATATTTATTTATTTTCTTCTTCCACAAATTTTCTTCTTCTTTTTTTCGCAAAAAGCCCCACAAATCATTTTATTTATTTATTCTCTCCTTCCCAATTTTAGTTCATTTTTCTTTTACGTGCGCACAGTTTCTGTTTAACGTTGCTTTTTCTTTTTTAAATTAATTAAACCAAGAAAAATACTTTTTATTAAAAAAATTATTAAATTTTATTTAAAAGTCCATCAATCTTTTAAAAAATAATTTTTTTATTCTTATTAACGTTCTACTTAAAAACAAAGAAAAAGCAAAAAGTATTTAAATGAATATTTTAATTTTCTAATAAAACAAAGAGTAATTATGATATTTTTAAATTTTATTATTTAATTATTACATTATACTAATTTTTTTTAAAATTATTAATTTAGAAATTCCTTATAGTAATTTAAACAATTTATTTTAAAAATTAAGTTATCTAAATTTCTGTCCTAAATATTTTTTCTTTCTACATAAAAAGAAATTTTAAATACTTTTATGTCTAATTTTATTTTACATTAACCTTATCGAAAAAATTTTAAATTTTTATTCAACTTATTGAGAAAATTCCTGCACACATTCATAATTACTTTTTAAATACAAAAGTATTTGTTTTTGAATAAAAAAATTTAAAAAAATTTATTTTTCTATTTATTTTTTTTTGTTTATTCGTCATCGTTACATATTCGTTTAATTTTAACAAAATTTAGTATTAAAACAATTTATTTAAAAAATATTCAACCAACTTTAATCACTTGTCAATGAAATATTTTGTTAAAACATTTAATTCTTTCAAAAAATATATAATAAATAAATATTAATTCTTTTCACGAGTCTATTATTTTGTTAAAAAATCTTTAACTTTTTTAACAAAATGAAATCTGTAACACTTAATTAAAAATACTTTAATTAATAAATATTTATGAAATTAATTCATTTAAGAATTTAAATTAAAAATATTTTACATCCCTTTTTTAAAAATCTATTTATTTTATTCCATCTGTCAATATTTATTTTATTTAAATCTATTAAATATATAAACAATAAACATGTCAGTTTTTTGTCGATTTGAAGGGCAGATTATAATCTTTTTTTTATTTTTGTTCTTTCCTAATTAATTTTTAAAAAAATTATTTAAGACTAAAATTAATTTAAATTTATTTATTTAAAAATTATTATTTTTAGTTTTGATAGCAAAAAACAAAAAGTTTCCTAATTTTTGTTTTGTGCTTATAATGACAGAAATTTAATTCGCCTTTTAATCAAAACTGGATTAAAGTTTAAGTTTCGGATTATCGATGTTTTCTTATATTTTTTGCACTATTTATGTCTTTAATTAAACTTTTATATTTTATGTTTTTATTTGATTACCTTTCTACAGATTCTTTTTAATTTTTTAATTGGAGGTATTCTTATTTTTACTTAAAAACAAATTTAAATATCAATTTTTAAATATTTAATCAATTTATTATTTAAATAATACATAGGTATAATCATTTCTCGTCCTCAAATAAATTCCAAAATAAAATACTAAATAATCACTTTATTTATTGTTCTCTTATTTTTAAAACAACTGACTTTTACTTTTATTTTTTTATAATAAATAATAAAAAAACAAAAAAAAATCATAGAAAAATGCGCCTTATCCGTGGGGGAAGTTTACACGGTCATTCTTCTTCCTCTTCCTATTATTCTTCTAATTCAGCTGAAAATTCCTCAATTAGTTTTAATAGTGCCGAAATTAATAATTATTTTTACGAAGGAAGGGGAGGATTAATGTATTTAAATGTAAGTTTTTAGTGGGAATTTTCATATTTAAATTTTAATTTTCCAATCATTATTTGTAATTAATTAATTAAATTTTAAAAGTAAAAAATAAATCTATTTTTTAAATTTTTCATAACAGAATGATTCAGTTGCCAGTGCTATCTTTCTTGCCTGTGAACGTGGCGCTTTACCAGAATTAAGGCAATTTGTTTCCAGTTGTTTTATTGGATTAGCTCATTTAAAAAATGAGGTTTTTAAGTTATTAACTTTCCAAAAATTAAATTTAAATAGTTGGATGAAACCCCTTTACATGTAGCAAGTGGAAATGGATTTGAGGAATTGGTACATTTTCTTTTAAAATGTGGGTGTAATCCAAATATTGGTGATGGACAGGGAGATACTCCTCTTATATGGGCAGCAAGAAATGGTTTAAAATAAATAAAATAAAATTAATTTTAAATAAATATTTAAGGACATACAAATGTATTTAAATATTTACTTAAATCTATTGAAATGGTTAATGCTACAAATAAAGTTAATTAATTAAATTTAAAAATTATTTAAAAAATCTAGAATCAAGAAACAGCTTTACATATAGCTACAAGATATACACAAGGGAAAGCAGTTCTTGCCTTACTAGAAGCTGGGGCTGATCCACACTTGATGGATAAAGTAAAGAAACTAATTAATTTATTATTAAATCTACTAGGAAATGGTATTGAATAGAGTTGCGCGAGATCGATATCTCGACCGAGACCGAGACGAGAATCTCGGTCATTTTCCAATCTCGGTCTCGGTTTTGCCGAGACGAGACCACCTAACCGAGACGAGATTCTCGGCACTTAATCTCGCCGAGATCCGAGATCAGTATACATCCCTAAAGATTGACCTTCTTGAGATTTATTTTTATTTTGACAAAATATTTAAAATTTCGCTATTGACATATTGTTGTGACTCATTTTAATTTAGTTGTCTAGAATCTCGGTCTCGGATTTTTTCTAAAATCTCGATCTCGCGCAACTCTAGTATTGAATAACCTACATAAATATATATTTTAACTGAAATTCAAAGGATTAATAATTAAAATAATTTATTTAAACATAAATTTTAAAATATTTAAATAAATTTAGCATTTGGAAACTTCACTTCACATTGCTGCTTGGGATGGACAAAATGGCCTTTTGGATCTACTTTGCCGTTTCAGTCATTTTTTGGATATTCAGAATTCGGTAATTTAAATTTTTAAATTAATTAGGAAATAAATAGTACTCCTCCCTATTTAAATTTTTTGTCTATCATTTATTTTCCTCCATTTTGGCAAAATATAAAACTTAAAAATTATTTTTGTAAATAAATTTTGTAATTGAAAGATCTGCTAGATTCCTAAATTTTGTTTCCATATTTTTGTTTATCTGTTACTGTATATGTTTTCACAATTTTGCATGCATATTTTAGCTAATCCTAATTATGATTATATAATATTTAAGCAAAATACATAAAGAAATTTTATTTTTTTATAAAAAATTTATATTTTTTTTTATTTTTCAATCCATTATTCTTTCCATAAATGCATGCAAAAAAGCTTAAGCCGAAATTATTTTGTGTGAGATATATAAATATTTTTCTATTTTTGCCTAGCATTTTGGGAAAAATTGAGGAGGTGTAAGCTTTACAAACAAAAATTGGAGTAGTGTTATTGGCTTTTTAAAGCCTTTTTTGTTCGTGTGTACTTGTTGAGTCAATAATACTAAATGCATGGAAATATAATTTTATATTTTATATAATACTTTGTTTTTCTAAATATTATATGTACCGCATTTATTCTAATAGAACCACCTGTGGTTCTATTTATTAACCCCCTTCATTTGGGGGTGGTTATATTAGAGACTGGGTCTAATAGAGACTGAGTCTACTAGAATAAATGCTGTATATTAAAAATATTTTTTCAAAAAATTATTTTTTTTAAATATTTGAAGTATATTTTTTTATGCCTTTTACATATCTTTTAAAAGTATTTATGCCTAGTATATATTTTTTATATTCAATAAAATTAAGCTTTTACAAAATCTTTTTTTTTCTTTATTTTCATAATATGCTCACCTGTCTTTTACACTATATTTTTCTTATTTTCCATCTAATATGTTTGCGCATTGGCCAGAATATTAAAATATTAGTATATTTATTTTATATTTATTCTCAATAATAAATTTTCAATAAGTGACACAAGGCTTTGCGCAGCCACAAAATCCTTTTGAATGAGCGAAGGAAAAGGATTTATTTATTCACCATGTCATCTAAATAAGGGAAATTTATTTTCCATACCTTTCTGGCTATATTTTTATCTACAATTCAACTTTAGAACACAAACAGGAATTTATTTGTCCAAATATATTTTAGAATTTTTATTAAATAATTCCTAAAATATTTTTATTTAAATTATATAAAATTTAGAATTAAAAATTCTTTTATTCAAAATACTTTCTAAATATTTCAAAACCTTCTTAAAAATTAAAAAAAAATTTCCCTAATACTGAGTAAAAAACAATTTTTTAAAATTACACCTCAAAAACAGCTCTTCAAATTCTCCGTCACACACACTTGACTTCTCTGCTATTATAGTTATTTGGCCTAATATTTTTTTGAAAATAATTTTAATATTCCAAATATGCTCTCTCTTAAATTTATTTTTTGGTGTTTATTCTAGAAATTATTATTTGTTTATACTCAAAATTTTTCTCATTAATTTTGTTAAAACTCTTAAAATAATTTTTATATATATTTTTTTACATCCTCTATAATTAATTACTTAAATTTATTTAATTGATTATTTTTGTTTGCCAATTCTTAATCATTAAAATTTTTAGTAAAAAAATTTAATTTTTAATAATAAAAAATGTCAATTAAATTATGTGATGAGGAAATTAATGCAAAATTACAAAAGGTTTTTTTGGGGGAAAGATTTAAAAAAAAATTAATTAAAAATAAATAAAAATATTTTATTTAGGATGGGGACTCTGCATTACATATTGCTGCAATTAGAGGGCATTTGGAATGCTTGGAAAGTTTATTAGAGAATGGAGCGCAAGTTGATTTACAAAATCAAGTAAATTAATTAGAATATTTGTTAAAATTAACTTCTCTAGTTTAGTTGAATTTTTCTGAATTAATTTTGATTTTTCTAAAATTGTTTTCTTATAATTATTATTTTTTTATTCATTTTTATAAATTACTTCCATAAATGATCCATATATAATAGATGCATGAGTTTTTATTTTTTTGTTTCAAATTTTTAAAATTGTGTATGTAGATAATGAAGAAAATTTTAAAATATTTTTAGTCTGGCCAGACAGCATTACATATGGCTCTTTCAAGAGGTCATGTTGATATTGCAATACTTTTATTAGGGAGAGGGTAATTTTAAATAAATGTTCAAAAAAATTGTTATTTTAATTAAAAAGATGTAATTCAACAATTCAAGACCAAAATGGAGATACTCCTTTACATTTAGCTGCCGAAAAAGGATTTTTTACAATTGCTCAAACTATTTGCCAATTAAATATTCCAATTGATATACAAAATTCCCAAGGTCTTTCCCCATTACATGTTGCTGCTAGATTTGGAAGTATTGAAATTGTTAGGTGTTTATGTCTTGCTGGGGCTAATGTGCATTTAAAAACTAATGTAAATAATTAAAAAATAATTATATAAAGGATTAAGTCAGATAAAAATATTTTAAAAAATATAAATTCAAAACAAGAATAAATTGCGCGAAAATGTTATTAAAAATATATTTTAAATAAATTACACAAACACACACACACAAGTAAAAAATATTTTTTATTTTATAAAAAAATAAAAATAATTTTTAAGGACGGAATGACAGCAGAAATTGTAGCTTTAGCTCAAGAACATAAACATATTGCTGTTCTATTAGGAAAAGTTAAACAAGAAAAGGAAAGACAAAAATTTGTTGAACAATTAACAACTTTAGATATTCCTTTAAATAGAATTAAATTAAAAGTTTTTGGTTCACAAGGTTTTTTTTTTTGTGAAATTATTTTTTTTAATTTTAAAATTTTTTTAGGTGCCGGTAAAACTCGTTTAATTCAAGCCTTACAACGTCCATCTTCTGCTTCTTCATTAAATTCTTTGGTGGAATCTGTTTCTCGTAGATTTTCTGGAAGTCTTTTTCTTTCATCATCTTCAACAACACAAACAGGCCCTCCTTTATCTTCTTCTGTTCATTCAAATAAAGGAAATCAAAATAATGATTGTGCTTTTTCTTCATCAACATCTGATGAAGGTATTCATTCAGCTACTTCATCTACATCATCTACTTCTTCTTCAGCTATTAATTCCCAACAGCAACAACTTCCCCCTCCAAATAGACACAAAACTTGGCCTTATTCAAATAATACAATTTCTGGTAATAATAAAGAATTCAAAAATGGACAACAAGGAATTGATATACAAAATATGTCTTTTACTGGTAATAATTTAAGGGAAAATTCTTTTTAGTTTAACAAAAAGATATAAATAAATCTTAACATTAAATAAATGTCATTATCTAGAGATCGGAAATTTTCAAAAACTCGACCTTCGTGATTTTGGTTGAGGACCTTGACTAGATTTTCAACCTTGAGTCAAGGAAAAATTTAAAAAAATACCCTAATTTTGACTCTGGATTCTGATTCATGACTATCTCTATTCTTATCTTTTAATTAAATATTTATTTTTTCTATTAGAGTGTGGTGAATTTTCTGTTTGGAATTTTTCTGGTCATGAACCTTCTCATATTTGTTATGATCATTTTGTTGGAAATACTGACTGTGTTCATTTAGTAAAAATAATTCTTTTTTAAAATTTTTATTCAAAAATTTTTGAGGTTGTTACTCGTTGTTCAGACGATCCTCAAGACGAATATAAAGAATTACTTTATTGGCTTAATTTTTTAAAAGGCCGGGTAACACCTACTGAACCAATTGGACATTGTGGATTAATGGCTCGTCGTGCAGTTGTTGCTATTGTCGGAACATTTTGTGGAACAGATTCCTCCTCCCCTTCTTCTCCTTCCTCTCCTTCTCAACCACCAATTACTTTAAACGAGGCTGAGGCAATGATGAAAACATTAAAAATGCGTTTTGAGACACATTTTGAGATACATCCACAATTACTTTTGGTAGACCTTTCGGCACAATCAGATTGTAAAGGATTAAAAGAATTGAGAAATTTTCTAGTCAAATCAAGAGAATCTATTTTACAAGTATTCCGAAAATGTTTTGTTTTAATCTCATAATATTTCTGTAGAGACTACAACGTCCACTTCGTTTATTAGATCCAGCATTACTTTTCCTTGAACAACTTCGGGAAAAATATTCACAATTTCCTTGTGTTACTTGGAATTATTTTACTTATTTAATTCCGTCAGAAGTTAATCCTTTAGCTAGTGATGGACATTGTTTGTTTTTATTTTAAAAATAAATTTTCTTTAAATCTTTAGGCCGTCAATTAATTCAACAATTACAATTAATTGGAGAAGTTGTTTATTTACGTGATGAATGTAAAGAATTAGATTATATTGTGTAAGTTTGTTATTTGAATTGAGAAAATAACTAATTAAATTCTAACTCTCTCGTAATTTTTTGTTCTAAAAATCTACCAACCAATTTAGTTAATTAAGCAATTATTACTTTTAAACCCTTTCTTTTAATTAAATTATTTATAGAATTTCCCCAGAATGGTTAGGTACTCATTTATTGGGTACTTTATTCTCTAATCAATTTGCCCAAACAAACCGTACAAACGGGAGGCTGATGTTTGAAGATTTTGCTGCTGCATTCCCTGAAGTTGCTGACACAGGGGATTTACTACAAATTATGGAAACACTTCAAGTAATTAATTAACCCTTTTTATTTAATTCTAATTTTTTTGCAGATTTGTTCTCTTGTCGAGCCAGATTTTGAATTTCCAGCATTTATTACTTGTAATCCCCCAATTGATATTTGGCAACCAAATAGGCCTCAATTTCTCTATGCAGGTTTAAGAATTAAACCAGCAAGGGGAATGGAACAAACAATGCAAGCAATATTTCCTCGAATTCAAGTTTCTATGAGAAAAAGTATGCAAGACTTTCAGGTAGTTTTTAAATAAAAAAATAAATATTTAATTTAATTAAAAAAAGGATTCTTTGGATGCAGAATTATTACAATGGAAGGGCTGCTCAAAAATGTTATCTGGAAAAATGGAAGCACTTGTACGTTTAATTGGGGATTCTGTTGAAGTACAAATACGTGGACCTTCTTCTATGTCTAATTGTGAGAAAGAAAATATTTTTTTAAATAATTAAAAGTTCTTTAATTTAGCTGCAATATACTTTCTTGAAGATTTAACTAATTTAGTAGAACAAACAGCGGCAGAAGTAGCTCCAGGGATTAGTACTGAAAGACATTTTCTTTCTCCTAAACATTTGAAGGAACACAGAACAAGTTACCTAATTCTTTTTTATTTTTAATCTTTTTTCTTTTCAGACCCAGCTTCCTTTACACCTGAAGTAATTATGGAAATGCAATTAAATGAATCTCTTATTATTGAAAATAGTGATGGAGAACAAGAAGAGTTTACGGATGTTGTTAGTCTTTTAATTTTTTAAATTTTAGTAATTCTTTTTTCAATTAAAGGTTTGTTTTGGTTCAACAGAAGTTGCCGGCCTTCTTTCGCTTGGAATAGATATTTCTGTTGCTCAATTACAGCCATGTACTCGTTCAGAATTGGCAGCTCTATTAGATCCTTCAGATCCAATGGGCCGTGATTGGAGTATTTTAGCTGTTCGTTTAAATTTGGCAGAAGCATTGCCGAGTGTTGATTCTACTGGACAATCACTTTCCAGGACAGACCAATTATTGGCAGAATGGGCTATAACAACAGCTGGAAATGCTTCTATTGGTCGTTTAGCAACAATTTTGTCTGAAATGGGAAGAGATGATGTTAAACAATTATTATTTAGAAGAGTACCTTTATATTTATTTAATTCAACACCACAAATAATTACTGAAAATAATATTGTAAATAATAATGAAATTATTTGAAAAAAATATACGTAATATTTTGTGAGCTTTTAAAAAATGAAAGGAATTCTGAATTTTTTAAGTTAATTTCTAAATAAAAGCTTCACATTTACTCTATTTATTCAACCGATTATAATTTTCGAATTATTGTTTTTTGTGCATTTCTGTTTTCTTTCACTTTTATTTTTTTCTTTTCAATAAATATTTTATTACTGAATATAAACAATTTTATTTTAAAATTTATGTTAATTAATTAAAAATACGGGCCTCATTACTATTGTAAAATATTGTCTGATAAACAAAGATATAAAAACATTATTCATTAAAAAGTTAATAAATAGGTAACTTTAAATAAAAAATGAAAGGATTTTTAGGACTTGGGAAAAATATGAAAATGTGGTTTAAAAATTAATATTTTATGTAAAAAAATACTAATTTAGTCTTTAAATTGCATTTTAAGAGCACTTTTAAAAGATTATATGGATTGAAATTTCTGCAAAAATTTTTTGGAAAATAATATTGTTCTGAAAATTTTTTTTAATTTTTATGAAGAATTTTTTTGAGAAAAAATTAATAAATTTAAAAATTTTTACTAATTTTTGGCAAAATTTAACAAAAAATGCACCAGAGGGCCTAAATATGTAAATATACATATGCATTAAAAGCCGGGTCCTAAAGTGCTCGGGCCTATGTAAAACATCATTTTTGGGGGATATCCGCATTACAAAATGCATTTGCATGTTTTGGACAACCCTAATCATAACGTATAAAATGTTCTAAAAAATTTGTTTTTAGCAATTAGATTTGCAAATATTATTGTATGTACATATTTATTAAGAAATGATTTAAAGGCGTTTTATTTTTATTTAAATTCTTAGAATTATTTTGCTACTTTTCCGGGTATTAATTACGCACTCAATTTTGCATGGTCATTTATTTTTTTAATAAACTTCCCGCCCCAATTAATTAATGACGACAAACATTCCATATAGACAAATAAAATATTTAAGAGATGATATTTAAAGGTTATTTTCTTTAAAGATTTTATTTTATATAGAAAATATTCATATAAATTTTATTAATTTAAACATTATTTCCTTAACTTTTTTAAAGTTTTATTGCCGATTTTTAAATATACAATACCAAAACAACTCCCAAATTAGGTTCTATGCTCCCGTTGCCGTATTTACTCGATTAATTCTCCTCTCTCGAATAATTCCCCCTGCTACGGATGAGTTGAAAAAATAATTCCCGGGGGAATTAATCGAGTAAATACGGTATGTATGATTCCAGGTCTGAATAATTTATTTAATCTGTTAAATGTAGTTCTCGTATAAACAATTCTAATTAAAAAAATAAAATTTAATAAATAAAATGTCATTCCTTTTTTCGATATATTTCAATATTTATCATTTTATTGACTAAATTTATTTTTAAACAAATATTTGCCACATTCACTTTCGCGCATTTTTCAATTATAAAATAAACAAAATTAAATCAATTATTTCCAAATCAGTTAATTTTAAACAATTTTACTTAAAAATATATTTTTGTCATTTATTTAGACCCACCAAATATTTGTAAATATTTTTGTTAAAAATTATTTTTGTATTTTTTCAATTAAAATTTATTCCATTAAAAATAAAAAAATCAAAAGAATTATTTTAGGTAATACAGTTAGATCTTGATTTTAAATACATCCAATTTTCTCAATTTTACTAGATACGTTTTTTTAAATTAGTTGTCCAAAGGGGAAGTTGCTAAAGCGATCCCTCGCTTCCATTTCACTCAATTTTTAAATACAATTTATTAATCCGTAATGGCGTATTTAAACCTAGATCCACTTGGAATGCATCCCAATATTTTTAATAAATTGAAAAATTAAAATAATTACCTAGTATTGTTATTTATTTATTTAAAATTTTTCTCTTATTTGAAAAAAAAATATAATTTATTTACTTTAAAATTATAGTATATAGGAATTCATTAAATAAACTATACTATGTAATATATTTAGTTATTTTCTTTTAAAAATCTATTTGGTAAACTTGTTTTTTAATTACTAATGTTTTTTTGAATTAACTTTAAAATTCATTTTTAATTTTTTAAAAATAATTTTAGAATTTAAAAATATTTATTAAAAATGATTGGAATGATGAATAACCACACTGTAGATAATCCTGTTGAATTTTATGCTGGTAGACGTTCACCACTTTCAACATCTACAGATTCTAATAATGGAAATGCTTGTAGTAGTATTTCTGAAGAAGAACAAAAATTTCTTCATTATTTAGAAATTCGATTAGAGCCAATTCCAAAGAAAAAATTAAGTTATACAGAAGATGGTAGGCGTTGTTATGATGGGGAACCAGAAAAAAGTAATGAAAGTCCTGAAGAGATGTGGGCACGTCTAATGCTTAAATTAAGCTGTAATAAAGCAATTGAAGGTAAATAGTTATATACTATATGTCTCTAAATAATGCACAAAAATTTAAATATTAAGAGGGGGATTCAGATTTGAATAAAAATGTTCTAGATCCACGACCAAAACTGAAAGATTTAATGTCTTGAGTCCAGGATTCATGACCTAGAGAGTATTCACTATTTATGTTTTTGAATTAAAGCTGAGTGAGAAAAATTGTTGTAGTAACAACTATTGAAGAGACAAAATTTATATACCTAAATTTAATTTTATAATTTCAATTTTCAGAAGGATTAATCAGAGTTGGACGTAAGAAAAGAAGCAATAGCCGTAAAATTCTCCAAAGACTAATTTCCACTAGCAGAGGTTCTATTAGAACACTTCTTGGCAGCAAAAAAGATGAAGAAACAAATGAAGTTAATAATGAAAAATAAAAAAATAATTAAAAATAAAATTTATTTTTAAAAACTATTTGATTACTTTAACATTTATTTTTTTAACCTCAATTATATTTTTATTTTCTTGAATATTTTTAAATTAAAGATATATCCTTTTTAAATAAAATTCAAAGT
Organism: Meloidogyne incognita; assembly: GCA_036172945.1. Classification (NCBI taxonomy): domain Eukaryota; kingdom Metazoa; phylum Nematoda; class Chromadorea; order Rhabditida; family Meloidogynidae; genus Meloidogyne; species Meloidogyne incognita. The sequence goes on from JARQAC010000025.1 coordinate 2,818,300, forward strand.
CTTTACCTTTTTTAATTTAAAAAGAGATTAAAAATATTTTTGTAATTAATTACAAAAATAAATAAAATTATTTTTTTAAATCCTCAATTCGTTATTATCTCATTTAGATAGATCAAAAAATTCTTTTTCGCCCCGTTTTTCTCTCGTTTATATTTCATAATAAATTCACGTGAATTTCTTTAATTAATTCAAACAATCTAGAAAAGTAAAAAAAGCAAAAAATAATATTTATAATCCAAAATATCAATTTATAATTAATTAATTGATATTTTTTGATAGGAAAAGAAAATAATAGAGAGTAGTTGTTGATGTTGTGTTGCTGATATTGCTTTAATAAAAATAAAATAACTTTAAAGCAAAAAAATTTGGGAAATGATAAGGGGAAAGAGAAATAACGGCAACGATTTATTTTTGTTTAGAAAAAAATAATTTTAAATTAAAAAAATTAAAAAATATTTAAAACACATTTTTAGCTTAGTTTGTCAACGAATTAATTCATCTCTCTAAAAGCAACTCTAGAATTAATCAAAACCTCAAAAGTATAAATATTTAAAGTTAAATAATCTTTTTTCCCTTTTTTAATTTCAATTTTTAACTTAAAAATAATTTATTATTTATTTCTTTATTTTTAACAAACCAAGTGTTTTGTGAACCTAAAGAGTATTTTTTAAATAATAAATAATAACAATAAATATAATTATGTTGTAGATGTACTTTATTTTTATTATTTTGTTTTGAATCAAATAAATATATTTATTTTACTAGTTTTTCTGTTGTTTTCTTTAATTTTTTCTAATGACGAAACTTAATAAATATTTTAATTATATTCTTCTTTTTATAAGAATAAATTTTACAATAATTAAAATTAAAAATACCGGTATAGTAATAAATGGTTTACGATGAAGTGTTTAACAATCATTAGCCCTTAGAGATATTTCACAAAACTGTAAAAGATGAAACTTGAATTTGAATGTACCCGATGAAGGCATTTTTGAGGGTAATTAATTTGTTTGTTGATAACTGATAACCCTACCCGGATAAATTTTGAAAAGATAACTAGGTAACTTTAAATAAGCTATAAATAAAAAATTGGAAAGCCATATGCTAAAAATATTTTTTTAAAAGTCCACCTCAATCTCCCGTTAGAGTTTCCAGAGATAGACTTTGAAAGAGGTTAAAGGTTAATTTTTGGTTATTTTTATTTATAAATTTAATTTAAGTTTAGTTTAGTTTAATTGTTATATATTTTTCGAAACTTTATTTTAAAAGTTATATTGAATATTGAAAACACGTTTTTACAAAAAAATATTTAAATTTCATTTTATTTATATCCCAAAATTCGAGACCCAATTTTAAAAATTACCGTTTTTTCCCATTTTTTATTTTTTATTAAATTTCTCCTTAAAAATAATTTAAAAAATGATTTTAAAATTTTTTACTTTGTAAACAAACATTTATAACAAAAGGTTTCATAAAAGAATGGAAAAATTTTTATATACAATTAATTTCTTAGCGAAAGTTAGCGAAAACCATATGAATTATTTTAAAAATATTTCTTTTATTTTTAAATTAATTTAACGTTAAAGAATTTTTAAAATTAATTTTAAAATTATATTTGATGTAAAATTGAAATAAATAATTTAATTATAAATGAATTTCACATGAATTTCCCAATAAATATAATTATTAATTATTTAAAAATGAATTACATACTATGAATAAACTAACTTTTTTTATTCCCTTTTCTCACAACAAAAATTTTTAAATTTATTTCCTCAATAAAACTATAATTATTTTAACTCTTTTAGACGTGGATAATCAATCTATTACATATAATATTCAATATTTTGTTTTATTTATTAATTTTATATAAAATTGTGTTTTTATTTTTTAAATTCCTTTTATAAATAATAGGCACAAAAATTAATTAAAAATATTTTATTAAATACCTTAATCTCTCAAAAATAAACTTTTTTCCTGTATTTTATTAAAATATTATATTATTTTTAGTATTTAATTAAAGGTCTATTAAATAATTTTTAATTTTTATTATATTAATTTTCTTTATTAACGGCATTTAAAAATTTCATTTCCTCAATTTTAATTTTAAATTAACAAATTTATGTTCTGATCAAAGTGCAGTTCAAAGTCTTTTAAGAAAGAGTAAAGTCAAGTCTTTAGAGCAAAAAGCACGTTTTTATGTTCGTCATGATCATTTACTAATTTTAGTTTATTTAATTATAAGACTACAAAAATTAACAAAAAAAATTAGAAAGGAATGGAATTAATTTATACATGTGAATGAAACCGGAATAAATTGATAATATTTTAAAATAATTACATCAGTATTGAGCTATAAAATAAATATTTGTAGAGAAACTTTGGACTTTGCTTTTGAAAAAAGAATATAATTCAAATTTTTGAAGGAATTTATATTAAAAAATTCTAAGTTTATTATTTAATGGATTCTGGAAAAGGAATTGGATTAGATAGTTCTGGGATTTGTTTGAGCTCATATAATTAAAACCTTCAACAGAATAAAGAGGGAGCAATTATTTATGAGGTAATTATTCGAGCTTATACGGTAAATAAATTTTCTCAATTTAAATTGTGTTAGCCTTTTATTGAATTAAATTTTAAATTTAATAAAGTTAAATAGATATGTACATATATTAATTTATTAATTTTAAAAAGAAAATCTTCAATTAGTCAAAGCTTTTCGTTTTTTATGTGTTTATCGAATTAATAATGATTAGCGAATTAGACAGATTGATATTTTATAGACAAAAAAATATCGCGCAAATTTACTGACACTTAAAAATGGTTTTTTAAATTAAAATTAAGATAGTTTGTGTTTTAAATATAAAGTAATTATAGTGGTGATGGCAATAGAAATTTAAAAAATTAAATGCGCAACAATTTGTGTCTTGCTTTTTCATTATAGTATCGAAACTATTTATAAATATTTGAAATGTTTAGTCATTTAAATAAAAAATATTTAATTAAAATATTTAAATGATGCAATAAATATTTAATTAAATTAATTAATTTTAATGTTTCTATTCTCTTTATTTTGATTTTAAATTAATTTGATTAATTTTTCACAAAATATTTTTCAAAACTGTTTCCCTACAAATACTTTTGGTACTTTGAATTTACCAAATTTTCTTTCATTTTAAATTTGGATATTTTTATATAAAAAATAAAAGTTAAATTTTCTCAATTCTTTATTGTTTTTGTGCTTTAATTAAATTTAATAAATATTTTATTTTTATAATTTTGGTATTATTTTTTTAATAATTCTTTTTTGCGCATTATTTCGTTGCAAGGTCTCGCAAACGTTTAAAGAGAAAACAAAGGGAAGGGAAAAGCTTTTTATTTATTTTTCCAATGTCAATTTATTCCTCCGTTTGTAATTATATCAGAATTATTTTTATTTAGTTTACAATCAAAATTAACAAAAAAACAAAATTTTTCTAATATTTTTAGGGATAATTTCTCTTTTGAATGTCTAAAACTTCAGAAAATTTAATTATCCATTCCAATTAATATTGCAATATTTACTGAATTTTATATTTTATATGATATTTTAAAATTAAAATTTATTTATCAAAAACCAGCTTCAATATCCTTCATTTAATTTCTTTTCTTAAAAAAAGTTAGATCTTAATCGAATTGATTGCTAATTATTATTTATTTATTTTAATAGCTTATTTTCATTTTTATTTAATTATAAAACAACAAATTAAAAAATAAATTTTTATTTATAATACCCTTAATTTTGTACAATTTTCATTCAATTTTAACGTGAATATCACAAACACAGACAAACATTTAGTTTTGTTTCTTTAACTAAACCAATAAATTTTTTAAACATTTTTTTTTGTTTTTTTAACAAAAAACCCTCTAAACATACCCTAATTTAATTAATTTTTTTCAATCCAAACCCCCTTGATATTAAAAATACTAAATGGGCGGAGTAGTAAATAAATAAAAAAAAATAAAAAATATAGTAAATAAACCAAAATATAAGGTACAGATAATTACAAAATTGATAAGAAAATAATTTTTTAGGGCACCGCCCATCCTTTTACTTTTTTTCTCATTTATATATTACCTCTGTATAAAATAAAAGGGTCGGCCAATTCCTTTCCCTACATTCACTTTTATTTTTCATTTCCCAATCTTTCTTAATTTTCTTTAATAAATTAATTAACTAATAAATCTACTTATGTACATTAATTAATTATTTTTAATATATAAATCTTTTTTTAATTTTTAAAATAATTTACCTATAAACTTTTTTTAAAACTTTCTTATTTAAGATTTTCTAATTGTTTTTTTAAGCTTACATAAAATCCTCAAAATACAAAAGCAATAAATCCCAAAAATACTAGTTTCCTCAATTTTTTATAAGAAATTTTCCTAAATAAAATTTTAACTTTTTTTATTTTTAGAAGCTAAAAAGCATTTTTGCTACAAAAATTACTCTTGCAGTTTGACTTTATTAACAACAAACAAATTCCAACTTTACCTATTTGTGGAAATGTCTGTTGATGTATTGCCACCCCCTACAGCTTCTTGCTCAAAGGCTTATACATCAAAACAAGCAGCTGCTCAATTAATTAGTGCTATATTCCCTTTGGCTACACAATTAGCATCTTCTTCATATCCCCCAAATAATTCTTCAACAGAATCTTCAGATTCATTTTCTTCAACAACAATGAATTCTTCTTCTAATTGTCAACCTTCCAAACGTTTTAACAATACCCATCGTGCTCATCATCATCACCATAATGATTTCCGTTTTTCTTCGTTTTCTCCTTCTTCGTCACAACCCCAAATAAATAAAATGGCATTAACAGTCCTTGCTCGAGTTCACCGTTGGTGTTGTCAACTTTTTTGGTTAACAATTGTTTGTTTTATTGGTATTTGTGGTGAACAACAACAGAAACAACAACAAGAAAGAAGAAATTTTGGAAATGGGGGAAATGGTCTTTTTGGTTTAGATGAAGTCAGAAAAAGTTTGAAATTACAAGCATCACAAAGGCATGGATCAAAAAAGTTGCAAGAATTGGAGGCACAGGTAAAAAATTAATAATTTTTTTGAAAATTTCTAAAAAATGTTTTTAAATTATTTTGAGCTATTTTTCTTCAGTTTTTATTGGGAATATTAAAACTCGAAAAATAAGCCTGATTGGGGGCTCTTAAGTCGTATAAGAGGTTTAAGTATTTTTGAAGGATATTTTAAGCAATAATTTCAATAAAAAATCCTAACTTTCTCTAAAATCTTTTAAATATTTATTTTCACATTTTTAGCTTCTTCGGCATTTAACTCGACCAAAAGATGATATGTTTCATCAAAGGATTAGCAACAACAACAATAGCCAATCGCAATATACAACCAAACCAAAAATTTATCTTTCGTGCCCACCTTCACCCCGGTTATTCAAAATTAGTGAAGAAGGCGAATTTTAAGAGGAATTAAATCGAGAAAATTTGTTATACTTATTAGAAAATAATTTTTTGACAAAATAATTTTAAGTATTTTGATTGTTTTTCTCAAAATATTTAATTAATTTTTATTAAATTATTTAAATATTTGGTAAAGGAATGGCTTTAATTATATTTTGGTGGCTTTTATAAAAGTCAACTGGAAATTTTCCAAAAAATTACTTTAGATTTTAAAAAATATTATAGTCATTCCTTCCATTTTTTGTTTCGACTTTTGACATTTTCCCTAGTTTCTCTTTTTATAATTTATAATTTTATTTTTCTGTTAATTAATTTTTATTTTTAATATATACATTTATTATCGCTAGAATTTATATTTTAATTAATATAAATTTATATTTTCTTTTAAAAATCATTCCAATATTTTGATTTTATATAGATTTGTTCTAAAATTCTCATACACTCAAACCAGAGTTGTGCTTATTTTAATATTTTTGATTAAAGTTTTTTTTATTATTTTGTTATTGGAATTTATTTATGTAGGGAAAAATTTAAATTAATTCAAAATTCTTGACATATTGACTATTTTTAAATTTAATTTTAAAAATTGGACAAATTAACATTTTATTCTGGGTAATATTGCGGCCGAAAGGATTGCCCGACATATTTTCTATTTAAACGATCTGATTTTCAAATTTAATAGAAAATACATATTTAAGGACCAGTAAAATGCCCACTAACATAAAAGGCAAACTTCAGAAATGGAGCTCTTGGTGGGAAGCAGTTGAAGAAGGCGGCTTAGAAAGAAATTTAATTGGACTTTGTGATCAACTTAATCGATTCCAATTCTGTTCTTTTAGCTAGTGGTGGCTTTACTCATTCTGATTATTTTTATTTATACTTTCGAGCAAATACTTTTGACCATTTCCATTTTTGTTTTTTAATTTTTATAGTTTTTGGTGCTTTTTGTATTATTTTAAAGCTATTGAATAGAGGGTTATTTTGCAAATTGTATAGTCTTTGGAATAGAAACTATTCAACAGTTTGGGGCAATACTTTTGACCGCGACATTTTTGCTATTATTAAAGATTTTTCGTGAAAATAATTTTAAAATATATTTTATCAAACAATTAAATTTGAAAATTTAATTAAATTTCTTAAAATTCCAATTTAGTTCCAATTACTCAATAAAATAAACGTCAATAATTGATTAATTGATAGTAAATCTTCCAATATATTTATTTAAAAATACCTTATTTAAAAAAATAAGAACACACATTCTCTTTAAAATTGTTTTTGCTGATAGAACAACTTTTGGCCGAATGTGTACTTTTTCCTATTGATAAACAAACTCCCTTTTAAGTAAATGAAAAATAAAAAAATTCCGCTGAGAATGGCAAAAAATAATTTAAAGAAATATTTTTTGTTTTTATCATTTTATCGTAAATTTGTGTGTACAATGTTTATTTGCAAAAATAATATTTGGACCGGAAAAGGGTACAAACATAAATATGTATATACATATTTGATTTTTTTAAAGAATACCTATATCTAACACGTGTTAGAGTTTATTATTATGAGGGGATTTTATATTTTCCTAACCTACTTAATAAACATCTAAAATTTTATAAAATCACTCTAAAATTTTTTTAAATTTACTAAAGATGTTTTTATTTAAATGCAATTTCAACAGTATTTATTGGAACTACATACATATGTAATTGTCCCAAAAGAGAAAAAGTTTAGACCAGAAGAAGAGGAAAAAGAGGAAGAAAATGAGAGAGTTAATAAAAATAAAAAGAGATAAAATGTGTGCATTATCAGTACCTTTTTATGATAAACACGTGAATTTCATCAATTACTAAATGTACTTTTACATGTCACTGATTTTTCTGATGTTTACGTTGAGAAGATGTTCTGCTTTTCCCACAAACATTTTTATAGCTTCTCTCTTTAAATGAGTTAAATGGTGAAAGGCTTTGTCTGTACTTTCGACCCAACCCTTTAATTATTGCCGAAAACTCTTTTTTCTTGTTTAAATTAATTGTGGAGTATAATCAACACGAGAAAACGATTCTCTTCTTTTTTTTAAGCTGACAATTTTAGTATATTTTTCTTTTAAATATAATTTTATTACCACACAAGCGACAACCGGTATTAGATAGTAGTAAAGAGTTTATTTGAGTAAACGGTAAAAACAAAGAAATTAATTTTATTTAATTTTTTGATGAAAAATAAAACTTTTAAATTAAATTTTTAAAAATTATTTAATTTAAATAATTTATTTAAATTAATTATAATTTATTTTCTTTATTAAATTTAAATAATTATTTATTTATTTAGACTCTAAATTACTTAAATCTCTTTTTCCTTTCTTGTTGTTTTGCTACTGATAATTACTGCAGTTATGTGTAGCCGTATATTTATCAGTGCGCACAAGTCAATTTTTGGGAAAAATATAAAAAGAAACGGGAAAAGGATGAAAAAAGGAGAAAATGGCAAATAATTTTTTTAATAAAAATTGTAAAGAAAAATTATTAATTTTATTTTTTATAAAAAATCTTTAATGGAAAAATATAACTAAATTTAACTAAAATATAATTTAAAAATGTAAATTTACATAATAATTAATTAGTTGTATTTTTCGGTACTGTTTAAAACCATTAAGTAAAAACCAAAGAGTTTTTACTTAGAAGAAAATAAATAGTATAATATCAAATAAGCTAGTATGAAAACAGATGAATTTTCAATACTGGCAACTCTTCAACAACTTGATCCAATTGTTACGTCGACAGCTGCTCTTCTCAACTTGGCCTTTGCACTCCAGACTTCACTACGGATAATGGCACAACCGAAGATGACCTTGGCGGAGGTGGATAGTCTCATCGAACGCATTTTGCTAACGAACTCGCAGCTTCGTTCGTTAGCAACTGCTGCTAATGACAGAACTTTTAACTACCCAGAGCAAAAAGTCACATCCAACCAGTGCCAACACACTTATCTACCTATTGTCAGAACTCTTATCTATCCATTGTCTTAACTCTTATCCACTCATTGCTAATACTCATCAATCCAGTGCCAGAACACTTATCTACCCATTACAAGAACTTTTCTTTACCCAGTGACAGATACAAACTCTAGCAAGGTTGACGCAAAAACATTCACCGAGTTACGTATGAACCTTTTCTCTTATTTGTGTAATGGATATTCATGCTCAAATCAGACCTATTTACTGAATCATTTTCTCGTTTAAGCTTTAGGCCGAAACTATATATCACAAAAGACTTAACAATTCTATTATGTGTTCAATTAAGCAGGAACTTATATTTTGCATTTTGCCTGAACTATTCTATCATAAAACATGGAACCCTTTTGTTATCCATTTCAGGAACTAATATCATTTTTAAGACAGTAAATATGTCTTGATCAATTCCAACACTTTGCGCACATAAGGCGGGACTCTTTTATTACCAATTGGCGGATAAATCTGGAACTCATTTCACTTCCACTGCCGGAATTGCTTGATCCATGCGGGAAATTTCTGCTAGCCTTATTTCTTTCAAACCGGAGCCTTCATCTTATCAGAGCTCATCTCATATCTCCTTCTAAGATCTTTCAAGCCGCTTTTGTATATACACATGGCCGGAAGTCTTATCACATTTCCAGAATGCTTATCTCCTTAATGTCAAGACTTTTAGCTACCAGTGGTTAACTTTTTTCTCAAGTGAGCCAAAATTAAAAAGGTCAGTAACTTAATTTTATTACATCGCCAAACCTTACTTGCGGCGAAATTGGCAATTGGACTAAACTTTTCTATTGTCACGCCACAAAAATATTTGCGCCGAAATAGTCCGTGGACATACAGGCGCCGAAACTAAAGAATGGCCATATAATTTGACATTTGTTTACGCCAAACTGTACTTGCGACGAAAGTACCAAGAGGACGGAAAGTTTTCTTTTGTTACGCCCAAACAAAAATGACCCTGCGGACGGACAGACATACATTCCTGAATACACAAATTATATATAGGATATTTTAAATCTGTAAATTTTTTTTATTTTTCCTTTGAATATTAACTTCGTTGACTTTAAATTTTTTCCAATTAAAAACCAATTTTTTCATTTTTTTTACAGAAAATTATCAAACAAACAACCAAAATATATAAAAATTTGTTATTTATTTATCAGAATATATATTTAAATTTTCTTTAAAAAATACCCCCAAATACATATAAATAACAAAAATAAAAAGTACAAACAAACAAAATATATTTTCCTGCTAATCTATTTTAGCAATAAAGAATATTTTTTGTAATTAATCAAAATTATTTAGTATTTTTCTTTAATTTTTTTTTGTTTCTATAAAGGAGATTCTTTTAATTTTTTTTGCTGAATCGTCCATTTTTATTTAATCATTTTTTTCCTAAATAATTAAATCCTTTTTCGCATTTTATTTATTTTTTAGCGTTCTTCCCTACCTCTTTAACTCTTTTTCCTCCTCCTCCTTTTAATTTTTCGATTATTATTTTATTGTAAATATGTTCGTGCCTGGCTCTGTCCTGATTTTATGTATTGTGTATGTATTTTTTAATTTTTATTAAATACAAAAGCTTGTAAAAGCTATTTTTTAATTAATTAATTTTTTCTAAAAATTTACTTCAATTTTATTCCATACTTTTTATTAATTTATTATTAATTTAATTCTTTTAAAGTTTTTTTTAAATTTAAATTGAGAACTTTCTCTTTTTAACTTTTTATAATTCTTTTTTTATTTTTTAAAATTCTTTATTTTCTCTTCTTTCCATTGATTTAAATATTTTAATATTTTTAGATTTAAAATTAATTAATTTTCTAAATGGACAACAATAAATCAATTTGTCATAAAAACAATAACAATAAAATTATTTTAAAATCATTTTTACCTTTATTTCGCTTTGCACAGACTAAACGTTATTTAAGTGTTAAAATTAAAGTAAATGATGAAGAGGAGGCAATGCAATGGGTTAAAGAAAAGAAATTCATTTAAATTAATTTTTTTGTAGAAACTTTTCTCTTTAACTGACTCTCTTGGATTAGTAACAACATCAGAAGAAATATTCTATCGAGTACCTAAAGGCCAATTAAAAATTCGTTTTGCACATCCGGGGAAGGATATTGGAGAATTAATTTCAATTTCTGTTCAAAGTTCTTCAATTGACCATGATAGTAAAGCTTTGGGGAAATTTTTACATTTTTTTGAGGCGAGAACGTCGACATTAAAAGAGGCTGCACAATTTAGAGTAAAATACAAGAAAAGAAATTATTTTTAAAAAATTATAAATTTCAGCACACATTATAATAATAATAATAATAATAATAATAATTTATTCACTAAAATGGGCGTAACAAGTACGTCTCTTAAATTTAGTACAAAAAAAGAAAGTCAAAGCATAAAAAACAAAGTCAAGTAATAATTAATATGAAATTTTACATGGGTGTGCAAAAACATGATGGAGGAAATTCATATATGTATATCATAAGTTAAACTAAAACAATGAAATAGAATTAAGTAATTGTTGTTTTTTAGTCAGAGGTGAATTTGTGGAAGAGTCCTCCATATAATTAGAATTTCCTCCAACAGAATATTGACGTTTGCTTGTCATGGTAAGAAATGACAAAAAAAATAATATTACCCAAAGTCAAAAATTATAAATGCCTTAAAATGAAAAAAAAATTGTAAAATTAAAATTAAAAAATAAATTACATGAAACTTATATAAAACAAAGGAAAGGAAAATGTCTAATTTGTAAGCAAAATTAAAGAGGACGGAAGAGTCTCAAAGAAAACATTAAAATTAATTGCACTAAAACTGACCAATGAAGTCCTTAATTAAGTCTTGATTCTGTATTAAATGATTTCTTAGGTTTATCCAGAAAGATTTAGGATTTGGAGAATTTATAATTTGTATAGGAAGAATGTTCCACAAATTTAAAGATCTATTTATAATCCAATGTTCGGTCTTTGATATCTTTTTAGGAACTCGTAATTGTAGATTATGTTTATTTCTAATAGGCCGCGTGGAAAACTCAACAAAATGAGTCGGATCAAGATGGGTAAAATTTTTTGTTAATCTGAAGATTGTTGAAAGGTCAAATAGAGTACGCCTAAGTACCAGAGATTCTAGATTAAGAAATTTTAGTCTATTTTCATAATTCATTTTAGGGATTTTGCATTTTGCTAAAACAATCCTTGTAAACCACTTTTGAATTTGTTCTATTTTTAGAATAAGTTTTTTGTTTTAGGACTCCATATAATGGAGGCGTATTCCAGGATAGGCCTAACGTATGATTTAAAGGCTAAAGAGAGAATCTTAGGATTAGATGAACTAATGTTATTAAGAACAAGAATAGAACGATGGTAAGCCTTTTTAATGATTTTAGATAGATATGTTTCAAATGAGAGTTTATCTGAAAATGTGATTCCTAAGTCCGTAACGGAAGATACAGTCTGTAAGATAGTGCCAAAAAGGACGTAGCGTTTTCTAGGATTATTTTTGCCTATATGAAAAGTACATGTTTTATTTAAAGAGATATCTAATGCCCAATCAATGCACCATTCTTCAATTTTAATAAGTGATTCTAGGAGGCAGGTGTTATTGTTATTTGCTGAAAATTCACAAAATATTTTTAGGTCGTCAGCAAAAAGCATGGTTTTCGTAGGGGAAGGTATTCGGTAGATAATATCATTTATATAAATTAAAAACAATACTGGGCCTATTATTGTTCCTTGCGGTATACCCGACATAATAGGAATAGGATCAGAATAATTGTTATTTATTTTTACAAAAGCTGTTCTGTTAGAGAGGAAATTTGAAATCCAGTTAAGAAGTTTTCCCTTAATGCCTATATTAGAGAGCTTGTAAATGAGATACCGTATGGGAACACTATCGAAAGCTTTCTTGAAGTCTATAAAGATGCAGTCAATACATTGATTATTTAAGATAGCTTTATACCATGCGTCAAAAGATGACAAAAGCTGGGTAACTGTCGAGCGCTTTTTTAAAAAGCCAAACTGTTGGTCGCTAATAATTTTATTTGCCTCTATGTGTGCTAAAATGTGTTGTAAAATTAATCTCTCAAAAACTCTACATATGCATGATGTAATAGCAATTGGGCGATAATTTGAAACATCTGATTCGGAACCCTTTTTAAAAATTGGGGTAATAAAGGATATTTTCCAAGGTTCTGGTAAAATGTTAGAATCTAATGAATCCCTAAATAAGTCTGCCAGAAATGGTGCAATAGAATCAGTGCAATTTTTTAAAAGTTTATAGCTAATTCCATCTGCTGATACACCTTCTTTTGGAGGAAGAGACTTTAATATATTAACAATATCTATAAGCGTAAAATCTATATCATCAAGCTGGGATGAATAATTTGACGCAGGTAAAATAGGATGGTTTTGAATTGGTACATTTGAGAATGATGGAGCAAAAGCTCTGGCAAATAAATCACATTTAGCTTTATCCTCAAAAGTATATAATCCATTATGCTCTAAATAAGGAATTGGAGAGTGACCTTTTGTAAATCTTTTCATAAATTTGTGAATTCCTTGAGAGCTTGAGACTAGTTTTTTAATTCTAGTTGAGTTATATCTATTGATAATGTGTTTGACAGTTTTACAAAATTTTAAATATTGAGATGGGGGTATCTTGTTAGCTTTAAGATCATTGAATATTTTGTTTTTAGAGGCAAGTAGACGTTTAATGTATTTAGGATAGATTGTTACGTTTGGCCTAATAGTAAGTGATCGTATAGGAATATAGATGTTACTCAACTCTAGAATGAAATTTACAAAGAAACTATACAAAAAAAAAAAAAAAAAAAAAAAATTTACAAAGAAACTATACTGCTCTTCTCAACTTGGCCTTTGCACTCCAGACTTCACTACGGATAATGGCACAACCGAAGATGACCTTGGCGGAGGTGGATAGTCTCATCGAACGCATTTTGCTAACGAACTCGCAGCTTCGTTCGTTAGCAACTGCTGCTAATGACAGAACTTTTAACTACCCAGAGCAAAAAGTCACATCCAACCAGTGCCAACACACTTATCTACCTATTGTCAGAACTCTTATCTATCCATTGTCTTAACTCTTATCCACTCATTGCTAATACTCATCAATCCAGTGCCAGAACACTTATCTACCCATTACAAGAACTTTTCTTTACCCAGTGACAGATACAAACTCTAGCAAGGTTGACGCAAAAACATTCACCGAGTTACGTATGAACCTTTTCTCTTATTTGTGTAATGGATATTCATGCTCAAATCAGACCTATTTACTGAATCATTTTCTCGTTTAAGCTTTAGGCCGAAACTATATATCACAAAAGACTTAACAATTCTATTATGTGTTCAATTAAGCAGGAACTTATATTTTGCATTTTGCCTGAACTATTCTATCATAAAACATGGAACCCTTTTGTTATCCATTTCAGGAACTAATATCATTTTTAAGACAGTAAATATGTCTTGATCAATTCCAACACTTTGCGCACATAAGGCGGGACTCTTTTATTACCAATTGGCGGATAAATCTGGAACTCATTTCACTTCCACTGCCGGAATTGCTTGATCCATGCGGGAAATTTCTGCTAGCCTTATTTCTTTCAAACCGGAGCCTTCATCTTATCAGAGCTCATCTCATATCTCCTTCTAAGATCTTTCAAGCCGCTTTTGTATATACACATGGCCGGAAGTCTTATCACATTTCCAGAATGCTTATCTCCTTAATGTCAAGACTTTTAGCTACCAGTGGTTAACTTTTTTCTCAAGTGAGCCAAAATTAAAAAGGTCAGTAACTTAATTTTATTACATCGCCAAACCTTACTTGCGGCGAAATTGGCAATTGGACTAAACTTTTCTATTGTCACGCCACAAAAATATTTGCGCCGAAATAGTCCGTGGACATACAGGCGCCGAAACTAAAGAATGGCCATATAATTTGACATTTGTTTACGCCAAACTGTACTTGCGACGAAAGTACCAAGAGGACGGAAAGTTTTCTTTTGTTACGCCCAAACAAAAATGACCCTGCGGACGGACAGACATACATTCCTGAATACACAAATTATATATAGGATATTTTAAATCTGTAAATTTTTTTATTTTTCCTTTGAATATTAACTTCGTTGACTTTAAATTTTTTCCAATTAAAAACCAATTTTTTCATTTTTTTTACAGAAAATTATCAAACAAACAACCAAAATATATAAAAATTTGTTATTTATTTATCAGAATATATATTTAAATTTTCTTTAAAAAATACCCCCAAATACATATAAATAACAAAAATAAAAAGTACAAACAAACAAAATATATTTTCCTGCTAATCTATTTTAGCAATAAAGAATATTTTTTGTAATTAATCAAAATTATTTAGTATTTTTCTTTAATTTTTTTTTGTTCCTAGAAAGGAGTTTCTTTTAATTTTTTTTTGCTGAATCGTCCATTTTTATTTAATCATTTTCTTCCTAAATAATTAAATATTTTTTCGCATTTTATTTATTTTTTAGCGTTCTTCCCTACCTCTTTAACTCTTTTTCCTCCTCCTCCTTTTAATTTTTCGATTATTATTTTATTGTAAATATGTTCGTGCCTGGCTCTGTCCTTATTTTATGTATTGTGTATGTACTTTTTAATTTTTATTAAATACAAAAGCTTGTAAAAGCTATTTTTTAATTAATTAATTTTTTCTAAAAATTTACTTCAATTTTTTTCCATATTTTTTATTAATTTCTTATTAATTTTATTCTTTTATATTTTTTTTT
The DNA here is from genome assembly GCA_036172945.1 of Meloidogyne incognita. NCBI lineage: Eukaryota > Metazoa > Nematoda > Chromadorea > Rhabditida > Meloidogynidae > Meloidogyne > Meloidogyne incognita. The sequence goes on from JARQAC010000025.1 coordinate 2,833,566, forward strand.
TTAAATTTAAATTGAGAACTTTCTCTTTTTAACTTTTTCTAATTCTTTTTTTATTTTTTAAAATTCTTTATTTTCTCTTCTTTCCATTGATTTAAATATTTTAATATTTTTAGATTTAAAATTAATTAATTTTCTAAATTGACAACAATAAATCAATTTGTCATAAAAACAATAACAATAAAATTATTTTAAAATCATTTTTACCTTTATTTCGCTTTGCACAGACTAAACGTTATTTAAGTGTTAAAATTAAAGTAAATGATGAAGAGGAGGCAATGCAATGGGTTAAAGAAAAGAAATTCATTTAAATTAATTTTTTTGTAGAAACTTTTCTCTTTAACTGACTCTCTTGGATTAGTAACAACATCAGAAGAAATATTCTATCGAGTACCTAAAGGCCAATTAAAAATTCGTTTTGCACATCCGGGGAAGGATATTGGAGAATTAATTTCAATTTCTGTTCAAAGTTCTTCAATTGACCATGATAGTAAAGCTTTGGGGAAATTTTTACATTTTTTTGAGGCGAGAACGTCGACATTAAAAGAGGCTGGACAATTTAGAGTAAAATACAAGAAAAGAAATTATTTTTAAAAAATTATTTTATAAATTTCAGCACACATTAGGTTTATGTTTGGAGGAATTGGCAATAATTCGAAAAAAGCGAAAGACTTTTATTTTGGGTTCAGTTAATTTTCACTTGGATATTGTTGATGGTTTGGGAACTTTTCTTGATATTGAAGTAAATTTTTTTAATTAAAAATTTATTATTTTTTTTTAATTTTAAGATTCATCCACAAGAGAAGAATGATAAAATTGATGAAAATAAATTATTTTTTAAAGCTCAGGAATTACTTAAACAATTAAATATTTCTACAAATTCTTTACTTTTTTATTCTTCTTATTTGGAATTATTTTTAAGAGGAGAAGAGAAAAGGGAAGAAAGCGATGAATCTGCTTTTTCTGATGAATCTGTTGCTACTTAAAATTTTGTTTAAAAAATATTTTTATTTTATATTTTAAAACCCAAAGTATATATTGACTTTTTAATTGGTTAAATTTTAATAATATTCTTTTTAAAAAATATTTTCTCACAAAGATTTAGATAAAAATAAATCAAATTATTAGTAGAAAAACAAATACATATGTTTAAAGTTATGGAATTAAAGCTGTTCATAAAAAGCCTATTTACAAGATAGTACATAGGTATAATTATTTTTATATTTATTTTATTAATTTATATTCAGACAATTTAAATTCAAAAAGACAAGATTTAACGAATTTTAATTTATTTAGGTATATTAGGTATTAATTTTGACTGCTCAAAATTGTTTTAATTTTAATTATCAAAAATGACAAAACAATAAAATTTAAAATGAACTTTTAAATTTTTTAAGTTTACCCACAAATTAACGTTAATATACATATGTATATTTCTTCTAGTTTTTTTTCAAATCAATTTTTTTTAAATTTATTTCCTTATATTTGTCTATGTAGCCAAATACCTAAAAAAGTACATTTTTTATTTAAAATTTATTGATTTTCTTTTCTTTAATTTTAACAATTTTTTTACTTTTTTGGCCCTATCCTTTTTTTTATTTTTCGAATCATCCTCAATTTCATCCGCTTTGACCCTCCCTCCTTCACCTCTTCTCTCCAAATATTTAAAAAGATGTGCAAATATGACAAAGCATGAATAGGTGAAAATTTATGAAGACAGAAAATAGATTGGAAAATGAATGAATGACTAGCGACAAATTCATTAATCATGAATATATTCTCTAAATTATTTTTTAGAGAATTTTAATTTAAATAAAGCTTTTTATTATTAAATATCGAGCTAAAACTCCCAAAAGACTTCTCTCTTTTAAATATATTTTTTAATATTTATTTTTATAAATTAATAAAATTTAAATAAATGAATAATTCACAATTATATTACAACCATCAACGAGCATCTTTTTCTACTGATATTGTTTGTAATAATAACAGTACATCTTTTCCTCATAAAATATCCCCTATACAAAATACACCGAAAATTCAAATTTCTTTTCCTGGTAAAAAATTAAAAAGATTTTTTTCATATAAATAAATTATATTTAGACTCCAATGCTTTACCTCCACCTAAACCTATTAGAAATAGACCATCTTATCCATTTACCAAAAAAGTTATTGGTAGAAATAAAAGTGCTCAAGTTAATTGGAAAAAAATGGGAGAGGCTGTGCTTTCTTCACAATATAAACAAAAAATGGTTTTCTTAATTTTAAAATTATTTTTTATAAAAATTTAAAATAAAATAAAATATATTTTATTGTTTGGAAATAATAATATGTAGTTTATTCATATTTAAAAATATGTAAACTAAATAAATATAAATTACTTTAAATAGAATTAATTTGTGAAATACGGCAAATTTCTTTGTTATCCGTTCACCATATTTCTATAATTTGGACCGTTAATTTTCCTAAAGTGTATCGAGTAAAAAAGTTTTTCAATTTTGTTTTAAATTTTTTGGCTAGAACAGAAAGTTAATTTTATAGGCTTCTCAATCTACATTAAAAACTATGTCTAATATTGTAATACCCAAAAAACGTTATTCAACTTGGCGTAAAGATTCATTAAGGGATTTTCAAACATCAACATTCACAAAGGTAATATAAATAAATATTTTTTAAATTAACAGGTGATATTTTAAATAATTATATTTTTTTTTATTTTTTAATTAAAAAAAGGAAAGACGTAAACATAAATCTGTCCCAAGTTCTTTAAAAACAGTAATGGCTTTATCTGGATTATTTGTTTGTGGTTTAATGTTATTATTAAGCGGTATAATTGTTATATTTTCTGTAAGTTTATTTTTAAATTTAAAAAATCTTCTTATCAATAAATTATAATTTTTTTAGTAGTAAAATTTTTTAAATTTCGATTTTGGTATTCGTATACAGACAAGATTTAGATATTTTACCTTGAAAACATTAATCTCGATTATGAAACAAAAAAGGCCAAAGCATTTAAAAATTATTTCTCTCATTAAAATTTAATTAATATCTAATTTAATTTTTAAGCAAAAAGATTTTGTTTTTCGTGCAGCCGGTGCCGGTCTTTCATTATTTGGATTAACCTCACTTTTAATTTGTGCTTTATTACAAAGAAAAAATGTTGGAAAATGGTGTTCAGATATGAGCAGAGATTTATTTGCTTTAAGAGAAGCAACAACAATAATTGAAAATAATACTAATAGAGAAAATAAAAGAGAAAGTTTTAGCGTTATTGATGAAATACCAGATACTTTTATTAGACAATGAATTAAAAATAAGGAAAATACCTATTGTGTTTTTAATTTTTTTAAAATATATTTTCTAGTCATTTAATATTTTGTAATTATTCAAAGCATTTATATTTAATTATAAATTTTAAAAATTTATTTCATCCTTTTATTGTTTTCGGAAAAATTGTGTCTGAGGGCCCAGACTCCGATTTGGGCGATATATCTCTTTTGAAAGAGCTCCCTGAGTCGAACGACCTCTCATATATGGACCGAGATACAGGTCTATAATATCGAAAAACCATAGGGCTTATCTCATTCGACTCAGCTCGACGCGCTTTTTCGAATGACATAGATTTCGAACATATTGGAGTCTGAGCCCTGAAACACAATTTTACCTTGTTAAAAACACAAGGTAAAACACAATTTTACCCTGAAACACAATTTTAACTTTATTCAAATTTTAAAATGATTGATAAAATTAAAAAATTTTTTTATTTAAATACATATTAAGAAAAAGTTGACAAAAATTGTTTGGTTATTAAAAATTAAACAAAAAGGGAGGGATTATCAATTTCTAAATTTATAACAATTCTTAGAAAATTTAAATAAAAAAAAGATAATTAAATTATTAATAATTTATATTTAATTCTAGGCATTTTTTCTTAAAGAAAATTTTATCAACCTAAATAATGATTAATTAAAAACGAAAATTAAATTATTATTGCAAAAAAAAAGAAAAATCATTTAATTTGAGATTTTTATTTTTAAAATTTCTCTAAAGAATTTATTGTTGTTTGTAATTCTTTGTTGTTCTCAATACCTTCTTCATTTATTTCCACCAAAAATTCATTTTTATTTTTAATATTATTTTTAAATTGATTGCAATGTGACTATAAAAAAATAAAATAATTATTTTCTTTTTAAATTAAAATAACCTGAACAGTCGAGAAACGTATTCGATGTATTTTAGCAAGTAAGTGTTGTGCCATAATTGAAACTTTGTTTGCATCAGAATTTTCTTCCAATTCTAAATGTACAGTAGCTGCAAGTGTATCACTTTTTAATGCCCAAACTCGGAGAGAATGAATTCCAATAACATTTGGCAAAGATAATAAATTTTTATAAATTTTGTCGTGAGAAACAAATTGGGGGCTAGCCTCCATCTTTAGAAAAAAGGATAAGATTAAAAAAATAATATAGTATATTTTTCAAACCAAAATAGTTATAGCATCACTAAAAACAGGGACACTTGTAAGTAAAACAAGAAAAGAAAAGAAAAATGTGCAAATAGGATCAGCTATAGCATAACCAGTAAATTTAATTATTATAGAAGCAATTAAAACACCCAAAGATTGACATAAATCACCGAGAACGTGAACAAAAGCAGCTTGAATATTTAAATTATTACTTTTATTACTTCCACTACATTGACTATTATTTTCTTCTTCAATATCTGAAGAGGAAGAAGAAGAAGTACTTGTATTGGTATTTTCAATCTAAATAAATAAAAGAAAAAATAATTTTTTGAATAAAATTTTTTATTTATTAAAATTATAGTTATAAACTTTCTGATTTTTTTGTCTAAAATGCCTCACTCCAACCCTTATTTTAATTAATTAAATAATAATTTCTAATCTAAAATAATTAATTTTTAATTATTCACCGTTGTAGATTCAATAGAAACAATAGAACCATTTCTTCCTTCCAAATCTATTTGTATTGGAATTGTTGAATTTGTTGAATTCTTTTTTCCTTTTCCATCTTTATTATTTAAATTTAATTGAATATTTTTATTTGGATGATTATGTGAATGTATATGGGAATGTCCACTTCCCCCATTTCTCCAAACTATATGAAGAAGAGTGCCAATAAGTAAATTAAATAAAACACCGATACCAGCAGTTAACATCATCTACAAAATTTAAATATAAATTTATTTTTAAAAATTATTTTCAAAGTCAGAAAGCTGGCCACAAAAAAAGAATAATTAGAGGAATATTAACCTAATTAATTTTAAAATATTTTAATAAAAATTACAGTATCAGGTTTAACTTCATATTCATTTGCCACAATCCGCCAAACAGCCATATACAAAAGCATTCCAGTAAGTACCCAAATAACAAGAACACTTAAAATAATTTAATTTTAATTAAATTAATTAAATTACCTAGATAAAGCCCCAAGTACTTCGGCTCTTTGAAATCCATAACTATGTCGAATATTTGGTTGGCGACGGGAAAGACGAATAGCCAAGATAGAAACAAGAAATGAACTTAAATCTGATATCATGTGAAAAGCATCTGTCATTATGGCCAAACTGGAAAATTAAAAAAAATATTAAAAATTAATAATTAATTTTAAATCTTTATTTAATTACCTATGTGCTAGCCAACCACCAATAACTTCAATAGCTACAAACAATAAAGTCAACGAGGCAATTAGTGCAAGAACACGTTCTGCTCTCCTTTTTAGGAAATAAAAAAATTTAAATTACTTATGACAAAATTAAGTTTTGATTTATTTTAAGAACATTTTTGTGATTATGTTCATGTGACAAATTAAAGAATATTAAAAGCTATTAAAAGATGAGGAACAAAAGAAACCCCAACCAAATTTTAAAAAAGTACCATAAATTGAAGTTACCAAATTGCGGGTTATATAAAATTGGGACCCTTTTGTTCAAAATAAACTTATTTATTTACATACTTAGATTCATTATTTTCATTTAAAAGATAATCAACAGCAATACTTTCTTCAAGATCACAACGATTATTAAAACACTTTTTTTCATGAGAAGAACCGTTTTTATTTAAATTAAAGAAGGGCATTTTATATAATAAATTTAGAATTCTAAAATTTAAAAAAGAATTAGCATTATTTTTAAAAATAAAAAAAATAAATTTAAAATTTTGTTTTTAATAATTTAAAGTTGTGTTTTAACTTATTTTTTGTCTCTCAAAGTTTTGTTTGTAATTGAGATTTATTTAAACAAAAGATTAAAATAATTTAATTTTCTTTGAAAAATGGATACACTTTGTTTATTTAATTTTAAATTTATTTTTAGTTAATGACGCATTTACTAATTAAAAATATTTTGAAGGATTATAAGTAGATTTTGTAGGAAAACAAATTTAGGTAAAAAAGTTTAAAATAAATTTTTTAAAAAATAAAAAAAAATAAATAATTTTGATTTTTAAAATCAGAAAAAAATAAAAATTATTTTCAACAGAGAAATTGCCAAATTAAATATGTTATCAGCTCTTTTTCAATGATTGCACATGGAGAGAATTAAAAAAAGAGTTAGTCTAAATAACAAAAATAAAGGTTAGAAGAAATAAATGAAAACTGCCAAAATTGTGTTGTTTAAAAAAATTAAAGTATTTATTTTATATAGGCGACAATACAAAATCGAAATTGACTTGAAATATGTACATATATTTTTTTCCTATTTAAAAAGGTTCAGATTGCGTAACTGACAGAAATGAAATTAGAGTATTTTCTAAAAGAAACGTTTTAAATACAGTCAAATATCAATAAGACGTCTCATTCGGGACCGATTCGATCATACTATTTAACTTTATATTGTGTATATATTTGCGAGATTTTCAAAAAAACCCTGACCTTGATTTCAGTTGACCAGATTGATTGGTCAAGAACCTTGACCAGATTCTTGACCTTGAGTCAAGGAAAAATCAAGGAACTAAAAATGCCTTTATCTGGACTCTGGATCCAGGAAAAATCAATGTCTGGATCAAAATCCAGTTCGCTCACTAATATTTAATTTAAATATTTAATAAATTAACTTTAAAATATTTTATACTTATTTTTAATAAAATTATTTAAAATATTTTTTGAACAAATATATTTAAGAAATATTAGCAAACATTAAGTGCTGCTACTTATTCATTTTTTATATTTTTTTTACACTTAAAATATTGTTAAAATGCGAGAAAAAAAAAGAAAAGGTCGCCAAAAAGACTTTTTAAGTCATCAATCTCGTCCCGATATTTTTTAAGTAGACAAAATAATTAAATAAAAAATAACTTAAATATTTATTTAAAAATATTTAGGTTTAAATTAAATATTTTATAAACTGAAAACTAATGAAAAAATTAAAATAATTAAATTAAAATGAATTAATATTAAAAAGAAAAAGAAAATTATTTTTAAAAAATGAGTAATTAGATAACTAAAATATAATTTAATTTAATAATTTGGGAAAATATTTTAAAATAAATTATTTGTATTAAAATTAATGAATTAATTTTAATATTGAGGGGAAATAAAAATATTTTTTAAATTAAAAAATAATTTATTTAATTTGTATCCTAAATGTTTTTTAAAAAATTGCGAGAAATCAAAACCTCCCACACAAGCGAGAAAATAAAAATATTTGTTGCCCTTCAATTAAACTACTAATCACTGTCTTTTAAATAAAATTAAATAATTCTGATTCAAAATGACAGATTGATTATTCAAAAAGTGATCTGTGATATTAATAAAAAATTTTATTTTAGAGAAAAATTTTTAAAAAATGAATTAAAATATTTTAAATGGAAGGGATTAATAAACATATAAATTTATTTTTTACCTCAATTAATTTAAATAAATAAATTAAGCTTTAATATATCTTCTCGACAATTAATTTTTTGAGAGATCATTTTGAATGACGTTCCCTTTTCATGTGCCTAGAAACATCACCCTCTCTACACCCACCCCCTCCCCTCTTCTTCCTTCCACCTTCTGTGCAACACTTTATTTAAAATAGAGAGGGTGGAGGGGAGATAGTTTTATGTTAAAATCAAAAAACGGTTTTGACTGATCTTAACACGTAATTAAACATTCTTTGTTTTTTAAATGTTTAAATTTTAAAACATTTACAGGGTGCGGCAAATTTAGCGCCGACTTTATTTTTTGAATAACTTTCTTCAAACTCAATGAAAATTGATAATTCTTTTTTTATTTGATTCCCAACACTCTAGGAAAATTTTTGGTACCGAATATTAGAAATTTGGTTTACAGATAATAAAGATATGACAGAAATAGTCTATAAGTCGCATCAAAAAATATATTTTTATGCCAAAGTTTACTTTACCATAGCTTCGTTCAAAGTCATCCAATCTTACTAATTTTGGTACCAACGACTCGTCTCGACGAGGAGCATCGAAATAGTCTATAATTAGATTTTTGAAAATTTCACCTAAAAAAGTCAAATTTAACATCAAGTTCCAAATTTATCATTTAAAGGCCCATATTATCATTTAAAGGCCCATATCTCAGCCCAAGAACAAGATAATCGCCTAGTTCTTACGTCATTCGAATCAGACAAAAGAGCTTATTCGAATGCTATAAACATCCTGAATATCAGACACGCGGTTTTTAAATCAGAAGACTTTTGGTTCGAAAATTTTTGCCAAAACTTTAAGAAAAAATTCTCAAAATAATTTATAAAATTTAGAGAATATTTTTGTATCAAAAAGTTTCCTAGAGTGTTGGAAATCAAATAAAAAAAGAATTATCAATTTTCATTGAGTTTGAAGAAAGTTATTCAAAAAATAAAGTCGGCGCCAAATTTGCCGCAACGTGTATTTATCAGGGCTGGGCTCATTTCGCAATTTCGCGTTTCGCATCTTTCGCATTCTCGCATTTTTTAGCGCGAAAAGTTTCGCGTTTCGCATTTCGCATTTAGGTCCAAATGCGAAATTTGTTTCGCATTCTCATTTAGTATTTTTTTAATATTTGTCAAATTTTTAAAGGAAAAGGGAAAGAAATATCTATAATCTATCTCAACTTTACTTTCGTTGGTTGATGGTGGAGTGGTTAAATTGACTGAGTTCGTTCACATTGGTTTTTTTGAGGCTGGGTTCGAATCCAGACATAGGAAATAAGACTTAAACAATTTTTCCTTCCAAAAATAAATGTTTTTAAACTTTAATTTTAAATTGTAAATTTGTTTTATAAATATTAATCATATCTGGCCCGACTCGATAATATTTTTACCAAATTTATTGATAAAAATGGAGAAATCTGGCTTCTTGGCATTCCAAAATTTTCGCCTGCGGCGCTAAAAAAGGAAGAGATCTGGAGGGTTGTTCTTCCAAAATTCTCAAAATTCTCGACTGCGGCGCAGGAAAGGGATTTGAGATTAAGATGGGTACAGTATATTAAAATGGAAAAATTATAAAGTCCATGGAAAAAGATGAAAAATGGACCCGGCCGGATTTTTCTGGATTAATCCGATTGGGACCCGGACACACGCAAACCGGCCTGGAGCCCGGTCCGGTGCCGGGCACTAATATTAAGCAATCTTAGTAAGATTCTTCTTCAAAAAATGCACTAATGTATTAATATTTTTAGAAAATATTTTTAAATATTTTCTAAATTAATATTTTTAAAATATTTAAAAAAATATTTTTAAAAAACTAATATTTTTAAAAAATTTCGCTTTCGCTTTCGCGTTTCGCATTCTCGCATTTTTTGGTGCGAAATCTTTCGCATTTCGCATTTCGCTTTTTATTTTTTAACTTCGCCCAGCCCTGGTATTTATATATAATTAAATATTTTAATAGAAAAAACTTTCAAATTTTAATTTATTTAAAAATAAAAAATAAACTATTTAAGGGTATTATTATATTATAATAAAATTTAGATATATTAATTGCGGTACTTATTTAGTTCCCCCCCCCCAGTCAGTTTTTTCGAAAATTATGTAAAAATGGTCAGTCTGAACAAAAATTGTAGAACCCATCGAGCTGTGTCGAATGACACCAAAATCAACAAAATCCGACTTGATTGGACCGAAATACAGACCCTAGAACCACTGGGGCGTAAAATCATATGGACGAGAATTTATACAAATGCTAGCTCATTCGAAAGAGCTCGTCGAGCTGAGTCGAATGACACCAAAATCGACTTAATCCGACTTGATTTGACAAAGATATGACATAAATCATCGACTCCGGTAGGTCTTAATAATGTCATAACTTTGTCAGATCAAGTCGGATCACGTCGATTTTAGTGTCATTCGACTCAGCTCGACGAGCTCTTTCGAAAGAGCTATCATTTGCTTAAATTTTTTTAATTTCAAAAAATCACCCCTGTGGTTGTACAATTTTCAGGGGTCTGTATCTCGGTCCAATCAAGTCGGATTTTGTTGATTTTGGTGTCATTCGACACAGCTCGATGGGTTCTACAATTGTTGTTCAGACTGACCATTTTTACATAATTTTCTAAAAAACTGACTGGGAGGAAACTAAATAAGTACCATTAATTGCTTTAGTTTTTTTAGATTAAATTTCGAATTACTAACTTGAGTAAAACCAGAAAATAACATAAACTTTATAAATGTTCATAAAGATGCTGAGAGAAATAATTTCGGTTGTAGTTTGTATGTAATTGAGGAAAAAATAAATGGGGATATAAATACTTGGTTGATAAAGAAAAAATATGTAGAGAAGAGAAAGATTAAATTAATTAAAAGAAAATAATCAAAAGACTTTTTTGATTAAAGTTTTTTTAGTAAAGAATTAATATATATCCAGTTTTTAATTAACTAAAAAGAAAAAAAACTGACCAAAATAAGGCTTAAGCCAAAGAATATTTAAAATTAATGGAATTAGAAAAATTACAAAAATTTGGATTTTTTTCGCAAAAAGTAAAGGGAAAAAACTTTTATTTTCTTCCATTGGAAATTATCCAATTTATTTTTGATAAAACGTGTAAATGTGTGTGTGTGATTTAGCGGCGTTATATTTGGCGGTCATTCATCCAAACAAGCATCTTTTTCTTTATTTTTTTGTTAAAAATATACAAGAAAAATTTACTAAAAACTGCGCAGTGATCTGCTTTTTTAAGTTGGGCGCTAATAAAATTTTTTATAGGATTTTTTTCTAAGATTTTGGAATAAAAAATTAAATAAAAAAATATTTTTAAATATTATATAAAATTATTATTTCCCCCTTTATATATATTCTCTGTAATACAAAAATTCAGGTTTAAATATTTTAATTAGAATTCTTTTCGCTAAATAAAAATTTAAAATCCAAAAAAAAATAAAAATTAATTTCTGTTCCCCACATCTAATTTTGGCATATTTTTTTTAATTTCAAAAGAATATACCATAATAGCTCTAATAAACTTTTTTAATTTAAAAAATTAACAATTCTTCGCGATAATTAAAAAAGAAATTTAAACAAAGGATACAGTAATTATCCTTTGTTTATAGGTTTGGACTGAAAAGTGTGAAAAAATTTTTAATGAAAATAACAAAGAACTGGATTTTAATAAATTGAATTATTTAAAAAATATTTTTTTTATTAATTGTGTTATAAAAATATTAAAAAATTTATTACACAATTGTTTCTTCTGGTTTATTGCTCATTTATTTTTTGTTTGAAATATTAATAGAATATATTACACAGACACAATTGAAAATCTTTTTATTTATTTTTTATTTTATTTGATGATAATAATGCCGTTATTTTATTACTTCTTTAATATGCCTATAAAAAATAAAAACGTCATTATTTAACAAAAATAATAATTATCCATAAAATATTATTTTAAAATTAAAATTTTTAATTCAAAAATTAATTAATATTTTAACGTTTCATTTTTTACTATATTAAATTTAGGTAAGATAGCGCAAGAAAATGTTCCATTAACTGATGCAGGAAATCTTTGACCACAACAAGTTGGCTGTTTTGGATAAATACAAACATTTAAATTACAAACTTCCTCTTCTCTATTTTGCCTTAAAAATATTAAATTAGTATTTAAATATTTCCAGACAATTCACAGAATTTTTAACTAATTTAAAAAGTGAAATTTTCCCTCAAAATCATTAATTATTTACCAACTCATTTATCTATTCCCCCTCCCCTTCTTTCCAATACTTTATATTAACTCGAAAAAAATTCCCTAATTTTCGGTGTTGGGGACGGGGATAACATCCTTGCTACCCCATTTTATTTTTTTTGAATTATTACCCAATACAATTACATTCATCCTTCTTTTTCAAGCATTCTCTATTTCTCCATCTAATTCCACATCCCCCACAACTTTCTGTACATTCTGTCCAATTACCAAAATTACTCCATTTAGATTTATTTTCTTCTATCATGCATAAATCAACAAAACGTCCAAAATTAAAAAAATTTAAATAAATTAATTTAGGTAAATTAAAAACTCAGCAAAGAATTGTTGTTCCAACGGAAGAATATTTATTTTTAATTTTGGGTCCCATTTTCCTTTAGCCATTACAAAAAACAAAATAATAAAATTAAAATAAAATATTAAAAAATATTTTAATTTCATTATTTTTTAAAAATAAATATAAATAACCCGTTAAGCTTTAAATTAAAAAGATATTAATAATTAGCTTTCCGCAATCAAAAATATAATCATAAATCTTTAAAAATAAATTGCGCTTTCTTAAATTAGGTCAAGCACAGAAAGAGGGAATGACAAAAAAATAAAAAGTGAATTTTAAAACATAAAAGTAAAAGGCCTTCCTCCCATTTTTTCCACAATTTTTTCTCTAAAAAAGCACCCTCTATTATAGCTCATATTCTATAAGAATAATTATTTAATAAATTTATATATTTTATCTTAAAAACAATCAAAACAACCAAAAAAAAGATGAAAAAAGATGAAAAATGGACCCGGCCGGATTTTTCTGGATTAATCCGATTGGGACCCGGACACACGCAAACCGGCCTGGAGCCCGGTCCGGTGCCGGGCACTAATATTAAGCAATCTTAGTAAGATTCTTCTTCAAAAAATGCACTAATGTATTAATATTTTTAGAAAATATTTTTAAATATTTTCTAAATTAATATTTTTAAAATATTTAAAAAAATATTTTTAAAAAACTAATATTTTTAAAAAATTTCGCTTTCGCTTTCGCGTTTCGCATTCTCGCATTTTTTGGCGCGAAATCTTTCGCATTTCGTTTTATTTTTTTAAAAAAAGTTTCGCATTTCGCTTTTTATTTTTTAACTTCGCCCAGCCCTGGTATTTATATATAATTAAATATTTTAATAGAAAAAACTTTCAAATTTTAATTTATTTAAAAATAAAAAATAAACTATTTAAGGGTATTATTATATTATAATAAAATTTAGATATATTAATTGCGGTACTTATTTAGTTCCCCCCCCCCAGTCAGTTTTTTCGAAAATTATGTAAAAATGGTCAGTCTGAACAAAAATTGTAGAACCCATCGAGCTGTGTCGAATGACACCAAAATCAACAAAATCCGACTTGATTGGACCGAAATACAGACCCTAGAACCACTGGGGCGTAAAATCATATGGACGAGAATTTATACAAATGCTAGCTCATTCGAAAGAGCTCGTCGAGCTGAGTCGAATGACACCAAAATCGACTTAATCCGACTTGATTTGACAAAGATATGACATAAATCATCGACTCCGGTAGGTCTTAATAATGTCATAACTTTGTCAGATCAAGTCGGATCACGTCGATTTTAGTGTCATTCGACTCAGCTCGACGAGCTCTTTCGAAAGAGCTATCATTTGCTTAAATTTTTTTAATTTCAAAAAATCACCCCTGTGGTTGTACAATTTTCAGGGGTCTGTATCTCGGTCCAATCAAGTCGGATTTTGTTGATTTTGGTGTCATTCGACACAGCTCGATGGGTTCTACAATTGTTGTTCAGACTGACCATTTTTACATAATTTTCTAAAAAACTGACTGGGGGGGGGGGGGGGAAACTAAATAAGTACCATTAATTGCTTTAGTTTTTTTAGATTAAATTTCGAATTACTAACTTGAGTAAAACCAGAAAATAACATAAACTTTATAAATGTTCATAAAGATGCTGAGAGAAATAATTTCGGTTGTAGTTTGTATGTAATTGAGGAAAAAATAAATGGGGATATAAATACTTGGTTGATAAAGAAAAAATATGTAGAGAAGAGAAAGATTAAATTAATTAAAAGAAAATAATCAAAAGACTTTTTTGATTAAAGTTTTTTTAGTAAAGAATTAATATATATCCAGTTTTTAATTAACTAAAAAGAAAAAAAACTGACCAAAATAAGGCTTAAGCCAAAGAATATTTAAAATTAATGGAATTAGAAAAATTACAAAAATTTGGATTTTTTTCGCAAAAAGTAAAGGGAAAAAACTTTTATTTTCTTCCATTGGAAATTATCCAATTTATTTTTGATAAAACGTGTAAATGTGTGTGTGTGATTTAGCGGCGCGGTATATTTGGCGGTCATTCATCCAAACAAGCATCTTTTTCTTTATTTTTTTGTTAAAAATATACAAGAAAAATTTACTAAAAACTGCGCAGTGATCTGCTTTTTTAAGTTGGGCGCTAATAAAATTTTTTATAGGATTTTTTTCTAAGATTTTGGAATAAAAAATTAAATAAAAAAATATTTTTAAATATTATATAAAATTATTATTTCCCCCTTTATATATATTCTCTGTAATACAAAAATTCAGGTTTAAATATTTTAATTAGAATTCTTTTCGCTAAATAAAAATTTAAAATCCAAAAAAAAATAAAAATTAATTTCTGTTCCCCACATCTAATTTTGGCATATTTTTTTTAATTTCAAAAGAATATACCATAATAGCTCTAATAAACTTTTTTAATTTAAAAAATTAACAATTCTTCGCGATAATTAAAAAAGAAATTTAAACAAAGGATACAGTAATTATCCTTTGTTTATAGGTTTGGACTGAAAAGTGTGAAAAAATTTTTAATGAAAATAACAAAGAACTGGATTTTAATAAATTGAATTATTTAAAAAATATTTTTTTTATTAATTGTGTTATAAAAATATTAAAAAATTTATTACACAATTGTTTCTTCTGGTTTATTGCTCATTTATTTTTTGTTTGAAATATTAATAGAATATATTACACAGACACAATTGAAAATCTTTTTATTTATTTTTTATTTTATTTGATGATAATAATGCCGTTATTTTATTACTTCTTTAATATGCCTATAAAAAATAAAAACGTCATTATTTAACAAAAATAATAATTATCCATAAAATATTATTTTAAAATTAAAATTTTTAATTCAAAAATTAATTAATATTTTAACGTTTCATTTTTTACTATATTAAATTTAGGTAAGATAGCGCAAGAAAATGTTCCATTAACTGATGCAGGAAATCTTTGACCACAACAAGTTGGCTGTTTTGGATAAATACAAACATTTAAATTACAAACTTCCTCTTCTCTATTTTGCCTTAAAAATATTAAATTAGTATTTAAATATTTCCAGACAATTCACAGAATTTTTAACTAATTTAAAAAGTGAAATTTTCCCTCAAAATCATTAATTATTTACCAACTCATTTATCTATTCCCCCTCCCCTTCTTTCCAATACTTTATATTAACTCGAAAAAAATTCCCTAATTTTCGGTGTTGGGGACGGGGATAACATCCTTGCTACCCCATTTTATTTTTTTTTTGAATTATTACCCAATACAATTACATTCATCCTTCTTTTTCAAGCATTCTCTATTTCTCCATCTAATTCCACATCCCCCACAACTTTCTGTACATTCTGTCCAATTACCAAAATTACTCCATTTAGATTTATTTTCTTCTATCATGCATAAATCAACAAAACGTCCAAAATTAAAAAAATTTAAATAAATTAATTTAGGTAAATTAAAAACTCAGCAAAGAATTGTTGTTCCAACGGAAGAATATTTATTTTTAATTTTGGGTCCCATTTTCCTTTAGCCATTACAAAAAACAAAATAATAAAATTAAAATAAAATATTAAAAAATATTTTAATTTCATTATTTTTTAAAAATAAATATAAATAACCCGTTAAGCTTTAAATTAAAAAGATATTAATAATTAGCTTTCCGCAATCAAAAATATAATCATAAATCTTTAAAAATAAATTGCGCTTTCTTAAATTAGGTCAAGCACAGAAAGAGGGAATGACAAAAAAATAAAAAGTGAATTTTAAAACATAAAAGTAAAAGGCCTTCCTCCCATTTTTTCCACAATTTTTTCTCTAAAAAAGCACCCTCTATTATAGCTCATATTCTATAAGAATAATTATTTAATAATTTTATATATTTTATCTTAAAAACAAACAAAACAAACAAAAAACAAAAATTTAAATAATTCTTTGTAATTTGCAAATAAACATAGGTCCAAAATTAGAAACAATATAAGGCAAAACAAGACTTCCTCTTTGTTGTTGATCACTAAATCTGTAAAGCCCCGTTCTTTTTAAAAGTTTTTCCATTCTTTTTAATGAACGTTCTACAAATTTAATTCCATAATGTTGTTGAGCTAAAACAACTGCATTTTCGACTACTAATTCATTTTGTGTTGGTGCTAATGTACATGTGGAATAAACTACTGAACCACCAACACGGACTGAACGAAGGGCATTTCTAAAAAATAAAAAAAAATTTCTAGCTTTTTTTTACATTTTTCTATTTCATTAGAAATCTCTAAAAATGTCAACTATTTTTGAAAATCAAATTCCGATCTTATCAAAAATTAATTTTCAAAAAAATCCCTACATTAACATTTTTGTTTGTTTTTGTGGCAAATCTAATCGTTCCGTTGTTTTATCTGTTGCAAAAATGTTATTATCATCTTGATTAGCTGATAAACGATCAGAAGTACAAGGAGCGTCTAAAAGCACCTAAAAACCAAAATTTAATTTCCAAAATAAATTTTTCCTTCAAACTTTATCATAAATTCCACATTCATCCCAAAATTCAACACTAGAAACATCTTTTCTTTTCAAAATAATGCGAGATGCTGCCTCACTCCCAGCTGGGATATACGTTGCCAAAGCTCTTCTAAGTTGTCCAAGTCTCGATAATTTATTGTCATTACAAACAAGAGAAGCTTTTTTTAAAGAAAAAATTTTAAAGAAAATTCTCAAAAAATACCAAATTTCCCAGTTTGGGTAATTAACAAACTTTTTCCACCAGGAGATGCACACATATCTAAAACTATATCATCCTCGTTTAAATCTAGAGCAAGTACGGGAAGAATTGATGCTCCATCCAAAAGCCACCAACCTTAAAAATGTTGAAATAAATAAAATTATTTAATGAAAAAATTGAAAGATCCTCTTGAAAGTAATTCAATTAAATAAATTTAGTCAAAAACAAAAAAAAATTTAAATTAAGAGAAAACCTGAAACATTTTGTTCATCTCTAATTGGACCAGGAAATCCATCAATACATTGAGGAGGATGTATAAATACTTGGAGATCACGTGGATAAATTAAAGAATCATCGACAGTAAGTAATGGATCCGCATCTATTGATTCCAAACCTGTGACTCTTAATAAAAAATTTTAGAGAAAAATGGAGTGTTTTCTTTCATTTATTACTGGGGTTTTATTGGTTATTCTTATAATTCGTAAAATTAAAGATGGGATAAACAACCACTATCTTCCCAAAATTTATCAAAATAATTACTTGAATTTGCTATCATAAATAATTCTTCGAATATTTGGCTCAGACCCTTCAATTAACTCCATTTCCTTATCTGAAGGTTCTAATTCTCCATGTTTTAATTCATGTGTTGGTGGAAGATAAAACTCCATTCCCGACTCTAAACGGCTTTCAACATCGTAATCAATTGGATTTGAAGAATTTGTTGAAATCTTAAATTTTTTTAATTTTAAAAATTATTTTTAGAATAAACCTAACCAAATTATTTGTTTTATTTTCTTGTAATTTTGAAAGTTTTGAATCAAATCTTTTTCTAATTATTCCAACTTCTTTAGGTGGATCTCTATTATTGACGATTTGTTTAATTAAATTAATTGTTCCAAGACTTTCCATTATATTTTTATTTACCTTTAAATATATTTAAAAATCCTTTCAAATAAAAACCTCAAAACTAGAAGAAAATCGATTAACAACAGCAGCAAATTTATTAGGCATTAACAAACCTAAACGGATTGACGGCCATTTATTTGTAAATAAAGGTCCGTAATAAAAATCAAAATTGTCTAGAGCAAGCATTGATGGAGTTCTTAAAGGTTTTGTTTTTCAAATTTTTGGTTTAAAACGAGGAGCGCCATAATTAGCTTTTTGTTGGATTAACTCTCCCTAAGCATTAATTACTCAAATCATTATATCCCTCATAACTCAACAGATAAATATCTTTATCCGCAAAATCTCCGATATCTATCATTCCAAAATACACTTCCTCCAAATCATTTGGATTCAGTGAGTGATTAAGATCGAAAAAGAAACCATCAGATATAAGTCATAATTCCCAAAATTTCTTAAAGCACTAAAATTATCAAAGATCCAGAAACACCAATAAACCACTGAATCCCTCGATATTACTCATTCTCACTCCGAAAATTCCCGACAACTCTATTAAACCTCAAATCTATCTTAATCAACTTATTCACTCCTATATCCCTATCCATAACATAACTCAGTATATTCATTTCTCCCAGAAATCACCCGATCACTCATATTCTTTATATCACGTTTAATCACACAAAATCGCCGATATTCCTTTGTACTTATAAAACCCAATTATCATAGTTAAAAATAAAATCCTCCTTATTTTTAATTACTACATATTAATCCCAACAATTCTTTATCACTCTTGATTTCCTCAAAACATAGATATCACTTTAAACACCAAAGTTCGGATCTCTCTGCTATTTTCTCGTGTATCCCTCATCTTGACCGCCAAAACACCCGATATTCCTTTTAATCCCAACAAAATTATGTTATATCACACTCAATCGGCTCTCAATACTTAATATCCTTCTTAATCACTTCAAATCCACGTTATCCTTATTAATCTCCAAAATCGTCGATAACCACCAAATCCTAATATCACATTTAATTATACCCTTGAATCTTTGATATCCATAATTATCACCACAAATCCTCTCATAACACTCTTAAGCCTGCCTCTTTCCCTAATATCCCTCTTTTTACCTATGATCACCGATTGCATATCGATTCCATATTAAGACTCAAAATCTTTCACAACCCCTAATAACACCTTTAGTCCGATATAACTCAATTTCAATCTTAAATCTCGTTATAATTTTTAATCCCCAAAACTGGATATCCCTTTTAACCCTACAATACCAATCCTATTTGTCAATACAATACCAAAAACACAATATCTATCTCATTTTGCCCGATTTCTCCTTTGAATGCCCCTTCACTTTCACTTCGCCTAAATCTCCTCTTGCATAAATCCCCGATCCCCTATAAGTATGTCTATTAATCCCCAATAGTTTTGATAAAACAGAATATTCTTTAATTTCCCACAATGCCATTATCCTTACTAATATTAAATCCCAGATATTCCTCTCAATACATAATTAATTTCCTAAACCCACTTTACCAATCAAATCCCCGAAATTATCAGCCAATGTTCTTCCAGCTCCCCGATATCTCTCTTAATCACACCAAAACTCCGATATAATTCGAATCCCTATATCTTGCTCCCCCTCACCCTTTATTCCCCAAGATCTCTGATATTAATTAAACACACAAACCACACGATATTTCCTTTATTTTTAAATCTCTTTTGGTTAATCTTGAACACCCTCAAAATCATCAAAATCACTCACTCGTCCGATCCTCCAACCTCCAGGGGCCTATTCCACAAAGCTACATTGACATTAAATGTCGACAGAGAAATGTCAACACAAATTAGCGCCAACGATGGTTAGAGATAATAAGAAAAAGAAGACAAAGAAAACTTAATGTCGGGCAGAGTGGATAAAAAGCGGGAAAAAATGTGACAGCGGGGGTTCGGTTGTGTCGCACATTTTAGTGACATTGACAGCGTTTACTCTGCCTCTATCGTCTGCTCCTTATTATCTCTAACTACTTTTTTCAATAATTTGTGTTGATATTTCTCTGGCGACAGTGACAGTAAGAGTCGTTTTGTGGAATAGGCCCCAGATATCCTTCTTTATCCACAAAATCCTCTATATCAATATTAATCACCAAATTCAGCTATATCATTTTTAATCACCGCACCCCATTCAATGCGTTGCTCAACATTAAAATTCCCAAAATCACTTGCTTTCGATACCATCCCCGATATCACGTTTATCTCCAAATTACTCTATTCACACTTTATCACTCCTAAATCCCCAATTCCTATTAATACTCAAATACTCTTTTTTACAGTGATCACTCTAAAATTTCCGGTAACCCTCTTAATCCAAACAACTTCACAATATCCCTTTTTTACCCAACTTCGTCGATTCAAGCTTAACAGCAATCTCAAAATTATCTATTATTCTCAAAATATCACTCTTAGTCACTTCCAAATACGCAATATCATCTTAATCCCTTTAAGCAGCAGATATCCGTCATAATCTTTAAATTTCTGATATCGCTATTAATCACCCAAATTCCTGTTATCACTCTTAATCACCCAGGAATCTCGATTTCCCTATTAATCCACTAATCCCTCTAAATCACTCTTAATCACCTTAATATCCTTATTTATCACCAAGTACTCCTGATAAACATCTTACGAATCACCTGATCTCACATATTCATTATACCATAATTAAACAATCAAAATCACCGATATCCCTCTTAATACCCAAAAATCCCTTTAAAAAGTTTCTAAACCCTAACACCCCGTTTTAACTCTTAATCAACAATATTAATGCCTAAAATTCTCCTATATCGGATTAATTAATCCAAATCATCGGGGTTTTTTAATCCAAAATTTTTAACTCACAATCCGACAACAATCCTTTTATCTTTCTTAATAACTCCAAAATCGTCGATACCTCCTTAATCCTCGTAAATCACCCAATACTAATCGCCTAAATCCCCAATATCGCATTTAATCATCTCAAAATCTTTGATATCCATCTTAATCCCCAAGCTACCCCAAATCACCGATATCACATTATTTCCCAAAAAACCTGTTAATCCCTAATAGTAATCTTATTTCCCGTGTCAACCATTTTTTGCCCAATAACTCCCTTTAAATAGCATCCTCACTCTTAAGTCGCCAAAAATCCTAAATATTCATGTTTGCAACAAAATGTGTTCTCTTATATACCAAAATTTAACTATATCCCAATTAATTACTCTAATTCCCTAATATCTTACTGAAACTCAAATTTTTTAATCAAAATCCGCTATATCCCTCTTAATTCCGTGTATTGCCTTAAACATCCTCACTCGCAATTTCCCGGAATAGTCTATATCTCTTTTAATCCCACGAAGTCTCCCAAACCCCCGATATCTCTATTAATTCCAGAAAATCCCATAATATATCCATAATAATCTCCAGTTACTTGATATTCCTCACAACCCCGATATCAAATCCACATATATCAACCCATTCATCACCCTTGAATAACTCACCGATATCCTTTAAAAGTAAACAAATCCGCGTTCTTATCAGCGTTTATTCACTCTGATTCCTAATTTCTCTTTTAATTACACCAAATCACGGATATACCCCAAATCCTCATATATCACTCCCCACTCACTCTTTATTCATCTAGATCCTCAATATTCCTCTACGATTCTCTTTTTCCTCCAAATCCTCATATCACTTCGCTTTAAATCTCTTATACCTCTTAAGCACCCAAAAACCCCATATCACCCCATTTCTCATATCACCTATGTTCCCCTCCGTTATGACTCTAACACTCTACAAAACCTCTCGTTAACCTTTTAACCCAAATTCACCGATACCACCTCAAATTCCACATATCCAATTATCCACAAATACCTTTAATAATTTCTAGTACCAGTATTCCTCCATTTCAGGTCTCTAACCGACAGATTCCCATTTATCTCTTTTAAATCCTCGATATCTGTTTGACTTCTATTAGTGTAACATTAAAGTTTATGTTTACGACTAAATAGCTGCGATTAACTAAAAATAAACTGCCTGCGAATAAAAGGCAGACGGCTGGTACTGCCGCGTCTTAATGGCAGATGGCTGGTTGTTTTTGTTTACACTTAACTTTTTCATTAAAAATTAGAGAAAAACAAATTTTTCTCTCTTATTTTTTCTAAAGAAAATTTTTCGTGTCAAAACAAATTCTGTTTTTCTTTTTAAAAATCGGCAAAAAGCGTGACAGAAAGTGTGAAATTATATAGTTAATTTACTACGAGCGTTTGTTCGCCGCTTCGCGGCGAACAAACGCTCGTAGAACACCTTTTAATCTCTTCCAGCTAATACCATTGACGGATCACCAAAATTTATAACTATAATCCCAGATATTATCCTTTAGCCCAAGATGCTCTGATGTCCCTTTTAACCACCCAAAATCAAAGATATCAACTTTTTCTCCAAAACCCTTATCCGCATTGTCTTAATCAACATCGCAAATCCTTGGATATTTCATTTATCACACTCTATCCCAGATATGACCTTTTATCCATCAAGCTCCCCAGATCCTCTCTTATCCCTCTTAATCACACCTAAATCCCAGAATCACTTTTTATTCGCCAAATCTCCCTCTTAATCACATCAGTTCGCAGATAACAGCCTTTATCCTCAAAATCCTCAAATATCTCTCTTATCAATATCTCTTAATCACCATCCCAAATCCTCTGATATCCCTCTTAATCAGTACAAACCTCTGGATTCTATTGCTTTTATCGTACTCAAATCTCTTTCCCAAATCTTACGATATCTCACTTAATCACTCTAAGTTTCAGATATCACTTTTTTCCTAAAAATTCCAGATAGATATTATTCTTTATACCAAAAAAGCTCTGTTATCCTTTTTAATTATCTCAATAAAATACTTCTCTCTCCGATATCCCTAAACAATACTCCAAAGGACAAAATAAAAATCCACTTAATCAACTCAAAATCACCGTTATCCCTACTAAAATCACCGTTATCCCTATTATTATACTTCAAGATCCCCGATATTTTCCCCAAATCAAAGATATAAGAATTACTTCAAATATTCTTATCCGTTCTTTGTTTCCGTCTTGATTCGATATCCTTCATGTATATCTACTTAATCAATTGTTTTGAATCCCAAAAACCCCTCGATATTCTACTAATCTCTCATAATCCCTTCAATTATCCCTCGAATTTCCAAAGTTTTAAATTTTCTAATAGCCCTCTATCTCTTTCAAAATCTATTATATCTCTGAAAATTTCCTAACTCTATATTACCTTTAAACACTGCAAATAAAAAGACCCCTTAACCTACTTTAAATCCTTCAAATCCCCGATATACACCTTAATCTCCAAAACTTATATCTCTTTACTTCTCCTCTTAATAAGCGCAAAACAAAATAAACTAATAAGCCCAAAAATCTCTTCAATTCTTTTATCCCTCTTCAAATCCCACGATTTCCCTCCTAACCCCTGATATCCAATGAAACCCATTGTATCTCTAAAATCTCAGATATCCCTTTTTGCACCCTTAGTCCAATAATATCTCTCCACCATAGAATAAACACAATCACCTATATACCTCTTAACCTCATAATCCTCTCAAATCCGTCTCATTATATATATAACTCTCAGCACTTGAATAATACACTAATCCCCTTAAAAGACCTCAATCCCTAATAGCACATTAATCAACTTAATCTCCGATATCCGCCTTAATTCCCCAAAATTATCCTTGATATATCTGTTAATCACCCCAAATCACCTGTATCAGTATTAATCACGCAAATTTTGCCATTTTACTCCCAAATCACTGATATCACTCCTAAACATTTAATCCCTCGATATTATTCTATCCTAACTTATCTCCCTGTTATTCACCTAAAGTTCCAATTATCCTTCTATTCTACAAAATCACCGTGAT
This sequence comes from Meloidogyne incognita, assembly GCA_036172945.1. NCBI lineage: Eukaryota > Metazoa > Nematoda > Chromadorea > Rhabditida > Meloidogynidae > Meloidogyne > Meloidogyne incognita. Next base: position 2,857,634 of record JARQAC010000025.1, read on the forward strand.
CTCACTTAAATCCCTAGAAGTCCCCACAAATTCTCAATATACTTATTAATCCTAAAGTCCCTAGATCTTCCTCATAAACACTTAAATCCACGGTGTTTCTCTGCCTAAGACCCCGAAAACCCGGATATTAACCAAAAGTCCCAAAATCCTCTGTCATCCTCTTAATCACAACCAAATCCTTGATATCACCCTTTATTCTCAAAATCCTCTGATATATCTTATCATCCAAAACCCTTTTTCCAAAAATCATCTGATATTCTCTTAATCACCCTCACTTCCAACTATCACTCCTTCCCAAAACCGCAGATATTTCTATTTAAGCCCCAAATCCTCTGTTATTCTTCTTAATTTTAACTCTAAACATCTGATATCTCTCTTAATCACTCCCAAATCTTATATATCACCCTTTTCCAAAACTCCAGTTAAACTATAACCCTATTTTCTTAAAAAATACTACTTCTATTCCCGCCAAAACATTTGATATCACCCTTTATCCCCAAATCCACTAATATTCCTGTTAATAGCCAAAATACACGATATCACCCTTAATCCTTGTTATTTTTCTTAATCCCCTCTTAACCTGATAAATTTTACTCCCTAAAATACAAATATCACCCATATCCTCAACTCCCGAAAACACTTTATTTCTAAACTCCTGGATATCACCTTTAACACTTGATCCATCTTGTTCATCTCAAATCCCACTTATATCACTCATTTTTTCCCAAGTCGCAAATATACTCTTTGTTTACTAATAGTATTGGAGGATTTGTGAGGATTTAGGAGGTATCGACGTTTCAGAGTGCTTAAGAAGGATTTAAGGATTGTGAGTGGATTGAGAGTTAAATAAAAGATTTTTGTTGGCATTAAGAGGTATATCAGTGATTTTAGCAACAAGATGGGGAGATTTGGGTGAATAATAGAGAATGCGTGAATTTTGAACAGGGATATCAATATTTGGAATAATTTATCCATTATAATTGATATAGGAGGATTTTAGGGATTAATATGGGTGATTTAGAGTTTTCTTGGGTATCAAGAGGGATATCGGCAATTGTTTGTTTAATAATATGAGAAATGTATATCAGAAGGAGAGCGTAAGATGTATATAGGTGTTCTTGGTGATAAATGATGATAAATAGAGATAAATATATCATATCTTATTACCCATATCTCTATTTGTTTTGGTGATAAATAGTGATATGGGGGTGATTAATGGTGATTTAGTGGATTAATAGGTAAATCGAAAACAACCAGCCGTCTGCCTTTTATTTGCAAGCAGTTATTTAAAAGATTAACGCAGCCTTTTAGCCGCAAACATGAAGCAAATGTTACACCATTCGAATCAAACAGGGATATTGAGGATTTGGAGGATTAAAGCGATATGTATATAATGTATCCTCCTTCAAATGGAGTGATATCAATGATTAAACATTATTAAAGGGTGTTGTGGATCAATTAAATACTAAGTATTTGAAGAGATGAAGGTGAATTTGGATAATATAGTTAACGGGAGATTTGTAGAGGGATTAAGAGGAATATCGGTGATCGAGGTATATAAGAGATTTGGTGGGGTTAGAGAGATATTGAGAATTTGACGAGCAATATATCGGGGATTTGCTAATTAAGAGGGATATCCAGGATTTGGTTGGATTAAGAGGAATATCGGGTATTTGATGAATAAAGCAAATGTCGGGTATTTGATGAATAAAGCGAATATCGGGTATTTGATGAATAAAGCGAGATATATAAATAAAAGAGATATCGAGGATGAATAAAGCGAGATCCTCCCAGATAAATTGTTGAATTAGGGATAAAAAGATTTTTGGGGGTGTTTGAATTGAGTGATATAGGTGAATTTGGGAGACTAATGAGTGATATAGAGTAGTTTAGAGGAGATAAAGGGTAATATCTGGGATTTTAAACAAAGAGTATATTTGCGACTTGGGAAAAAATGAGTGATATAAGTGGGATTTGAGATGAACAAGATGGATCAAGTGTTAAAGGTGATATCCAGGAGTTTAGAAATAAAGTGTTTTCGGGAGTTGAGGATATGGGTGATATTTGTATTTTAGGGAGTAAAATTTATCAGGTTAAGAGGGGATTAAGAAAAATAACAAGGATTAAGGGTGATATCGTGTATTTTGGCTATTAACAGGAATATTAGTGGATTTGGGGATAAAGGGTGATATCAAATGTTTTGGCGGGAATAGAAGTAGTATTTTTTAAGAAAATAGGGTTATAGTTTAACTGGAGTTTTGGAAAAGGGTGATATATAAGATTTGGGAGTGATTAAGAGAGATATCAGATGTTTAGAGTTAAAATTAAGAAGAATAACAGAGGATTTGGGGCTTAAATAGAAATATCTGCGGTTTTGGGAAGGAGTGATAGTTGGAAGTGAGGGTGATTAAGAGAATATCAGATGATTTTTGGAAAAAGGGTTTTGGATGATAAGATATATCAGAGGATTTTGAGAATAAAGGGTGATATCAAGGATTTGGTTGTGATTAAGAGGATGACAGAGGATTTTGGGACTTTTGGTTAATATCCGGGTTTTCGGGGTCTTAGGCAGAGAAACACCGTGGATTTAAGTGTTTATGAGGAAGATCTAGGGACTTTAGGATTAATAAGTATATTGAGAATTTGTGGGGACTTCTAGGGATTTAAGTGAGATCACGGTGATTTTGTAGAATAGAAGGATAATTGGAACTTTAGGTGAATAACAGGGAGATAAGTTAGGATAGAATAATATCGAGGGATTAAATGTTTAGGAGTGATATCAGTGATTTGGGAGTAAAATGGCAAAATTTGCGTGATTAATACTGATACAGGTGATTTGGGGTGATTAACAGATATATCAAGGATAATTTTGGGGAATTAAGGCGGATATCGGAGATTAAGTTGATTAATGTGCTATTAGGGATTGAGGTCTTTTAAGGGGATTAGTGTATTATTCAAGTGCTGAGAGTTATATATATAATGAGACGGATTTGAGAGGATTATGAGGTTAAGAGGTATATAGGTGATTGTGTTTATTCTATGGTGGAGAGATATTATTGGACTAAGGGTGCAAAAAGGGATATCTGAGATTTTAGAGATACAATGGGTTTCATTGGATATCAGGGGTTAGGAGGGAAATCGTGGGATTTGAAGAGGGATAAAAGAATTGAAGAGATTTTTGGGCTTATTAGTTTATTTTGTTTTGCGCTTATTAAGAGGAGAAGTAAAGAGATATAAGTTTTGGAGATTAAGGTGTATATCGGGGATTTGAAGGATTTAAAGTAGGTTAAGGGGTCTTTTTATTTGCAGTGTTTAAAGGTAATATAGAGTTAGGAAATTTTCAGAGATATAATAGATTTTGAAAGAGATAGAGGGCTATTAGAAAATTTAAAACTTTGGAAATTCGAGGGATAATTGAAGGGATTATGAGAGATTAGTAGAATATCGAGGGGTTTTTGGGATTCAAAACAATTGATTAAGTAGATATACATGAAGGATATCGAATCAAGACGGAAACAAAGAACGGATAAGAATATTTGAAGTAATTCTTATATCTTTGATTTGGGGAAAATATCGGGGATCTTGAAGTATAATAATAGGGATAACGGTGATTTTAGTAGGGATAACGGTGATTTTGAGTTGATTAAGTGGATTTTTATTTTGTCCTTTGGAGTATTGTTTAGGGATATCGGAGAGAGAAGTATTTTATTGAGATAATTAAAAAGGATAACAGAGCTTTTTTGGTATAAAGAATAATATCTATCTGGAATTTTTAGGAAAAAAGTGATATCTGAAACTTAGAGTGATTAAGTGAGATATCGTAAGATTTGGGAAAGAGATTTGAGTACGATAAAAGCAATAGAATCCAGAGGTTTGTACTGATTAAGAGGGATATCAGAGGATTTGGGATGGTGATTAAGAGATATTGATAAGAGAGATATTTGAGGATTTTGAGGATAAAGGCTGTTATCTGCGAACTGATGTGATTAAGAGGGAGATTTGGCGAATAAAAAGTGATTCTGGGATTTAGGTGTGATTAAGAGGGATAAGAGAGGATCTGGGGAGCTTGATGGATAAAAGGTCATATCTGGGATAGAGTGTGATAAATGAAATATCCAAGGATTTGCGATGTTGATTAAGACAATGCGGATAAGGGTTTTGGAGAAAAAGTTGATATCTTTGATTTTGGGTGGTTAAAAGGGACATCAGAGCATCTTGGGCTAAAGGATAATATCTGGGATTATAGTTATAAATTTTGGTGATCCGTCAATGGTATTAGCTGGAAGAGATTAAAAGGTGTTCTACGAGCGTTTGTTCGCCGCGAAGCGGCGAACAAACGCTCGTAGTAAATTAACTATATAATTTCACACTTTCTGTCACGCTTTTTGCCGATTTTTAAAAAGAAAAACAGAATTTGTTTTGACACGAAAAATTTTCTTTAGAAAAAATAAGAGAGAAAAATTTGTTTTTCTCTAATTTTTAATGAAAAAGTTAAGTGTAAACAAAAACAACCAGCCATCTGCCATTAAGACGCGGCAGTACCAGCCGTCTGCCTTTTATTCGCAGGCAGTTTATTTTTAGTTAATCGCAGCTATTTAGTCGTAAACATAAACTTTAATGTTACACTAATAGAAGTCAAACAGATATCGAGGATTTAAAAGAGATAAATGGGAATCTGTCGGTTAGAGACCTGAAATGGAGGAATACTGGTACTAGAAATTATTAAAGGTATTTGTGGATAATTGGATATGTGGAATTTGAGGTGGTATCGGTGAATTTGGGTTAAAAGGTTAACGAGAGGTTTTGTAGAGTGTTAGAGTCATAACGGAGGGGAACATAGGTGATATGAGAAATGGGGTGATATGGGGTTTTTGGGTGCTTAAGAGGTATAAGAGATTTAAAGCGAAGTGATATGAGGATTTGGAGGAAAAAAGAGAATCGTAGAGGAATATTGAGGATCTAGATGAATAAAGAGTGAGTGGGGAGTGATATATGAGGATTTGGGGTATATCCGTGATTTGGTGTAATTAAAAGAGAAATTAGGAATCAGAGTGAATAAACGCTGATAAGAACGCGGATTTGTTTACTTTTAAAGGATATCGGTGAGTTATTCAAGGGTGATGAATGGGTTGATATATGTGGATTTGATATCGGGGTTGTGAGGAATATCAAGTAACTGGAGATTATTATGGATATATTATGGGATTTTCTGGAATTAATAGAGATATCGGGGGTTTGGGAGACTTCGTGGGATTAAAAGAGATATAGACTATTCCGGGAAATTGCGAGTGAGGATGTTTAAGGCAATACACGGAATTAAGAGGGATATAGCGGATTTTGATTAAAAAATTTGAGTTTCAGTAAGATATTAGGGAATTAGAGTAATTAATTGGGATATAGTTAAATTTTGGTATATAAGAGAACACATTTTGTTGCAAACATGAATATTTAGGATTTTTGGCGACTTAAGAGTGAGGATGCTATTTAAAGGGAGTTATTGGGCAAAAAATGGTTGACACGGGAAATAAGATTACTATTAGGGATTAACAGGTTTTTTGGGAAATAATGTGATATCGGTGATTTGGGGTAGCTTGGGGATTAAGATGGATATCAAAGATTTTGAGATGATTAAATGCGATATTGGGGATTTAGGCGATTAGTATTGGGTGATTTACGAGGATTAAGGAGGTATCGACGATTTTGGAGTTATTAAGAAAGATAAAAGGATTGTTGTCGGATTGTGAGTTAAAAATTTTGGATTAAAAAACCCCGATGATTTGGATTAATTAATCCGATATAGGAGAATTTTAGGCATTAATATTGTTGATTAAGAGTTAAAACGGGGTGTTAGGGTTTAGAAACTTTTTAAAGGGATTTTTGGGTATTAAGAGGGATATCGGTGATTTTGATTGTTTAATTATGGTATAATGAATATGTGAGATCAGGTGATTCGTAAGATGTTTATCAGGAGTACTTGGTGATAAATAAGGATATTAAGGTGATTAAGAGTGATTTAGAGGGATTAGTGGATTAATAGGGAAATCGAGATTCCTGGGTGATTAAGAGTGATAACAGGAATTTGGGTGATTAATAGCGATATCAGAAATTTAAAGATTATGACGGATATCTGCTGCTTAAAGGGATTAAGATGATATTGCGTATTTGGAAGTGACTAAGAGTGATATTTTGAGAATAATAGATAATTTTGAGATTGCTGTTAAGCTTGAATCGACGAAGTTGGGTAAAAAAGGGATATTGTGAAGTTGTTTGGATTAAGAGGGTTACCGGAAATTTTAGAGTGATCACTGTAAAAAAGAGTATTTGAGTATTAATAGGAATTGGGGATTTAGGAGTGATAAAGTGTGAATAGAGTAATTTGGAGATAAACGTGATATCGGGGATGGTATCGAAAGCAAGTGATTTTGGGAATTTTAATGTTGAGCAACGCATTGAATGGGGTGCGGTGATTAAAAATGATATAGCTGAATTTGGTGATTAATATTGATATAGAGGATTTTGTGGATAAAGAAGGATATCTGGGGCCTATTCCACAAAACGACTCTTACTGTCACTGTCGCCAGAGAAATATCAACACAAATTATTGAAAAAAGTAGTTAGAGATAATAAGGAGCAGACGATAGAGGCAGAGTAAACGCTGTCAATGTCACTAAAATGTGCGACACAACCGAACCCCCGCTGTCACATTTTTTCCCGCTTTTTATCCACTCTGCCCGACATTAAGTTTTCTTTGTCTTCTTTTTCTTATTATCTCTAACCATCGTTGGCGCTAATTTGTGTTGACATTTCTCTGTCGACATTTAATGTCAATGTAGCTTTGTGGAATAGGCCCCTGGAGGTTGGAGGATCGGACGAGTGAGTGATTTTGATGATTTTGAGGGTGTTCAAGATTAACCAAAAGAGATTTAAAAATAAAGGAAATATCGTGTGGTTTGTGTGTTTAATTAATATCAGAGATCTTGGGGAATAAAGGGTGAGGGGAGCAAGATATAGGGATTCGAATTATATCGGAGTTTTGGTGTGATTAAGAGAGATATCGGGGAGCTGGAAGAACATTGGCTGATAATTTCGGGGATTTGATTGGTAAAGTGGGTTTAGGAAATTAATTATGTATTGAGAGGAATATCTGGGATTTAATATTAGTAAGGATAATGGCATTGTGGGAAATTAAAGAATATTCTGTTTTATCAAAACTATTGGGGATTAATAGACATACTTATAGGGGATCGGGGATTTATGCAAGAGGAGATTTAGGCGAAGTGAAAGTGAAGGGGCATTCAAAGGAGAAATCGGGCAAAATGAGATAGATATTGTGTTTTTGGTATTGTATTGACAAATAGGATTGGTATTGTAGGGTTAAAAGGGATATCCAGTTTTGGGGATTAAAAATTATAACGAGATTTAAGATTGAAATTGAGTTATATCGGACTAAAGGTGTTATTAGGGGTTGTGAAAGATTTTGAGTCTTAATATGGAATCGATATGCAATCGGTGATCATAGGTAAAAAGAGGGATATTAGGGAAAGAGGCAGGCTTAAGAGTGTTATGAGAGGATTTGTGGTGATAATTATGGATATCAAAGATTCAAGGGTATAATTAAATGTGATATTAGGATTTGGTGGTTATCGACGATTTTGGAGATTAATAAGGATAACGTGGATTTGAAGTGATTAAGAAGGATATTAAGTATTGAGAGCCGATTGAGTGTGATATAACATAATTTTGTTGGGATTAAAAGGAATATCGGGTGTTTTGGCGGTCAAGATGAGGGATACACGAGAAAATAGCAGAGAGATCCGAACTTTGGTGTTTAAAGTGATATCTATGTTTTGAGGAAATCAAGAGTGATAAAGAATTGTTGGGATTAATATGTAGTAATTAAAAATAAGGAGGATTTTATTTTTAACTATGATAATTGGGTTTTATAAGTACAAAGGAATATCGGCGATTTTGTGTGATTAAACGTGATATAAAGAATATGAGTGATCGGGTGATTTCTGGGAGAAATGAATATACTGAGTTATGTTATGGATAGGGATATAGGAGTGAATAAGTTGATTAAGATAGATTTGAGGTTTAATAGAGTTGTCGGGAATTTTCGGAGTGAGAATGAGTAATATCGAGGGATTCAGTGGTTTATTGGTGTTTCTGGATCTTTGATAATTTTAGTGCTTTAAGAAATTTTGGGAATTATGACTTATATCTGATGGTTTCTTTTTCGATCTTAATCACTCACTGAATCCAAATGATTTGGAGGAAGTGTATTTTGGAATGATAGATATCGGAGATTTTGCGGATAAAGATATTTATCTGTTGAGTTATGAGGGATATAATGATTTGAGTAATTAATGCTTAGGGAGAGTTAATCCAACAAAAAGCTAATTATGGCGCTCCTCGTTTTAAACCAAAAATTTGAAAAACAAAACCTTTAAGAACTCCATCAATGCTTGCTCTAGACAATTTTGATTTTTATTACGGACCTTTATTTACAAATAAATGGCCGTCAATCCGTTTAGGTTTGTTAATGCCTAATAAATTTGCTGCTGTTGTTAATCGATTTTCTTCTAGTTTTGAGGTTTTTATTTGAAAGGATTTTTAAATATATTTAAAGGTAAATAAAAATATAATGGAAAGTCTTGGAACAATTAATTTAATTAAACAAATCGTCAATAATAGAGATCCACCTAAAGAAGTTGAAATAATTAGAAAAAGATTTGATTCAAAACTTTCAAAATTACAAGAAAATAAAACAAATAATTTGGTTAGGTTTATTCTAAAAATTATTTTTAAAATTAAAAAAAAATTTAAGATTTCAACAAATTCTTCAAATCCAATTGATTACGATGTTGAAAGCCGTTTAGAGTCGGGAATGGAGTTTTATCTTCCACCAACACATGAATTAAAACATGGAGAATTAGAACCTTCAGATAAGGAAATGGAGTTAATTGAAGGGTCTGAGCCAAATATTCGAAGAATTATTTATGATAGCAAATTCAAGTAATTATTTTGATAAATTTTGGGAAGATAGTGGTTGTTTATCCCATCTTTAATTTTACGAATTATAAGAATAACCAATAAAACCCCAGTAATAAATGAAAGAAAACACTCCATTTTTCTCTAAAATTTTTTATTAAGAGTCACAGGTTTGGAATCAATAGATGCGGATCCATTACTTACTGTCGATGATTCTTTAATTTATCCACGTGATCTCCAAGTATTTATACATCCTCCTCAATGTATTGATGGATTTCCTGGTCCAATTAGAGATGAACAAAATGTTTCAGGTTTTCTCTTAATTTAAATTTTTTTTTGTTTTTGACTAAATTTATTTAATTGAATTACTTTCAAGAGGATCTTTCAATTTTTTCATTAAATAATTTTATTTATTTCAACATTTTTAAGGTTGGTGGCTTTTGGATGGAGCATCAATTCTTCCCGTACTTGCTCTAGATTTAAACGAGGATGATATAGTTTTAGATATGTGTGCATCTCCTGGTGGAAAAAGTTTGTTAATTACCCAAACTGGGAAATTTGGTATTTTTTGAGAATTTTCTTTAAAATTTTTTCTTTAAAAAAAGCTTCTCTTGTTTGTAATGACAATAAATTATCGAGACTTGGACAACTTAGAAGAGCTTTGGCAACGTATATCCCAGCTGGGAGTGAGGCAGCATCTCGCATTATTTTGAAAAGAAAAGATGTTTCTAGTGTTGAATTTTGGGATGAATGTGGAATTTATGATAAAGTTTGAAGGAAAAATTTATTTTGGAAATTAAATTTTGGTTTTTAGGTGCTTTTAGACGCTCCTTGTACTTCTGATCGTTTATCAGCTAATCAAGATGATAATAACATTTTTGCAACAGATAAAACAACGGAACGATTAGATTTGCCACAAAAACAAACAAAAATGTTAATGTAGGGATTTTTTTGAAAATTAATTTTTGATAAGATCGGAATTTGATTTTCAAAAATAGTTGACATTTTTAGAGATTTCTAATGAAATAGAAAAATGTAAAAAAAGCTAGAAATTTTTTTTTATTTTTTAGAAATGCCCTTCGTTCAGTCCGTGTTGGTGGTTCAGTAGTTTATTCCACATGTACATTAGCACCAACACAAAATGAATTAGTAGTCGAAAATGCAGTTGTTTTAGCTCAACAACATTATGGAATTAAATTTGTAGAACGTTCATTAAAAAGAATGGAAAAACTTTTAAAAAGAACGGGGCTTTACAGATTTAGTGATCAACAACAAAGAGGAAGTCTTGTTTTGCCTTATATTGTTTCTAATTTTGGACCTATGTTTATTTGCAAATTACAAAGAATTATTTAAATTTTTGTTTTTTGTTTGTTTTGTTTGTTTTTAAGATAAAATATATAAAATTATTAAATAATTATTCTTATAGAATATGAGCTATAATAGAGGGTGCTTTTTTAGAGAAAAAATTGTGGAAAAAATGGGAGGAAGGCCTTTTACTTTTATGTTTTAAAATTCACTTTTTATTTTTTTGTCATTCCCTCTTTCTGTGCTTGACCTAATTTAAGAAAGCGCAATTTATTTTTAAAGATTTATGATTATATTTTTGATTGCGGAAAGCTAATTATTAATATCTTTTTAATTTAAAGCTTAACGGGTTATTTATATTTATTTTTAAAAAATAATGAAATTAAAATATTTTTTAATATTTTATTTTAATTTTATTATTTTGTTTTTTGTAATGGCTAAAGGAAAATGGGACCCAAAATTAAAAATAAATATTCTTCCGTTGGAACAACAATTCTTTGCTGAGTTTTTAATTTACCTAAATTAATTTATTTAAATTTTTTTAATTTTGGACGTTTTGTTGATTTATGCATGATAGAAGAAAATAAATCTAAATGGAGTAATTTTGGTAATTGGACAGAATGTACAGAAAGTTGTGGGGGATGTGGAATTAGATGGAGAAATAGAGAATGCTTGAAAAAGAAGGATGAATGTAATTGTATTGGGTAATAATTCAAAAAAAAAATAAAATGGGGTAGCAAGGATGTTATCCCCGTCCCCAACACCGAAAATTAGGGAATTTTTTTCGAGTTAATATAAAGTATTGGAAAGAAGGGGAGGGGGAATAGATAAATGAGTTGGTAAATAATTAATGATTTTGAGGGAAAATTTCACTTTTTAAATTAGTTAAAAATTCTGTGAATTGTCTGGAAATATTTAAATACTAATTTAATATTTTTAAGGCAAAATAGAGAAGAGGAAGTTTGTAATTTAAATGTTTGTATTTATCCAAAACAGCCAACTTGTTGTGGTCAAAGATTTCCTGCATCAGTTAATGGAACATTTTCTTGCGCTATCTTACCTAAATTTAATATAGTAAAAAATGAAACGTTAAAATATTAATTAATTTTTGAATTAAAAATTTTAATTTTAAAATAATATTTTATGGATAATTATTATTTTTGTTAAATAATGACGTTTTTATTTTTTATAGGCATATTAACAAGCATATTAACAATAGACAATTTTGATTTTTATTACGGACCTTTATTTACAAATAAATGGCCGTCAATCCGTTTAGGTTTGTTAATGCCTAATAAATTTGCTGCTGTTGTTAATCGATTTTCTTCTAGTTTTGAGGTTTTTATTTGAAAGGATTTTTAAATATATTTAAAGGTAAATAAAAATATAATGGAAAGTCTTGGAACAATTAATTTAATTAAACAAATCGTCAATAATAGAGATCCACCTAAAGAAGTTGGAATAATTAGAAAAAGATTTGATTCAAAACTTTCAAAATTACAAGAAAATAAAACAAATAATTTGGTTAGGTTTATTCTAAAAATAATTTTTAAAATTAAAAAAATTTAAGATTTCAACAAATTCTTCAAATCCAATTGATTACGATGTTGAAAGCCGTCTAGAGTCGGGAATGGAGTTTTATCTTCCACCAACACATGAATTAAAACATGTTTTTTAATAATTTAAAAAGTGACTAATTTAAAAAGTGAAATTTTCCCTCAAAATCATTAATTATTTACCAACTCATTTATCTATTCCCCCTCCCCTTCTTTCCAATACTTTATATTAACTCGAAAAAAATTCCCTAATTTTCGGTGTTGGGGACGGGGATAACATCCTTGCTACCCCATTTTATTTTTTTTTTGAATTATTACCCAATACAATTACATTCATCCTTCTTTTTCAAGCATTCTCTATTTCTCCATCTAATTCCACATCCCCCACAACTTTCTGTACATTCTGTCCAATTACCAAAATTACTCCATTTAGATTTATTTTCTTCTATCATGCATAAATCAACAAAACGTCCAAAATTAAAAAAATTTAAATAAATTAATTTAGGTAAATTAAAAACTCAGCAAAGAATTGTTGTTCCAACGGAAGAATATTTATTTTTAATTTTTGGTCCCATTTTCCTTTAGCCATTACAAAAAACAAAATAATAAAATTAAAATAAAATATTAAAAAATATTTTAATTTCATTATTTTTTAAAAATAAATATAAATAACCCGTTAAGCTTTAAATTAAAAAGATATTAATAATTAGCTTTCCGCAATCAAAAATATAATCATAAATCTTTAAAAATAAATTGCGCTTTCTTAAATTAGGTCAAGCACAGAAAGAGGGAATGACAAAAAAATAAAAAGTGAATTTTAAAACATAAAAGTAAAAGGCCTTCCTCCCATTTTTTCCACAATTTTTTCTCTAAAAAAGCACCCTCTATTATAGCTCATATTCTATAAGAATAATTATTTAATAATTTTATATATTTTATCTTAAAAACAAACAAAACAAACAAAAAACAAAAATTTAAATAATTCTTTGTAATTTGCAAATAAACATAGGTCCAAAATTAGAAACAATATAAGGCAAAACAAGACTTCCTCTTTGTTGTTGATCACTAAATCTGTAAAGCCCCGTTCTTTTTAAAAGTTTTTCCATTCTTTTTAATGAACGTTCTACAAATTTAATTCCATAATGTTGTTGAGCTAAAACAACTGCATTTTCGACTACTAATTCATTTTGTGTTGGTGCTAATGTACATGTGGAATAAACTACTGAACCACCAACACGGACTGAACGAAGGGCATTTCTAAAAAATAAAAAAAAATTTCTAGCTTTTTTTTACATTTTTCTATTTCATTAGAAATCTCTAAAAATGTCAACTATTTTTGAAAATCAAATTCCGATCTTATCAAAAATTAATTTTCAAAAAAATCCCTACATTAACATTTTTGTTTGTTTTTGTGGCAAATCTAATCGTTCCGTTGTTTTATCTGTTGCAAAAATGTTATTATCATCTTGATTAGCTGATAAACGATCAGAAGTACAAGGAGCGTCTAAAAGCACCTAAAAACCAAAATTTAATTTCCAAAATAAATTTTTCCTTCAAACTTTATCATAAATTCCACATTCATCCCAAGATTCAACACTAGAAACATCTTTTCTTTTCAAAATAATGCGAGATGCTGCCTCACTCCCAGCTGGGATATACGTTGCCAAAGCTCTTCTAAGTTGTCCAAGTCTCGATAATTTATTGTCATTACAAACAAGAGAAGCTTTTTTTAAAGAAAAAATTTTAAAGAAAATTCTCAAAAAATACCAAATTTCCCAGTTTGGGTAATTAACAAACTTTTTCCACCAGGAGATGCACACATATCTAAAACTATATCATCCTCGTTTAAATCTAAAGCAAGTACGGGAAGAATTGATGCTCCATCCAAAAGCCACCAACCTTAAAAATGTTGAAATAAATAAAATTATTTAATGAAAAAATTGAAAGATCCTCTTGAAAGTAATTCAATTAAATAAATTTAGTCAAAAACAAAAAAAAATTTAAATTAAGAGAAAACCTGAAACATTTTGTTCATCTCTAATTGGACCAGGAAATCCATCAATACATTGAGGAGGATGTATAAATACTTGGAGATCACGTGGATAAATTAAAGAATCATCGACAGTAAGTAATGGATCCGCATCTATTGATTCCAAACCTGTGACTCTTAATAAAAAATTTTAGAGAAAAATGGAGTGTTTTCTTTCATTTATTACTGGGGTTTTATTGGTTATTCTTATAATTCGTAAAATTAAAGATGGGATAAACAACCACTATCTTCCCAAAATTTATCAAAATAATTACTTGAATTTGCTATCATAAATAATTCTTCGAATATTTGGCTCAGACCCTTCAATTAACTCCATTTCCTTATCTGAAGGTTCTAATTCTCCATGTTTTAATTCATGTGTTGGTGGAAGATAAAACTCCATTCCCGACTCTAGACGGCTTTCAACATCGTAATCAATTGGATTTGAAGAATTTGTTGAAATCTTAAATTTTTTTTTAATTTTAAAAATAATTTTTAGAATAAACCTAACCAAATTATTTGTTTTATTTTCTTGTAATTTTGAAAGTTTTGAATCAAATCTTTTTCTAATTATTTCAACTTCTTTAGGTGGATCTCTATTATTGACGATTTGTTTAATTAAATTAATTGTTCCAAGACTTTCCATTATATTTTTATTTACCTTTAAATATATTTAAAAATCCTTTCAAATAAAAACCTCAAAACTAGAAGAAAATCGATTAACAACAGCAGCAAATTTATTAGGCATTAACAAACCTAAACGGATTGACGGCCATTTATTTGTAAATAAAGGTCCGTAATAAAAATCAAAATTGTCTAGAGCAAGCATTGATGGAGTTCTTAAAGGTTTTGTTTTTCAAATTTTTGGTTTAAAACGAGGAGCGCCATAATTAGCTTTTTGTTGGATTAACTCTCCCTAAGCATTAATTACTCAAATCATTATATCCCTCATAACTCAACAGATAAATATCTTTATCCGCAAAATCTCCGATATCTATCATTCCAAAATACACTTCCTCCAAATCATTTGGATTCAGTGAGTGATTAAGATCGAAAAAGAAACCATCAGATATAAGTCATAATTCCCAAAATTTCTTAAAGCACTAAAATTATCAAAGATCCAGAAACACCAATAAACCACTGAATCCCTCGATATTACTCATTCTCACTCCGAAAATTCCCGACAACTCTATTAAACCTCAAATCTATCTTAATCAACTTATTCACTCCTATATCCCTATCCATAACATAACTCAGTATATTCATTTCTCCCAGAAATCACCCGATCACTCATATTCTTTATATCACGTTTAATCACACAAAATCGCCGATATTCCTTTGTACTTATAAAACCCAATTATCATAGTTAAAAATAAAATCCTCCTTATTTTTAATTACTACATATTAATCCCAACAATTCTTTATCACTCTTGATTTCCTCAAAACATAGATATCACTTTAAACACCAAAGTTCGGATCTCTCTGCTATTTTCTCGTGTATCCCTCATCTTGACCGCCAAAACACCCGATATTCCTTTTAATCCCAACAAAATTATGTTATATCACACTCAATCGGCTCTCAATACTTAATATCCTTCTTAATCACTTCAAATCCACGTTATCCTTATTAATCTCCAAAATCGTCGATAACCACCAAATCCTAATATCACATTTAATTATACCCTTGAATCTTTGATATCCATAATTATCACCACAAATCCTCTCATAACACTCTTAAGCCTGCCTCTTTCCCTAATATCCCTCTTTTTACCTATGATCACCGATTGCATATCGATTCCATATTAAGACTCAAAATCTTTCACAACCCCTAATAACACCTTTAGTCCGATATAACTCAATTTCAATCTTAAATCTCGTTATAATTTTTAATCCCCAAAACTGGATATCCCTTTTAACCCTACAATACCAATCCTATTTGTCAATACAATACCAAAAACACAATATCTATCTCATTTTGCCCGATTTCTCCTTTGAATGCCCCTTCACTTTCACTTCGCCTAAATCTCCTCTTGCATAAATCCCCGATCCCCTATAAGTATGTCTATTAATCCCCAATAGTTTTGATAAAACAGAATATTCTTTAATTTCCCACAATGCCATTATCCTTACTAATATTAAATCCCAGATATTCCTCTCAATACATAATTAATTTCCTAAACCCACTTTACCAATCAAATCCCCGAAATTATCAGCCAATGTTCTTCCAGCTCCCCGATATCTCTCTTAATCACACCAAAACTCCGATATAATTCGAATCCCTATATCTTGCTCCCCCTCACCCTTTATTCCCCAAGATCTCTGATATTAATTAAACACACAAACCACACGATATTTCCTTTATTTTTAAATCTCTTTTGGTTAATCTTGAACACCCTCAAAATCATCAAAATCACTCACTCGTCCGATCCTCCAACCTCCAGGGGCCTATTCCACAAAGCTACATTGACATTAAATGTCGACAGAGAAATGTCAACACAAATTAGCGCCAACGATGGTTAGAGATAATAAGAAAAAGAAGACAAAGAAAACTTAATGTCGGGCAGAGTGGATAAAAAGCGGGAAAAAATGTGACAGCGGGGGTTCGGTCCACTCTGCCCGACATTAAGTTTTCTTTGTCTTCTTTTTCTTATTATCTCTAACCATCGTTGGCGCTAATTTGTGTTGACATTTCTCTGTCGACATTTAATGTCAATGTATAAACCAGAAATTGGTTCCGATGCTTTTTTAAATTCGAATAATTCTGAATTTCGTTTAATTAAGACACACGGTGATTGAAATAAATTTTTAAAAAATATTTTTTATTTATACGTCCAATTTACATTATCACCTTTCTATTGTAATAAATATATTCTTGTATTAAATTGTAAGTAATAGAGAGGTAAAGGTTTACCCGCGAGCAGGGTTAACCACGTGCAGGTGCCCTCTTTTAATAGATCTTAAACCCCACCTAATAAGCGTTTTAAATGATAGGGATCTCTCTTCTTCCTTACACTCAGATATTGCCACAATTTGAGGAATAAAATTTAAATTATTTCTTAATAATTTTTATTTAGAACCATAACCAATAAAATTGTTTTAACAATGTTAGGAAAATAAATAATTCAAAGCCCTTCCTGAAAACATTATAAATTTTTAAATTAATTTCTACCAATTTTTTCTAATTGTCAAAGTCCTAATTATTTTTTAATACATATTCCTTCGCATTATTCTAATTATTTAAATTAATTAATTGGACGTATAAAACTTTTATTTTAAACAAATAATAATTAATTTATTTTTAACTTAAAGGTATATTAATGGTTTTTGCTTGGTTATTCCTCATACCCGGAGCAATTTTATCAGCTCGTTTTCTTCATCATAGAAATCAACGAGAACCATTAGAATTATTCGGCATACAACTTTGGTTTCAAGTTAATTTACGAGAGAATTTCTAAATATTTTTTTCAATTTAGATTCATCGTTTAGCCAATTCTTTAGCTTTTCTTTTTGTAATTATTTCATTTTTATGTATTTATTCTGCATTGGACGGTTTTTGGATTGGTCCACGATTCTCAAATCGTTCAGAACAAAATTTTTCTACACAATCTTTACACGCTTTATTTGGTATTTTAAGTATTTTTATATGTACTGGAGACGAAAATTCCTAGCGGAGAGCTAGGAATTTCGACTGGAGACGAAAATTCCTAGCGGAGACGAAAATTGCGGAGACGAATATTCCGTTTTTTTCCTTGGAGACGAATATTCCGCTGGAGACGAAAATTCCGAAAATGTTGGAGACGAAAGTTCCGAAAAGTCTTGGAGACGAATTTTCCAGAGACGAAAATTCCGTACACCTTTCAAAAAGCCAAAAAACTAAAAAATAAACCATGATTCTGTAGTAGAAAACTCGCCATTCAACGTAATCGGCCTAATAATAGAGAAATGTTGCTTTTTTTTGAATAAAGCAATTCCAATTATTAAAAAATATTAATTTTTTGACTTAATTATTTGTTAAATTTAATATATGTATTAAACTTTCTTTTTTTTCAATAGATATTGATAATTTCAACGATTTTTGGAAAATCCCGCAATCCCGCGCGGGATCCCGCAAATTTAAATTGCGGGATTTTGCGGGATGCGGGATTTTGCGGGGTTTTTCCCGCGGGATCCCGTCCCGCAAAGATTTTTAAAAAATCCCGCATGCGGGGTCCCGCAAACACGATTTTGCCGACCTCTACCTAGCAGCATTTAAAACGCTTAGGCGGGGTTAAACGATCTAAAAAGGAAAAAGAGAAAGCATTAGTCGATGCCCCGGTAGCTCAGAGGTAGAGCTCCTGCATATAGCGAGCGAAAGCGGGAGGTCGCAGGTTCGAATCCTGCCCGGTGGCTAAACTTTTGCAAACTCTTTCTATATTTTAGAAAAAAAAAAAATTTTACCAGAACAAATCCAAGCAATATAACCAAGAATTGAATGTATCCAATTAAATATAAAACGTTTTGGAGATTCTGGAGAACAACGAAATATTGCACATATTGGTTGAAATAAACATATAAAAATACTTAAAATACCAAATAAAGCGTGTAAAGATTGTGTAGAAAAATTTTGTTCTGAACGATTTGAGAATCGTGGACCAATCCAAAAACCGTCCAATGCAGAATAAATACATAAAAATGAAATAATTACAAAAAGAAAAGCTAAAGAATTGGCTAAACGATGAATCTAAATTGAAAAAAATATTTAGAAATTCTCTCGTAAATTAACTTGAAACCAAAGTTGTATGCCGAATAATTCTAATGGTTCTCGTTGATTTCTATGATGAAGAAAACGAGCTGATAAAATTGCTCCGGGTATGAGGAATAACCAAGCAAAAACCATTAATATACCTTTAAGTTAAAAATAAATTAATTATTATTTGTTTAAAATAAAAGTTTTATACGTCCAATTAATTAATTTAAATAATTAGAATAATGCGAAGGAATATGTATTAAAAAATAATTAGGACTTTGACAATTAGAAAAAATTGGTAGAAATTAATTTAAAAATTTATAATGTTTTCAGGAAGGGCTTTGAATTATTTATTTTCCTAACATTGTTAAAACAATTTTATTGGTTATGGTTCTAAATAAAAATTATTAAGAAATAATTTAAATTTTATTCCTCAAATTGTGGCAATATCTGAGTGTAAGGAAGAAGAGAGATCCCTATCATTTAAAACGCTTATTAGGTGGGGTTTAAGATCTATTAAAAGAGGGCACCTGCACGTGGTTAACCCTGCTCGCGGGTAAACCTTTACCTCTCTATTACTTACAATTTAATACAAGAATATATTTATTACAATAGAAAGGTGATAATGTAAATTGGACGTATAAATAAAAAATATTTTTAAAAATTTATTTCAATCACCGTGTGTCTTAATTAAACGAAATTCAGAATTATTCGAATTTAAAAAAGCATCGGAACCAATTTCTGGTTTATTTGTAGTTGTCCCAAAAGTAATTCCAGAATCGGAACAATCATTTTTTGAATTAGAATTTAAAGAAATATTTTCATTATTTAAATTATTTTTTTGATTTTCGTTTTCTAAAATTTTTGTTGGAGATTTTTCTTCATTAATATTATTATTTATATTTTCTAAGCCAGATGTTGTTGTTGAATTAATTTTTACTTAAAAATATTTTTATTAAAATAATTAAAAATAAATAAATACAATTATTTATTGTTGTCTGTTCAATAACAGGCGGAGATGAATTATTTTCATTAAAAGGAATTGAAAGTTCTTTTGACATATTTATTGAAGAATTAATAAAATTATTATTATTATATTTATTTATTTCCCAATCCCCATTAGCTAATTCTTCAGGGCTCAAATTAAATTTTGTTAATTGTATTGGGTGGGAAGAAGAAAAAGGAAAAAGAGAAGAATCAGAATTTAATGAATGAATTGTTAAATCTAAAAAAGGGGAAAAATATTTAATTTTAATTATTTAAATTACCTTTTCCTCTAGTAACTCCAGACGCTAATAATATAAATATTGGGGCATTTAATGGACGTACAAATTGTGGCTGAACAGATTCAGGAGGCTGAATTAATTGCGAGAAACGACAATAAATAATACCATCGGCTACTTTAGCATGATGGGTGTGGAGAATTTTAGATTCAAGTCCATAAGCTAATGGCGCTTTTCGATTACTTTTACCTTTTTAATAATTGTTTAAAAAACTATTATCAATTTTTTATCTGAGTATAACCTAAATATACATATTTCTTTCTAATTTTTTTCTCTATTGAAGATAAGCTTAATTAAACAGAAGGCAGCTCTCTATTGAGTATAATTTAAATTTTGTATATTTCTTACCTGGATTGTAAGAAAGTCTGGCTTTATAATCTCTTCCTTCTAATGACGAACAATCTGTAACTGTATCTCCTCCCTTTATTTAATATTTATTTAAAAACAAATTATTTTAACCATAAGTCCATCAACAGAAAATCCAACAGCCGCCCAAACATTAGATTCCCCAGCAACCTGAGCTAATAATTCAAAATAAACACGTTCATCATCAGATATATAACTTAGAGCATAAGAACAGTCGTTATATGGATTACAATTTGATGGTTTAAATAAACAACTTTTTAATTTTTTAGAAATATTCAAAAATAATTAGTACTAATTACCCTTTTGTTAGACCACAACCTGAAGAATCAAATTGTGATAAATCACCTTTATTAATTAAATTTTCATTTTCTTCTTTAATTGTAATTACCTAATAAAGTATTATTAAAATAATTAATTTATTAAAATACTTACGGATTTTAATAAATTAATTCTAATAGAGAATTTACGGTAAAAATATAAAGGTTGAAAATAAATAACAAACAAAAAATTCTCTTTAAATGTCCAAGTAAATACTATATAAATTAGTCAGAGAAATTTTTGTTATTTTAGAAATTTTGAGTCACTCTAATTGGAATTTAAAATGTTAAAAAAGGGCAAATAAGTTGAGAAATAAATATTAAATATTAATAAATTAAATGTTTTTTTTGTTAAAACTTTATTAGAAAGGATGTGTTTTTAATATAAAATTCTTTAAAAATAATTTAGAAATATATAAATATAAATTTAAAAATCCATTTAAATAAATTATTATAAATTTCCCTTTTTATTTTACTCCGTAAGTATTTTAATAAATTAATTATTTTAATAATACTTTATTAGGTAATTACAATTAAAGAAGAAAATGAAAATTTAATTAATAAAGGTGATTTATCACAATTTGATTCTTCAGGTTGTGGTCTAACAAAAGGGTAATTAGTACTAATTATTTTTGAATATTTCTAAAAAATTAAAAAGTTGTTTATTTAAACCATCAAATTGTAATCCATATAACGACTGTTCTTATGCTCTAAGTTATATATCTGATGATGAACGTGTTTATTTTGAATTATTAGCTCAGGTTGCTGGGGAATCTAATGTTTGGGCGGCTGTTGGATTTTCTGTTGATGGACTTATGGTTAAAATAATTTGTTTTTAAATAAATATTAAATAAAGGGAGGAGATACAGTTACAGATTGTTCGTCATTAGAAGGAAGAGATTATAAAGCCAGACTTTCTTACAATCCAGGTAAGAAATATACAAAATTTAAATTATACTCAATAGAGAGCTGCCTTCTGTTTAATTAAGCTTATCTTCAATAGAGAAAAAAATTAGAAAGAAATATGTATATTTAGGTTATACTCAGATAAAAAATTGATAATAGTTTTTTAAACAATTATTAAAAAGGTAAAAGTAATCGAAAAGCGCCATTAGCTTATGGACTTGAATCTAAAATTCTCCACACCCATCATGCTAAAGTAGCCGATGGTATTATTTATTGTCGTTTCTCGCAATTAATTCAGCCTCCTGAATCTGTTCAGCCACAATTTGTACGTCCATTAAATGCCCCAATATTTATATTATTAGCGTCTGGAGTTACTAGAGGAAAAGGTAATTTAAATAATTAAAATTAAATATTTTTCCCCTTTTTTAGATTTAACAATTCATTCATTAAATTCTGATTCTTCTCTTTTTCCTTTTTCTTCTTCCCACCCAATACAATTAACAAAATTTAATTTGAGCCCTGAAGAATTAGCTAATGGGGATTGGGAAATAAATAAATATAATAATAATAATTTTATTAATTCTTCAATAAATATGTCAAAAGAACTTTCAATTCCTTTTAATGAAAATAATTCATCTCCGCCTGTTATTGAACAGACAACAATAAATAATTGTATTTATTTATTTTTAATTATTTTAATAAAAATATTTTTAAGTAAAAATTAATTCAACAACAACATCTGGCTTAGAAAATATAAATAATAATATTAATGAAGAAAAATCTCCAACAAAAATTTTAGAAAACGAAAATCAAAAAAATAATTTAAATAATGAAAATATTTCTTTAAATTCTAATTCAAAAAATGATTGTTCCGATTCTGGAATTACTTTTGGGACAACTACAAATAAACCAGAAATTGGTTCCGATGCTTTTTTAAATTCGAATAATTCTGAATTTCGTTTAATTAAGACACACGGTGATTGAAATAAATTTTTAAAAAATATTTTTTATTTATACGTCCAATTTACATTATCACCTTTCTATTGTAATAAATATATTCTTGTATTAAATTGTAAGTAATAGAGAGGTAAAGGTTTACCCGCGAGCAGGGTTAACCACGTGCAGGTGCCCTCTTTTAATAGATCTTAAACCCCACCTAATAAGCGTTTTAAATGATAGGGATCTCTCTTCTTCCTTACACTCAGATATTGCCACAATTTGAGGAATAAAATTTAAATTATTTCTTAATAATTTTTATTTAGAACCATAACCAATAAAATTGTTTTAACAATGTTAGGAAAATAAATAATTCAAAGCCCTTCCTGAAAACATTATAAATTTTTAAATTAATTTCTACCAATTTTTTCTAATTGTCAAAGTCCTAATTATTTTTTAATACATATTCCTTCGCATTATTCTAATTATTTAAATTAATTAATTGGACGTATAAAACTTTTATTTTAAACAAATAATAATTAATTTATTTTTAACTTAAAGGTATATTAATGGTTTTTGCTTGGTTATTCCTCATACCCGGAGCAATTTTATCAGCTCGTTTTCTTCATCATAGAAATCAACGAGAACCATTAGAATTATTCGGCATACAACTTTGGTTTCAAGTTAATTTACGAGAGAATTTCTAAATATTTTTTTCAATTTAGATTCATCGTTTAGCCAATTCTTTAGCTTTTCTTTTTGTAATTATTTCATTTTTATGTATTTATTCTGCATTGGACGGTTTTTGGATTGGTCCACGATTCTCAAATCGTTCAGAACAAAATTTTTCTACACAATCTTTACACGCTTTATTTGGTATTTTAAGTATTTTTATATGTTTATTTCAACCAATATGTGCAATATTTCGTTGTTCTCCAGAATCTCCAAAACGTTTTATATTTAATTGGATACATTCAATTCTTGGTTATATTGCTTGGATTTGTTCTGGTAAAATTTTTTTTTTTTCTAAAATATAGAAAGAGTTTGCAAAAGTTTAGCCACCGGGCAGGATTCGAACCTGCGACCTCCCGCTTTCGCTCGCTATATGCAGGAGCTCTACCTCTGAGCTACCGGGGCATCGACTAATGCTTTCTCTTTTTCCTTTTTAGATCGTTTAACCCCCGCCTAAGCGTTTTAAATGCTGCTAGGTAGAGGTCGGCAAAATCGTGTTTGCGGGACCCCGCATGCGGGATTTTTTTTAAAAATCTTTGCGGGACGGGATCCCGCGGGAAAAACCCCGCAAAATCCCGCATCCCGCAAAATCCCGCAATTTAAATTTGCGGGATCCCGCGCGGGATTGCGGGATTTTCCAAAAATCGTTGAAATTATCAATATCTATTGAAAAAAAAGAAAGTTTAATACATATATTAAATTTAACAAATAATTAAGTCAAAAAATTAATATTTTTTAATAATTGGAATTGCTTTATTCAAAAAAAAGCAACATTTCTCTATTATTAGGCCGATTACGTTGAATGGCGAGTTTTCTACTACAGAATCATGGTTTATTTTTTAGTTTTTTGGCTTTTTGAAAGGTGTACGGAATTTTCGTCTCTGGAAAATTCGTCTCCAAGACTTTTCGGAACTTTCGTCTCCAACATTTTCGGAATTTTCGTCTCCAGCGGAATATTCGTCTCCAAGGAAAAAAACGGAATATTCGTCTCCGCAATTTTCGTCTCCGCTAGGAATTTTCGTCTCCAGTCCCCGTTGACGGAACAACACCCCCGTTGACGGAACAACACCCCCGTTGACAAGCTGGAGACGAAAATTCCTAGCGGAGACGAAAATTGCGGAGACGAATATTCCGTTTTTTTCCTTGGAGACGAATATTCCGCTGGAGACGAAAATTCCGAAAATGTTGGAGACGAAAGTTCCGAAAAACCTTGGAGACGAATTTTCCAGAGACGAAAATTCCGGCACTCTTTTGAAAAACTTTTGGTAATAGTTCGGTTCGTATACCCCATCCTTAACCCAAACGGCCCTCTTTAGTACCACAAATCTAATAAGTGAAATGTAGACGTTGATTTTTATTTATTTTTTGATAAATTTTTGTTTATTTGACTCGTTTTTTTAATTGAAATTTTTTTGCCTGAAGATGAAAAGTCGAGACCAAAACTTCATCCTAAGCTCCAAAAAGCCTAAAAAACGCATAGAATTAAGACTGACTAGCTTTTAAGATGTTCTTTATATCGAAGAAATTAAGAAAAACGAAAAAAATCTACAAATAAAAAGATTTTCTAGCCCGAAAATATACGTATTCTGAATCGTCCCCTTCTTGCCGTAGACTGAATCGGCAATACTGAATCGTCCCCTACCCTAAAAAATTATATAGAACATTTTGCCAACATTAAGTTATTTTGCCAAGATTAAGCCATTTCGCAAACATTTTCCAAAAATCCCGCAAAATTCAAAAAATTTTGCGGGATCCCGCATGCGGGATTTTTTAAAACAATCTTTGCGGGACGGGATCCCGCGGGAAAAATCCCGCAAAATCCCGCATCCCGCAATTCGAAAAAAGTGCGGGATTGCGGGAGCGGGACCCCGCAAAATCCCGCGCGGGATCCCGTCCCGCGCCGACCTCTACTGCTAGGTGAATCATCCTTACAATATTTTTATTATAAATTAAAAGCAATTGCTATTTCATTGGCATGTCTAAAATTTGAACAATTTTTCATTGACTCATTTTTGGCTAGAGATGTTTTAATTGCTTCTTTGGTTCTTACATTTATTTCATTTTTTTCTCTTCAATGGTTTTCATTAAAAAGAAGAGAAAGATTTGAATTATTTGAAGAAGAAAATGAAAGACAAAGGCAAAGAAGAAATGCTTCTTCTTTATGGCAAATTAATTTACCTAAAGAATATAATATTCGAAATATTAATCAATCTACTACTACTAATCAACATTTAAGACCTCCACCACAATTAATGGCTCTGGCACCAAGTGAATGTAGCGATGTTGGGGGGCATAGAGAGGTAAAATTTAACTGAAAATAAATTTAAATTTTAATTAATTAAAAGAGTTTAATGATCCAACAGGCAATAATTGGCTTATTTTTTGTCGCCTCTGCTGTGTTAAGTTTGTGTTTGGCTATAACATTGATGTTGGCTTAATTGAGAATATTTCTTAAATAAATTTTTATTTTTATCTGTATAAAAAATTCAAAACATTATTTAGAAATACTAATCTTGTATATTTAATAAATCTTATTCTATAATGTGAATATCCGATTCGTAATGAAACCTCCCCCACAATACGCAATTATATTCAACCAGTTTAAATTAGAATAACTTTTGTTAAAAATAAAAGTAAAAAACAACAGAATCTTCTACTAATTTAAAATTTTTAATATAAAAGGCTGTTAAATAAGTTTAATTAATTTCATAATAAGCTTGTTAACGTATCCTGCGCCCTTGTGTTTGTCAACATAATATAGGTAAATTAACTATTTTTTTAAATATTTGTAAATATTTTTCATCTAATTTCAGAGGAGATCTGCCTGAACAATAAATGAGAGACGACGAGAAGATTGGGTTAATTATTTGGTGTATTTCACTTGTCTTCATTGCTGTCTGTTTCCTCTGCGTCATTTTCAATAGTTCGAAAAAGCGAAAGGGTGCGGTTATCCGTGAGGGAGCACCAAAGCAAATTACGCCGCCAAGATCGAGACAGCCTGCTGTAATAAATAATTGGAATTTCTTTAAAGTCTTCTATTTTAGCTTTTGCCTTCAGCTCCACCACAACTCCAACGACAACCAGTTACTCCTCCACCAACGTACAATCCTGGCCTTGCTCGTACACAAAGTTCACCATCGTCAATAACACCGCCGATCGTGTTAGTGATTAAATTATTTGAATGACCATCAGAATATAAAAATTTTCTAAAAATTTCAGCTTTGTGCCAGTACATCCAGCACCGGCCGCTTTTCTTCCCCCTCCACCACCTAATAATGTGCCACCTCCTAAAGAACCTTCAATTCAAAAGCCTTCTCCTGTGCAAGCACCACCTCAAGTAAAATCGAAAGCTGAAAAGACGGCAATAATCGCTCAAGAAAAGGTGAAAAATAATTATAAAAGAAAAGACTCTCATATTATTTAGGATTCTCCAACTACCCCACCAAGTTCTACACCAATTGTACCACCAGATTCTATAGTTATTCATCCGCTTCCACCTTTGGGCGGAAAGGGCCGTCTCAATAAAAGAAAGAAAAAGAAGAAGAGGGACACAACAAGTTCCAGTAGTAGCTCCGATTCTACTGTTGAGACCGAAACAGAAGGAACACAAGATGATGATGGTGGAATCCTCTTAACAAGTCCAATGAAGAAGGGAAAGAAACGCCGTAAGAAGCACAAACGCAAGAAGCGCCACTCGAAAAAGAAGAAGAGATAAAAAAGTTGAAGCAATGAAAGGACAGATGATAGGAAACGATATTTGTAGTAATTAGAATAATAAAATAATGTTAAAGTATTGTTAATATATTGTTATTGTTAATTGCAGTTGTAAAGTAATTTGTCTTTAAATATCTTTAATCTCAAAAAATTAAAAAAAAACAAAAATTTATCATTTCACACGCACTCGGGAACTATATAAAAATGGTGTGATGAGGTAGGAAAAAACTGGACGGATTTAAAAAAATAGAATCAAACCTAGAAATTTAAAATTTGGTAAAACAAATAAAAATATTTAAAAAATAAACTGGGAAAAAATAAACACAAATTTATCTAAATATTTTTAATATTTTAACTCGTAAAGTGTGTGGAGTAGAGATAATTTAAAGAAAAGTTAAAGTAAATTTTAAGTAAATAATAAAATGATAAGTATAAAATATATTCTCGATTAAAATAAATAAGTATATGTATTTAATATACCCGTAATTAACTCAAAAAAATAAGTAATAAAATATAAATGTTAAATAAAATAAATTCTCTAATAGAAAATTTTGGGGAGATTATATAATATTCAGGATTATATTTGAAGGTTCTTGAAAATGCGTTAAATTAATTGAATATAATTTTTATGGAGGCACATTTATTTTTAAATAATTTTTCTGTATTAATTTAGCTAAAAACTTTATCCAAACAGTAAATATATTTAGTATTTAATTATAATATTAAATATTCTGGAAATGAATTAGATAGGTTTAAATTAGAGAATTTAAATTAAATTTTTAAAATATTTAAAAGACAGTAATTTTGATAGAAAAAGATAAGAAAATAAATAGTATTGTATACTTAACTACATATATTCTCTTTAAATAATATTTAAAAATATTTAGATAAATCTGTGCTTGAACAAAATTTAATTGAAAGAAAATTTAAAATTGAAAACGGCCGAAAATTTTTTCTAAATTATTTAAAATTATGCAGTAATCAATCAAAAATTTAAATAGCAAGCGCTTGTTGTGCTATATTTACTCCTGAAGGAGAAAGTTGCCCAAGCGATGAGGCAGTAATTAATGTTGTTGATGGAATTATTGTATTACTATTTTCCAATCGCTCATCCTAAATTTATAAAATTTATTTTTAATTTTATATTTTTTACCTTAATTAAAAGAGAAAATTCACTATGAGAAGTTAATGGGGATATACTAATTTCATTTTCACTTAAATTATTTGAAGAAGAATTTAATTTATTTTCTTTTTTTATTTTTTCTTCTTTCCGATTTCTTAAACAAATTAAAGGAATTTCTTCATTTTCAATAAAATTTTTAGATGAAGATGTTGGTTTTTGTTGTAATATTTGGTGATGATCTTCTTCTGGAATACTTGGCAAAGGTTCATTATTGCTAGACATTCCATTTTCTGTTAAACGTTTAGTTGAAGTTTTGTTGTCATTTTTAGGAGAAATATTCGTATTTTCTTTAAAAAATAAAAAAATATTTTTTAATTCTCCAAAATAACCACCATCATTATCATCATTATTATTATTTGTTGATTCATCAACTTCTGAAGTACCCCCACAATTTCTATCATCCAATTCACTACTTTCATCCCGTTCTGGTTGTTGTTCTTCTGTTTCTTCTTCCTCCTCATTTTGATGTTGAACTAATTCAGTAATCGAAATACTATATTTATCAGTTCCAAGAAAAATAGAGCCAAAACCCCGACATTGATAAGGACGAGAATCATCTTTAAGAATTGTTACAGCATCCTTTAAAAATATTCTTTTTTTAGTATCCAAATAACAATTACTTGTAAAGTATCAGGCAAAGGTTGATCTCTAGTTTCTGGTAAAAGCATTACTAATGTTCCAGCAAATAATGAAAATGTTGCAAATATAATCATTGGCACAAAAGCAAGTGTAACATCCGAAAGAATTGCGATATAAGAGGAAACGCCAGAACCAAAACGGGCAATCTATTTTATAATGAAAAATCAGCAAATTTTTTTAAAGAAAAAATTATATTAAAAATATTTTTTTATAATTAAAATCAAATCCCTCATACAAAATTAACTGAAATAGAAAAATAATGGACCAGATATCTAACAAAAATAAGTTTAAAAAATAAAAAAATTTAGAGGTATTGGCCTATTATAATTTAATTAAGAAAATAAAAATATAGCTAACCATAGAGCAGAAACCGACTGCACTAAAAATTAAAAAAAAACATTTTCGAATTATATTTTTAATTAATTAACCTATTTCTAATAACTGTTGGATATAATTCTGATGTAAATATATAAAGAATATTAAAACCGCCTTGAATAAAAATCTTTCCACCAAGCATTAATCCTAAAGAGAGCATTGGACTTCCAAAATTCATTGCACACATTGCCAAAATAATAAAAAGAGCAGCCCCAACAAGTGTAAATATTTGTGAACTTTAAACAATATTTAAATTATTATAAATTTAATTTTTAAATTTAAGCACCGTTTCCTTCCAAATTTCATTAAATAAACACAAAATATTAATGTTGGCAATTCAATAGCACCAGCAATTGCATTGTTTAAGAAGAAATTGCCAGAAAAGAGAACACGACCGGGGGCAGATTGGTCAGATAGAGCTTTAAATAATTTAAAAAAATAAAAATATATGTCTCTTTAATTTTTTTAAATAATATCCAAAAATATAGGAATTTTGTTTATAGGGAAAGATGTATTATGTTCCTTATAAAATATTAGAAGAGTAGACAGATTTTGTCTCTCCTTATCTGCAATATTATTTTTTATTTAAATAAAACTTTATCAGATAAAAATATTTTAATATTTAATTAATATTTTAATTAAAACCTACCAATAATTAATCCATAATATACAAGGGCAGTAGCAATCCAAACAATACAAATAACTCCAGTTCTCATACAAAGAGCTCTAGATTTAAGTAAATGTAGAATATTTGCACGTTGATCACGACGTACCCATTTACGTTGTTCTGCATGTTTTACCTAAAATTTATTTTAAAAAATAATTTTATTTAAAAACCAATTCTAAATCAGAAGGTAATGAACTTTTATTAAAATCAAAGAGATTGAAAGGAAATGGAGGTTTTCTACAAGCTCGTCGAATGTAATTCTCTGCCTAAAATTTTGGATTTATTTTTAAATATTAAAATATTTATATTTACTTCATCAACTCGATTATTCACAATTAACCAACGAGGACTTTCTGGTAATACACAAATTAAACAAATGCTAATTGTGTGAAGTGCTGCAGTAATTAACTAGAAAAAAAAAGAAATTTTTAAAAGAAAATTTATTAATTTAGTTATATGCTCAAATAATTACCCCTCCCAAATAATTTCAACATCAGCGAGAGGTTGAAGCAACACTCTCCTATAAATGCCCTACTAAACGTCCAAATTTCAAAACTCAAATAATTGCCACTTCTCGATTAATTACCCCCTCAAGCGAGAGGTTGAAACAATAATCACTCAAAACAATTATTTGAGCAAATAAGTATTTATTAAGTACTTGTATATTTTGCCAACTTTTACAAAAATAAGCAATCAAAGCCAATGTAGCATAACCAACAGCCCAAGGAGCCTGTAAAAGACTTCCAACCATTGCACGATATCTTGTCCCAGTAATTTCCATACAAAGAATATAAGCAGCCAAATCGGCAGCTAAAAAATTATTCAATTTAAATAAAATTATTCTTTATTTTTAAACCTTCATTACAAACAGCTCCACAAAATCGAATAAATAAGAACATAGGGAAATATGTTGAATAAGGAAGTAAAAGGCCAAATAAAGAAGAAAGAATACCAAAACTTGAAAAAATATTTTTATTAAAAATCTTCAGAAGACAAACCCAATAACTGTTGGTTTTCTTCCAAATCTATCCGAAGCAAAACCTCCCAATAAACAGCCAAATAAAAATCCAAAAGAATAAAACAAATGAGCGTGTGCTCTTTTAAAATTATCATCACAAACTAAATTCCATTCTGTCACAATTGTTGAACGTAAAACATCCTGATCATAATACCTTTTTTAAAAATAAATTTAGAAAAAAAATTAATTAGTAAATACCATTCCTGACATTTTACTATATCCGGACTTTCACCACTTTCGTTAACAATTTTTTGGGCTTCATCCAAAGGCACTCGTCTGAGTTGGTCGTATCTAAATTTTTTTAAACTAAATTATAATTAATTATAACTTAAAACCTTTCTTCTCCCCTATCATAAAAATGGCACTGTGAATGGAAGTTAAGTGTGTCTCGTTGTTTATTTCTCGTTCTTGGGTAAACTACAGATCCCTGTAATGCATCTGATAAATCCCAAAGATAAGGACTTTGTGTTGTTGTTTTTGGAGAGGAGGTAGTTGTAGAGTGGTAAGGCGACTTAGAAGAAAATTGAGTTGACGAAGGATGGGGTGAGGGAAAGGAGGAATTGACACCTGGCACTTTACACCAATGATCTGGCTAAAAATTTAAAAATGTTAAAAAAACATAGGCAAAAAAGAGGTGTGATATCCAGCAAACTAAATAACAAAAACATCTCATAAATTACCTGATACATCATATAAACTACAGATAAATTAAACATGGCATGAGGAATTTGTTGTAAACTAATTAAAAGATAAACCCATATTTGCCACCAAGAACAACCTCCAATTATATTAAGAATACCTAAATTTATTAATTTTTTTTTTAATTTTCTTTTTCATTTTCAAAAAACCTTCAAAATCAACAGGATCTGTATAATGTCTTTTCTTGGAAGGTCTATAACGTTTTTGTATTTGTAAATGTGTATCCCGTATTTCTCCAATTGAAAATGATTGTTTGTGTGGTAAATAACTAATTGATGTACTTATGGATGGCTGGCTTTCTGATGAAAAAAGACAGGAAGAAGACTTTGGGGTATTGGCTCTAGAAGCTTTATCACTACGGCCGCTATTTATATTAGAATTATCTTGGGGTTGCTGTTGACTTGAAATAATAGATGCATCTATTGTATCTGTAGCACAACTCTAGATAAAAATTAAAAGTAAACTATATTTTACTTTTTAATTAAATTATGATAGGAAAACAAGATTAAAATAACAAAGCCTGCTTTAACCCTTTAAAAGTGGAAATTCAATGAATTTTTGCTAAATATTTTACTGTGAAGCAGTAAAAGTATAAGGTCAATAATTAATTTTTCAATAAGAATTAATTTTTTTATCGTTTTATTTCAGAAAAACCTGAGAAAGAGTCAAATCAGAATATGCCCAATGATAACTAGACATATTTGTTTGTTGTCCAGCAATATCATTTAAATGCGCGCTAGGTAAAGCTGGTTCAGAATAAATTAAAGCAGTTGAAAGAGAATATTGTTGTTGTGGGGAAGGAGAAGAATATTCATTTTCAATATCTGGTTGGGAAGAGACTTCCAAATAATTATTTTTATTTGAAGAATTTTGTTGATTCCTTTCCCTTTCAATTGTTTCTGTTTGTCTTTGAAGTAAATCTGTATCACTCTTAAAAAAATAATTTTAATAAAAATTATTTTTTTTTAAAAACCTGAGAGAAAGAAGCACAACATTCGCCTGCCAAGGAAGTTGGCGTTAAAAGGCATTTTTCTTCATCATCACTAGCTTGTTGATGAAGTTGAGGAGTGCTACTATTTATTTCTAAAAATAGGGATTTTAACGAAATTAAAGAAAATGAAAGTTAATTCTAAACAACCTTATAAATCTTATAAATTTTTAACTTTAATCAAAAAATTTTAGCAAAAAAATCCATTTTAAATATTCATAAAATTATAAAAATTAAATATAAAAGTAGTTAACCCCCAGTCGGTGTCGCGGCTTTTTACTAATCCACTACCCGACAAGTGGTGGAGGGGTCCGACAAAACCAAAAGGGAAAGGACATGCGCGGCAAAGATCAAAGGGAGTGGGCAATGTCGCGGGGGTGGAGGGGTCCGTCAAAAGGGAGAGAGCATGCCGCGGCAAAGATCAAAGGGAATGGGCACTGTCGCGAGAGAGGATGGTCAAACAAAAGGAAATGGCCAATCAAAAAAGAGTGAGAAAAACCAAGTGTTTGTGGGGTAATTTGTAAACCACCCGGGTGGCAATAAAATTATGTTAAATTCAATGAATTAAATAATGGAGAACGAGTAATTTATCTCCACTGTCGAGGGTGATGATGTGTGTACATTGCTAGATTATACCCTTGAAATATGAACCCGTCAATCACCTGATTATCCTAGATGTGAGTACCCTACCATGTGATTACCTTAGATGAGAACGATGCAAGTGATTACCCAGATTGATACATCAAGCGATTACCATACAGTTCGCGGTGATTATTATGTTTTGTATCGTTATAATGATTTGTTAGTGATTACTCAGGCTGATATTTAAAGTGATAGCTGATAATTAGGGATCGGATTTTTAGGTTGTAAAAACCTTAAAATAGGTACCTAAATAGGTTGTATAAAATGCTAAAATAGGTGACAAAAATAGGCAAATAGGTCGTAAAAATAGAGAAATAGGTTGCAAAAAAAGGTCGACATATTGGTCAAGAAAGGCAAAAATGCCGAATAATTTCTATTTTAGTTCATAAATTTCAGCGACAAAGCAAAAATGTTGAAAAATTCTAGTTTTACAAAAATATTGAATTTTTAGAAGAATATTTTCACAAAAATTGAAGAAAATTTTTTGGACTTATAAGAAAAATTGACAAAATTTTTGAAAAATTTTAAATTTTTTTCAAAAATTAAAAATAAATTTTGAAAAAAATCGAATTTTCATGAAAAAAGCCCAAAATAGGTGACAAAAAAGTGAAAAAATCACAAAAACATCCAAAATAGGTTACAACCTATTTTAGGTTGCAAAACGCCAAAATAGGTTCAAATAGGTCATAATAACTCCCCGTAAACAAAAGATTTCCAACAAATAACAACGGATTTGAGCTCAATTCATCAGGACTATTTCGCAGAAAAAATAGGTTATAACCTAAAAATCCGATCCCTACTGATAATTATAAAAATATTAAAATTCTATATTTTCAATCCCCAATCCCTAGTTTCTTTTCTTCAAAATTTGGCCTTTGGGTAATTCTTCGGTTTACCCCCCCCTCGTTTTTCTGACCATTTTTTCATTTTTCCTTCCCTTTTTTTCTTCTCCCTTTTCTTCCCCTTTTTCCTAATTTTTCATGAGGCAAAGTATACTAAAAAGGATTAAATATGTATGTATAAAACTGAGAAATTTCGGGTAAAAATCATTTTCATCATCCTTTAACAAAAATGGAGCAACTAAAAAAGTTTAATATGATCGATTTGGGTATAAAATTGCAATTGGACGATAAAGATTTCGTTGCTTGGCTCGAAGAACTTGGACTTCTTCATGGGAAAAGAACGTGTGAAGCATGTGGTGGCAGAACAACTATACATAAAGGCAAAAATGAACGATATGGAACATGGCGTTGCACAACAAAAAATTGTCGAAAAGAACGAGGGTATCTATGTGGTACATTTTTTGAAGGTTTTTTATGGATTTTTACAACATCTAAATTTATTATCATAAAGGCACACATTTGGAGTTAAAGAAGATATTCCATTTATCCTTTATGTGGGCATATAGATTTAGCGCTTATGAACAACTTGAATTTCATGTTGTTTCACATGTTATTTCACATGTTTTTTATAACTTTTGGTATCATGTTTCTCTTTTTTATCCTTGTGAAAGAAATTAAAAGAAAATAAATTTTCTCATTCTTAAATTTCTCTTTTTAGTATACTTTGCCTCATGAAAAATTAGGAAAAAGGGGAAGAAAAGGGAGAAGAAAAAAAGGGAAGGAAAAATGAAAAAATGGTCAGAAAAAGGAGGGGGGGGGGTAAACCGAAGAATTACCGGCCTTTGTTTTTAATACTTTTTGGCAAGTTTTCAGATAATTGACCTTGACCCAAATACAAAATTGAAATTGAAAAATAAAATGATTTTTATTTTTCTTTGATGTTGCCGATATTTTAAATTTATGCAAATTAAACAACCACTTTAAAGATGCACCTATATTTTAAAATTAAAATTTATGTTTTCTCTTTGATGTTGCCGACATTTAAATTTATGCAATTAAAACTTTTGTTTTTCCTAGATTTCACAATCGAAACCTCTTTGAAGATGCCGCCTATATTTTAAAAATTTATGTTTTCTCTTTGATGTTGCCGATATCTTAAATTTATGCAAATTAAACAACCACTTTGAAGATGCCGCCTTTATTCCGAAATAATTTAAAAGTTTTGGCAAAAACTTTCATATAAAAACAAGTATTTTTTAAATTTATTTCTCATTCTCTTCATTTTTAAAAAGTTTAAATAATTTTAAATATTTATTTTTAATAAATTTGCTCCTCACTTTTCTCTATATCCATAGGAGCTCTTTTCACTGGTGCTCCCCATAAAATTTTTCTCTTTTTTCATAGGAGCTCTTTTCTTATAGGAGCTCTTTGTATTGAATGATGGACTATATTCCTCCTACCAAACGCGCAAGAGCGTTCTTTATTGATAACCTCCTCTCTATTAATCAATCAGGAGGAGATGCTGCTCCACAGCAATATATTGAGCAGCTTGAAAATACGACAAAATTAATCGATAAATTCAAAATCACCAAAAATTATTCGAAATTCCTTATTCAGAATATTCCAGCCGACCCTGAGGCCTTATTATCAGGAATATTCCAACATTGCTTCAACCAGGCTGTGAACAACGCAAAAAACAATGGACTTGAACCGGAGGAGCTGAGTTGCACAGTAACGAGTGAGTTATTAGATTCTGATATTTGGATACCCCTTAGGCCCACATCACAAAACACCTTCAATACCCTGCTTAATCAATTTAATAAGGTTTCTCAAAGTAAAAAGCAGGCGGGAGTTACACTTTGGGGAAAACCCTTTTCAGTTAATGTTATGGTTGTAGATAAGAAGAATTTGGACAAGGAAAACAACATTATTGGCGGAGCTCCTCGAAAAATTGCTCCTGTTCATCACCAGATCAAAGAGAAGAATATCATCAAGATCAACAACAACAACGATGGTTATTGTTTATTCTATTCCTTATTAGCAACACTTGTGCGGCTTATTGGATCTATGTCGCGCTCTCAATTCTACAACTATATACACGGGAGGTATTCATCATGTGGACAATTAGAAAGGGAGACTTTGGAGCTGATGGATCAAGTTGGAGCTCCTCTTGGTCAGAAGGAGTACAATGCTGAAGAGTGGGTTCCTCCCGTGGTCGACTTTTGGAATGAGATGTACGCAGGCCAGTTTTGTTTTAAAGTTTTCATTTTTGATTGCCTGGGGCACTATAAACCGTGTTTCAAATATGGCCCGGATAATTATAATTCCCCATTGCTCCTTTATTTCGACGGCTCCCATTTCAATGGAGTTACTTGCACCGGAGGTCTCTTTAGTCAACCTTATTGTTTGGAGTGTGAAACTGTGTATGAACGTCCTCAACATCATTCTACATCATGTCGGGCACACTGTCTCAATTGCTCCCGTGTTGGTCCTTTATATCCATGCCCTCCGAGGAACAATTTCTCCAAAAAATGTAAAGGGTGCTCCAAGAGCTTTAACAACGAAAATTGTTTTGATCACCATTTGAGCTCAAGATTTTGTCAACATTCAAAACGTTGTGAGAAGTGTGGAGTGATATGGGATACAAAAGATAACACCAGAGGAGGCAGGAGTGGGCATATTTGCAATGAGCGTTATTGTTCAACTTGCTCAGGATATCACGACCCGAAGCGCGGTTGCTTTATTATCCCTTTGGATTCCAAGGAGCAAAAGCCTTACCGATTTGTAGCTTTTGATCTTGAGACCATGCAACATGTCTCAGATGGAAACAGCAAGAGAAATCACCAAGCAAATTTTATCGCAGCAAGAGTTACATGCCCCAAATGTATTGAGGAGGAGCAGGAGCAGTGTAAGATCTGTGGGAGCAACAAGCTTGTAACTTTCTCGGAGCGCCCATTTTCCAAGACTTCTGTGGATCTTCAAAAAGTCACCAATGATCCAATCATCTCATTTGTACAATGGATAATTGAGCTTACAAATGAGTACGACACAATCGCCTTTTCACATTTTGGAGGGAGGTTTGATATGGTAATAGTGTTCCGGGAGCTCTTTCTTATGGGCTACACTCCTGAAATGTTGAAGAGAGGAAATAAAATGTATGAGATGAAAGTGAAAATTGGAAAAAAGAATATGCTCATCTTCAGAGACAGTTTCAATATCATGCCAATGTCTTTGGCATCTCTCGTCCCAGCTTTTGCTCTCGAGGTCGAGGATAAGCCTTTCTTCCCCCACCTCATCAATCAGCCTAAGAATTATGGAAAAGAGGTGTTTCCCATCCCCTCTGACTACTTCGCAGATGGGATGATGCCAGAGAAGAGGAAGGAATTCGATAGATGGTATGAGCAGCACAAGGAGCTCCCATTCTTCCTCGATGAAGAGTTGGCTTCATATTGCACTAATGACGTGGAAATTCTACTAGCTGCTCTTATTGCATTTCGACGCGAATTTATGGATGTTACAAAGAGGGGCCCTTGTCAGAGAGCAGCGTCTTCAAAAGCTCACAATGGTATTGATGTATTGAGGGAGTCGATGACCATAGCCTCAGCATGTATGAATCATTTTAGGACAAACCATTTGAAGGAAAACCACCTAGCTCTTGTTCCGGAAAAAGGGTACGACAATGTAGATAATCAGAGCCGCCTTGCTCTCAAATTTATGAAATGGTATGAGGAGGAGCATGGAGTAAATATTCAAACTGCTCATTCAGATGGAGGGGAGAAGAAAGTCGGCAACTACAAGTTAGATGGTTGGATAGAAGAGGAGAAATTAGGGATTGAGGTGAATGGGTGTGTATGGCATGGGTGTGAGAGATGTTATCCTGAAGAAAACACATTGCTCCCTAATGGATTGACAGCAGCAAAGCAACGGGAGAAGGATGCAAGGAGGATGGAATTCATTAAAAGTCAAGGAGTAAATGTGCAAGTCTTTTGGGAGTGTCAAATTAGGAGTATGCTGGACAAAGACAGGGAAATGAGGAGCTCCTTCAAAAAGTACCTGGATGATGGCCCAATTGATCTACGTGCATGCTTCTTTGGAGGACGTACTGGCCCACTTCAACTCTTCTACAAACCAAAAGATGGAGAGAAAATATCATACTATGACGTCACCTCCTTGTACCCATTTATAAATGTCTCAACAAAATATCCAGTGGGTCATCCGAAGGTCCATATTCGCAACGAAGATGTTCACTGGAGCAAGCCGGAGGATAACAATTTTGGATTGGCTATTCTCAAAATTTTTGTGATCCCTCCAAGGAGCATTGATATTCCTGTGCTCCCAATGAAAATAGGAGAAGATGATGAGAGGTTGCTCTTTCCTCTCTGCTCCCAATGTGCTAGGGAGCACCCTGAAGGAGGAGTAAATGAAAATTACTCCTGCCCTCACTCAGACCAACAACGTGGATGGGTAAGTACATGCACGTCGCTCGAATTGAATGCTGCTCTAGAAGAAGGATACATCGTCACCAAGGTGTTCAGAGTTTTAGAGTATGACAGTTCAGACGACAAATTATTTGCTCCATACATTAGTGAATTTATGGCAGCAAAAATTCATTCTTCAGGATTTGATAGCTCTATGAAGGGGAATTATGAGGAGGAGGAGCAATTTATTAAAGAGTGCAAAGAGAAATTTGGGATTAATATAGAGAGGAGCAAGATGGGACCAAATAAAGGGAAGAGGACCCAAGCCAAGTTAATGCTCAACAACTTATGGGGGCGATTTTCTTTAAGGAATTTTGGGCTATCACAATGTGCAATTACAGACAACCCAGCAGAGCTACACAAATACTACAACGACAAATCAATTGAAATCACTGGCCTAGATGAGCTCACACCAGATATTTTGCTCATCTCCTACATCAAAAAGAAAGATTGGATTGAGGAGCATAATTGCTCCAATGTTGTCATCTCCTTATGGACAACATCCGCAGCGCGAATTCATTTGCTGCGTGCCATGCAGAAAGTAGTTCGGTCTCCAGGATGTAAACTACTGTATACAGACACCGACTCCCTAATTTTTGTTCACCCCATCAATAATTGTCCTCTTCCTCTGGGGCCTCACCTGGGCGATTTAACCGATGAGTACTCCTCTCACAATATACTGGAATATTGCTGTGGAGGAGCGAAACAGTATGGCCTCAAACTTCAACGCAAGGGACAACAAGAAGTCGAATACGTTCTGAAAGTGAGAGGAATGACGCTCAATTGGGACGTGCTCAACAATCAAGGATTGCAATACAACACATTCAAGGAGCAGGTAATTAATTATGCCAGAACAGGAGAAATTAAACCGATTGATATAATTTACCCCAATTTTTTGCGGCCATCAATTAAAGATGGCCGTGTCTCTTCACTTCCCCAACATAAATTGTATAAACCTGTAGTCAGTAAGGGAATTATCCGCCCTTCTGACTTTTCTATTTTCAATTATGGATTTATAAATAATCGCCATCCTCGTATTTCACCCCCATAATTTATTTAAAATTTTTTTGTCAATTTGTCCCAATATTTCTAGGAGACGGAAAGTAGCTAGGGGTACTCCTTATCTTCTCTATACCAACTATTGTTATCGATGAATATCAACATGTGCCATTCACATGTTGTGAGGTCGTCCTCTCATTGTTTACGATGATTATCAACATGTACCATTCACATGTTGTGAGGCATACCTCTCATTGAGATACAGTGGTAGCGGACTGAGTA
Source organism: Meloidogyne incognita (assembly GCA_036172945.1). Lineage (NCBI taxonomy): Eukaryota > Metazoa > Nematoda > Chromadorea > Rhabditida > Meloidogynidae > Meloidogyne > Meloidogyne incognita. The sequence goes on from JARQAC010000025.1 coordinate 2,897,307, forward strand.
AATTATTACATCCCTGGTTGAGTTGGATAAAGGAGTCGAATGGCGAAGCCGGTCTCCTACCCCTCCCTCCTATTTTTTCAATTATAATTTTTATTGTTTTTACTTGAAATAAAATTTTTATGAAAAAACTTGCAATTTTATTAGTAAAAAAATTAGTTGATTTTAGGGGTAAAAGTGCACAATTAAGAAACTAATGAGCAAAGTTTGGAGTTTGAAATAGGTGTTTTTAGGGAGAAAAGTGCATAATTTAAGTTAAAAAAGTTGCAAAAAAGCAAAGTTTGCAATTTTAAATAGCTGATTTTAGGGGTAAAAGTGCATATTTTGTAAAAATAAAGTGTTATTTTTAAATTTTATTAAAATTCATGAATTTTATGTATGCGTGCGTGTTTTTGGCATGCGCGTGTATTTTTTAGGGCGCATGTATTTTTGACTATACAAAATTTTTTATTCAAAAATAAATTAATTACAATTAATTACCAAATATCAATATTATTGTTTTCATCTTTTTTCAAAATAATTATTGGACTCTTTGGCTCCTCTGATATCGTTAGTTTGTTTGATATATCATTGGACAGTTGATTCAACCATTTCCTTGCCAATCGATCCTCCTTTTCTTCCACAAATTCAAGCAATTCCAAAGGATAAAAACGATCCTCTCCTCCAAATGGAATACGCTCAATAATGCATTGTAGGTATGGGTAACGTAGGCGAATCCGGTGACGAGCATAAAAGTGTGCAGCAACACTCACATTATATGGAAAAGGTAACCTCCCATAAGCTACGAGAGAATTTCCTCCATGTCGAGTAAGGCCATCTATAAGAAAAGTTTTCTTAAAGCCATTCTTATCTTCATAGGTCGTTTGAACCTTACGACCAAGGAGCTCCTTTAGAATTAACACATGGTTATCAGGATGATTGAGGTGATCTCTTAAAGATTTTATAGAGCACCCCAAAATTCTAGTGCACTCGTCAATTACTTTATTTGAAGAGGAATGAGAATTCATTTTTTAAGGAATGATTTTTTCATTAAAATTTCTCTCTTTTTATACCCCCATTTTTGATATTTTGAAAGTTTACATTTTGATAAATAGGTCAAATTTTTTGATTTCCAAACATTTTCTCTATTCATTTTAAAAATTTTACAAATATGAGCTCCTCTCCAGAAGAAGAATTTATTAAATTTATGCATGGGTCATGTGAATATAGAGAATTTCACAAGAGGAAATATATGAATGCTTTGAGTCAGGCTATCAGAGATGGCGCAAAACTTGACTTGGGAGCACGACTGAGTGTACTCATAAACTACTTCAGAGGTGGTAAATGGTGCCATGATTGTCTAAAGTTTGTTCTGAGTCGTATGCAGTGCGAAATTATAGTACCAAAAAATGACCATAATTTTAAGTATGAATTTTATCTTTGTCCTGATTGTTTTAAAATTACAAAAAGTTATCTCGAAATACATAATAATTAATTATTTTATTCACGATATTTGTAACAAATAAATCTGTATTATTGATTGACTATAATAAATTTAAATATTTGGGAAAGGAGTAGCCTTGTGATAAAAAATATATTAGTGAAATACAGTGGTGAGCACAAGTTTTTGATAGGGGTGATTGGTATGGGTTAGAATTTCTTTTTACATTTTTAAAATTTTTTAAAAATGAGTTTATAATACATGAGCTTATAGGTAATGCAAGACTATCAAAATAAAATATTTGATCTTTTTCCACATAAAGAGTAATCCAATGTGAGCCTTGTTTCTCATGAGGATCCAAGTTGACAATAAGAGCTGTAGGGCATTTTTTAAGAGAAGGGAGTAAGTCACAAGGGAAGCACCCCTCAAAGATTTTGCTCGTCATTGGGTTTGCTCTCAAAATTTGAGTTATCTGGCTGCTGTACATTTCTTCGCAAAATATTTAATCTGACCCAATGTATTGATCGAAATTGATAAATAACAAGACTTATAATAAGAAGAATGTACATACAAATCATTCCCCAACAAAATATATGTCCATATATATCCTGCGGTGACTCCTTACATAATTGAATTTGAGGGAGACTACCAAAAGGTTGAGGAGCAGAAATAGGGGGAACAGATATACTTGGAACAGTAATGTTCCTCTTTGGGGGATATCCCATTCTTTGTAAATATTCCTTATATTCTGGAAGGTTTTGAACATCCACACTCCCGTCAGTACTTAGAGTAATAACGCAAGGAGTAAAAACTCGAATTAAAAATAAAACTTTTGCAAATCTTAACATTTTTATTTAAAATAAATAGAAAATGAACAATTTTGAGTTTATATAGTGGTATCACTTGTTATTGATCGATTTTTGTCTAACATTATTAATGCATCTGTTTCTCCCATTACTATGAGCATAACTCCTCCTTCTGGAACAGCCTGACTAAATTTAATATTTACAGCTGTTGACCCATTTTTTATTAGATCAAAAGTCCCACCATTATCCTCACCACTATTTGTAAGATTGAAGACATAGATACAGTGGGTTCGCCCATATTGCTGGTATGTTATTCCATTGTTATCTGGTGTACCAGAAAATCCTATAGCATCATTCATGTCATGAAACGCTCTCACATATCGATTTGACCCATAGTCAAAATCATATGGAGATTGTGGAAATGAGCGTCCATTTGCTATAATACTAATTTCTCTAACTCTAAATGGTTGAAAATTGAAAGGGCTCCGCTCTTGTGTCCCTACATAGTCAGAGTTTGCGACTAATCCTAGAGTAATTCGTCGGGGAATTTGATCCATAAACAAATTAGCATGGAACTCATATCTTCCTTGACTGATAAATAATGGTTTCATCATTGTTTTTCTAATTGCATATCGAGCAGGTTTAGCGTCAAGTTTTCTGGCAATATCAAGAGCAAGACCATCCATCAAGTCTAACTTTTTTACATATAGCTTACAACTTATCACTTCAAAAATATAACGTGTAGGTTGAGCTCCGACAGGAAGAGGAGCAATAAGAATAAATTTTGGCTCATTGGGCAAAATTTCTATATCAACCTCACAATGGTTTACCAAGTATTGAGGCTGATTAAATAAATCAGCATCAAGTTTTGAAATAAATTGTGCTGTTCGGCTATTAACAAACAAATTTTTTCTCGAATTAAAGCTTGCTCCGGACTCTTGTGATACACCTGAATCGTAATAATACCCTGCTGCATTTAGATGAGAACTTTTTGCTCCTAGTGAGTAAGAGAGCTCATGGGAAAAGTACGTCTTATAGGCATAAAGAGAATTTGAATTGAATATTTCGCGCCCATTTATACTTATTCTCATATTATTAATAAAAGTATTTCCAATCATTTGTATAGGAGCAACATTTTCATCAAGAGTAATATTTACAGGTTGCCCATTCGCATTTTCTTTACGGATTCGAAATTCAGTGAATAGGTAACATTTGGATAAATCAATAAAATTTTCACTTGAGTGAATTTTAAAATGAAAGGGGGTGTCGGTTAAAGGATTACTAGGAAGTATTTCAAATGTTTTTGAGGATGAGATGGTAACATTGGTAAATTTCTCTTTTTAGTATACTTTGCCTCATGAAAAATTAGGAAAAAGGGGAAGAAAAGGGAGAAGAAAAAAAGGGAAGGAAAAATGAAAAAATGGTCAGAAAAAGGAGGGGGGGGGGGGTAAACCGAAGAATTACCGGCCTTTGTTTTTAATACTTTTTGGCAAGTTTTCAGATAATTGACCTTGACCCAAATACAAAATTGAAATTGAAAAATAAAATGATTTTTATTTTTCTTTGATGTTGCCGATATTTTAAATTTATGCAAATTAAACAACCACTTTAAAGATGCACCTATATTTTAAAATTAAAATTTATGTTTTCTCTTTGATGTTGCCGACATTTAAATTTATGCAATTAAAACTTTTGTTTTTCCTAGATTTCACAATCGAAACCTCTTTGAAGATGCCGCCTATATTTTAAAAATTTATGTTTTCTCTTTGATGTTGCCGATATCTTAAATTTATGCAAATTAAACAACCACTTTGAAGATGCCGCCTTTATTCCGAAATAATTTAAAAGTTTTGGCAAAAACTTTCATATAAAAACAAGTATTTTTTAAATTTATTTCTCATTCTCTTCATTTTTAAAAAGTTTAAATAATTTTAAATATTTATTTTTAATAAATTTGCTCCTCACTTTTCTCTATATCCATAGGAGCTCTTTTCACTGGTGCTCCCCATAAAATTTTTCTCTTTTTTCATAGGAGCTCTTTTCTTATAGGAGCTCTTTGTATTGAATGATGGACTATATTCCTCCTACCAAACGCGCAAGAGCGTTCTTTATTGATAACCTCCTCTCTATTAATCAATCAGGAGGAGATGCTGCTCCACAGCAATATATTGAGCAGCTTGAAAATACGACAAAATTAATCGATAAATTCAAAATCACCAAAAATTATTCGAAATTCCTTATTCAGAATATTCCAGCCGACCCTGAGGCCTTATTATCAGGAATATTCCAACATTGCTTCAACCAGGCTGTGAACAACGCAAAAAACAATGGACTTGAACCGGAGGAGCTGAGTTGCACAGTAACGAGTGAGTTATTAGATTCTGATATTTGGATACCCCTTAGGCCCACATCACAAAACACCTTCAATACCCTGCTTAATCAATTTAATAAGGTTTCTCAAAGTAAAAAGCAGGCGGGAGTTACACTTTGGGGAAAACCCTTTTCAGTTAATGTTATGGTTGTAGATAAGAAGAATTTGGACAAGGAAAACAACATTATTGGCGGAGCTCCTCGAAAAATTGCTCCTGTTCATCACCAGATCAAAGAGAAGAATATCATCAAGATCAACAACAACAACGATGGTTATTGTTTATTCTATTCCTTATTAGCAACACTTGTGCGGCTTATTGGATCTATGTCGCGCTCTCAATTCTACAACTATATACACGGGAGGTATTCATCATGTGGACAATTAGAAAGGGAGACTTTGGAGCTGATGGATCAAGTTGGAGCTCCTCTTGGTCAGAAGGAGTACAATGCTGAAGAGTGGGTTCCTCCCGTGGTCGACTTTTGGAATGAGATGTACGCAGGCCAGTTTTGTTTTAAAGTTTTCATTTTTGATTGCCTGGGGCACTATAAACCGTGTTTCAAATATGGCCCGGATAATTATAATTCCCCATTGCTCCTTTATTTCGACGGCTCCCATTTCAATGGAGTTACTTGCACCGGAGGTCTCTTTAGTCAACCTTATTGTTTGGAGTGTGAAACTGTGTATGAACGTCCTCAACATCATTCTACATCATGTCGGGCACACTGTCTCAATTGCTCCCGTGTTGGTCCTTTATATCCATGCCCTCCGAGGAACAATTTCTCCAAAAAATGTAAAGGGTGCTCCAAGAGCTTTAACAACGAAAATTGTTTTGATCACCATTTGAGCTCAAGATTTTGTCAACATTCAAAACGTTGTGAGAAGTGTGGAGTGATATGGGATACAAAAGATAACACCAGAGGAGGCAGGAGTGGGCATATTTGCAATGAGCGTTATTGTTCAACTTGCTCAGGATATCACGACCCGAAGCGCGGTTGCTTTATTAAGCCTTTGGATTCCAAGGAGCAAAAGCCTTACCGATTTGTAGCTTTTGATCTTGAGACCATGCAACATGTCTCAGATGGAAACAACAAGAGAAATCACCAAGCAAATTTTATCGCAGCAAGAGTTACATGCCCCAAATGTATTGAGGAGGAGCAGGAGCAGTGTAAGATCTGTGGGAGCAACAAGCTTGTAACTTTCTCGGAGCGCCCATTTTCCAAGACTTCTGTGGATCTTCAAAAAGTCACCAATGATCCAATCATCTCATTTGTACAATGGATAATTGAGCTTACAAATGAGTACGACACAATCGCCTTTTCACATTTTGGAGGGAGGTTTGATATGGTAATAGTGTTCCGGGAGCTCTTTCTTATGGGCTACACTCCTGAAATGTTGAAGAGAGGAAATAAAATGTATGAGATGAAAGTGAAAATTGGAAAAAAGAATATGCTCATCTTCAGAGACAGTTTCAATATCATGCCAATGTCTTTGGCATCTCTCGTCCCAGCTTTTGCTCTCGAGGTCGAGGATAAGCCTTTCTTCCCCCACCTCATCAATCAGCCTAAGAATTATGGAAAAGAGGTGTTTCCCATCCCCTCTGACTACTTCGCAGATGGGATGATGCCAGAGAAGAGGAAGGAATTCGATAGATGGTATGAGCAGCACAAGGAGCTCCCATTCTTCCTCGATGAAGAGTTGGCTTCATATTGCACTAATGACGTGGAAATTCTACTAGCTGCTCTTATTGCATTTCGACGCGAATTTATGGATGTTACAAAGAGGGGCCCTTGTCAGAGAGCAGCGTCTTCAAAAGCTCACAATGGTATTGATGTATTGAGGGAGTCGATGACCATAGCCTCAGCATGTATGAATCATTTTAGGACAAACCATTTGAAGGAAAACCACCTAGCTCTTGTTCCGGAAAAAGGGTACGACAATGTAGATAATCAGAGCCGCCTTGCTCTCAAATTTATGAAATGGTATGAGGAGGAGCATGGAGTAAATATTCAAACTGCTCATTCAGATGGAGGGGAGAAGAAAGTCGGCAACTACAAGTTAGATGGTTGGATAGAAGAGGAGAAATTAGGGATTGAGGTGAATGGGTGTGTATGGCATGGGTGTGAGAGATGTTATCCTGAAGAAAACACATTGCTCCCTAATGGATTGACAGCAGCAAAGCAACGGGAGAAGGATGCAAGGAGGATGGAATTCATTAAAAGTCAAGGAGTAAATGTGCAAGTCTTTTGGGAGTGTCAAATTAGGAGTATGCTGGACAAAGACAGGGAAATGAGGAGCTCCTTCAAAAAGTACCTGGATGATGGCCCAATTGATCTACGTGCATGCTTCTTTGGAGGACGTACTGGCCCACTTCAACTCTTCTACAAACCAAAAGATGGAGAGAAAATATCATACTATGACGTCACCTCCTTGTACCCATTTATAAATGTCTCAACAAAATATCCAGTGGGTCATCCGAAGGTCCATATTCGCAACGAAGATGTTCACTGGAGCAAGCCGGAGGATAACAATTTTGGATTGGCTATTCTCAAAATTTTTGTGATCCCTCCAAGGAGCATTGATATTCCTGTGCTCCCAATGAAAATAGGAGAAGATGATGAGAGGTTGCTCTTTCCTCTCTGCTCCCAATGTGCTAGGGAGCACCCTGAAGGAGGAGTAAATGAAAATTACTCCTGCCCTCACTCAGACCAACAACGTGGATGGGTAAGTACATGCACGTCGCTCGAATTGAATGCTGCTCTAGAAGAAGGATACATCGTCACCAAGGTGTTCAGAGTTTTAGAGTATGACAGTTCAGACGACAAATTATTTGCTCCATACATTAGTGAATTTATGGCAGCAAAAATTCATTCTTCAGGATTTGATAGCTCTATGAAGGGGAATTATGAGGAGGAGGAGCAATTTATTAAAGAGTGCAAAGAGAAATTTGGGATTAATATAGAGAGGAGCAAGATGGGACCAAATAAAGGGAAGAGGACCCAAGCCAAGTTAATGCTCAACAACTTATGGGGGCGATTTTCTTTAAGGAATTTTGGGCTATCACAATGTGCAATTACAGACAACCCAGCAGAGCTACACAAATACTACAACGACAAATCAATTGAAATCACTGGCCTAGATGAGCTCACACCAGATATTTTGCTCATCTCCTACATCAAAAAGAAAGATTGGATTGAGGAGCATAATTGCTCCAATGTTGTCATCTCCTTATGGACAACATCCGCAGCGCGAATTCATTTGCTGCGTGCCATGCAGAAAGTAGTTCGGTCTCCAGGATGTAAACTACTGTATACAGACACCGACTCCCTAATTTTTGTTCACCCCATCAATAATTGTCCTCTTCCTCTGGGGCCTCACCTGGGCGATTTAACCGATGAGTACTCCTCTCACAATATACTGGAATATTGCTGTGGAGGAGCGAAACAGTATGGCCTCAAACTTCAACGCAAGGGACAACAAGAAGTCGAATACGTTCTGAAAGTGAGAGGAATGACGCTCAATTGGGACGTGCTCAACAATCAAGGATTGCAATACAACACATTCAAGGAGCAGGTAATTAATTATGCCAGAACAGGAGAAATTAAACCGATTGATATAATTTACCCCAATTTTTTGCGGCCATCAATTAAAGATGGCCGTGTCTCTTCACTTCCCCAACATAAATTGTATAAACCTGTAGTCAGTAAGGGAATTATCCGCCCTTCTGACTTTTCTATTTTCAATTATGGATTTATAAATAATCGCCATCCTCGTATTTCACCCCCATAATTTATTTAAAATTTTTTTGTCAATTTGTCCCAATATTTCTAGGAGACGGAAAGTAGCTAGGGGTACTCCTTATCTTCTCTATACCAACTATTGTTATCGATGAATATCAACATGTGCCATTCACATGTTGTGAGGTCGTCCTCTCATTGTTTACGATGATTATCAACATGTACCATTCACATGTTGTGAGGCATACCTCTCATTGAGATACAGTGGTAGCGGACTGAGTAAATTATTACATCCCTGGTTGAGTTGGATAAAGGAGTCGAATGGCGAAGCCGGTCTCCTACCCCTCCCTCCTATTTTTTCAATTATAATTTTTATTGTTTTTACTTGAAATAAAATTTTTATGAAAAAACTTGCAATTTTATTAGTAAAAAAATTAGTTGATTTTAGGGGTAAAAGTGCACAATTAAGAAACTAATGAGCAAAGTTTGGAGTTTGAAATAGGTGTTTTTAGGGAGAAAAGTGCATAATTTAAGTTAAAAAAGTTGCAAAAAAGCAAAGTTTGCAATTTTAAATAGCTGATTTTAGGGGTAAAAGTGCATATTTTGTAAAAATAAAGTGTTATTTTTAAATTTTATTAAAATTCATGAATTTTATGTATGCGTGCGTGTTTTTGGCATGCGCGTGTATTTTTTAGGGCGCATGTATTTTTGACTATACAAAATTTTTTATTCAAAAATAAATTAATTACAATTAATTACCAAATATCAATATTATTGTTTTCATCTTTTTTCAAAATAATTATTGGACTCTTTGGCTCCTCTGATATCGTTAGTTTGTTTGATATATCATTGGACAGTTGATTCAACCATTTCCTTGCCAATCGATCCTCCTTTTCTTCCACAAATTCAAGCAATTCCAAAGGATAAAAACGATCCTCTCCTCCAAATGGAATACGCTCAATAATGCATTGTAGGTATGGGTAACGTAGGCGAATCCGGTGACGAGCATAAAAGTGTGCAGCAACACTCACATTATATGGAAAAGGTAACCTCCCATAAGCTACGAGAGAATTTCCTCCATGTCGAGTAAGGCCATCTATAAGAAAAGTTTTCTTAAAGCCATTCTTATCTTCATAGGTCGTTTGAACCTTACGACCAAGGAGCTCCTTTAGAATTAACACATGGTTATCAGGATGATTGAGGTGATCTCTTAAAGATTTTATAGAGCACCCCAAAATTCTAGTGCACTCGTCAATTACTTTATTTGAAGAGGAATGAGAATTCATTTTTTAAGGAATGATTTTTTCATTAAAATTTCTCTCTTTTTATACCCCCATTTTTGATATTTTGAAAGTTTACATTTTGATAAATAGGTCAAATTTTTTGATTTCCAAACATTTTCTCTATTCATTTTAAAAATTTTACAAATATGAGCTCCTCTCCAGAAGAAGAATTTATTAAATTTATGCATGGGTCATGTGAATATAGAGAATTTCACAAGAGGAAATATATGAATGCTTTGAGTCAGGCTATCAGAGATGGCGCAAAACTTGACTTGGGAGCACGACTGAGTGTACTCATAAACTACTTCAGAGGTGGTAAATGGTGCCATGATTGTCTAAAGTTTGTTCTGAGTCGTATGCAGTGCGAAATTATAGTACCAAAAAATGACCATAATTTTAAGTATGAATTTTATCTTTGTCCTGATTGTTTTAAAATTACAAAAAGTTATCTCGAAATACATAATAATTAATTATTTTATTCACGATATTTGTAACAAATAAATCTGTATTATTGATTGACTATAATAAATTTAAATATTTGGGAAAGGAGTAGCCTTGTGATAAAAAATATATTAGTGAAATACAGTGGTGAGCACAAGTTTTTGATAGGGGTGATTGGTATGGGTTAGAATTTCTTTTTACATTTTTAAAATTTTTTAAAAATGAGTTTATAATACATGAGCTTATAGGTAATGCAAGACTATCAAAATAAAATATTTGATCTTTTTCCACATAAAGAGTAATCCAATGTGAGCCTTGTTTCTCATGAGGATCCAAGTTGACAATAAGAGCTGTAGGGCATTTTTTAAGAGAAGGGAGTAAGTCACAAGGGAAGCACCCCTCAAAGATTTTGCTCGTCATTGGGTTTGCTCTCAAAATTTGAGTTATCTGGCTGCTGTACATTTCTTCGCAAAATATTTAATCTGACCCAATGTATTGATCGAAATTGATAAATAACAAGACTTATAATAAGAAGAATGTACATACAAATCATTCCCCAACAAAATATATGTCCATATATATCCTGCGGTGACTCCTTACATAATTGAATTTGAGGAGACTACCAAAAGGTTGAGGAGCAGAAATAGGGGGAACAGATATACTTGGAACAGTAATGTTCCTCTTTGGGGGATATCCCATTCTTTGTAAATATTCCTTATATTCTGGAAGGTTTTGAACATCCACACTCCCGTCAGTACTTAGAGTAATAACGCAAGGAGTAAAAACTCGAATTAAAAATAAAACTTTTGCAAATCTTAACATTTTTATTTAAAATAAATAGAAAATGAACAATTTTGAGTTTATATAGTGGTATCACTTGTTATTGATCGATTTTTGTCTAACATTATTAATGCATCTGTTTCTCCCATTACTATGAGCATAACTCCTCCTTCTGGAACAGCCTGACTAAATTTAATATTTACAGCTGTTGACCCATTTTTTATTAGATCAAAAGTCCCACCATTATCCTCACCACTATTTGTAAGATTGAAGACATAGATACAGTGGGTTCGCCCATATTGCTGGTATGTTATTCCATTGTTATCTGGTGTACCAGAAAATCCTATAGCATCATTCATGTCATGAAACGCTCTCACATATCGATTTGACCCATAGTCAAAATCATATGGAGATTGTGGAAATGAGCGTCCATTTGCTATAATACTAATTTCTCTAACTCTAAATGGTTGAAAATTGAAAGGGCTCCGCTCTTGTGTCCCTACATAGTCAGAGTTTGCGACTAATCCTAGAGTAATTCGTCGGGGAATTTGATCCATAAACAAATTAGCATGGAACTCATATCTTCCTTGACTGATAAATAATGGTTTCATCATTGTTTTTCTAATTGCATATCGAGCAGGTTTAGCGTCAAGTTTTCTGGCAATATCAAGAGCAAGACCATCCATCAAGTCTAACTTTTTTACATATAGCTTACAACTTATCACTTCAAAAATATAACGTGTAGGTTGAGCTCCGACAGGAAGAGGAGCAATAAGAATAAATTTTGGCTCATTGGGCAAAATTTCTATATCAACCTCACAATGGTTTACCAAGTATTGAGGCTGATTAAATAAATCAGCATCAAGTTTTGAAATAAATTGTGCTGTTCGGCTATTAACAAACAAATTTTTTCTCGAATTAAAGCTTGCTCCGGACTCTTGTGATACACCTGAATCGTAATAATACCCTGCTGCATTTAGATGAGAACTTTTTGCTCCTAGTGAGTAAGAGAGCTCATGGGAAAAGTACGTCTTATAGGCATAAAGAGAATTTGAATTGAATATTTCGCGCCCATTTATACTTATTCTCATATTATTAATAAAAGTATTTCCAATCATTTGTATAGGAGCAACATTTTCATCAAGAGTAATATTTACAGGTTGCCCATTCGCATTTTCTTTACGGATTCGAAATTCAGTGAATAGGTAACATTTGGATAAATCAATAAAATTTTCACTTGAGTGAATTTTAAAATGAAAGGGGGTGTCGGTTAAAGGATTACTAGGAAGTATTTCAAATGTTTTTGAGGATGAGATGGTAACATTGGTAGGAGGAACTTGAAAAATTTCTACAGCATTTGTAATTGTATCAAGGCTATCTCTATCAATCTTTTTAAAAGACATTTTTAATAAAATCCAAAAGCGTCTACACGTTTTTTCTTTTTTCCAATAAATGTTTGATGGGAGGGAAATTTAGTCCTTTTTATACTCTTTCTTCCTGTCCCAAATTGTTTCGGCAGTCCTCCTTTCTCTAGGATTGTATCGATTCCTCTTTTTCCTTCACTAATAAAAGCTTCTTTTATAGGTTGTCCTTGATTAACACCTTCTAGTACGCGCTGTCCTGTATTGAGTGCCTCAGAAGATACTGTACTCCCAACTTTACGTAAAATAGGGAGAAAAAATCTCCACAATCCTCTCATTACATCTCCAACTCCTGCTCCTCTTTGTCCATACCCTCTCTGGTATGGTGAGGCCCCCTTAAAATAATAATTTTCCGCGCCACTCCCACATTGATCTAAAACAAAATTGTACCCTACTGAGTTTGTATCAAATTGAACATGAACCATTTTTATCTATAATAAAATAATTACAACATAAAACGAGGGTTTATATAGTCTCAAAAGTTTATCACTTTTTTAAAAATCAACACTATGCTTACTGTACCGTAAGCAAATGGTACAAGTCTCCCATTATCCATCGTTCTTAATTCAACTTCAATCTCATTAACTTCTCTGGGGAGCACTCTAACATAGATGGGAGAATCATAAATTTTCTCGTGGTACTCTCCAGGTATTGCTCCTGAGACAGAGACTATTCGAAGTAGAGAACTTAGAGAATTTCCTACAATCATATTTTCAGTAAGTCCCTTTGCATAGATCGCAAAACTGGAAAATCCTCCTCTTAAATCATAAGCATATTTTGCAATTTCATTATTTTGGACATGTTGTGAATTTGCGAAACCAAGAACATATCCCAATTGAGGCGAAAATGATACATATTTGATACTAGAATGAGTAAAGGACAATTTAAATCTCTTAAAGTCAGCGAGATAATTAATCGATATTGAATCAATAATTTGTTTTAGAAGAGTAGATGTATATGGCGTTTTCCCCTTTCCCAGCAATATATCAAAAACATCTTTTTTTCCTTCTTTAGGTTTTAACCCAATAGTTTCTAATAGTGGTGATGGTGTTTGAGTCCATGATTCTTTTCTTTCCAACCCTAAAGCACTTAGAACACTCGGTGTCTGTGTACTATTATCCTTGGTAGAATTATCCTCTTTTCTTTCCTTCTTAGGAGGTGGTGGTAAAGGCTCTTCTTCCTTGTATGGAGAAAGTTCTCTTAGAACTTCTTTTTTCTCTTCTTTCTTTTCCAATCCTATTGCACTTAGCACAGGCGTATCTTTCGGTTTCTCTTCTTTCTTACCCAATCCTATTGCACTTAGAACAGACGAGTCTCTCGGTTTCTCTTCTTCCTTCTTTCCTACTCCTAGAACACTCAAAACTTTTTCTTTTGGTAGCTCCTTTTTCTGTTCCTCCACTGGCTGCTCATCCTCCTTTTTCTTTTCTGGCACTTTTTCCTCCAATTTTTTCTGATCCACCTCTTTTTTAGGCTCCTCTCTTGGCTGCTCTTTTTTCTTTTCCTCTTCCTTTTTCTGATCCTCTTCTTTTGACTTTTCCTCTTCCTTTTTCTGCCCCTCTACTTTTTCATTCACATCCACCTCTTTATTTTCTTCAACTTTTTCCTTCTCAGGCTGTTTAGTTAAATTAATTTTATCCTTTTGTGGTGGTGAGGTTTCCTCGACATCCTCCTGATAGGGAGAAAGAGACCTTAATGATTCATTCTCTTCCTCATTTTCATCATATGGTGTGAGGTCTTGCAGTTCCTCATGTTGGCGTTTATTTCTCCTATTAATAATCGTTGGTTTATCAAAGAACCCTTCAGATGACTCTTCAAGAGTTGTGTTATCAAGAGCTGAACTTTGATATCTCAAAGTTGAAATTAAAAATTGTAAGATTTCTTCAGGTGTATTATGTGACCCTTTTGGGACTGGAACTCGTATAGTTTGTCCCTTCTTATTATTATCTGTAAAATTAATATCAATCCATTGTTCATCAAGTGTACCAATGGTTGATGACCATGAATATGGGTAACTGATGCTGTGTACACCGCATACCCAATCACCAGAAAAATAAAGGGGTTTAGGTAAGTGGACCCTAAATTTATTCGGCTGATTATCAGGATAATCAGGGACATTGCTCAACAAACAAACATAAAAACTGTTTGACATTTTTATTCAAATGAGTTAAATACACTGAAATGAGCCCTCCTTTTATACAAGTTGTGTTTCATGGATCCATTCCCTTTCGGGATAACCTATAAATTTTACTAAAATATCATATGTTCCATCTGCTCTCTTTTTCTTTCTTATAACTTTTTCTATTCTATACTCTGTATCTGCATCTTTCTTCACACGTGCCAACTCCTCTCGGTAGTAATACCCTTTAAATTTATCTCCAGAATCATTAGCAATCTTATATCGAATAGGGTGAAATTGGTCTTGAACTTTATCCACTCGCAAAATTTGGTCTCCCCAATTTGGAATATATCCTTTTTCAAAAGCACCCTTTCCAATAGACAGGCGAACAAAATCTCCCTCTTTTAGTTTTGACTTTCTTTTCTTTGAAAACTCATTACCATACATTCTCTCCCACACCTCTTGAGCATTGGAAAAGTCAATATCTATAGGTCTTAGTCCATGCACTCTACACTTTGATTTATTAATTCCATTCAAGATTTTTTCCAAAATATCAACCCAATTAAGTGACTTATTTTGAGCAAAGTATCTGTAAAGTCGTTGCTTTACATTTCTTATGGCTCTTTCAGCTACGGCAGCTTTAACAGTTGAATGAGTGGCCTCTAATTTTTGAATCTCCTCTTGAGCAAAATAATCTTTGACAGTTTTATTTTTAAATTCCAACCCTTTATCGGAAAAAATCCTATGAGGTTTCATAGGCATTTGACCAGTTAGTTGTTTAAATGCTCCTAACATATCCTTTGAACTCTTTGATTTGACTGGGACACCAAAGAGCCGTTTGGAGAGAACATCAACTCCTAGGAGAATATACTTATTTCCTTTGTTATGTCTAGAGAGAGCCTGCATGTCAGCCAAATCTACTTGTACATCTGTCATAAAACCTGCCGCTACAGTTTTACTTCTAGGAAAATGTATTCTTTTTGGACGCATAAGAGTATATGTTCTGTGTCCCTCCAAATAGTCTTGCACAACTTTTCTAGGTAACTTTTTGATAACTTTTCGTGCCTCATACCATAATCGATCAACACCTGAATATGCTGCTGGGGAATTTGGATCATTATAAAGAGAAAGTAAGAGGTTCGTTGGATCTGCCATTTTACCAAAGTGAGGGTTTAAAATTACTTATATCTGATTGAGTTGGCTTTCTTATTGCCCAATTTTTCTTTTTAACTCCTTTTATATCTGCTTGAGTTGGTTTTCGTGTTGCCCAATTCTTTTTAGCTACTTTATATGACTGAATTTTTATATTTTTACTTTTTAATTTTTTTATCCATAATTTCCCTGCTCTTTCTGATACCTTTTGTGGAACAGGCATCCATCTTTTCGCATAGGATGTTTCATTTAAATGTTCTAGAAATTGTTCTGATGGGACTTGTAATTTTCTTTTTATTTTCTGACGAGATATGGGAGGAGAAGGTGATCTGCCATCTTTTGCAATCTTTTTTCTTTTAATTCTATCAATTTTATCTTTGATGCGAGCAATTTTATCTTTGATTTTCTTAATCTTATTAGATACTTTTTTAATTTTCTTTCTAGATATACGAGATATTCTTTTAGAAGGTTTTGAGGGCAAAATATTTTCTTTAGAGGTTGATGGTTGTGTTGGAGAATTACGTCTACTAATGGGTACAGAGGGAGTATGTGAGGAAGAAGGAATAGATGGTGAGGGGACAATATTATAAGCATGAACTGGAGGCTCTCTTGGGTACGCAGAATAAGAAAAATCATCACTCATCCATAAATCATCATCTTCATCGTCTACAATGTTTGAGGCAGGACGAGTAACTGATGTATTCATAATAGCTCCTTTAGGGTTAGCAACCATTTGAACCTTGACTGGTCTATTCGCACTTTCATTTCTCAATTGCAAATAACGTCTTAGCTCTTGGTTGTAGTGTATATTTTTATTCGATAGGTGTTCCTTTTTTCTTTTAGCTTTCTCAACTTCTTTTTTGCTAAAATCTAAATTTGGTTCACCAAAATTAGATGAAGTAAGTCCCCTATAAATTTCTTCGGGTACTAGAATTAATTTGTTAGCCATGTTTTGAAATAATTCTAATAACTATTCGAGTTTATATACCATTTACTTTTATATAATAGAGCGTGCCAGTTCTATAAGAACAGGTGTGAGAAGAGCTGCAAAAACACTTGCTCCTCCTCCACCTTTTTGTCTTAAAACTTTTCTTGCTCCTCTTTCACTCCTAGTACGGCTCATGTGACGAATAAAATCAACGTGTGGGATTAAACGGTTTTTCTGTCGTGTAGTAAGTTTAAAACGTGATTTTAAAATATTTAGACAAATTTCGACGATTGCTAATAATTGGTTTATTGTTGCATGTCTTAGGATCCTCTTGGTTTTTCTTTCAGATTTTGTATGAGCTAGCAAACGCAAAAAGTCCTTATTTTCACAAACTAATTGACTGACCATTTTTTTGAAATGAAAATTTATTTTGAAATAAAAATTATTTTTTCTTCATCCTCCTTAAATATGTTTGTCCTAAGTCTTAGATTAGGATCTGATGAGGCATGTAAATCGATAAGTAAGTATCCATAAGGTATATTAGTAGCTTGTTTATACGCATCTAAAAAATAATCGAGTTGACGTGGGAATAGTTGTACACCTATATTTCTAATAGAAAGAGCAGAATTTGGAGAGCGCATAAGTATAATATATTGAGCATTTTGGCGGGCGACCTTAATTTTTTTATCGAAGAGATTCTGAGTTACAAAAATTATTGCAAAATTTTGATGGTGAGACTTTTTTGTAAATAGCTCCGAAAGATATTTTTCATCTATGGAAAGGAGTAAATCATCAAGTATTAAAAGTAAAGGTTTTGGGAATTTTTTAATTAGCTCTTCAGGTGGAACTCCTGCGTAGACATTAACTCCAGATTTTTGAAGGAGAGGAATATTATTACTCATTTCTCCAAAACAATAAAGTATACTCTTTGGTTTAGGTTCAATTAATTCTGACGCTTCAGATATAAAATTTAATAAAAATGAGCTTTTCCCACTAGAGCTGGGGCCTGACAAAATCATACCAAATGGTAATTTAAATTTTAAATCTTTATTAGAAAATGTTTGTAATTCCATGATTTTATAATTATAAAATAGAAAAATAAATGTGTTTATATAGGAAAATATTTATTCCTCTTTAATTTCTTTCTCTTCTGTCTTTTCTTCGATAGGTTTCTCAACATTATCGTTTGAACTAGTGAGACCTACTGTAGCAAACATTAAACTATCGTAGAATTGTTGGAGCTCTTTGTCAAAATATATTTGATCAGGAGGTGTAAGAGGTCTCGGGGTTTCAGATGTAACAGGTGGAGGAGTACGCATAAGAGGAGCGGTGGGAGGAGAAAGGTTAGTAGACAAATTATGTTTAGAAGGAGTGCAAGTAATCATTTCATCTAACTTCCTTTTACCACTCCTTTGATTATCAGGCTTGGTTGATGATCCATAGGGTACATTAAGAACTCTTCCTCTATTCCGAATCTTGAAGAAACAGTGACCTGGTAGCTCATAAGTCCAATCAAATGGGACAAAACGTTTTTCAGTAAGTCTGGTACACCAGAGAGTCACTCCGTCTTTTGTTATTGCAAAATCAATCTCAACTTCTGTACCCTTACACTTGCAGCACTTTCCTGTTTGATCATATGGGACAAAACGTGGAGTAGTGAAACGAGTGCTCGAAAGTGTAATACCTCTAGATGAGATGTCAATTTCGACTTGAGGTAAAACTTGGGAGTTTAAAGATTTCTGCTCCATGGAAGAAATGAAAAAATTTCTAAATGAATGATTGAAAATACAAAATACTAGCTCCTTAAATACTCTCAGGCTCGGTACAATAGGCTCCTCCCATGAAGAGATAAATTAACTAAAATTGAAAAGAGGAGCACTAAAAGGAAGTAGGAGGAGAAATTTAAACCCGAGGAGGAAAATGCTCATTAACTAAATAAAATAAAACTCAAGATAAAGGTAAAAATTTATTATTTCATATCAATATGATAAATGTTAATATATAATATTAATTTTAATCTTATTTTTATTTTAGATTCTTCTAAACACTCGTCTGTGCATGTGTTTTTTTCATCTCTCCAAGAGTTGGAGCAATAATTTTCAAAGGAGTCATCTCTATAAATTTGTATTTTTAAATCTATTTTTAGCTACAAAACTAGGACCTGAAACAGTTGGAATAGGATCTCCTGTAATTTGAATTATTTACTTACTCTTAAAAAATTAAAAACTACCTCTGCGATGAGCAGTTGGAGTATTAGGTGTAGGAGCCCCTAGTTAATTAATACTTTTAGTTAAATTTTTAAAAAATACCTCGAGCTTTCTCATGAAATTGAGTCGCTCCTTTGCGAATTAATTTACATTCACGGCGTCTGCGTATTTTTCGCAGAATAAGATTAATCCAGTAAAATAACTATAAATACTTTTTATGGAGTAAATTACAAAAAACCTGTAAAATAAGAATAAGACCCAGTAAAGTATAAATCAGCCAAAAACTAAAATTATGATGATTAAAAGATTGAGAAGTGGTGATTGTTGTATTATACTCAGGAGTAGTGGTGATTATATTAAAAATTGGTTGCTCAGTGGAGCAATTTTCAAAATTTTGTGGGGAAGGAGAAATTTGTTGTGAGCAATTAACTTGAGATTTTTTCAAAAAATTTTCAAAGTTGTTCACGTCAATTGCGGAATTAATACAAAGGACGGGATTCCTAAATTTTAATGGTCTAATACAGACCAATGGTTCTTCACATGAGCAATTACGCTCTAAGGTCCAATTGAAATTTGTAGGATTGAATTTGGACATTTTAAGAAAATTTTCTGAACTTAAATATAGAATGTATTTGGCAATAAATGATTTAAAAATTGTTAGTTGATAAAATGAAAAATGTTTACTTTTAATAATT
The DNA here is from genome assembly GCA_036172945.1 of Meloidogyne incognita. Lineage (NCBI taxonomy): Eukaryota > Metazoa > Nematoda > Chromadorea > Rhabditida > Meloidogynidae > Meloidogyne > Meloidogyne incognita. The sequence goes on from JARQAC010000025.1 coordinate 2,916,658, forward strand.
TTTTGTGTACCCCTATACTAATTAACATAATAAAAGAAAGAAGTAAAAAATTTTTTATTTTCACAGAAAAAAAGAAATAATAAATAAAATTGTTTTTTATAAAAAATAAATTTTAATCACATTGTAATAATTCTTTGAGATTTTTTGAAAATTTAAAAAATTCTTTTTTTAACGGCTCAAAAGGGCATGGATGAAGAAGAGTAAATGTAGAATATCCACCATAAAAATAAAGAAGAGGATCAATGTAATTCGTTCTTAAATTTAGATTTAAAAAATAATTAAAAATTAAAAGGTACCCTTCCAAATTAAATTTAAAAAATTTTGGCTATTATTGTTATTGTTGTTGTCTCCATTGTTGTTGTTATCTCCTCCATTTAAGTTGATTAATTCCATATTCATTTTAAATGATTTTCTGAAAAAAAAGGAATGTAAATTAAAGGTAAAATTGAGGTGAACAAAAATTGAATGTTTAAATAGTTAAATTTATTTAAAATTCAAAGTTAAAAGCGTTGGGCTCCTCCCACTTTTCTTGTAGAAGGAGCAGGGAGCGAGAAAAAAAAGGAGTAGTGAGAAAAGAGAGAGAGCAGAAAAATGATGTGGGGGGAAGAGAGGAAAAAGATGTTTGGGAGCGGCTTCAAAGGATGCAGCTCCGCTCCCAAACATCGCCTCCTAATCCCTTCTAATCCCTCCTAATCCCCCGACATAACCCTACAAATCCTTCAAAGGGTGCCGCCCCCCGATATACCCGTATCATTAACTACTTATAAATTATTCACCACCTCTACTACCCGCATGTCTTGTTGATAAAGCAGATGAATCAGTATTTGTTGACATTGCCGTTTTTGAGCATTCGGCAATTGCCATCTTACAAATTTTAAAAAATATTTTCTTTTCTCAAAAAATATTTTTATTTATTTAATTTCTTCACTTTGTGTGGCCGTTGATTGTAAAGAAATTAAAAGAAGAAAAATGTTTTTTAACCAGTCGATGGGCGATGGCAGCAATTTTTTATGGTAACGGCATTGGAGGCAGTGAAAAGGTAAAAGAGGTGCATTTTGCTGCAAAAATAAAAATAAAATTTATTATTGTCTGATTAAAAAATTGTGTGGATTTTAAAAGTTAATGGGAAAGAAATAAAAGAAAAATGAGGAGGACATTAAAAGAGACAAGAAATTAAGGGAAATGATTAGTTAAAGTAAATTAAGAAGAATTTAAAAGAAAGAAGAGAAAAGTAATTTAAAAAGAGAAAAATCAGAAAAAATTAAGAGAAGAATTTAAAAATTTGTAAAAAGGTGGTAAATAACTGGAGGAATTAATAGAAAAATTATAAAAGATTAAAATGAAGAATGAAAGAAAATTTAATAATGATAAGGAAGGGAATTGAAGAAAAAAACTAAAGGAATGTGAAGAGAAATTGAAGTGAAGAGAAATGGAAGATAATAATTATTATATTTAATTAATTAATAATTAAGCTTTAAACAACTGTTTAAAAATAAAAATTAGAAAAAAATAAAAATAATCATGTGCGAATAATGTTAAATATTAGTAAAAAAATAAAGTTAGTATATATAAATTAATGTCTAGGCCTTGTTAAGGAAAGCACCAACCGGTCCTAAAACACCTAATTAATTATTGATGACAGCCGATGATTTCGGCGCATAAAATCATTAAAAATATGATTGGAAGGATTAAAAGGAAAGGAAAAAAATAAAGTGAAGGAAAAGAGGAGGGGGGTTGGAGTTAAATTATTAAAGAAAACTTTATTTAAATAAATTAGGTATATACTAGGGTTGTTATAGTACGTATATAATAAATTAGAATTAGCAGCAAATATTACAAATTATCAAATTCTCAAAAAAAATGTTGTAAATGAGTGGGAAAGTAGTAATGAAAATAAAATATGTATTATTTCAATGAAATCAGAACAAGTAAAAAAAAAGTAAAAAGAGGGGTTGAAAATTTATTTAAGAAATGATTGAGTATATGTATAAATAACTCTTTGCTTATTAGGGGCAAACTATAGTTAGTATGGCGTAATGGGAGGTCAAATTTTGGACAAAAAAGATTGCAAAGTTTCGAGAAGTTGCAAAACCCTAACTTGATGATACAACACAAAATATAATCAAATTATTACACAAATCTTTTATTAATTGCTACTATGTATAATATAAAAATATAACAATAAACTCTCCTTATCAAAGACCCAAATAATAAAGACACGTTTAGTAGAAATTATTTTTATAGTTAATTAACTGATTAGTATAAATAAATATTAAATTAAAAAATATATTTTATTTATTTAAGTTCGAAGTCAACTACTACCTACCACCTATTACTATTCAACTACAATTCCAACAACTATAAATAAATTCTAAAAAATTCCTTCCGCAAAAAAGCTTGTAAACTACCGACATATTCTTTTGCTACTTTTATTGCCAGTCAGCAGTAATCCCCCAGTTTTCCATATATATTGAACCGCGACATTTATCGGAAGAAGGAGAATACTAGACTGTAAAATTATTGAAGAATTTGGGAGAAAATAAAGAAAAATATGTACGTAGGGGAATTGGTGAAAGAAACGATAGAAAAGAGAGACACACTAACAGACACAAAATATATTAGACAAACAAATGGGGACAGCCGGGTACATAGACATACACACACATATGCACTGACAGTCGGTACACACACACAAATGTGAATATAATAATGCTTTAAAAAGAAAGGGAAAATATTTTTTAAATATATTAATATAGGATATAACAGAATATATTAAAAATGTTAATTTAAAAATATCTATAAATATTTTTTTAAAATTATAAGTTTTATCTTCAACAAATTCTAACGGCTCGGAATTAGAAATAAGCTAGAAATGCAGACCCAAACACGAGGTTGAAAGTCTTCAAATTAATAATAATAATTAATCCATTCGGAGTGTTATTAAAATATGTAAAATTAATTATGTTAATTTTTGGACAAAAAAGAAAGAGGAAAATCTAAAATTAGAAACAAATTCCCTAATTGATATTGGTTAATTAATTTAGAAATTAAAATAACCGTTTTGAATACTTTTGTTAATTAATTTGAAAAATAAATGTATTTGTGTTGGTTTAAATAATCATAAAAATTAATTTAAAGAATTTATAGGAAATATTTAATAAATAGGTTATTAAAATATTTTAATGTTTTTTAGCCTGATAACATAAAACAATAATAATAATTATTATAAATTTACAGAATTTTAAACGATTTTTAAATTAAAATTAAAAATTTTTTATTCTTTAATTAAATTTCGAATTAATAAATTTAATCCTTTTAAATAGATTGATTAATAGACAGTTGTTAGTTTTTAAAGGGACTTATTGTCGGAAAAAGTTTTAAAAATTAAGCTTAATTTGCACTAAAAATCAATAAATCGTCTCTAATAAATAAAAACGAGAAGTGATAATAAAAAAGAAAAGTTTTTTTACTCCCAGTTTTTTAAATTTATAAAAAAATTAAAAGAATTAAGAAAGGAAGGTTTAAATTAAATAAAAATTAGAGAAAGGATTAAAAAGTTAGAGAGCAGAGATTCATGTATTCATTCATTCATAAAACATATTTTCTTCTTCTCTACCAAAAATTTTTTAAAATAATGTCAAATTAAGATGGGGGAGCAGGAGAATTTATGTTGAATTAAGTTTACTTTAAAGAACAAATACAAAATTAAATCAGAACGCAACTTTTATTTTTACTTTCACAAAAATTAAAATAAATTAAAGAGTGACTGGTGAAAAAAAACACAAATGAACATTTAAGGGGAGGAGAGACTAGCTTTTATAGCACAGAGTCAAATAAAAAGGGAAACAAACTAAAAACATAAACGACAAAAGGGTACATTTAAAAAGGGTCAAATTAATTAAGTCATTGGAACGACATCCCTCCCATTCAGATGCGACGTCCCTTGGAGCATTTTTAGAGTTTTCTCGAAAGGTGTCTGGTGGCGGGTGATTTCGATCTCAATGGTTCTTCAGCGTCGCCAAGACACTGAGGACCGTTCCTGCTTATACGGACGATTTCGGATTGGCGAACGATAATTTGAAGATCTCAGTCGATATTGTTTTCGTCGAATTGGTGATCGATGGTCAGTAGGGTGGCGGCGGTCACCAAGACTTCCACGATCCTCTCGCCTCATTGGAGTCTCACTTTCTGGCCTTACAACTACAATTCTCGAATGGATCCTTTTCCTTCCTTCTTCTTTTTCTCCTGGAAAACTTCCTACACTATAGATCCAAGCGAGCATAGCTTTTACGCAATGTTCCGTCATTAATCCGTTTTTGTTAATTCGGTGGCCGGCAAAAGATTCTCCGTATCGAAATACTTCTCCTAGACTTCTTCCATTCTCTCCTACTAGACCTAACTTGATATTTGATCCGGCTAATAGTGTTGGCATTACTCTAATTAATTCTTCGTACTCTTCTTTTTTAGAATGAATATATGGCGGAATTGCCCAAAGAATTTGTAGGTGGGTGTAAGGAGAACAAATTTCACGGATTCGATTAAAATTTTCTTGAATTGTTTCCAAATTGACGTTTTGGAGTAAAGCGTCTCTTCCAATAACAATTAATAAGCCTTTAACTTTGCTTGAAAGAATAACAGAAGAAATGGCCCGAATAATTCCACTTAAACCTTCTTCTTCATTAATTAAAGCTTTAATATTAGTCATTTCTTTTGTGAGCTGAACCGCAGATGAGTCACCAAGAATCACCCGTGGTAAAGTAATAAGTTGTTTTCGGTGAATTACTTTTGCTCGAATTTCTTCTAATATCCAATTTGCTAATGTGAACAGATCGCACCAAGCTTTCTGCTCAACTTGTTGTCGAGTCGTAAAAGGCATTATTGGAATTTTGATGTGGATAGGAGAAAAACCACTTTCTTGTAATGATTGGAAGGAATAATTACAAGAACGAATCCAAGCTTCTAAAGCAATTTTCAAATCTTCTTCTTTCGGAAAAACATCTTTGGGTATCAAATCACCTTTTCCTCCAATAAACATAATAAATTCTTCTTTCGGTTCCCCTTCAATTATTGTTTGTGTCAAACGACGTGCTGCAGTAGAAGAAGAAAATTGGCGGAGAATAAAAGTTGTCAATAAAGCTTGTAAAGGAGTTTTAGCTATTTTCGTGCCGAGTGTTGTTTGACGACCAAGAACAGGGTCTAATTCGGAGATTTCCAACGGAGAACATTCTTCATGTCCTTCTCCTTGACATGCTTTTGTCCAGTCAATACACTTGGAGTCCTCATCCTCCTCTAAAAAATTTGTCGTCTCTGACAATTTTAAATTAAAGTTTTTAAAATTTTCAGTTTTTTCTTTTTCATTCAAAATAAACAACGTTGCAAACAATTGTTTAAAGGGTGTTTTCTTTTTTGGGAGTATAGAAATGTCAGGTATTCCCGGAGTTGGAATTTTAATCAGTCTTTCTAAAGGAACGGTTATTTTGTCATCATTAGGTTTATCTACTGGGATTAAAACAGCAGAACTTTCAGTTACTTCCAAAATTTTAAACGGTCCAAAATGATTCCATCCTAGTTTTTTATTTGTCAATTTCTTAGCTTCTGACGGATAGATAACCATTACTCTTTCTCCTTTTACAAATTTTTTCTCAGTCACGCAGGGCCTTTTATCAAAGTCAAGTTTTTGTCTTTCTTGCGCAATTTTTGTATTTTCTCGCGCTTCGCCAATTATATTTGCCAAATTTTCTCTAAATAGTTGAAGATAAGTCTCTTCATCAACAGTATATCTAGGGTCAACGCCGAGTGAAATGTTTTTATCTGTAGGGAAATTTATTGTTCTCCCGAACATTAGAGTGTAAGGCGAGAATCCAGTCGTTTCTGAGGGAGTGGCATTTATTGCAAAAACAACATAAGGAAGTCTTATATCCCAATCCCATTCGGACGGAGTTGTCCTTTTTAGCAGTCTAATTATTGTATGATTCATTCTCTCAACTAAACCATTTGCTTGGGGATCATATCCTCTAGTTGTGCTAACTTCAGTTTTCAAAATTTTTGTTATGTTTTCAAGGGTTGAATTGACAAATTCCTTCCCTCTGTCTGAGTGAATTCTTTTTGGAGCCCCATAAATTAAAATAAAATTTTCGACAAAAGCTCTAGCGATTGTTTCAGCCATTTTATTTGGAATTGGTTCAGCCACAGTACATTTAGAGAAATGGTCAACACAAACAAGTATGTATCGATTTTTTGCTCTACTGCGTCCTATTTCTAAAACATCAAGACAGACTAATTCCAAAGGTTCACTAGTTTTTACAGTTTTTAAGCCTGGTTGATTTGATCTAGGCTCCCGCGTATAAGCACAAATACGACATTTAGCAACTGCTTGTGAACAATCGGCTCTCATATTATTCCAAAAATATTTTTCTGCCAACTGCATGTAAATTTTTTTCGCGCTCAAATGACCTGCACAAACACCAGAGTGTCTTTCTTCAATTAGTTTTTGTCGGAACTTTCTCGGAACGAAAAGATGCAAATTTCCCGTTTTTTGGTCGCAACGGAAAAGTAATCCTTCAATTAGAGTGTAGAAAGGAGCATAAGCTAACGTTTGCTGTTTTTCTCTTGGATCATCGGGTAAGATTCTCTCTTTGAAAAATTGAACAAGCGCACGCATTTCGCTTTCATTTGTCGCTTCTACCCATTCTTCTCTATTTACAAAACTTTCTTTTTCTGGTTCACTCTGCTCTATCATTCCTACTTTAATTTGGTCTTTTGCTTCCGGTGTTTCTGGAAAATTTCGGGAAAGGACATCAGCCACAATGTTATTTTTCCCAGGATTGTACTCAAGTAGTAAAATAAATTTTGATTGGAGTTCCATAATCCATCTATCTACTCGAAGATTTCCTGTTTCGCCTTTTTTCTTAAACATTGGGACTAAAGCTCGATGGTCTGTCAAAACTAGAGGTCGGCAAAATCGTGTTTGCGGGACCCCGCATGCGGGATTTTTTTTAAAAATCTTTGCGGGACGGGATCCCGCGGGAAAAACCCCGCAAAATCCCGCATCCCGCAAAATCCCGCAATTTAAATTTGCGGGATCCCGCGCGGGATTGCGGGATTTTCCAAAAATCGTTGAAATTATCAATATCTATTGAAAAAAAAGAAAGTTTAATACATATATTAAATTTAACAAATAATTAAGTCAAAAAATTAATATTTTTTAATAATTGGAATTGCTTTATTCAAAAAAAAAGCAACATTTCTCTATTATTAGGCCGATTACGTTGAATGGCGAGTTTTCTACTACAGAATCATGGTTTATTTTTTAGTTTTTTGGCTTTTTGAAAGGTGTACGGAATTTTCGTCTCTGGAAAATTCGTCTCCAAGACTTTTCGGAACTTTCGTCTCCAACATTTTCGGAATTTTCGTCTCCAGCGGAATATTCGTCTCCAAGGAAAAAAACGGAATATTCGTCTCCGCAATTTTCGTCTCCGCTAGGAATTTTCGTCTCCAGTCCCCGTTGACGGAACAACACCCCCGTTGACGGAACAACACCCCCGTTGACAAGCTGGAGACGAAAATTCCTAGCGGAGACGAAAATTGCGGAGACGAATATTCCGTTTTTTTCCTTGGAGACGAATATTCCGCTGGAGACGAAAATTCCGAAAATGTTGGAGACGAAAGTTCCGAAAAACCTTGGAGACGAATTTTCCAGAGACGAAAATTCCGGCACTCTTTTGAAAAACTTTTGGTAATAGTTCGGTTCGTATACCCCATCCTTAACCCAAACGGCCCTCTTTAGTACCACAAATCTAATAAGTGAAATGTAGACGTTGATTTTTATTTATTTTTTGATAAATTTTTGTTTATTTGACTCGTTTTTTTAATTGAAATTTTTTTGCCTGAAGATGAAAAGTCGAGACCAAAACTTCATCCTAAGCTCCAAAAAGCCTAAAAAACGCATAGAATTAAGACTGACTAGCTTTTAAGATGTTCTTTATATCGAAGAAATTAAGAAAAACGAAAAAAATCTACAAATAAAAAGATTTTCTAGCCCGAAAATATACGTATTCTGAATCGTCCCCTTCTTGCCGTAGACTGAATCGGCAATACTGAATCGTCCCCTACCCTAAAAAATTATATAGAACATTTTGCCAACATTAAGTTATTTTGCCAAGATTAAGCCATTTCGCAAACATTTTCCAAAAATCCCGCAAAATTCAAAAAATTTTGCGGGATCCCGCATGCGGGATTTTTTAAAACAATCTTTGCGGGACGGGATCCCGCGGGAAAAATCCCGCAAAATCCCGCATCCCGCAAAATCCCGCAATTCGAAAAAAGTGCGGGATTGCGGGAGCGGGACCCCGCAAAATCCCGCGCGGGATCCCGTCCCGCGCCGACCTCTAGTCAAAACTCTTGTAGGAATCATAGTTATAAACTGAGCAAATTTATTTGCGCCGAATTTTACTGCCAATGCTTCTAATTCTGTAGGGGCATATTTTCTTTCTGCCTGGTTACATTGGCGCGAAGCAAAGTAAAGCGGTCTTATTTTTCCTTCTAAAGTCGGTTGGCAAAGGACTGCTGCAATCCCTAATTTACTCGCATCTGTCATAATTATAAACATTCTTTTTGGGTCTTTTTGCGCGGCCTCGAAATCCGGAAAATACAGAACGACATTTTCTGCTATTTTCTTTTTGAGTGTTTCAAACGCTTCTCTTTCCTCTTCACCTATTTTTATTTTATTGTCTTTTTTCAAAAGTCGGAATAGCGGAGCTGCTATCTTCCCAAATTCATAAATAAATTTCCTATAATATGTCATGAATCCTAGGAATGATTGTAGCTTCTTTTGTGTCGTTGGGATTGGAAATTCTAGAATAGGTTTTACTCTATCAATGTCTTTTTTAATCCCCTCTTGTGTAAGTATGTGGCCGAGAAAAGGCAGTTCCTTCGCAAGAAAACAACATTTCTTTATTTTTAATTTTAAACCAGCTTCTCTAATTCTTTCAAAAATTATTTTCAAATGGTTTATATGTTCTTCAAAAGAATTACTCGCTACAAGAATATCATCGATGTAGACAAAGACAAATTGATTTAAAATCCCCTCGAAAAGTCTATTCATGAACCGTTGAAATGTTGCAACAGCGTTAGTCATACCGAAAGGCATTACTAAAAATTCGTATAGGCCTTTTTCTGTAGCAAATGCTGATTTTTCGATAGAATCTGGATCCATCCTAATTTGCCAATAACCAGTCATAAAATCCATAGTACTGAAGACTTTTTTATTTCCCAACATCATGAGTGTGTTATCAATGTTTGGAAGCGGAAAAGCATCTTTTACTGTCACAGAGTTTAGACTTCGATAATCGACACAAAATCGAACAGTTCCATCTTTTTTAGGTACTAATACAATTGGGCTAGCCCATGGAGACCAAGAATTTCGTATGATCCCTCTAGCTAAATAATCTTGAATCATTGCAGCAACTTTTTCTCTTAACGCGTAAGGCATCGGACGAGCACGCATTTTTATTGGCTCTGCATCGCTAGTTTCAACGTGGTGTGTTACAACGTCGGTTTGAGTTAGTTCCTCGTCATTCAAAGCAAAAATGTCAGAATAAACACCAATAGCTTCTTCTAATTTCCTAATACTTTCTCCATCTATAGATTTTATTGCTTGTTTTGCTTCTTGTTTTATTTGATTTTGCCTTTCAGATAATTTTTTACTCTGAACATCTAAAGCACGCACAATCGAAATATTCCCTAGCTTTAGCGTATTTTCAGCCTCGATCACTTCGTTAACGACTTCTAATTTCCCAATACTTTCACCTTTACTTAATTCTAAAGGGATTGATAATTTGTTAGTGATTTGAACTGTCGAAGTAGCCTGCGCAGCTGAAATAACTCCAGGTTCGATGTGAAAGTCAGAGTTTTCTTTTTCACTACTCGAAATAATTGCTTCCTTTCTAGTCAAATATTTTGCATTTATTTCAACTGGTACTAATGTTGTGGACCTTGGAGCTAAGACAGTCTTAAAAACAGCTCTAACTTTGAGTCATTTCCTCTTCAGTTTCGTCTAATTGCTCAAAATCAATTTTGGTTAAATTTGATTCGTCAAACATTTTAAACCCTAAAGCTCCTAAAGCATTCGTGCCTACAATGACATTTGATCCGAAAGGAGCCGTCGAAACATGGAGACTAATATCTACAGGTGATGTGTTTCGACGATTTGCAGGTAAACTGACAACACCATATGAACGTATCGATTGGCCATTAATGTCTACTATGTGCATCGATTGTTGGGAGAAGTTTCCTTTAGTTAACGTGACTTTTTCCTCTTTTAAAAGTTTTGCAAGAAATTCAGCGGAAATTAAAGAAACTTGTGCGCCGCCGTCGGCTATGGCAGTTGCTTTTTCACCATTGAAGCGCAGTGTTATGGGTTATTGCCAAATACTTATTTTGTCGATTTGGCCCCTGAGTGTCTCCAGAATTTCGCCAATTACTTGCTTGATTGCTAGTACCAGGGTTTCTTTCGCGACAATAAGTTGCAATATGTCCCTGTCTTCCACATATATAGCAATTACGATTTTCTTGCCATTGAAGGGCTGCTCTAGCATTTTGACTTTCATTTGGCTGGTGAATTCTTAAAGCGCGATTTTGATCATTGCGGTAGTAATTATGGCTTTGTCTTTCAAAATTTTGGGGTGTACTACCAGAATTGTTTGGCCTATGCTTTATCATATTTTTAGCAGCTTCAGCTCTTGCGGCTAATGCAATAAAAGAATCATAAGACATGTTTGGTGTGCGTGGCAATTCTAAAGACAAAGCAATTTCAGGACATTCTAAAGCTCTCAAAAAGTGTTTAATTGCATAATCATCAATCAAATATTGATTTAAGCCGGGATATGCACGACATACAACTCCATAAACACGTTCAGAAAGTTGATCAATATTTTCGCCTTGACGACGTTTCAAACCATTAAAAAGTTGATCAAAAGCTTGCGCTTCCTTAGCGTCTAAATTTTCCAAAATTGCAATCATTTTTCTCTTTACAAACGCATATAAACTTTGCGAGCCAAACGCATTTATCTCTTCGCTATCAAGCGCAGCGTTTAATGCTCTTTCTGCTTTTCCTTCAACTTTTGATTGCAAAGCGCGTATTCTCTGCGCGTCTGTCCACTCTTCAGTTCCTAGATCAAATCGCCTAAAGAATGCTCTAAGCTTGTCAGATCCTTCCCTCCCATCAATATCAGGAATTTTATCTAGAATCAGTGCAGCTTCCAAACGATTAAAAGTGCTATACTGCTGTAACGGACCACGAACTAAATCTACTTGCTGGTAAGGTACTCTTTCAAATGTTTCTCCGCGGTTAAACTGATTTTCTGCGGTATGTCCCTGATTCTGAGTTTCAAACTGATGGGGGGTCTTTTGAAAATTTGTGCTTTGCCCGCAGCGTTGTGTATTTTGATTGTATGTTTTTCTGTTTTTGTTATTTTCCATTTTTTGATTCCCACCTTTTCCAACATCTGGTTCTCCAATCAATTCATTCTGATCCACATCGTCCAAAACAACATCTTCACCTTCCAAAAGATCATCTTCATTTCGAAAATCTACAAAATTTTCAGAATGTTTATTTTGATTATTCCTGTTTAATCCAGCCGAATCTCGGACATTCCCGTTTTCAAAATAGGAATGGTCCTGTAAATCTTCAGCCCTATGAGTCGGTTCCGAGCACAAGCTTTTACTTTTTGATTTAGCTTGGGCGTTCCTCCCGTTTTGTCTATCCTTATTTATAAAATCCATAGCCTCCAGATTGACCTCTATTCCATCCTCTAACAATTGTCTAATCCTACGTCGGGTTAACATTCCCTGATGATCAGTTCCACTATTCATTTTCTAAATTTAACTGTGCCAAACAGTCAAATAAAATTCTTTCCGAAATTTTTTACCACCAAGGTATTTTTAATTACCACCAAGATAATTTGTAATCGATTGCTTACTTAGGACCGCCAAGGTCTTTCTAATCTTTTCTCACAAAAAAAATTTTTTTTTTGCCTTTCCTCACAAATTGCTGTATGGGAGATTTCAAACCGCCAAGGTTGTTTTCTCTTCTATAGGTCACAAGTAGTGTTCAATCAATGACTTATCTTAAAGCCACAAAGATTTTCTCTCCAAAATAAATAGATGTTTTACAAACCGCAAAGGTTTTTCCAAGTGTCAAGTATGGGAGAAAATTTAATTGGAATTTCAAACCGCAAAGGTTTTTTGAATCAAGTTGGGAGTATTTCAATCAAAAGACTATGTCAAAACCACAAAGTTTTTAAAAAAAATCCAAGGAAAATATCCTGTGATTCGGCTGTCCTTTTTAAAAATTTATCTCACCCTCTTCCAGGAGCGCCATGTCAAATTAAGATGGGGGAGCAGGAGAATTTATGTTGAATTAAGTTTACTTTAAAGAACAAATACAAAATTAAATCAGAACGCAACTTTTATTTTTACTTTCACAAAAATTAAAATAAATTAAAGAGTGACTGGTGAAAAAAAACACAAATGAACATTTAAGGGGAGGAGAGACTAGCTTTTATAGCACAGAGTCAAATAAAAAGGGAAACAAACTAAAAACATAAACGACAAAAGGGTACATTTAAAAAGGGTCAAATTAATTAAGTCATTGGAACGACAATAATTAAATTAGGTAAAAATAACAAAAATTAATTTTCACTTTAAGTTAACTTCCTTTTAATTAAGACTCTAATATATCTAAATAAACCTATAAAGTTATTTTTTATTTCAAAATTCTCGTTAAAATTGATAAGAGAAGGATATGAGAACGTAAATTAACACAACGAATAAAAAGCTGCTAGACTACACGGAGAGCTAAAAAGACCAAAGTTTGTATTTTTTGGGGGGTATTTTATTGGAAAAATAAAATAATTAGTAGAAACATTTAAAATATATTCTTTTTACAAATAATGACAATTAAACACAAAAAATCTTGAAAAAGCTGTAAAATTCTAAACAGAATTTTAATAAAGGGAGGGGAAAAACCAAACATCCTTAAGTAAAACATTTAAATAAAATTCCTAATTCTCAATAAATCAAACAAACAACTTTAATAAATTTATTTCTCCACAAATAATTAAATTAACAGAGTATTCTTTTTATTTCAAACAAGTCTTCGGGGGGAGGAAAAGTGTAGTTGAAAAACTTTTTACTTTAAACGGGAAGAATGAGAATAGTTCAGAAACCTTTAACTTTAACTTTAAACGGGGAGAAGGAATATCTAAGTAGTCCATAAACAGTTCAAAAACTTTTAACTTTAACTTTAAGCGGGGAATATCTGACTGGAAGGAAAGGGTAGAAGTTCAAAAACCCTTTAGCTTTAAACGAGGAGGTTGAATAGTTCACAAACTGACTAAAAGCCACTCACAATTTCATTTTATACTCGGGTAAAGAGGAGGAGATTTTGGAGAGTGTTGGGATCAAAATACACAAAAAAGGGGCATACTGAAAATCTTTCTAGTTAACGGGGCAGGCCAGTGACAGGTTCAAAAATATGAGAAAGGAGAGAGGGCGCATAGGCCAACAAAAATTGTAAAATTACAAAGGAAAGGATTCCTTTTGGCCCGTCACATTATTAGCATTTTTGAGCGGGCAAATATTTTAAATATATGGACAAAAACTTAATCGGCCAAAGTTTAATAAATAAAAAATATATTCAAATCTAAGAGATTTGACATTCGGGGGAAACCAAAAAATTTAGTTGAAGGCGTAAGGTAAATGGGGGAATATGAGTTTAGGTTGAGGTGCGGGGACGGGTGGGGGAGGTTCGGTTGTAAGTATAACAAATTTCAACAAAATTGGTCATTATTTTCCTTTCAATTCTTCCAAATTTCTGTCACAGTTTGGGATTTTCTTTATCTTTAATTGATCAGCCCATTCTTTTCCTTGGTAGAGAGCCATAAGCATATTCTTCAATTCCAGCACGAAGAAGGGAGGACAAAAGGGAAGATTTTACATTTAAGAGAAATGTGAATTATTTTTATATCTAAAGATGAGATTAACCTGAAACAATTAATTGTGCAGTCCATTCCATTTCAGTTGCCGTGTTGAGCATTAGCGTAAATGGTGCGGGAAGTTAACAGGAGTACAAAGGATTTGTAAAGATGAAATAGATGGGAAAGGGGTTTACATTTTATGTTAGCGAGTTCAATCTTTACACAAAAGGGTGTTACACGGCTATAGAGAATTTTCTGATGATACTTCGGAAGACGAATTTGTAATTGGGATGTAAAAGTAGGGTTAATCTCATTAAAATAAGCATTTCTGCTCGAGGGGGTGTAATGTATAATTTCATTCTGTGGAGCCATTTTAACTTCTTTAAAGGATCGTTCTGGGATTGGAAGGGGGTTCGGCAAATTCTTTTGGGTTTTACGGGACTTTTTTAGTAATGCTTTTCTACAGGGCTTTTTCAGCAATTTTTCCACACAATTACTATTGTTGTTTATTATTTTCTTCTCTTTTAATATTTCTGCCGATGAGTTAATAGTAGTTTCTTCTGATGAATAAATATTAGTAGTTCCAGATGAAGAATTAAAAGTAACAGATGAAGTATACTGTTGTAAATTTTCAGGAGATATAAGGGGACGTTCTGGGGATAAATCGGGAATTGGGTTATTAGTCAAAACAAGGGGCATTTCTTTAGAATAATTATAAGCTTTAGCTTCATTATCTTCATTTATAATCTCTTGTAAGGGGGTAAGTTCTTTACAAATAACTTTTAAATCATTTGACATATTTTTAATAATACGAACCTCTTCAAAAGGAGTAAAGCCGGGAGGGGGACTAATGGGTCTTTTACTAATAATTTTATTTGTAATTCCTTTATTCAATATGAGGTTTTCATTATTCTGATTGTTCCAATTGTTAGGGTTCTTTTCAACATTCATTTCTTCTAGAGGGGAAAAACCAGGAGGGATAGCAAGGGGGTTAAATTTATTCATTTCTTTAGTATAACTTTTAATGGAGGGGGTCAGATTATTAACTAATTTCTCATCGGAGTGTTCTGTAATCGAAGGATTGGAATACAAACAAAAATTAGAGAAGGTCCGGTTTCGATAAGAGTTATTATCTGAATTACAATTTGATTCTAATGAGGGTTTAATATGAAATGATTTATTCTGAGAAGGATTTGGGGGTTTTAAACATTCCGGTAACAAGTTTAATTCTGGAAGGAGGTGAGAATGGTCAAATTGGGGTTTAACTTTAGGTAGGTTACTTTCTAATCCATTACGGGAATTACGAAGCTTTCGTAGGTACCGTTTAAGGTCGTGCATAATTTTTATATAATTTGTTTCTTGAAGGAATTTCTCCAAAATTTGGCTATCATTTGCCCTTTCATTTTCTGTCATGGAAATTCGTAATTTTTGCCACAAATCTTGGGCCATTTTAAAATCATTTAGGATTTTGGTGATTTCTTGGGAGGTAAGGTCTATTTCATTAATCAAGGTCTGAGTAGATTCAAGAGATTGATTTTTAAAATTATCATAATCTTCTATTAGGAAAGAGAACGGGCTAGGGAGAAGTATTTCTTTAGTAATGGAACAAAGCTGGGACAATTGATTTCTATAAGCTAGTGACATTATTATTTAAAAGGCAATAAATAATTCGGACTTTTAAAATCGAACAAAATAGAAACTTTTAATGAATAACGGGCAACAAAAAAATATTAAGAAAAATATATTTCTGAAAATAGTGGGTTAGGAGTAGGTCCCGGGTGGTCACCGGCTGAGCTGTAAAATTCTAAACAGAATTTTAATAAAGGGAGGGGAAAAACCAAACATCCTTAAGTAAAACATTTAAATAAAATTCCTAATTCTCAATAAATCAAACAAACAACTTTAATAAATTTATTTCTCCACAAATAATTAAATTAACAGAGTATTCTTTTTATTTCAAACAAGTCTTCGGGGGGAGGAAAAGTGTAGTTGAAAAACTTTTTACTTTAAACGGGAAGAATGAGAATAGTTCAGAAACCTTTAACTTTAACTTTAAACGGGGAGAAGGAATATCTAAGTAGTCCATAAACAGTTCAAAAACTTTTAACTTTAACTTTAAGCGGGGAATATCTGACTGGAAGGAAAGGGTAGAAGTTCAAAAACCCTTTAGCTTTAAACGAGGAGGTTGAATAGTTCACAAACTGACTAAAAGCCACTCACAATTTCATTTTATACTCGGGTAAAGAGGAGGAGATTTTGGAGAGTGTTGGGATCAAAATACACAAAAAAGGGGCATACTGAAAATCTTTCTAGTTAACGGGGCAGGCCAGTGACAGGTTCAAAAATATGAGAAAGGAGAGAGGGCGCATAGGCCAACAAAAATTGTAAAATTACAAAGGAAAGGATTCCTTTTGGCCCGTCACATTATTAGCATTTTTGAGCGGGCAAATATTTTAAATATATGGACAAAAACTTAATCGGCCAAAGTTTAATAAATAAAAAATATATTCAAATCTAAGACTAAAATTAAATATTATTAAGAAGATATATATTAGTTAATATTTAGAGAAAAGATTGGGGGAAATTATTAATTTTCTTTTGTTCAAAGATCAACAACTGACACATTTATTAACAAAAAGATTAATTAGTATTTTTAGGATTATTGTTTTGAGGTTTAAATTTTTCTAAAATTTTATTAAAATATCTTGTAGAAATATTTTTAGAATAATTTTATTTATAACAAAAAAGAATTTAGCTAAATACAAGTCAGAAATAGGAAATTTATTTAAAAAATTTCTTTTTAATTTAAAAATTTTTGAAATTAATTAAATACCTACCTAAAAATTTTTAAATATTTATTTTTTATTCTTTAAATATATTTTTAAAAAAAATTAATTTTCTATTCTCAATTGGCGCAGAAATAATGAATCAGAGAAAGAGTGAAAGAAAGACATTTATTTATACCAAAAACAACTTTAATTTTATTTTTCAAAAATTATTCATTCTTATACTAAATTAGTTATCTAAAAATTTATTTATTTTAGTAAAAATGTTTAGTAAAACTACCAAATATCATCAGACATTAAAATTATTTTGATAAATGGGGAAGGCACAGAGAAAGGGAACGCGTGCTTCTTTCGGTGGTTGTCAATATCTGGAAAAGGAAGAATTGGAAATTGAACGGAAACAAAAAAGGAAAGAATGTTTTCGAATCGCGTAAATTATTTCTTTTTTCTATTTTTGGATTTTTATTTAAAAAAATATTTATAAATAATTAATTATGTACAATAAAAAAATACTAATTTATTTATTTTATCAGAATGGTCTCCGACTTTTTTTGTCCAAATACTGGAGGAGTTGAGACACACATTTATCAACTGGCGAAATGTCTGCTCAATAACGGGCATAAGGTTTTAAAATATCAGACAAAAGTTTATAAAAATAAACAAAAAATAAAGAGAATAATACATAAATGTACTTTTACACATATGGTGTTTTAAATATTTATTTAAAGTTTTTAACTAGAAGATTTATTTTTGTTATTAAAAATGTCTGGAAAAATATATTTTAAAAAATATAAAATTTAATTTTATGGACAATTTTTAATTTAATAAAATTAAATAAAAATAAATTAAATTAAAACCCAAAAAAATGTAATCAATATCCATTTTAATCTAAAATGTTATGGTTTCCTTTAAACAATAATACTACACAATCTTAAAAAATTTTAAAATTGAGGTTATTGTCTTAACTCATGCTTATGGAAATAGAAATGGAATTCGTTATTTATATTCAGGAAAACTTAAGGTTTTAAATTAAAAAAAATAAATTTAAATTAAAAAAAAGGTTTATTATCTTCCTTGTTTGGTTATTGGAAATAATTATTTGCCTTCAGCTTTGGGTTCACTCCCTTGGTTCCGTAAAATTTTTTCTTTTGAAAATATTCAAATTGTTCATTCACATTCCACATTTTCAACAATGGGACACGAAGCTTTATTGCATGGATGGACATTGGGACTTAAAACTATTTTTACCGATCATTCACTTTTTGGATTTGCGGATGCTGGGGCTATTCTAAGTAATCGACTTGTTTTGCGTTATTCTTTAATAAATGTAGATAGAGTAATTTGTGTTTCTCATACAAGGTTTTTTTTATTTAAAAAAATATTTTTTAATATAATTAAATTAGTAAAGAGAACACAGTTTTACGTGCCGGTGTCCCTCCATCAAATGTTTTTGTTATTCCAAATGCTATAGATTCAAAATTATTTAAACCACCAAATAAAAATAATTATTCTGAAGTTATAACAATTGTTGTATTGTCTCGTTTAGTTTATAGAAAAGGAATTGATTTGTTAATACAAATAATACCTGAATTATGTAAATTAAATAAAAAAGGTTTTTAATTTAAAATTAAATGGAGGAAGGGAGGGAGGAAGAGTTTTTGTTTTAGAGAATTTAATATTTATTTTAATTTTTAGTTCGTTTTGTAATTGGCGGCGACGGCCCAAAACGTGTTGATTTAGAGGAAATGAGAGAAAGATACAAACTTCATCATCGTGTTGAACTTAAAGGGGAACTTCCACATGATAAAGTAATTAAAATAAAAAGAAATATTTTTTTAATAAATTTTTGAGGTACGGGAAGTTTTAATACAAGGACAAATATTTTTAAATACTTCTTTAACTGATGCTTTTTGTATGAGTATTGTTGAAGCAGCTTGTTGCGGGTATTTTTAAAGAAATTAAAAAAAAATAAATATCAAGTTTACACGTTGTTTCAACAAAAGTTGGAGGAATTCCTGAAGTTTTGCCTCCCGAATTTATTACTTTAGCTGAACCTAATCCAGAAAGTTCTTTCTTTTTATTTTAAATTTTGATTATTTTTTTAGTTTTAATTAAATCAATTTTAAATTCAATCAAAAATTATCAAAATAATTTATTTCCAAATTCAAAAGAAAAACATGATAGAATAGCTAAATCATATAATTGGGAGGATGTTGCGAAAAGAACAGAAAAAGTATATAAAGAAGCGATAGAAGAAATTGAAATTAATTTTGGAGAACGTCTTAAAAAGTAAAAAAAAATAATTTTAATAAAATATTTCTAATAAAATATTCTTAGTCTTTTAAATGCTGGTTTCTGGTTTGGAATTGTTTGGATTTGGGGTGCAGCCCTTAATTACTTCCTGGCTGCGTTTCTTGATTTAATAAATCCTCGTTATCGAATTAAACGACAAACTAAGCAAAATAAATTTAATTAAAGTAAAAAATAAAAATTTAGATCTCATACTTTTTAATTCTACAATTGTTTTTTATATAAATTAAAATTTTATTCAATATTTTTATTTTCAATTTGCTATACATTCATATTATTGGTCAAGAGTTTAGTCCCCGATGGTCAAGAGTTTAGTCCCCGATGGTCAAGAGTTTAGTCCCCGATGGTCAAGAGTTTAGTCCCCGATGGTCAAGAGTTTAGTCCCCGATGGTCAAGAGTTTAGTCCCCGATGGTCAAGAGTTTAGTCCCCGATGGTCAAGAGTTTAGTCCCCGATGGTCAAGAGTTTAGTCCCCGATGGTCAAGAGTTTAGTCCCCGATGGTCAAGAGTTTAGTCCCCGATGGTCAAGAGTTTAGTCCCCGATGGTCAAGAGTTTAGTCCCCGATGGTCAAGAGTTTAGTCCCCGATGGTCAAGAGTTTAGTCCCCGATGGTCAAGAGTTTAGTCCCCGATGGTCAAGAGTTTAGTCCCCGATGGTCAAGAGTTTAGTCCCCGATGGTCAAGAGTTTAGTCCCCGATGGTCAAGAGTTTAGTCCCCGATGGTCAAGAGTTTAGTCCCCGATGGTCAAGAGTTTAGTCCCCGATGGTCAAGAGTTTAGTCCCCGATGGTCAAGAGTTTAGTCCCCGATGGTCAAGAGTTTAGTCCCCGATGGTCAAGAGTTTAGTCCCCGATGGTCAAGAGTTTAGTCCCCGATGGTCAAGAGTTTAGTCCCCGATGGTCAAGAGTTTAGTCCCCGATGGTCAAGAGTTTAGTCCCCGATGGTCAAGAGTTTAGTCCCCGATGGTCAAGAGTTTAGTCCCCGATGGTCAAGAGTTTAGTCCCCGATGGTCAAGAGTTTAGTCCCCGATGGTCAAGAGTTTAGTCCCCGATGGTCAAGAGTTTAGTCCCCGATGGTCAAGAGTTTAGTCCCCGATGGTCAAGAGTTTAGTCCCCGATGGTCAAGAGTTTAGTCCCCGATGGTCAAGAGTTTAGTCCCCGATGGTCAAGAGTTTAGTCCCCGATGGTCAAGAGTTTAGTCCCCGATGGTCAAGAGTTTAGTCCCCGATGGTCAAGAGTTTAGTCCCCGATGGTCAAGAGTTTAGTCCCCGATGGTCAAGAGTTTAGTCCCCGATGGTCAAGAGTTTAGTCCCCGATGGTCAAGAGTTTAGTCCCCGATGGTCAAGAGTTTAGTCCCCGATGGTCAAGAGTTTAGTCCCCGATGGTCAAGAGTTTAGTCCCCGATGGTCAAGAGTTTAGTCCCCGATGGTCAAGAGTTTAGTCCCCGATGGTCAAGAGTTTAGTCCCCGATGGTCAAGAGTTTAGTCCCCGATGGTCAAGAGTTTAGTCCCCGATGGTCAAGAGTTTAGTCCCCGATGGTCAAGAGTTTAGTCCCCGATGGTCAAGAGTTTAGTCCCCGATGGTCAAGAGTTTTAGATAATTGGGATTCTACATTAGATAAGCGTGTTGAAGCTGCAAGCAATTCACTGAAAATTTTTAAATCAAAACTTAAAATTGATAATTTAATTATACATAGAATATACCGTATATACTCTATTAATTACCCTCCCTCCTCAAATAATTACCCCATCTCTATTAGTTCCCCCCCCCCCCCCCCACTCCCCCAGCGAAAGGTTGAAAAAATAATTACTCCCTTAAAACTAGTTATAATTAGACTAGTATCCAGAGAGAGGTCGAAACAATAATTACCTAGGGTAATTAATAGAGTATATACGGTACTTATTTGTTAGTGTGTCGGTATTCTGAGATGACCCCTGCGTTAATTGTTTAAAGTGCTTTGTCGAATAATATGAAAATCCTTAAACGGTCAAAACTTACTCATTTAATGCATTCTTTGCTTCGTTTAATTCATTTGTTAATACTTGAATTGTTTGACGTTCTTTTTGTTCAGCAAATAATTGTTCCTCCAAATCGGCAATAGTTGTTTGATATTCGGTAATTTCTGTTTGGAGTCTTTCATTGTTTTCAGTTAATTCAATTGAATATTTATTTCTTTCAGCAGTCAATTCTATGGAGAGATGCTTTAATTGCTTGAAAATGAAAAAAAATTTATGAAAAATAAAATGTAATTGAAATAAAAATTAAAAATAATTTTTCAATTCAATTCTTTTCCTATTTTTACCTCTTCCAAGCTCTGAATTCTCATTTGTGATTTATCCATCTCTACCCTTTTAGCTTCTAGTATTTTTGCAGTATCAACAGATTTGTCAGCTTTGGCATTTTCTAATTCAGTTAAAAGCTCGAGACGTTCAGCAGCCCATTCAGACTCTCGGCGTTCTAATTGGAGTTTTACTTCTCTAAATTGAAAATATTTAAATTTTATAATTTTATTTTTTCCACTAAACCTTTCAATATTTCTCAATTCTTTTTCACTTTTTAATCGTTCATTTATTAATTCTTCTCTTGCTTGTGCTCGATATGCCTCTAAAGAAGAAAAAGATGCCCGATCAATTGATAAACGTATAGCAATAATTAAATTATCAATAGAAGTTAGGTAATTATCAGAAGAAATTGAAGAAAAAGAATTTTCAAAATTTTCATTATTTAAAGAAGGAATTGACCATATTCTCTCTAATAATTCTTTTAAACGACTTTCTGATAATTCTGCACGATTTTCTGCATCTTCATAGGAGGAAATTAACTAAAAATAAAATTAATATTTTAATTAAATTATTAATTAACAGAAAATTAAATTTTAAAGAAGATAAAATAAATAAAAAAATTCTAACATAAATATTTACTTTTTGATTTTCTGCGCGCAAAATATTAATTTCCTTCTCTTTTGATTTTTCAATTTCATCAGTAAAAGTATGTCGTTTCTAAGAAATTTAATATTTTTATAATTTAACTAAAATTATATTTTTAAATAATTTATTAGGTATATTTTAATAATTAAATATTTAATTTTAAATTAATTTTTAATCAATTTATTCCCCCCAATTTACCAAAATCATTTCTCTTTTTAATTGTCTCATCAATGTTTCCATTCTCTCTCCAAATTCAGAGTTAACCTCTTTTAATTCTAATTTAGTATTTTCTCTTAATTGATTAATTTTTCTTTTTAATTTACTAAATTCTTCAATTAATTCTTTTGTTTTTCTTTTAATAATTAATTCTTTTTTAGTTTTTTCTTCAAAAAAATGTTCTTCTTCCAATTTTGAGGAAAGTGATTGAGCAGTAAATAAATTTAAACGTTCCATTTGTTGCTCTAATGCAGTTAAACGATTTCTTTTTATTTAAATAATTTTAATTAAATAATTAATTAATTAATTAAATAATCAATTAATTAATTTTTTTGTTACCTAAATTGTCTTTCTGGTATATTAATACTTTCATCTTCATTAAATATATTTCTAGAAAATTCATCTCCAGTAGATATGGCAAATGTACTACATTGTTGTCTTTTATGTGAAGTACTGGGTCTTTCGGGAAGATGATATGTTGGGGCACTAAAAACTAATAATTATTAAAAAATTCTAAAGACTTTTAAAACTTTTAATTAAATTTTATAAATATTTTATAATTTTAAATAATCTTTCTAATATTTATAAAAATAATAATAAAAACTACAAACAATCTTTCAGAAGAATTTGGAGGTGAATGACTGCGTGGCAAACGAAAAGGACTAGTAATTCTTCTTTCAAATTTTGATTGTTTTGTTCTTTCTAATCGGCATTGTGCCAATCTTTCCTGAACATTTGTTAACATTTCTCTTTGCTTCCTTTGTTCTCTAACTCCAGCTTCAATTCTTCTTCGAGTTAACCAAAGTTCACCGGGAATTTGATGTAAATCAACGAGGGATTGGATTTGGTGGGGAATATTTTCATTTAAAGCACCGGATGTCTCCATTTCTTCATTTTCTTCACCAAAATATAAACTAGGCACAGACATACCTCTTCCTTTTAATGATAGAGGCTTGTGATACTAGGGAAAATTGAGAGATTTTAATTAAAGTTAAAATTTATATTTTTTAAATGAAAAGAAGGAAGAAAAAACAAAAATATTTTTTTAATTTAAAACTACCTTTTTTCGTTTAACATAACTCGAACAGAATGCGGCTGCGACAGAAGGCGTAAATAACAACATCCGCCGTTGCCTCGTTTGGCAGCAATTGTAATTAGCAAAAGAAGAGGCATCCGGTTTTTCAAAATACTATTTTGAAGAAAATAATTTTTAAATTGAAAAGGAAATGAGAAAATTATAGATAAATATTTATTTTATTTCAAATATAAAATTATATTTCTAAGAAAGAAATATTTAGATTTAAATATATTGCTAAGAAAAAAACAAAAAAAATTTATTTTAATTTGTTAGCATTTTACATATTTAAATTTATTTAAAATTTGTAAAAATATTAAAAGAAGAGGATTTTGAAGTAAAATAAGAATATAAAGAAGGAAAGAATGACTGACCATTTCAAAGAAAAATTAAGAAGTAAAAGCGAGAGATTCGCGCACTTTTTGGCCATTTTTCTCGGTGGTTGCTATGACAATTTTATATTTAAATATATATTTCTTGCAAACAGTTGCAAAAAATAAATAAAGTAAAATTTTTGTATTTATTTTTTGTTTAAATTAATTAGAAAATAATAATGAAGAAGATTTTAAAAATATAAGATTTTAAATAAATAAAGAAGAGGAAAATAATTTTTAAAAAATATTTAATTATCTAAATTTAACCTCAACAAATTCCCTTTCTCTTTTTAATTTTTTGTTATTTTTTAAAATAATAATAATATTAATTACAATTTGTTGTTTATTTAATAAATTGTAAATTTTAATAAAAAATAAAAAAAGAATGAGAAGGATTTTCCAAAGAAGATAAAAAATTTGTAAAATAAAAAATAAATTAATTAAATTAATTAAAATATTATTATTTATTTTTGTTGAAAGAATTATTAAATGAATAAATGAAATAAAAAACATTTTTGGTTGTTTTTAAAAATTTTAATTGGATAATTAAAAAATTATTCAAATACATTACAACTTTAAATTAAAAATAAGTTTTTAATAAATTTATAAAAAGAGAGGGTTAAAATGAATAAATTTTGAATCTGGATTAATAAATGAAATAATTGTTTACACCAAAATATAGTACTTAAAATTAAATATGTAAATATTTAAATTTAAATATATTCTTAATAAAAAAATTTATTTTAATTTGTAAGCATTTTTGGTTTAAAAAAATAATTTTTTTAATTCTAGCAATTTTTGAATAATTGCGCAAACTTTAAATATTTTTTACATTGTTTTTTTTTAAATTTGTTCTCGTCTTTTTATAGAAAAATAAAAAGAAAAAGGGTGGCAGCAATGACCAGAGCTGGGTCGATATTTTTGCCGGTTGGGAATTGTTTTGGATGGAGGTAGGTAGAAATACTAGAATTGAGGGAAAGGAATATGTATGTAGAAAAGGGAATAAAATGCATGGAAAGGAATGAGGGAAAGTATTTTGTTGAAAAAAATTTTTAATAAATTTGACAAACTTTGATTTTGTAAATATTTAAATAATTTCTTTAAAAAATGAGAAAGAATTTATCCGCCGAATTCAATAAATAGTTAAGTGGATATTTTGTTAGTTAACAATTAATTATTTGTATGTTTACTTCAAGTAATTAATGCCAACTTTATTCTTTTGTCCCTTCGAGTATTCGATATATCGAGATATTTAATAACAATTTATTAAAAGGTAAGAATACATACATATCTCAAAAACAAACAAGAAAATATTCCAAAAATTTATTTAAAAAATAAAAAACAAAAATATTTTTTAACAATTATTTAAAACATTTTCCTTCTCTTCTAAAAATATTCTTTCATTCTCTTCATTATTTTTAATATATTTTCTATTTGCAACAGCAATTTTAAAAGATGTTGGATGTAAATCTTGTTTTGTTTCTTTTAAAATCATTTCTTTAATTCTATCACGGAAATTGCTTGAACATAAAGTATATAATAGAGGATTTGCTGCTGAACAAGCTAATGTTAAAGCATTTAATAGAAGAACGAGTCCATAAGGGATGAAAAATGTTAAATTAAAGAGAGATCTTTTTTAAAAAGAAATAAATATTTATTTTTTATTTTTTAATTAATTTAAATTACTTTGCCAAGAAAATTGCCTGAATTGGTGAATAACAAAGTAACTTTAAAAATAAATTTAATTAATTAATTTGTATTTTCAATTAATTACCTGTACAGCAACACACCCAATTAACAATCTAACAACTCTCCGTCTTGCATAAATACGTTTATAAGTATTTTTGTCAAGTAAAAACACTTCTTTAGATAAACTTGAAAAAGAGCCGGTTGTTGGATTTTTTAACGTTAAAAATAATTGAGAATACAACAAAACACAACAAATAGCTGGAGTAAAGAAAAATAAAATAAATTCAGCCCATTTATAAATAATCCAAGAACGGCGACTTGACCAAGGATTTATACAAATTGCTAAAAAAAATTTTTTTTTAAATTTATTTTTCTGAATATACTTAAATGTTCATTATTATTATTTTCTGACAAATTAATAAATAAATTAATTCTTCTATTAAATAATATATTTGGAAGAGAAAATAATAAAACAAAAATCCAAATAATTATAAGTGAATAAATAGCCTTTTTATTTGAACATAATCTGCGTGCTTGAAGAGGATAACAAATTGCAATAAATCTTTTTTTAATTAATTAATATTTATTTATTTAATTAAAAAACCTTTCAATACAAACAATTAATTGACTTAAAATTGAAGCAAAAAGGAAAACACACTCAAAATATCTAATTAAAGGGCAACCCCAACGCCAATTTATAGGCCAATGTGGACGACCAATCCAAAGGGTTGGGGCCCATTCTAACGAAGTTAAAGTTAAATTAAATAAATCAGCGAGAGCCTTTAAAAAATAAAATTATTAAAGAAATATTTTTTAATAAACTAAATTAATTAGCATTAAATTCATTGCAGATTTACACATTTTTCTATTTCCAATTACAGCACCAATAACTAAACTATTTCCAAATAAACCACCAAGAGATAATAAAATAAAGAAAAATAATAAAATAGGGCTTAACCATGTCGAGAATTTTTCGACAAAAAATAAGGAGGAAGACATTAAAAGTACTAAATATTTATTCTTTTATTTTACTAAAACTTTCTCTAAATAATATTGTAATTAAATATAAATTTAGAAATTAAATTAATTTAGAAAACTTAAATAAAAAAGAGAAAATGTTTTTATAAAATAATAATAAAATAAAACAAATTTAATTAAAAAAGTAAGGATATACACACAAAATAAATAATAAAAATAAAAATTAATTGAAATAACTCACGAAATTTAAAAAATATGTATACACAAATGATTTTTAATGAATTTACTAATTTAAAATAATAAAAATTATTTTTAAAAAGTTATTTTTATTTAATTCTCAACAATATTCAATATATACCTATTTTTTAATAAAATAAGATTAAAATAAATATTTAAATATTTCTTAGTGTTAATGCCATTTTATTTTTTAAAATGTCAAGAAATATTAAAAAATAAATAGAAAAATCATTGATGGGTAAAAAAAAGAAAGAAAGAATTTTGAAAAGAATAAATTTAAATTTTACAAATTTTGTTAGAATATTTAAAGAGAATATTTAAATTTATAATTTAAATATGTAAATAAAGAGGAGAATTTACATATATATAAAAAAGTACAGAAAATTAAATTAAAAAAATAAAAATTTATAGGAGAAAAGTTAAATTAATTAAGAGTTAATCTAAAAAAATATTAATTTAATTTTAAAGTAAAAATGAAAAGAAATTTAATTTAATAAATATTTTATTTGTTTAGCTAAAAATACAAAAAAGATAATTTTATAAAAATTTAGTATAAGGAGCAGATGATAATGAAGGGAATTAAGAAATGAAAAAGAAATGAAAAAGAAATAAAAGTACAATTAAAATACTTTATGTAAATATATTTTTTTTTAAATAACGAATAAATTATATCAAATTTCAAAATGAATATTTAAAAAAATAAAAGAATTTTTTAGTTCTAATTTGGTCTCTGGAAGTTAAATATTGATCTCGAATTCTTGAAAGTTTTTGGTCCATCGTATATATTTGTACTATACTTATTGCACAAAAGTAATGTCGAAAAATAATATCTCCTCTCTATTTCAATATGAGGGTAAATAAAGATAAAGAATTAAATTAATTTAAAAAGGAAGCCAATTTGAGAGACGTCATTTTCACTGCTAACCACAATTTGAATTTTATTAACCAAAAATGCAACAAAACACTCAAAAAACGTTTATGAGGCTCAACCAAATAAAAAGAATATAAAGGATAGCACGTCATCATTTGGAAAGTTATTTGGCAGAACTTATTGTAGACAAGTTTTAATTTTGTCTCTGGAACAAGTTTAGAAGGAAATTATTTGATTAAATTTGTAAAAAATAGCAGAATTTGACCTGAGAAATTTTTTTTGGTAAAGTATGAAAATGACAGTTGGACGGACATCTTTTGCCTAAATAGAATGAAAACAAAGATAATTGTTAGTTTAACTAAAGTACCCAAATGTGTTTAATCATTAAAATTGGGCTTTGGGGGGGGGGATAAAGAATATAAATTTTTGAATTTAATTTTTTAAATAAATTTTGTTTTACTTTTCATATTTAAATTTATTTAACAAAATAATTCTCTGGAAATAATTTTTTATTTAATAATTTAGATAAGAATATATCCAAATAATTAGAATATATATTCAAGGAAGAGATTTTCTATATCCGCCAACTTTAATTTAAAAGGATTAACTAAGGGTTAGAAAATAAATATAAAAATCTCGAAAATTTATTTATTGATGCGTGATAATAAATTGGATAGAAAAAACTTTGTTTAAAAATAAATAGAAACTTGTTGTTATTTAATTGCAATTTTAAAATCCTTTAAAATGAACTCATTTTAAGTTAATTAATTAAAAAAGAAGAGTTTTTGTTTTATAAAAATTAAAACAACATCCTTTTAACAAATAATATATAAATATTTATTTATTCATTTATCAACCTCCATTAAAGGTTTTTTAAAATAATATTAAAAATATTCTCAATGTATTCCTCCAAATTTTTACTATTTTTGTATTTATTTATAAAACAATCAAGTATTTCTAATCAAAATAATTCAGGTTATTAATTTAAAAATTATTTTTTTAAATTTAAAAATATCTAATTAAATAATTTAATCCAAAATAAATATAAATTTTAGTAATTTTAATAAAATTGTGTTGAGAGAAAATATTCGAATTTATTGTTTATGATTTTAAATAATTTTTAATTTATTGAAAAACAAAAAAATTAAATTACATTTGATTAAATTCTGAATATTTATTGGAAAAAAATTTGTAAATCAAAGAAAAAATTAATAAAATATTTAAAAAAACTTTAAAAAACATCTGATGGATAAAATTAAAAAATATTTTTTAGAAATTAAAAAGAATAAATCTGTCGATAATTTATTTAACTCTGCGGAACAAATTTTTAGACGATGGAAAAGAAGTGGCTTCCCTATGGTTGCACCACCACTTATATTGTTTCCTCCAGCACCTGTACCTGCACAGGCGCCAGCTAATTTGTAACTATTTAATAAATATTTTTATAATAAAAAAATTAATTAATTCAAATAAGTTTAAAATTTTTTTCTTTTAAATTAATTCCCATAAAAATTATTTATATTTATGAAAAATTTCTTTAAAGTCAACCAGTGCAAAGTCCACAATCGTTCCAAGGACCTCAGCCTGCTGATAATTTTTAGTAAGTAATTTATTTTAAATTAATAAATATGTGAAAGCAATTATAATTAAAAATAACTTTTTAAGTAATAATCAACCAGAGCAGCCACAATTTCAAGAATCTAATCAGCAAACCTTCCAAGAACAGCCTCAACAAACTTTCGAAGAACAATCTCAGCAAACCTTCCAAGAACAACCTCAAGAAACTCTCCAAGAACAATCTCAACAAACCTTCCAAGAACAACCTCAAGAACAACCACAGCCTCAACAGGAACCAGAAACACAACCTCAACAAGAACCACAAACTGAACAACAATTTCAACCAGAACCAGTTCAACCTGAATCGGCCGGTGAAGCACCCTTAGCTTTCCCACCACCTTCGCCCGAAAACCAAGAACCCCCTCCACCACCACCTCAACCCGAGGAACAACCATTTGGTTATAAATATATACTTACTGTTTAAAATATTAATTAAATAATTTAGAACCCCCAATAACTACAATACCTACTCCACAAGAAGTTGAACCAATCCAACCTCCTACAATTAAACCACCCTCTCCACCCCCTCCGGAAACAACATCTCCACCATCCACTACACTTCCAACACCAACAACAGAATCAGCTGCTGCTATTTGTGCTCGTAATGGTCTTCTTCGTTATCCTCTTCCAGAATGTTATACAAATGATGATAAAATGATGTGTTGTAATCCTGAGGTATTTAAATTTAAATATATTCATTTACTTTTTTATTTTAGTTGGAAGATACAATGAAAGACGCTTATAAAACTCTAATTCGTGAAAAGGGAAATTCAACATTTCACAGGTAAATTGTAAGGAAAAAGAATGGAGATCCAGCTGCTGTTAGCATTTAAAATGTTTAGGCAGAGGTTCAAGATCTATTAAAGAAGCCTAAAGCAGCGTCCCAATAACCAAGTCGATAGGCAATTTACCTCTTACTAAATAAAAATATTAATTTTATTTTTAATTTTCAGATGTAATCTTCAAATGATGACCAATAAAATTCAAGAAATGTCTGAAGCAAAATTTAAAACTAATTTTGAAGTAATTACCGGAATTAGTGATTTTGCTAGTAAAAGCCATTTTTTTCAAAATTATATTTGTAAAATACATAGAGAAGGAAGGTACTAATAATTTAATATATACATATTATAAATTAACATATAAATAGAGTTATTTTGGTTTATGCAACTCCAAAACATGATAGAGATTCTATTCCATCAAATGTTGAAGGAGAGACTGGTATAGGAAGAGTCGGTACTTATCCTTTATGCAAACCCCTTAATATCTAACGGAGTGTGTTAGTTTCAATAAATTTAGAGCGTGTGAATCAAATTAAGGTCGATCAAGGTTTTTCTATTAAATTTAGACCAATTGTCCGGTTGGTCTTGGTTAAATTTATGAATTCACGCTGTTATCTGACTGAAATACCGTATTTCCTAAAGTAAAGCCCCATGCTAAATTAGAGCCCCACCCTAAAATAGAGCCCCACCTCACTTTTTTAAATATACTTTTATCCCATATTGGTAAACAACGTTGTAAAAGGCATGTTATGTTGTATTATTGGATTTAGGGATATGAACTGAGGCAAATGTGAAGGGATTAAAAGAGATATTGTGATATTTGTGTGAGTAAAAAGGATATGATTGAGTTCAGGCATTAAAATGGATATCGTGAGCAGGGGCGGCCGCAAGAGACAATTTCCAAAAACAAAACGCAAAAGGCCAAGAATCAAAGCACGCAAGAACGCAAAAATGGGACAGATTTTTATCAATTATTAGCCGTTCTTCAATTAAAAATTAAAGTATGACTAAATGTCAGGAAGTCCTAGCCGATTTTGCGATACATATGAAGAATGGATAATGATTACAGGGGCATTACAAAGGATATCGCGAATGTAGAGAATCAAGGGATTAGTGCGATCAAGGAGAATATCGAGGGATTTGGAGGATAAGGTTCCCTGATATACTCACAAACTGGCGAATTAAAGAAGAGGGGGATTGAAAGGATACCTTCCTTTGATTATATGAGGGAACAAAGGATTATTTGATATTAGGGGATTTTAGGGCAGAAATTTTTTCACTGATACCCCAGTTACTCTCCTTTTTAGGTATTTATTATTTAGTCATTCTGTTTACGGGTAGAAAGTAAAAGATAAATAATATGTAAAAAATTAATTTAAATTTTTGCATGCGATATCAATGTTTTTTTGTTATTTGTTATAAAATTTTAATTACTAATTTGAGAAAATAGGCAACTTATAATTTGAAAAATAGGTTGAAATTTAGATATCCTTTTTGTTATCATCTTTTTTGTTATCACCCAAAATTGGAAATAATAGAGGGGGTTTGGCATAAAGGATAAAGATATTTGTTTAAAAAATAAAAAAATTATTTTAGGATTAACATTAAATGAAATGATTAAACATTCAAAGAGTATTAAAAATAGATTGCAAAAATTTGGAAAAAAAGGGAATAATGACCTTTCTGATGAAGAAAATAATTTTAAAAAATTTGGAGAAAATAATAACAAAGAAAATGAGGAACTAAATAATTTAAATGAATATTCCCCCTCTTCAAAATCTGATAAAAATGAAGATATTTATGGAATAATACAAACTTTAACAACAACTACTGTTGGTTATGGATCAAAAAATGAGGAAATTGTTGCAGCCCCAATAGAGCAACAAACCCCTCCAACCTCTATAAATAATAAAGGTTCAAATTTCAAACCTCGTATAATTACCCTCCCTCGATTAATTACCCCCTAAAGTGGAAGGTCAAAGCAATAACTACCCAGGGTAGTTATTAAAGGACATTTACTTTATTTAAAAATTAATTTTAAAATAATTTCTTTTAAAAAAAGAATATTCAAATGAAAGAAATGTAAAAGAGGATGAGGAAGTAGAAGAATCATCAGAAAAAACAAATAATAATAATAATAAAGACGATGAAGATCATGAGGCAATAATTCATGGAAAAAAGAAAACGAATGGAAATATTTTAAATAAAAAATTAATTGCTATTAAATAAAAATTAATTTATTTATACATAATTATTTATTTATTTTATTTATTTAAAATTTAAATAAAAAATTCATTTTATTTTAACTTTTAAATAGGATATACATATTTTTTAAATTCAATTAATGTCAGTTAGCTCTACCAACTTTTCAGTCTTTTTTGCCATACTTATAATTAGGGTGTTTTAAAATATGCACGAAAAATCCAAAAATATGCGCATGTATATGCACCGAAAAAGCCCTTAAATATGCACTAAAATAAGCAAACTTTCCCAAATTGCACTAAAGTCCGTTTCATAATTATACAGCAAGATTTCAATTCAGTTTTTCTTTACTATAAGTGATCCAAAAATTCTACAAAAATTCCTGTGAACCTTTCCATCAATATCGAGTAGAAATGAAAAAAGAACGAAGTCTGTAACTGCTTTCTTCATTGAGATAATCCCGAAATGGCGGGAAACGGGGGTAAAGTACATTAAAAAATATTTTAACCCCTTAGGGGTTGTAATATACACCCCCCTTAGGGGTTGAATAGACAATTTATTTTCAGGTTTCGATATTTTTCGATTTTTATTTTTCGGTTTCGATATTTTCGATATTTATCGAAAAAATATCGACCGAGCCCTCCGTCTGGGCTCTGTTACGACCGGAGGTGTCCGAGGTTTGACTGATGTTGACGTGCACAAGAACAACAATTTATCCGGCGTAGAAATAAACAATGTAGACGAAGGTGGAAAGGGCTTGGACAGACGAAGGAGATCAGTGACTAGCCCCGCTAGTATGATCCAACTAGACTGACGCTTTCACTGGCTTTTATACTATAGCGATACCACTACACAACACCTCCCCCCTTGAAAAAAAGGTTCGGCTTCACTTAAAGCCGAAGCTTTACAATTGTTGTGATAATATCACTATAGTCTTTTAGACTATTATACAATCTTTAAAGCCAGAGCGTCTGTCTCTCACTAACAAACACTCCTTTTCAACAAAATACAAAGATGTGGGATGACAAAAAAAGCAAAGGGACAAAACAACCAATTAAATTTTACAATACATAATTTATAGAATCACAAATTTGTCATCTTTGTCCACATCCTTTTTTTTCTTTGGCGGCAGTCATTGTTGTAACAGTGCTTTCGTTGTTGTTTACAGCAAGCTCAAAGGAACAAAACAGGGCAAACGCACGTCCTTGAATGACACTTGTTTGATCTTTTTCACTGCTTGTCCATAAGCTCACTTAATGTTTCATTGCAGGCTCAGAGGATCACTTTTTTTTATCTTGTCACTGCTCGTGTGTTGACTAATACTTGTTTATTGCAGGCTCAGAGGATCACTCTTTTGAATCTTGGCACTGCTTGACTTTTTCATTGCAGGCTCAGAGGATCTACTTACGATCTTGGCACTGCTTAAGCATAATTTATGCTTTACTGAATTTCAATGAACTCAACTCCACAACACTAACATTTCTGCTAGTGTGCAGTTCGGTGCCGTTTTTCTGTGTACTTTTAGGATGGCTCGTGGTTGAATACTTTACTTGAATACTACTACTAATTAACCACTCGAAGGATGTCTGATACATCCTGCCTCTTTCAAAGACTAGATACCGCAACACTTCACTGAACATACACTATGTGTAGTCTGGGTGATTCATTGACCAGGCTTCTTGGTCTTTGACCTCAGCCGAATTACTTTTGGGCTTACGCTTTCTTTTTGCTGCCATTTTGACTTGACTTTTACTTTGGGCTTACGCTTTCACTGGCTGCCAAGTTTTGACTTTTTCTTTTTATGGCCAAATTTTACTTTTTTCAATTTTAATTTTCAATTTCTGGACTTACATTTTCTTGAATGCCAGATAGACTTGATTTAGACTTCGATCGGCTTGTGCACTCAGGACCACTAGGCTTTTTTTTGCCTCAAACTAGGTTTTTATTAACCTTAAACTTTAGACCACTGGTACTCGTACTGAGTCCTTTTTTAGGTCTGACTAACAGGTCCACTGCACTGATCTTCGTTTCTCGCCGATCACTACACTACGACGTCAGTCCACACTCCTCTTTCACTAATTGCTTATAGCAATCCACTACACTTCGCCTCATTACACTAATGCCACTCGTCTCCACTGTAGCTGTTGTCGATCTGTAGACGCTGCAGTAGACGTTCTGTAGACGAGCTGGAACCGTAGTCGACCGCGCCATTGTTACGACCATCCTGTCGACCGCGCCATTGTTACGACCGGAGGTGTCCGAGGTTTGACTGATGTTGACGTGCACAAGAACAACAATTTATCCGGCGTAGAAATAAACAATGTAGACGAAGGTGGAAAGGGCTTGGACAGACGAAGGAGATCAGTGACTAGCCCCGCTAGTATGATCCAACTAGACTGACGCTTTCACTGGCTTTTATACTATAGCGATACCACTACACAACAGGCTCTACTTCAAATATCAATATTTTAAGTAAAAATTATAATTTATTCTTTAAAACTGCAATTTAAGAGCACTTCTAAAAGATTTTACGGACTTTTAATCTATGAAAAAAAATTTTTTTTGAAAAAAAATTTTTGAAAAATTTTTTTCAAAAAATTTTCTTGAAAAATTTTAGAAAATTTTCTTAATGCCGTGCTTACATAAAAAGCGTCTTGCGTTTTGCGGAAGAAAATAACATTGAAAAGAAGGAGAGACAAAATCGCGTCTCTTTATTTTCAATGCTATTTTCTTCCGCAATTCTCAAGACGTTTTTTTATGTAAGCAAGGCATAAGCCAGACAAATAATATTTTAAAAAATTGTAAAGAAAAATGATCAAAATATGCACAAAATTTTAAAAAATATGCAAAAATTGCCTAAATATGCACAAAATTCCGAAATATGCAAAAATATGCTATAGGAACCGGGTCCCTAATTTTCATACCGACGTAAAAACACCATTTTCAGCTCATAGCATATCCGCATACAAAATATGCATTTGCATGTTTTGAAACACCCTACTTATAATTAATAATTCATTCAAAATAATTCGACATGCTTAATTCTTACAAGATATAATCATTTGTTTTAATCCTTTACATGGTTAAAACGAAGTTTTATTAGGTTTTAAAATTAAAATATTTACTAAAAAAATTTTTATATGGCTAAAATTAAGTAAATAAATAAATAAATGTTTTTGTTTCCTTTCATTAATTTTATTTTGACTAATTCGAAGGTATTGACAAGAAAAAAGAGAAAAAAAGATTACTATTATGTAAATGTTTCCAAAATAATTATTTAATTTATTGAGGCATAAAAAATAAGCGAAAAGAGAAAAATATTTAAAAAAAAACTTGTTATAAATAATTTTAATTTTAATTAAATATTTATTTTTAATATTATGATGAGATTTAAAAATCTTTTTAAGAAAAAGAGAAAAAAGAATTAATCCTAAAAAAATATTTTCTAGGCAAAAACTCTTTTTAATAAAGGATTAAAGATAATTTGTGTAAAAGTAAAATTTGGATTTGTTACCTAATTAGGGGGCTTTTACCTAATACTAATTTATTTAGTTAATGTGTGTTAACATATAAAACAAATTACTTTCTAATTTCTCTTCATATTTATTACATTATATATTTAATAAATAAATGTATTATTTTAAATATTTATTATTTTTATATTTATTTTTAAATTTATATGGAATTTCTAAACAGAAAAATTATACAGGTTTGATCTTGTAAAAATAAATAGAAAAATCTTAAAAATTTAACTAGAATTATTAATAGCCTTTTCTTGTGTTATATAAAATAAAGAATCTATTTACCTATTTCCTTAAATCTTTAAATTATTTCAGAAATTAAAAATGCCAAATTTCTCTACTACATTTTTAACTCGACCGATCAAATAATTAAAAGAAATAAGAGAGTTGGCCTTCCTTTTGTTCCTCTTTTATTATTTCCTCCAGCTCCATCTGGGGGGCCAGCGGCTGCATCATCTGCATCAGCCGCGGCAGCATCGGCGGCCGCGGCAGCTACAAATTTGTAAGCAAATATTAATAAATTAAAAAATATTAGAATAACCTGAAATCCAAATTGTAAAATTTTATTAAGTAACTTCCAACCAGTACAACCTCAACAATTTGAGCAATTCAACCAGCAATCGTTTCAAGAACAATTTTTACCAGAGCCCCAGCCAGAATTTGAACAACAACCACAACAATTTCAGTCTGAATCACAATCTCAATTCCAATCACAATCACAGTCCCAATCGCAATCTCAGTCCCAGCCTCAATCCCAGTCACAATCTCAGTCTCAATCACAGTCTCAGTCTCAGTCACAATCGCAGTCCCAGTCGCAATCCCAGTCGCAGTCTCAATCCCAATCTCAGTCAGAAGCACAGTCACAGTCGTCATCGGCCGGAGAATCACCTTCAGACTTCAATCCTTCTGACTATCAATCTCCTTACGAAGAGCCACTTCCATATCCGCCTGAAGAACAGCCATTCGGTTATATTTATTGAATATAAAGAGAAGTTTTCTTCATTTTCAGAACCACCATTTCTCGCGCAAGAACAACAAGTTCCACCGCCAGTCCAACCTCCCCCATCCCAACAAGCTCCACCACCAGTCCAACCTCCTTCAGCTCAACAAACTCCTGCTCAATCTTCTTCGCCTCCTCCACAAACATCAATGCCTCTACCAACAACAACAGCACAGACTTCAACAAGAACACAATCACCAGAATTTGGAAATATTCGTTATCCCCTTCCAGAATGTTATACTAATGATGATAAAATGATGTGTTGTAATTCTAAGGTTAAGTTTATTATTTTATAATTATTATTATTAATTGTTCTAGTTGGAAGATGTGATGAGAGATGCTTATAAAGAATTGCTTCAAGAAAAGGGAGAGGATATATTTCATAGGTAAATAATGAATTTAATTGGATATAATTAAATATTTTTAGAAGTAATCTTCAAAAAATAACAAATAGAGTTCAAGCTTTGACTGAAGCAAAATTTAATACAACATTTGAAGTAATTACTGCTATTAGCGATTTTGCTAGTAAAAGTCATTTTTGGAGTAACCATATTTGTAAAATACACAGAGATGGACGGTAATAATTAATTAATTTTAATTAGATATATTTAAATTTCTAGATATATTTTGGTTTATGCAACTCCAAAACATGGAAGGGTACATTATAAAATTGGTGGAGAAAAGGAGAAAGAAGGTATTTAAATTATTTAAAAATTAAAAAAAATGTTTTTTCTAAGATGTTTGTCTAAAAAAAGAAAAAACTTCCAAAGAAGAAGGATATAATAATTTAGTAGAGCCTTCTCCCCTTTATTCTACCCCTTCAATTTCTCCAGTAAGTTATGAAATACATTCGGTAAATGAAGATATTTATGGTGGAGGGGGGAAAGAAATATTAAATAATTTTTCGACAACTTTTGGATATACTAATTTTGAAAGAACATCAACAGAGGGTTATTCACCTTCAATTTCTCCATTAAATTATAAATTTTCTACAAAAACAATAAAAACAGAAGAAGAAGAGGAATTAATTACTACAACTACTTCCTCCTCATATAAAATAAAAAATCAAAAAATTAAAGAAGGATTTATAGTTAACCCAGTTAAACACAGTAATACACTTACAAAATCTGTCAGTGAAGGTAAAAGAATATATATTATTTAAAATTTTAATTAAAAATTAAAGAAGCTGAATCTGAAGAAAGCAAAGAAGAGGAAAAAGAAGAGGGAGAAAGTAAAGAAGAAGAAAAAGAAGAATCATTAGAACAAAAAAATAATTTAAGTGAGGAAGAAAGTAATATAGATGAAGATCATGAGGCAGAAATTCAAGGAAATAAGAAAAATAATGGAAATAATAATAGTAGTAGTGCTTTAAATATGACAAGTGTTTTTAGAAAAAGGCAACATTAAATTATTATATTTTAATGTTTAATTTCTTTTAATTTATTAAAATTTTTGAGAAAATAATTTTTAAATAAAAAAGAGAGAAAAAAATAATTAAAAAAATGACTAGAAAAAAAAATAAAAATAAATACCAATTAAAAATTAATTTTCCATTAATTAATTTTCCTCATTATTCTTTTTAAATTTTTTAATTAATAAATCTGATCTATCACAACTATTATCCCACCTATAAATTTAAAATTAAATAATATTTAAATTTATTTTTTAACCATTCATTAACGGGGGCTGGAAGTGTAATTGTTGGGCGTGGCTGCATTTGTGTTAATTTACAAATTTGGCAAACACCAAAAAGTTTTTCTGCTCTAGGATCAGTATCTCCATTTAATTTAATTGATACATAATCATATCTCCACAATAAATATTTCCTTTAAATTAAAAAAATTGTTAACTAATTTTCCCTTCTTCACTTATATTTGAAAAAATTTTAAATTTAAACTAGGGATGTGTCGGGGTACGGGGTTTTCGAATTGTTTCGGGAACGGGGTACGGGGTGCAACTCTGATTTAAATTAAACACATACATATATTCGTGTGGTGTATTAATCAAAGTTTTTAAATGATGTGTAAATTCTCTAATACTTTTATAATCATCAACAGCAATAAAAGAGAAAGGAGGAAGTAAATGTTGAACTAAACTTCTTTTCAAAACAATAGGAACAGAAAAAGTACTCAATCCTTGATCCCAGATTTTTTCAGTTAAATAATCTTTACATATACTATTCTCTGCAGCAAAATAAAACCAATAACTTTAAAAAGAAAAATATATTTTTATTAAATGGAATAATTAATTTTTAAATAATTAATAGAATATTTATTAAATTATAATGTAAAAGCAAAAATTTAATCCAAAATTAATTTTAAAAAAAATTTATCTTTAAAATAATTATAAAATCACCCAAATGTTTTTAGCAATTTTTAAAATATTTTTTAATAATAAAAAAACAAAAATAAAAATATTTACTCAGTATTCAACATTTGCACACATTTTAACCCAACTCCTTTAGAGCATTGTAAAGTCCCACAACTACCATAAATGTCTACATTAATATATTTCTAAATTAAAAGAAAAATAAATATTTTTTGATTAAACAAAATATTATTTTGTTTTGTCTAATTTTCTCTACTTATCCCGAATTTATTTCAAAAATATCAGAATTACCTAGAGACATTCGAAACACCCAATATTTACAAGGAAACCATAAAAAATCAAAGAAAGTTTTAGGGTCAAGTCTTTGTTTTGATTCTTCGAATTTCACAGTCTCGGAGAAACCTCTAGAATTACCTGCATTTCTTTAGCAATCCATTCTCTTTTGCTATGAGTTGAACAATGACTAACGAACCTTAAAAGAAATAATAATTTCTATAAATTTTAACTTTTTGCTGATTTAAATTTTAATTTTTTTGCATTGCTTTTATTTGTATTTTTTACTACTGTAAACGCTTCAAATAAATAAATTTTAATTAATTACCAAGCTACATCTTTTCTCTTTTTAGCAATTAATTCATTTATTTGTTCATTTAATTTATTTTTATTTGGTTTTGATTCGGATGCCAATAATGCTGCAAAACCTGAAAATAAAATATTTTTAAATAAAATAATCAAACTTTTACCATAAGGTGAAGCTCCAGGTGTGTCCATTCTAAATCCAAAACTCATATTAAAGAAAGCAGATTTTGAATTAATAGACATATGGATAGGTGATTCCTTTAATTATTTTTATTTAAAAAAATTTATAATTCTTTTAATTTTAATTTGGAAGAATATTTTCTTTTAAAATTACTTACAAAATTCAAATTATTTAGTAATATTAAGGAGTAAACGCAGATTTTTTACAGAGTATTTAAAAAATTAAAGTACTTGGCTATAAAAAACAAAATATTGTCCAGGCCTCCTCTCAACATTTGTATCAACATAATTAAAAATAACGGCACTTGCTGTAGCCAACATTGAACGATTATCCGTTGTTTTACAATTCCATTCGGGACATAAAATATTTTAAAAAAAATTTAAATAAATGCTCACGAACAGCCACGAATTATTGAATCATCAAATCCTCCACCCCACATTAATATTAAAGATTGACCTGACTTTAAATTGAATTTAATCTTTTAATAACACAATATTCATTTAATTTATTAAAAGTACTTAAAATTAAATTCCTTTCCAAAACAATACTTCCCCCCCCCCCCTCTCTTTGAAAAGAGAAAAATAGGAAGAATAACCGAATAGAAAAATTCTCAATTTACCTTTAGGCTTTTTATCAGAAAGAATTGCACGTTCTTCTAAAGAAGGGCTACCTTCTGGTAAAATTAATTTAACAATAATTACTTCTTTTCCATTATTATCGTTTATTTTGTATTTAAATTGTGAATTATTTTGAAAATAATTAAATGTTGAAAGAAGAAAAGGAAAACTCTAAAAAAAAGGAAGAAGGAATTTTAATTTAAATTAGGGTAGCACCCAATCCACCAGAACCCCGACCCGATCCCGAAGGCTCTCCCCGGCAAACCCGACACTTCCGCCCCCGAAGGCTCGGGGTGCCACCCTAATTTAAATATAAATTTCTAAAATTATTTATCTAAAAACACTTACCATTTGTTTAATTAAGAAGAAAATAATATATAAAGAATATATTAAAAAAGAAGTAATTACAATAAAATAATAGCAAACTCTATATTTTGTTCGGAAAATACAAAAAGGATGATAACGCATTTTTTAAAATTATTCTATAAATTAAATAGAATTAATTTTTCGAAATCAGAATTTAAAAAAAAAAGAATTTTATTTATTTAAAAGTTTTAAGTAAAAGTCAGGC
Source organism: Meloidogyne incognita (assembly GCA_036172945.1). Classification (NCBI taxonomy): domain Eukaryota; kingdom Metazoa; phylum Nematoda; class Chromadorea; order Rhabditida; family Meloidogynidae; genus Meloidogyne; species Meloidogyne incognita. The sequence continues at coordinate 2,957,491 of JARQAC010000025.1, forward strand.
CAATTTTTAATAATTGCTTTTGACACAAAATAAATTGTTTTTTTTTCATTTTATTTGGAAGGTATGTAGGTGGAGGAGGACATAGTTAAAGAGAAGATGGCACATAAGAAAGACATTTTTTGAATGAAAAGTGCATGAATCAACTAAAGAAAAAAATAAAAAAATCTTTTAAATATTTTTGCTTTTAAATGATTTTATGTACGTATAAAATATTTTCAATTTAAATTACAAAAATTTGAAAAAAATAAAGAATAAAAAGATAAAATACTTGAAATAAAATTGAAAAAATAATTCTATTTATTAATCACTTTTTAAATATAATTTGCATAAAAACAATAAAATAAATAAATTCTAATATAAAAAATTATTCAAAATTTATATGTAAATACTATAAAAAATATTAAATAAAAAAATTCAATTCTGTCAATCATTTTCCTCAAAATTCACCCTTTGTTATATAGATAGCATTAAACCAAGTTTTTATAGCTTTAATTTTACGTGGCAAAATTCTAAAAGATAAAAGCCACAAGAATCGATGAATACAAGAATTCATATAAGCATTTAGCAACATATAATATACCCAAAATTAAATTATTCCTTTTATTTACTCAGCTTCGACCATCCCTCAAAAATCTTCATTTTTTGTTTTAATAATTAAATTAATTCTAACTATATTTAATTAAAATTATTTTAATTTTTTAAGTTAAAATATTTAAAAGTATTCCGCACAAAAACTAAATTAATATGTATATTGTTTTACATAAAATTGCAATAAATGCACATAAATAATATTGAGGTTTTTATTTTTTTATTAGTTATATTCCATTCAGTTTTATCAATCAAATAAGATTTCCAAGTTCATCTTGACCAGCCAATTCATTTAATAAGCGCTGCGCCACGTTTTCTACCGGTTCCAACGTACGCGGAGTTATAGACGAAGGATGACCGTTCTCATAACCTGCAATAATTTAGCTATTGAGCATTTTAATAGAAAGTTTCTACCTCCAATATCCTTCAAGTCACGAACTAATTCCGAACATTTGTTGACCATTTTCCGGCCTAAATAATCATATTTTAAAAATTATAGTCAGATTTTTCGGTAATTATACTTTATGCTAGACCCTTATTTGGTTATGTAACAATTATAGCAATGGCCCGTCGATTGAATTGAATGGATTTTGAACAGAATATATTTTAGTCAGTATAGTGCATATTAGGTTCTTAAATCTAACCAAGACAGAATTTTCAAACAAGTAATCTATCATCGTACATATACTTCGACTCATAGTTACATTAAATATAAAAGGATGTTGCATAAAGGATAAATACCGAATTTTCTATAAAAATTTTAAAATTCACTAACTTAGTGCAGCATGTAATTTACGTTTATGTGCTTCAAGTGTGCCTTCCAGACGTTTCCAATTAGTGTAGTATTCATCCCGTTGCGCAGCCAATTTTGTCGTTTCACCCAATGCCTCTTGAAGACCATCATGAAAATCTTTACGTTGCTTACGCATTTGTTCTTCATATTTTTCAAATTTAGCCAAATGAGCGGCTTTCAATTCAGCAATAACTTCTTTCTTTTTGGTTTCCTGACAAGTAAAATATAATAAAATTATTAACACCCATTTCTCGTCCCATAAAAGCGGAGTTGAGCACAGGGGAATCAGTTCTTTAAATTTAGGTTATTCCTACTCTAATTTATTTTACAAAATTTAAGGGCTCGAATTGCCTGTGTAGCCTTATATTAGCTTAGGGCTATACGAAAGAGTCAGTTTAAGAATCGGAGACTTAAAATTTTTTGCATTCGAATATTTTTGATTCAAAATATTCTTCAATTAATTCTCACCAATAATTTCTTCATGTCATGATCCTTTTCTTCCAAAAGACTATTAAATTTGCGTCGGGTTTTGACAAGCTCTTGACCTCGTTGGTCGCGATCCTCCTCAAGCGATTCAATAAGTGCTTCACGCTCACGCGAATCGGCCACCATTTGACGCTCTCTTTCACGAAGAGTTTCAATAATCCCATCTCTTTCAGCTAATTGAGCTGACAAAGCTAATGATTAAAGGAAAATTAAAAAATTCAAAAAATATTAGTTAAAGTAACTATCTCGGTCATTTAACAAACGATCGCGTTCCAATGCTAAATTGTTTTTGTCAGCTTGTAATTTATTTAAATTCTGAGTAAGTGAAGTTGATCCCTTAATAAAAATATTAACAAACTATTTGTAGTTAAAAACCTGATTGAGAGAAGTAATTTGTTCTCCAAGTCGAGCAATTGTCTGTTCATGTTGTTCGCATTGACTTCTATAACGACTCAAAGCCAGAGTTAACGAATCGACGCGTGCATTCGCAGATTTTAAGTTTGATGTACGACGCCGTTCAGCATCCACAAATTGTCGAAGTGTTCGAATAGCTTCGTCTGCCATCTATTAAAATTTTAAAGAAAGAATTTAAAAGATTCTAACCTCCTTATTAAGCCTCATTTGTTCGGAACAAACAGTTTCGGCAGTCGTTACACGCGTTTCTAATGCATCCAATCGATGAGCTTGTTGTTTATTACGTCGCTCCAATTCTTTATAGCGCATCAAATAAGACTCGGCCAATTGACGAATGACAGATGGATCGTTCGACTAAATTAAAGTTTTTAAAAATATAGAGAAAAAAATTTAATCCAAATATTTGGATTCAACAGAAGTTAGAGAAACAATAAAAGATAAAAATCTAACTCGAAGTCTATTTCGTTCAGCCTCGATATCCGCTCGCGGCAAAGCAAAATCTGTGGTGAGTTCAGATTGAGGAATTATGATATCATTCAAATGGCACAAACGAGTATGGACTTGAGCTACATATTGCTCCAATTGGGTAATAGTTCTGTTAAATTAATTTTTAAAATTCAAAAAAAAATTAAGAAACCTTGGAATGTTTTGAACGATAGGATCATCATCCTCTTGAGTGTGCTGATCGGAATTAGGCGCAGGAAACATCCTTTATTGCTAAAAAATAAATTATTTAAATTACATAAATCAAAATAATTTAAAGTAGAAAAATCAATAATAAAAAAATGTTTAGAAAATATTTAAAAAAAATAATTTGATATTTCCATTTATTTTGGGAATAAATGAAAGAATTATTAGTTAGGAGAAAACAAAGAAAGTAAAAAAATAACAATGTGTAATAGATTTGTGAAGCATTTTAGAAAAAAAAATATTTTTTAATAGAGAAGAAAAACCCCCAAGAGAAAAAATTTAAAAACTCAAAACACAAAAACTAAAAAAATTGAAGCTTTACTTAACCGGGGCGCACGGGTAGGGGACGATTCAGTCTCGCCGATTCAGTCTCGCCGATTCAGTATCCGCCGATTCAGTATATGGTCATAACTTTCCTAATATTCGACCGATTCGAATAATTCTCATATCATTCGAAAGGTCTCGAGATTCGACATCTTTTTCATAATTGGCCCGATCTGATCTGATGATCACAAAAAAAGTTACAGCGTGAAAACCGATTTTTTATGCCTGTGACGTCGTTTATCAGTGATAACTTTTTGTAGAGTGATCAGATCAGGGCAGTCCAATTATGAAAAAGATGCAGCACCCCGAGACCTATCAGATCATATATAATAATTCCTACAATATTGATCGAGCAAAAAGTTATGGCCAAACAGCCCAAATACTGAATCGGCCAATACTGAATCGGCGAGACTGAATCGGCGAGACTGAATCGGCGAGACTGAATCGTCCTTAACCGGGGCGCACAGTGGTCGGTAAAGCCCGTTTCAGAATAGCCGTTTCAGAATCGCCGTTTCAGTCCCGCCGTTTCAGTCTCGCCGTTTCAGTCTACGGCCGTTTCAGTCTCGCCGTTTCAGAATAGCCGGTTCAGTCTACGTCCAAAAGGGGATGTTTCAGAATACGCATATTTTCGGGCTAGAAAATCTTTTTTCTTGTAGATTTTTTCGTTTTTCTTACTTTCTACGATCTAAAGAACATCTTAAAAGCTAGCCGAGTCTTTCTATTTGCTGAATAAATTTGATTTGGTGATTAAGACAAAAAATTTTAATTAAAAAAATGAGTTAAATAAACAAAAATTTATCAAAAAAATAAATAAAAATAAATGTCTACATTTCACTTATTAGATTTGTGGCCCTAAAGAGGGCCGTTTGGGTTAAGTTGTTCGGATCTGTGCCTAAGTTTGACTTAGCTGGTGAAACTAAAATTGAGAAAATAAAAGTTTTTCAAAAAGCCAAAAAACTAAAAAATAAACCATAATTCTGTAGTAGAAATCTCGCCATTCAACGTAGAATTCTCGTCATCTGGAGTTTTTAAGAAAATTGAAGAAATTTAAAAATTTTTAAAGATTAAAAAAAATTCTATATTTTCCATAAAAATTATTTTTTCCTTTACTAATTGTTGTTGTTTATTGCTAATTGTTGTGGTAGATCACTTAAAGAACAAAGAAAATGTTTATACGAAAAAAATAAACCAATTCCTTTCCGAAATTTCAAGTTTTGGGGTAATTTATCTACGTATTCTGAAACGTCCCCTTTTGGACGTAGACTGAACCGGCTATTCTGAAACGGCGAGACTGAAACGGCCGTAGACTGAAACGGCGAGACTGAAACGGCGATTCTGAAACGGCTATTCTGAAACGTCCCCTACCCCACAGTGGTTACAAATGGACATAGCGGAAATTGGGGTACAGCCCGATTAGTCGCGGGCCGATTAGTCGCGACCGATTAGTCGCGACCGATTAGTCGCCGGCCGATTAGTCGCGCGGCCGATTAGTCGCCGGCCGATTAGTCGCCAAGCTTTTTAATTAAATATCGAACAAAATGCTCCTCCAAATCCTAAAAATTGATCGATTCTGATAATCCTGGACTAGGGTTGCCGGTTTCAAACGAACCAAAACGAAAAACCGAAAATTTTCGGTTCGGTTTTTCGGTTTCGGTATACCGAAAGTTTCGTTTCGGTTTGTCGGTTCTGTTAACCGAAGAATTTGGTAAACCGACAACCCTATATCTGATTCACAGACATTATGAATCAGAGCCTGGAGTTTTCGAGCAGTTTCTTTTAGCAAACAGTGGATAAGGAGACCATATTCTGGTCTTTGGTCGTGAAACTTTTCAAGGTTTTTTAATTTTGGAAAATTTTTATTTGGAAATTTTTTTTGGAAATTTTCTTTTTTGGAAAATTTTTGTTTTGAATTTCAGAATGGTCCCATTTGATGGTCGATGGGACCATTCTAATTAGTTATAATCAGAATATTTAATTAAAAAGCTTGGCGACTAATCGGCCGGCGACTAATCGGCCGCGCGACTAATCGGCCGGCGACTAATCGGTCGCGACTAATCGGTCGCGACTAATCGGCCCGCGACTAATCGGGCGTGTCCCCGGAAATTGTGTAGTCTCTCGTTTTCCTCTCTTTCATTTTCTTACTCTCTCGTTTTTAGCATTACTCTCGTTTCTATTTTACGTTGCCGACTTTGAAATCCAATATCTCGGCTTAAAAACTTGAGTTTTAAAATCGGTGTCGCTATTTTGTGTAAAACTCTTTAATAAAAATTTAGGGAAAAAATTGAAATTTTTTTGCCATTTTTTAAAAAGTTGAAAGGATTTTACTGAATATTATTAAAATGCCTAGAGAATCCAATATTTTCGCCAATTAAGCAAACAAGGTCATGACGCAAAAAGAAACAAGAAAGAAGTAGGAGTTGAAAAGGCAAAAAAAGCTGTAGAAGGAAGAAACTTGAGATCAGGTTTGAAGTGTTTTTAATAGTTTTTAATTTTCTTTTATTAAGAAGCAGCCAAACGACCGTCTTCTCCTCAACCAACAACTAAAGAAGCTGAAACACAAACAGAAATTCAAACACGAACCAAGACCGTAGGTACACAAACAACAATTCTAGCAAAAGATGCTTCAACTCAAACAATTCCAGGTTTCTTTTTAGTTTTAGTACAATTTCATTTATAATTTTCGATTTAAATGATGTCTCAATCCAGTGTGATCTGGGTAATTTAGCTGAATTGTCTTTAAAATGTCAACTAATGCAACAACAAAATCAGAAACTTGAGCAAGAGAAAAGAAAACTGCTTTCAAAAACAAATAGTATTGCAGCAGCAACACCTCGGAAACCTTTCAATGAGTTAAGTGCACGTCAAGCTCGACGACGAGAGAAGCAAGAGATGAAACTGCTGCAAGAAAGAAGTCCGAGTCTTTTATCTCCGGTGCCATTAAGGAAGTTAACTCCAGGTGAGGATCTAAAAATAACACTTGAAGTAGGACTTTCATGGAAGCAGAGAGAAAGGTTGAAATCAGCATTAGACAAAAGGCTTGTTAACTGTTTTTGTGGAACAAGAGCAATATTAAAGATAAAAGCAGAAGAAACAAAAGTGGCAATTTTCAAAAGAAGGGGGGCATCTATTTACTTGTCGAATATTAAAGAAGTATTAGTCAGACGAGTTGAGAGGCTGTTTCTGAAGGGTAATAATATTAATAATTAGATATCATTTGTTTTTGTATTTAGGCACTTTAACTATGAGCAATCATAAAATCAACTTCTTCGATTATTTCTTCGATTATTTTCAAAACAGATAAGTGCAAAAGAGCTTAGCGACGATGGATTGACCACGTTGAGCTATGCCTGTGAAATGGTTGTCAAAATTTTGCATGTAATTCTTAATTATATATCTTAAAAATTTCCTCATTTTTAGAGTTTTCTCGGCAAAACAACTCCGAAGGCACATTGGTTGCTTCATTGTGTGATTTTTGCGAAGGAACAACGATGGCTTGGTTTATTAAGTGACCAGTGTCTGGAGTCTTTGCACTCCAAGTTCAACCTTCTGGTATTTTATATTATTTTTCAATAAAAATTCATAAATTAAGATGAATCGCTTCAAACATACTGGAGACCAGATGACAGCGTTGGAGGGAATGCTCAAACATCAACTGCTTTGGAATTTTATTCATGATGAGGGCCTCGATGAAGGACAACTCTTAGAAGAGGATCAAGAGGAAAAAGAAAATTTTAGCCCTTAGATTTGAAAATTTAGCTTTTTCTTTAATATTTTTAATATTATTATTTTTTATAAAATTTATACACACTTAAAATCTCAATTTTAATCATAATTGGTTTGTTTCCAATCATTTTTAATCGAATTTGACTAGTGGGGTTCGAACCTTCATCTCTGGGAAAAATACGGGAGAACTGGCTTACCGTTGCTTAACTTACCAGATGGCCACCTTAGAGCACAAGTATTTTTCTTCTGACGCTATGTCCTCTTTTTCAACTGAGTGTAACCACTGTGGGGGGCGGGGGACACATCAGTCCCGCCATTTCAGTCCCGCCGTTTCAGTCCCGCCATTTCAGTCCTGCCATTTCAGTCCCGTGCCATTTCAGTCCCAGCCGTTTCAGTCCCCCCTATATGGGGGCATTTCAGTCCCCAATGATTTCTATTGTTTATTTTTTTGTTTTAAACATTTTCTAAGTTCTTTAAGTGGTCTACCACAACAATTAGCAATAACCAACCACAACAATTAGCAATAACCAACAACAATTAGTTGTCAATTTTAAAGTAAAAATTGATTGAAAAAATATTAATAAACAAATTGATATTCAACAAATTTATTTAACTTAAAGAAAATTTAACAATTTTCTTTTCTTTAACAAGTTGTCTTTAAATTTAACAATTTTTTAACAAGGGAGAAAAAGTATGCTGATGGGGTTTTTATTCTTAATTTTGAAGTAAAAATGTTTTGACTGGTAGTAAAAACAGGGTTTTTGCAATTTTATATATAAGCCGAAAAAAGGGGTGGGAAAGATGAGCAAAAACATAAAGGTCGTATTTCAAATTTTATGTGGACAACGGTGAGACAGATCTGGGAGTTGGCCATTAAATTAGCATTTTGTATTTTTTATAAAAAGAGGGCCAAAGAATGGTTTGGGCTTTTGGGGAGTTTATGTGGGTAATTCACATCGGTGATGTGACACTGGGGGAGGAGGGCAAAAAATTAAATTATATCCTTTAAAAAAAGGGGGAATCATTTTTCAATATATGCGTAAGGAACAGTTGGATATAATGCCTCTATCATTCTTGTTTCTGGTGCCGGTGTTGAACCAAATTGAAGAGTAGGCGGCGGGCCAAATGGAAATTTGATGTCGCACAGACGAATTGGCGGTCCGATTGGTAAGTGATTAATTTGCCCATTAGCCGCGATGCTCACACGAGAAAAGATGGAAGGGCGACGATTATATGAAAAACGGTTGAATTTAAAATTTTTATATTTTTTAACGACCTTTTTCGGTTCGGCAATTGGCAAAGGAGCAGGTGCAGCCACAAATAATTCTTCTTGTGTTGTTTTATTTGAGGACACCTCAGCAACCATATTTTTAGGAAGACAAGTATTAGTTGTTGAAGGATTTAAATTTGGGGTTTGGGGTTCATTATTACTTATTTTGTTGTTAGGCAAGGATGATTCGATAGTGGGTTGATTTTCCATGGTATTGGGTATAATAGGTGTATTTTTAATTGAAATCTGGTTTATATTTAAATGTGACAGAATTATAGAAATGGATGGACGCGATTTCTTTTCCGATTTCGGCATTGTTATCTTAATAAGTAATATTAACCGCGTATGGGAGGTGCGGTTCTTTGGACTATTTCGTCCAACGTGTTTTGTATAGTTTGTATTTCTCTCATTTCTAAGGGTGGGTTACGAGTGAGATTAGGTGGGTAAAAATGTTGGTAAATTTTAAGGGCCATTTTAAAAATTATGAGAAGGGCTATGAGTGAAGTCGTTCCCAAAATTGTAATAAATATTGAAGAAAATTCTGGCTCTTCTGCTATGTATTTTGCAATAGAGTCAAGCCCTAGATAAAGAGCCGTTGTACTTAAAATTGGGAGGGATGATTTAGCTATGGGTTTAGCAATTTTTCGGACAAATTGTCGGGATTTCGGTTTAGTTTCAGCGGGTACTAGCATCAAAAATAAGCAAAGGATTACCAACATAGTGGGAGGTGGCATCCAAGTGGAATGGATATTTTTCTTTCCTTTAATAAAATTATGAAGGATTCGGATTATAATGGCTATGATAATTAAGGATATTCCAATTAAGATTGAATCCATTAAAAAATAGGATGTTTCTTTTTGTTGGACAAGGGTAAAGTTAAAGGAAAATAATTCTAATGACAGAATGCTACCCATCAAGAAATGATTTAATTTTTTAATTTAAATTTGTAAAATAGGATTTATTTAAAATTTTATTTATAAATTGTATGTGGGAGGATATGGGTTAAAGATGATTTTTTTTTAAATAAATTTGAATGAACGGGTTAAAATGTGTATTTGTTTTGAACGAAAAAAGGGGGTGGGAGGTGAATTTACACATTTTATTTTCATTTCCTTTCAATCCGCCTGCTTCTCAATTGTATGTAATTTTTTGTTGGGGAAGGGAGAGGAACATTTGCATTTTTGGCCGGTTGGGAAGAATGGGAATTTTTATTGGTTGTTCCTCTTTCATCGCGCTTTGTGTTTTGGGGAGTTTGCTCTTTCTCATTTTCCATTTCCGACAGGCTGTCAGAAAAGTCCTTTTGATTTGAATTAAATGGTTGTAATTCGAGGGGGTAAATGTGAGAAATTGAACGGGTTGTTTGTCGGCCTGAGTGGATTAGTTTTAATGAAACAGTGTCTGGTATTCCTTTTGTATTTTGGAATATGTCAGTGACACGGGCCGTTGGCCAAAGGGAGCGCGGGGTGTTGGAATCAAAAAGGAGTACAAATTCTCCCTCCTTCGGCCAACGATCATTCGAAGTGGATAATTTTTTGTATTGTTCTCTTAGAGAGAGCAGGTATTCGTTTTTCCATTTTACCCAAAAGTATTTAGCATATTGTGAGAGGGAAGACCAAAGACTTTGGAATGTGTCATTGGTCGGTGTTTCTTTCCTTGGCAAATTCAAATCGGTTGTAGTGTCTGGGGTGAGGAAGGGCGGTAGATTGTTACCGTAACCCAAAGGCCTGAAAAAATCTATGGGCCTCAAAGGCCTTGGGTCAGCCGGGTTTGATGAGTCAAACGTGATTGGGCGTGAATTGATAATCAATTCAATTTCGGTAAGGATCGTTTGGATGTGATCAGAAGTGTAAACACTGGGAATAGTTCCTTTGGAAAGTGTTCGACGCAAATGGTATTTAATTAGGCCTACTAACCGTTCATAATGTCCTCCTTTCCAAGGACAAAAGGGGGTTCGTAAATTCCATTCTATAGGGCCGTACTGGGACTTCTCTAGCAACATTTTTCGGAAAGAAACAAATGTTGGGGCTTGATCAGAATAAAATGTTGTGGGGCTACCAAATCTTGCACAGAACCGCCTAAAGGCAAGGACAAAGGTAGGTGCTGATTGATCTTTTACAAGATCTAATGAAATTGCACGTGTTGTGAGGCAGACCCAAAAACAAATCCAATATTTTATTGTGGGGATTTTTGATCGAATGGTTTTCCTAATGCCCTCAGGGTCATGACAATAAAGAGGGCCACAAAAATCCACTCCAACTGAAATAAACGGACGAGCTTGCCTCACTCTGCCAGTGGGAAAGTTTGGGAAGGGAGGGATATTGTACGGTATGGCACTGAACCGGCGGCACGGTAGGCATTGGAGATGAATAGCTCGGGCGACAATTCGCCGCCCTTTGGGTATCCAATAGAGTCTGCGTATAAATGAAAGAGTGGAGAGTGGGCTACTGTAATGGTTGACTAAGTGTGTCTCGTAAATAATTAATTTGGTGAGAGATGAATGCGGAGGAAGATAAATGGGCTCTTGGGTGGAAATGGGAAGCAGACTATTACCTAATCGACCTTTCGACCGAATTATTCCATTATTGTCAGAAAATAGTCCTAGGGCTTCATTATCACGATCTGGCGGGGGATTTTGTGTTTGTTCTTGTTTTATGAGGAAATTAAGAGAAAATCTTAATTCTTTTAACGAAATTTGTATATTTTTAAATTGGGTTTCCTTTCTCGTTTTTATTATGAATCTGAAAAGGTAAGAGGTTGATCGTAATAGCTTTGGCATACGTGAAAAACGGGAGATATCAATTAATGATTCAGGAATAATTGGGGGCATATTTTGGACTTGAAATGTACATATGGGGGCATTGGAGTTAGATGGCATTAAATTATGATTATTTGAACAGAATTCCTTTATACTTAACTCACATGACGGCAAATGATCCGCATTCTTCAGCCAGGTTGGACCACTCCACCAAATATCCATTGATTGAAGGGACATTCCAGTAGGCACACCACGGGTGCCAATGTCGGCAGGATTGTCTACTCCTGGTGTATGGCGAACAATTAAATTATTTACGCTGCGGATTGTATTAATGCGATTTTGGACAAAAATATCGCGTATTATTGTTGTTGTATTTAACCAGGCGAGTACTGTAGAGGAGTCCGTCCAAAGATTTAACATTGGATCAATAGGTATATTATTGAGGTGTTTTAGTACGAATTTGAGGGCTTTAGAGCCCAACATAACCGAAATGAGTTCTAGACGTGGGATTGTTAGGTTAGTGCCCTTCTTTGGAATGGGTTTGACCTTGGTCTTACTGAACAAAAGGGAAATATCCGCATGTGATTGATTAGGGTATTGGGTCCTCAAATATATGGTAACACACATGGCAGCTGCAGAGGCATCCGTAAAACAGTGTAGTTGGTGAAATGGGTCGGGGATATCTTTGAGAAAACACCGGCGTGGGATTATAATTGTTTCTTCTTTCCATTCATTTATTATTTTCTTCCATTCTTCTTCAGCTTCTTTATCTAGTTTCTCATCCCATTTTATTTTATTTGTCCATAGAGATTGTAAAAATAATTTTAAAGGTAAAATTATGGGTGATATTAAGCCGAGTGGGTCATAATGTGAAGCGGTAAAAGCTAATATGGATCTCTTGGTAAGAGGGGACGGTAAAGATGGCAATTGAATTTTTATACCCAAATTATCATTTTCTGTATTCCATCCAATACCGAGGAATTTATGGGTTAATCCCGGAAGTTTGTCTTTATCGGGAATGGAGGTCAATATTTCTTTAGAATTGCTAGCAAACTCTCGAATTTTCACCCAACACTCTCCAAAATCTCCTCCTCTTTACCCGAGTATAAAATGAAATTGTGAGTGGCTTTTAGTCAGTTTGTGAACTATTCAACCTCCTCGTTTAAAGCTAAAGGGTTTTTGAACTTCTACCCTTTCCTTCCAGTCAGATATTCCCCGCTTAAAGTTAAAGTTAAAAGTTTTTGAACTGTTTATGAACTACTTAGATATTCCTTCTCCCCGTTTAAAGTTAAAGTTAAAGGTTTCTGAACTATTCTCATTCTTCCCGTTTAAAGTAAAAAGTTTTTCAACTACACTTTTCCTCCCCCCGAAGACTTGTTTGAAATAAAAAGAATACTCTGTTAATTTAATTATTTGTGGAGAAATAAATTTATTAAAGTTGTTTGTTTGATTTATTGAGAATTAGGAATTTTATTTAAATGTTTTACTTAAGGATGTTTGGTTTTTCCCCTCCCTTTATTAAAATTCTGTTTAGAATTTTTTGGTGGTTAAAACTTCTTCAAAACAAATCTTTTCGGGGAGGAAGGAATCAGTTCAAACTCTTTACTTTAACTTTAAACGGGGAATATCTGACTGGAAGGAATGGGTGAAAGAAGTTCAAAAACTTTTAGCTTTAAACGAGGAGGTTGAATAGTTCACAAACTGACTAAAAGCCATTCACAATTTCATTTTATACTCGGGTAAAGAGGAGGAGATTTTGGAGAGTGTTGCGATCAAAATACACAAAAAAGGGACATACTGAAAATCTTTCTAGTTAACGGGGCAGGCCAGTGACAGGTTCAAAAATATGAGAAAGGAGAGAGGGCGCATAGGCCAACAAAAATTGCACAATACAAAGGAAAGGATTCCTTTTGGCCCGTCACATTATTAGCATTTTTGAGCGGGCAAATATTTTAAATATATGGACAAAAACTTAATCGGCCAAAGTTTAATAAATAAAAAATATATTCAAATCTAAGAGATTTGACATTCGGGGGAAACCAAAAGGAAATATTAGATAAAGGCATAGGGGAGATGGGGTTGAGGTGCAAGGACGGGGAGAGGGCACTGATGGAAATTTAATAAATTTTACGGTATTAGTCCATCTATCGTTTTGCTTTATCTTCATTCTTTCAGACCATTCTTTTCCTTGGTAGAGAGCCATAAGCATAGTCTTCAATTCCAGCACGAAGAAGGGAGGACAAAAGGGAAGATTTTACATTTAAGAAAAATGTGAATTATTTTTATATCTAAAGATGAGATTAACCTGAAACAATTAATTGTGCAGTCCATTCCATTTCAGTTGCCGTGTTGAGCATTAGCGTAAATGATGCGGGAAGTTAACAGGAGTACAAAGGATTTGTAAAGATGAAATAGATGGGAAAGGGGTTTACATTTTATGTTAGCGAGTTCAATCTTTACACAAAAGGGTGTTACACGGCTATAGAGAATTTCCTGATGATACTTCGGAAGACGAATTTGTAATTGGGATGTAAAAGTAGGGTTACTCTCATTAAAATAAGCATTTCTGCTCGAGGGGGTGTAATGTATAATTTCATTCTGTGGAGCCATTTTAACTTCTTTAAAGGATCGTGCTGGGATTGGAAGGGGGTTCGGCAAATTCTTTTGGGTTTTACGGGACTTTTTTAGTAATGCTTTTCTACGGGGCTTTTTCAGCAATTTTTCCACACAATTACTATTGTTGTTTATTATTTTCTTCTCTTTTAATATTTCTGCCGATGAGTTAATAGTAGTTTCTTCTGATGAATAAATATTAGTAGTTGCAGATGAAGAATTAGAAGTAACAGATGAAGTATACTGTTGTAAATTTTCAGGAGATATAAGGGGACGTTCTGGGGATAAATCGGGAATTGGGTTATTAGTCAAAACAAGGGGCATTTCTTTAGAATAATTATAAGCTTTAGCTTCATTATCTTCATTTATAATCACTTGTAAGGGGGTAAGTTCTTTACAAATAACTTTAATAATAAAAACTTCTTCAATAGGAGTAAAGCCGGGAGGGGGACTAATGGGTCTTTTACTAGTAATTTCATTTGTAAATCTTTTATTAAATCCAATTTCTTCACTCATTTGATTGTTTAAATCGTTAGGGTTCTTTTCAACATTCATTTCTTCTAGAGGGGAAAAACCAGGAGGGATAGCAAGGGGGTTAAATTTATTCATTTCTTTAGTATAACTTTTGATGGAGGGGGTCGGATTATTAACTAATTGCTCGTCGGATTGTTTCATAATAGGGAGATTGGGATACGAACAAAAATTAGAGAAGGTCCGGTTTCGATAAGAGTGATTATCTGAATTACAATTTGATTCTAATGAGGGTTTAATATGAAATGATTTATTCTGAGAAGGATTTGGGGGTTTTAAACATTCCGGTAACAAATTTAATTCTGGAAGGAGGTGAGAATGGTCAAATTGGGGTTTAACTTTAGGTAGGTTACTTTCTAATCCATTACGGGAATTACGAAGCTTTCGTAGGTACCGTTTAAGGTCGTGCATAATTTTTATATAATTTGTTTCTTGAAGGAATTTCTCCAAAATTTGGCTATCATTTGCCCTTTCATTTTCTGTCATGGAAATTCGTAATTTTTGCCACAAATCTTGGGCCATTTTAAAATCATTTAGGATTTTGGTGATTTCTTGGGAGGTAAGGTCTATTTCATTAATCAAGGTCTGAGTAGATTCAAGAGATTCATTTTTAAAATTATCATAATCTTCTATTAGGAGAGAGAAAGGGCTAGGGAGAAGTATTTCTTTAGTAATGGAACAAAGCTGGGACAATTGATTTCTATAAGCTAGTGACATTATTATTTAAAAGGCAATAAATAATTCGGACTTTTAAAATCGAACAAATAGAAACTTTTAATGAATAACGGGCAACAAAAAAATATTAAGAAAAATATATTTCTGAAAATAGTGGGTTAGGAGTAGGTCCCGGGTGGTCACCGGCTGAGCTGTAAAATTCTAAACAGAATTTTAATAAAGGGAGGGGAAAAACCAAAAATCCTTAAGTAAAACAAATCTATCTGGTGGTTAAAACTTCTTCAAAACAAATCTTTTCGGGGAGGAAGGAATCAGTTCAAACTCTTTACTTTAACTTTAAACGGGGAATATCTGACTGGAAGGAATGGGTGAAAGAAGTTCAAAAACTTTTAGCTTTAAACGAGGAGGTTGAATAGTTCACAAACTGACTAAAAGCCATTCACAATTTCATTTTATACTCGGGTAAAGAGGAGGAGATTTTGGAGAGTGTTGCGATCAAAATACACAAAAAAGGGACATACTGAAAATCTTTCTAGTTAACGGGGCAGGCCAGTGACAGGTTCAAAAATATGAGAAAGGAGAGAGGGCGCATAGGCCAACAAAAATTGCACAATACAAAGGAAAGGATTCCTTTTGGCCCGTCACATTATTAGCATTTTTGAGCGGGCAAATATTTTAAATATATGGACAAAAACTTAATCGGCCAAAGTTTAATAAATAAAAAATATATTCAAATCTAAGAGATTTGACATAGTAACGAAAAAAATAATTTTTATGGAAAATCAAAATTTTTTAATTTTTTAAAATTCTTAAATTTCTTCAATTTTCTTTAAAATTCCGGACTGCGAGAATTCTACGCTGAATGGAGACGTTTCTACTACTGACACATGGTTTATTTTTTTAGTTTTTTTAGCTTTTTGAAATTTTTTTATTTTCCCCATTTCAAGAGGGGTAGGGGACGATTCAGTATCGCCGATTCAGTATCCGCCGATTCAGTATATGGTCATAACTTTCCTAATATTCGACCGATTCGAATAATTCTCATATCATTCGAAAGGTCTCGAGATTCGACATCTTTTTCATAATTGGCCCGATCTGATCTGATGATCAGAAAAAAAGTTACAGCGTGAAAACCGATTTTTTATGCCTGTGACGTCGTTTATCAGTGATAACATTTTGTAGAGTGACCAGATCAGGTCAGTCCAATTATGAAAAAGATGCAGCACCCCGAGACCTATCAAATCATATATAATAATTCCTACAATATTGATCGAGCAAAAAGTTATGGCCAAAAAGCCCAAATACTGAATCGGCTAATACTGAATCGGCGATACTGAATTGGCGATACTGAATCGGCGATACTGAATCGTCCTTATCCGTTTCAAGAGGGAGCTATAATATTTTTAGGCGAGCATATTTTTAAATTTTTTAATTCAAGGCAATCCAGTCCTGGAATTGTTTTTATGTGTGTCGAGCAGATTGCTGCTGAGGTGATTCTGCTGACGGATTTGCTAAGACATATCAGGCAAAGCCTTCAACAACCTAACCCAAACGGCCCTCTTTAGGGCCACAAATCTAATAAGTGAAACGAGGCAATGACTTCTATTTATTTTTTTTGATAAATTTTTGTTTATTTGACTCATTTTTAAAAAAATTTTGTTCCTTGGAGAAAAAAAGTCGAGACCAAAACTTCACCCTAAGCCAGAAAAACCCCAAGAAAAGCCTAGAATTAAGACTCGGCAGCTTTTAAGATGTTCTTTGCGTTATAAAATGATTATTTTCTATTCTATTTTCTTATTTTTAAAGAATTTTTATTTATTTTTTTACACGGGGACTGAAACGTCCCCATATAGGGGGGACTGAAACGGCAGGGACTGAAATGGCACGGGACTGAAATGGCAGGACTGAAATGGCGGGACTGATGTGGGATGTTCCGCTTAACCCGGTACACGACGAATGGGCGCGGAGACAAATGGGCGCGAGACGAGTGGGCGCGGGACGTTTGGGCGCCCGAAATTATTTTTTCCTAGAAATTTTTTTTTGTTTTTTCTGTTCTGATTTTTTCTTCTGATTTTTTTTCTGATTTTTCTGTTCTGATTTTTTGTTCTGATTTTCTGTTCTGATTTTTTCTTCTGATTTTTTTTTCTGATTTTTCTGTTCTGATTTTTTGTTCTGATTTTTCTTCAGATTTTTGGATATAGTATAGTATACCGGTGGAAAGGTTTCGACAAAAAACCAATACCATTCGATTCGTCTTGGCGAGTTGAGTCGAACCGTACCACTCTTTTTTCCGGAGATGCCTGTGGACCGAGATATAGGTCCCCGAAAATTGAAAAACCATATGGGGTTCAGAGTACGTGGAAAAGGGGACGATTCAGAGTACGTAGATTAAAATACCCTGAAAATCGAGATTTTTGGAAAGCAATTGATTTATTTTTTTGCTTTTTATTCTTTTATGTTTCGTTTTATTGTTTTAGAGTGAAAAACAACAAGTTGCGCAACAAACGGCAATTATTCAATGGCGGAAGATAATTTTTAATAAAAATTTAAAATTTTAAAAATTTCCTTTAATTTTTTAAATTTCTCCAATTTTCTACAAAAACTTAAAACGACGAGGGTTCTACTCTACATTGCGAGGTTTTTTTTAATTTTTTTTGTTTTTTTTTTTAATTTTGTTGTTTAAATCTTATTTTTTTGAACTTCTTAAAAATTTTTTCAATTTTTTAAATCCATTTTTCTGGGTGTTACAGCGACGTGCTCGGACGATTTGATTTTGAGGTGATTCTGCCTGGCAACTTTTGAATTGCAGTCTTAGATGGAATAGAAGCTATGTTGGAATTTCGTCAACAACAGCCTCAACCCAAACGGCCCTCTTTAGGGCCACAAATCTAATGAGTGAAACGAGACAATGACTTATTTATGTATTTTTTTGATAAATTTTTGCTTATTTGACTCGTTTTTTTATTAAAATTTTGTTCCCTGAACGAAAAAAAGTTGAGGCCAAAACTTTACCCTAAGGCCGGAAAAGCCTAAGAAAAGCCTAGAGTCAAGACTGGGCAATCCTTTAGAATGTTCTTCAGATTGTAGGAACTAAGAAACCCCAGAAAAATCGCAAGAAATGCCGATTTTCTATGTCCAAAAACTTATGTACTCTGAATTGAGTATATTTATAGTATATTTATATTATATTATATTTATATTCTTATTATTATATTCTTATTATATTTATATTCTTATTATATTTATATTCTTGAGTATATTTATAGTCCCCTTTTCCTCGTACTCTGAATCGGCTACTCTGAATTGTCCCTACTCTGAATCGGCGACTCTGAATCGGCTACTCTGAATCGGCGACTCTGAATCGGCGACTCTGAATCGACCTTTTCCGCATTAGTCCTGCTCCGGCTTAACCGCATTATTTTCACTTTAAATTTCTACAAATTGTCTTTATTCATTTTATCAAATAACGAGCGTTAGGACGCCGCTTCGCGGCGTCCTAACGCTCGTACTATACATTTTGATGTTCTTTTATGTTCTAAACTTTTATGTTCTAAAGCCTTAACCCTTTAATCCTTAGATTTGACTTTTAATCTTGCCAAAATCCTAATCCCTGATCCTCTAATATATCAATTAATCCCCGCAATCCCCCAAATCATGATATTACCCTTTGTTACCAAAGTCCTCCGTTAAATCATCGCAAAAACCAATATATTACCATTTATCACCCAAAATCCTCCGAAATTTCTTTTTGCACCTATTCAACAAACCAAGGGAATAACTCTTTATTTTCCCAAATTCCCGATTCAACTTTTATCCCCAACATTTTCTGTTATATACCCCTTATTCACTTTCAATCCTCCGGTTTTACTAAGCCCCGCAAATCCCCTAATATTCATTTTAATTACATTATTCTCCGATACTACACCGAATTCCCCGAAATCACCATATCCTCTTTACTTTTCGAAGTCCCAGATATCTCCCTTTTTACCCTGCTTGCTATAATCCTTAATTACCCCCAAATCTTCCGATTTCAATAATCCACTAATATCTTTGTTAATAGCCCAAAATAACGTATGTCGTTTGAACCCTAAATCCACTGACATCTCTCTTTATATCACTCTTTATCCTCCTTGCAAATTTCATACTTTATCCTCCCAAACATCCGATAATATTTTTTATTTCAATCCCCCAAATTTCTCAAGACACAGATATCACTTTTTCCCAAAATTCCAGCTATTATCCTTTAACACAAAAAACTACTATGTATCCACTCTTTAGTTTCTAAATCCTCCGTTATCAACTTTTAACCCCTAAACCCCCGATTTGAATCTTATTATTCACAAAGTCATAGATATTATTTTTTATTCCCGCAGAAACCATTCCTCTATCGCACGATACATATTTTATTCCATTAATACACTGATATCCTTCAGAATTCCTTGATATCTATCATAAATATATTTAATAGCTTAATCCCTCGATACCCCCAAGTTCTCATATATCATTTTTAATCCGCCCCAACCAGACATGCACGAAACGTTTCGTTTCGTTTCGTTGTTTCGTATGTTTCGTAGGATTTTTTGTGTTTCGTTTTGTTTCGTTACGAAACACTTTTTATTTTGTTTCGTTACGAAACACTTGTGATTTGTTAACGAAACGAAACAATTTTTATTGATTTTTTTCCTAGAAAAATGACTAGCAATAGCAAATACACAAATTATTTTATATTTGAAAAAACTAAAATTTCCTGTCGGCAACAAAATTGTGCTTATTTTTATGCACCGAAAAATGAAACTGGTTTTCCAACGACTGCTTTGCGTAAACATTTAGAGCGTAGGCATCCATCAGTGTTTTCTGAGCTCCTCCAATTCGAAAAATCAGAAAAAGAGATGGATGATGGAACAGAAAAACTTAAACAGACAAGTTTAAAAAGAATATTTTCCGTTTCTGTCGGTTCGGCTTCAACTTCCCAAGGAATAACATCAACAAAACAGCCGAAAATAGAAGAATCATTTAGTAAGAATTAATTAGATTTTGATATTTATAAATTTTTTTTAAGAACAATGGACATCTGGCGGTGAAATGACTGAAAGAGTTGATAAAGCAGTAATTTCCTTGATATGTACTGCTGGTCTTCCATTTTCTTTTGTTGAAGAGCCAGGTTTCAAAAATTTGTTACACATTATGCAACCACAATATAAAATCAGGTTTTTTGAATTAATGTTTTGAAATTAATCTGAAATTTGAGGTCAAGAAATTTTTTTGTAAATGAATCATTGCCAAATATGTATGGAGACATGGTGGTTGTAGTAAAAAAAGACGTTTTTTCTGCTCCTTTTGTTTCATTGTGTATTGACTCGTGGTCCTCAGAAGAAAGCACGCATTCCTTACTTGGCGTAACTTGCCATTTTCTTAAAGAAAATTTTGAACCTACTCATGTCTTACTTGCTGCATCGCCTATTAAAGGAAGTCACACAGGCGATAAAATAGCATCTTTGGTTGCTAAGGTTATTACTAACTTTGGAATAGACAAAAAAGTACATATGGTTATACGAGACAACGAAAGCGCAATGCAGAAGGCAACTAGAATCGCCGGCCTTGAGTCACAGCATTGTTCTTCACACAAAATTCAACTGGTTTGTTAGTATTTAAACTATTTTATCATAAATTAAGGCAATTGGGGATGGATTAAAACTTTTGAGCGGGTTTAAAGAAGTAATAGAGCACAATGTTTCGTTTTGTTTCGTTTCGTTAAATTTTGACTGTTTCGTTTCGTTTCGTTAACGAAACGATTTTTAAAAAATTTTGTTTCGTTTCGTTTCGTCTGAAAAAATTTTGGAGTTTCGTGCATGTCTGGCCCCAACACACGATATATTCACCAAATCGCTAAATCATTCTTAATCCCGCAAAATCCTGGATCTATCTCCTGATTTTCAAATCACTCGTTGTCTATTATAACCTTCTTTAAAAGCTTTGAAAAAACTTATTATGGTTGTTTGTTACCTATCGGCTTTACGAACCCCGTCTCTTCTTGTGCCGCTTTCCGGATCGTGTTTTCACACCCTTTCGTCAGGCCCTTTTCTCTCAAACGCAGGAGTGTCTCTCACTTAAACTGTTAATTTTTTCACCCTCACTTTTTCTAAATCCACGATATTTTTGAACACCTTAAATTCCCGAAGCACTTATTGTGGTTGTTAGTTACTTCTCTGTTTTAACGATTCTAACCCCCAAGTTCGCTAAATCTTCGATATAAACCTTTTCCAATTGAAATCTCTGCGTTCATTTCTTTGTTGTCCTAATCACCTGATATCATTTATTCTAAAATACACTTGTCTTCTGTCTTCTTTTTATACACTTTTGTCTTATTTATTCTTTGGTATCAGGACAAAATCATACGTCATTCGTCCTTCTACACCAAAACACGCATATCACTTTTAATCAAATTGCAATCTTGATCTACCTTCCTTTGAGCTGACTCCGATCTTTTCATTTTTTTATTTAGCTAATCTCTTTCTCTTTGCCTTCCTCTGTTTTCTCGACCAAAAACGAAACTGATCTACAGTTGAGTGATCTATGCCATTTTATCCGCCTTAATCTGCTGTTATTCCTTTTTTTCATCGAAAAACCTCCTTAATACTTCTTTTTAACATAAACACTCGGATAAATGACTCTATCCCTAAAATTCGTGTTTTTTTTTATCTCCTGAGAACTCTTCCGCTTTTTATACCCCAAAAACAGAATTATCCCTATTTTCCCAAAAGCACCTAATATAGTTCTCTTTATCACTTTAAATACACGTCATCTCATTAATATTTATATCCTCTTTATCTCTCATACATACATCCCGATATCTATTTCAACTCGTAATCCCTATCCTTTACTCTTTATTTCCGTAAACTGAATTTCTGTCTTTTTACATAAAATCGCCTGTTAATCTCTTCATTCCCATCTCTTGTTTTTCTAAATTTCTTTCTTCTAAAATCCCCTAAAACCTCAATATTCTTCTTAAACACTTAGATCTCTCACTTCTCTCGGCATAATCTCTCACTTCTCTCGGCATTAAAATCCTCTATATTTATTTTTTTCATCTTATTCACCGCTATCCCTTGTAAACCCATTTCACCCCCGATATCCTTTCTATTCCCTCGATATCTCTTCTAATCCACTAATCCTCATTTATCACTTTCCCCTCTTGATGCTCTAATATTTCTCGATATACGCAAATCCCCGATATTTTAATTATTCCCAAACATACATTTTAAACTGCCCTAAAATTCCGCTAACTCTCGTTCTGTCCCGAACCCCTATATCACTCTTTATCGCCCCCGAAATCTCAGATATCCCTTTTTAACTACTTAATAATATTATTTACTCTGAAACCACCCCTGCATATTAATCCTCAAAATTTTTCATTGCCACCCTTAATCCATGTTATATTCTTGTTCTATTTTATCAAACAAAACAATTAAATATTGCTAATCCCCCAAAACCTTCACAAATCTCTTAGTTTCTCTACTAACCATCACTTAATAATCCTCTTTTTTTAAAATCTATCTGTCAAGCCTCCAAAGTCCTTAATTTGCCTACTGTTGATCCCTTCAAACCCCTTATCTATGTTAAATCCCCAAACCTTTAATTTTTCTTTTTATTTAAAAACATTGATTCTTTATTAATCCCTCAAAACCCTTAATATCTTTCTTAATTCATCAATCCTTTTTTACGCCATTCACCAATTTCACGTTATAACGACAAAACGGAGATTATATTTGATTATATCACTATTAATTGCATCAAATCTTTTTTGCTGTATCTTTGATAAGCTTAGATTTGAGAAAAACCCGAAATTTTTCTCGGCAAGATTACTCTGCTTCGCGACGGCCGTGCTCGCTTCGCTCGCGGGGCCGCCGTCTCAGAAATCTTCATGTTCGAGATGTTTTTTAATAGTTTTTTGATTTCAGAACAAAAAATTGAAAATTCTTTTGGTCGTTCTGCCCTGATCTTTGCTTCTCACACAAAGACGTACCTCTAACATTCTGGTCCAGGGGTGTCCGCAAGTGAAAAAAAATTTTCCGCAGCCGCAATACGCAGTCCGCAATTTTTATTTTAAAATCCGCAGCCGCAATCCGCAATTTTCATTTTAAAATCCGCAGCTGCAATCCGCAGTCCGCAATTTTCATTTTTAAATCCGCAGCTGCAATCCGCAGTCCGCAAGTCAAAAAAACCACGCAATTTACGCAATCCGCAATTGCGGACAGCCCTGTTCTGGACCAGACATGCACGAAACGTTTCGTTTCGTTTCGTTGTTTCGTATGTTTCGTAGGATTTTTTGTGTTTCGTTTTGTTTCGTTACGAAACACTTTTTATTTTGTTTCGTTTTGTTTCGTTACGAAACACTTGTGATTTGTTAACGAAACGAAACAATTTTTATTGATTTTTTTCCTAGAAAAATGACTAGCAATAGCAAATACACAAATTATTTTATATTTGAAAAAACTAAAATTTCCTGTCGGCAACAAAATTGTGCTTATTTTTATGCACCGAAAAATGAAACTGGTTTTCCAACGACTGCTTTGCGTAAACATTTAGAGCGTAGGCATCCATCAGTGTTTTCTGAGCTCCTCCAATTCGAAAAATCAGAAAAAGAGATGGATGATGGAACAGAAAAACTTAAACAGACAAGTTTAAAAAGAATATTTTCCGTTTCTGTCGGTTCGGCTTCAACTTCCCAAGGAATAACATCAACAAAACAGCCGAAAATAGAAGAATCATTTAGTAAGAATTAATTAGATTTTGATATTTATAAATTTTTTTTAAGAACAATGGACATCTGGCGGTGAAATGACTGAAAGAGTTGATAAAGCAGTAATTTCCTTGATATGTACTGCTGGTCTTCCATTTTCTTTTGTTGAAGAGCCAGGTTTCAAAAATTTGTTACACATTATGCAACCACAATATAAAATCAGGTTTTTTGAATTAATGTTTTGAAATTAATCTGAAATTTGAGGTCAAGAAATTTTTTTGTAAATGAATCATTGCCAAATATGTATGGAGACATGGTGGTTGTAGTAAAAAAAGACGTTTTTTCTGCTCCTTTTGTTTCATTGTGTATTGACTCGTGGTCCTCAGAAGAAAGCACGCATTCCTTACTTGGCGTAACTTGCCATTTTCTTAAAGAAAATTTTGAACCTACTCATGTCTTACTTGCTGCATCGCCTATTAAAGGAAGTCACACAGGCGATAAAATAGCATCTTTGGTTGCTAAGGTTATTACTAACTTTGGAATAGACAAAAAAGTACATATGGTTATACGAGACAACGAAAGCGCAATGCAGAAGGCAACTAGAATCGCCGGCCTTGAGTCACAGCATTGTTCTTCACACAAAATTCAACTGGTTTGTTAGTATTTAAACTATTTTATCATAAATTAAGGCAATTGGGGATGGATTAAAACTTTTGAGCGGGTTTAAAGAAGTAATAGAGCACAATGTTTCGTTTTGTTTCGTTTCGTTAAATTTTGACTGTTTCGTTTCGTTTCGTTAACGAAACGATTTTTAAAAAATTTTGTTTCGTTTCGTTTCGTCTGAAAAAATTTTGGAGTTTCGTGCATGTCTGTTCTGGACCCTTTCCTCAGCATTTTTTCCTAAGTTTCCGCCCTTTTATCTAATCTTAATCAGTCTTTCGCAATTTTTTAGTCTTTGTTTGAGACTATATCATATTTCCTTATTCATAAAATTCAAAAATTTTGAATTTCTATTTTTTCAAATCCAAATTACTAAATAAACAAATATCATTTTTGACTTATGCAATATTTTTAGTCTTTCGTTTCGTTTCAATTTAGTCTTTTGTATTTTTTACTCTGGTTAGACTTTTTGTTATTTTAAGCTAATTAGGCCTTTTGTACATTTTAACACTTTAGTCCTTTTGTACTTTTAAAGCCAGTTAGATCTTTTGCCTTTTCAATCTGTGGTCTTTTGTAGGCTATAGTTTATGACCATTTTGTCAGGGCACTCGATGTTTACAATTAAAATTTTGAAAGAGTCAGAAGAAAATCTTTTTTTCTTTCTTAGTGTGTTATTTTCTTTTTCTCATTGCCTTTTTATTGTTTACAACTTTAGAAAACTTTTCGTTTCAATAAAAATTCTGTTTACTCAAACAAAAAAATTTTCACGTGAACCATTAACTATATAATTTCACACTTTCTGTCACGCTTTTTGCCGATTTTTAAAAAGAAAAACAGAATTTGTTTTGACACGAAAAATTTTCTTTAAAAAAAATAAGAGAGAAAAATTTGTTTTTCTCTAATTTTTAATGAAAAAGTTAAGTGTAAACAAAAACAACCAGCCATCTGCCATTAAGACGCGGCAGTACCAGCCGTCTGCCTTTTATTCGCAGGCAGTTTATTTTTAGTTAATCGCAGCTATTTAGTCGTAAACATAAACTTTAATGTTACACTAATAGAAGTCAAACGGATATCGAGGATTTAAAAGAGATAAATGGGAATCTGTCGGTTAGAGACCTGAAATGGAGGAATACTGGTACTAGAAATTATTAAAGGTATTTGTGGATAATTGGATATGTGGAATTTGAGGTGGTATCGGTGAATTTGGGTTAAAAGGTTAACGAGAGGTTTTGTAGAGTGTTAGAGTCATAACGGAGGGGAACATAGGTGATATGAGAAATGGGGTGATATGGGGTTTTTGGGTGCTTAAGAGGTATAAGAGATTTAAAGCGAAGTGATATGAGGATTTGGAGGAAAAAAGAGAATCGTAGAGGAATATTGAGGATCTAGATGAATAAAGAGTGAGTGGGGAGTGATATATGAGGATTTGGGGTATATCCGTGATTTGGTGTAATTAAAAGAGAAATTAGGAATCAGAGTGAATAAACGCTGATAAGAACGCGGATTTGTTTACTTTTAAAGGATATCGGTGAGTTATTCAAGGGTGATGAATGGGTTGATATATGTGGATTTGATATCGGGGTTGTGAGGAATATCAAGTAACTGGAGATTATTATGGATATATTATGGGATTTTCTGGAATTAATAGAGATATCGGGGGTTTGGGAGACTTCGTGGGATTAAAAGAGATATAGACTATTCCGGGAAATTGCGAGTGAGGATGTTTAAGGTAATACACGGAATTAAGAGGGATATAGCGGATTTTGATTAAAAAATTTGAGTTTCAGTAAGATATTAGGGAATTAGAGTAATTAATTGGGATATAGTTAAATTTTGGTATATAAGAGAACACATTTTGTTGCAAACATGAATATTTAGGATTTTTGGCGACTTAAGAGTGAGGATGCTATTTAAAGGGAGTTATTGGGCAAAAAATGGTTGACACGGGAAATAAGATTACTATTAGGGATTAACAGGTTTTTTGGGAAATAATGTGATATCGGTGATTTGGTGTAGCTTGGGGATTAAGATGGATATCAAAGATTTTGAGATGATTAAATGCGATATTGGGGATTTAGGCGATTAGTATTGGGTGATTTACGAGGATTAAGGAGGTATCGACGATTTTGGAGTTATTAAGAAAGATAAAAGGATTGTTGTCGGATTGTGAGTTAAAAATTTTGGATTAAAAAACCCCGATGATTTGGATTAATTAATCCGATATAGGAGAATTTTAGGCATTAATATTGTTGATTAAGAGTTAAAACGGGGTGTTAGGGTTTAGAAACTTTTTAAAGGGATTTTTGGGTATTAAGAGGGATATCGGTGATTTTGATTGTTTAATTATGGTATAATGAATATGTGAGATCAGGTGATTCGTAAGATGTTTATCAGGAGTACTTGGTGATAAATAAGGATATTAAGGTGATTAAGAGTGATTTAGAGGGATTAGTGGATTAATAGGGAAATCGAGATTCCTGGGTGATTAAGAGTGATAACAGGAATTTGGGTGATTAATAGCGATATCAGAAATTTAAAGATTATGACGGATATCTGCTGCTTAAAGGGATTAAGATGATATTGCGTATTTGGAAGTGACTAAGAGTGATATTTTGAGAATAATAGATAATTTTGAGATTGCTGTTAAGCTTGAATCGACGAAGTTGGGTAAAAAAAGGGATATTGTGAAGTTGTTTGGATTAAGAGGGTTACCGGAAATTTTAGAGTGATCACTGTAAAAAAGAGTATTTGAGTATTAATAGGAATTGGGGATTTAGGAGTGATAAAGTGTGAATAGAGTAATTTGGAGATAAACGTGATATCGGGGATGGTATCGAAAGCAAGTGATTTTGGGAATTTTAATGTTGAGCAACGCATTGAATGGGGTGCGGTGATTAAAAATGATATAGCTGAATTTGGTGATTAATATTGATATAGAGGATTTTGTGGATAAAGAAGGATATCTGGGGCCTATTCCACAAAACGACTCTTACTGTCACTGTCGCCAGAGAAATATCAACACAAATTATTGAAAAAAGTAGTTAGAGATAATAAGGAGCAGACGATAGAGGCAGAGTAGACGCTGTCAATGTCACTAAAATGTGCGACACAACCGAACCCCCGCTGTCACATTTTTTCCCGCTTTTTATCCACTCTGCCCGACATTAAGTTTTCTTTGTCTTCTTTTTCTTATTATCTCTAACCATCGTTGGCGCTAATTTGTGTTGACATTTCTCTGTCGACATTTAATGTCAATGTAGCTTTGTGGAATAGGCCCTTGGAGGTTGGAGGATCAGACGAGTGAGTGATTTTGATGATTTTGAGGGTGTTCAAGATTAACCAAAAGAGATTTAATAATTAAAGAGAAATATCGTGTGGTTTGTGTGTTTAATTAATATCAGAGATCTTGGGGAATAAAGGGTGAGGGGGAGCAAGATATAGGGATTCGAATTATATCGGAGTTTTGGTGGTATTAAGAGAGATATCGGGGAGCTGGAAGAACATTGGCTGATAATATCGGGGATTTGATTGGTAAAGTGGGTTTAGGAAATTAATTATGTATTGAGAGGAATATCTGGGATTTAATATTAGTAAGGATAATGGCATTGTGGAAAATTAAAGAATATTCTGTTTTATCAAAACTATTGGGGATTAATAGACATACTTATAGGGGATCGGGGATTTATGCAAGAGGAGATTTAGGCGAAGTGAAAGTGAAGGGGCATTTAAAGGAGAAATCGGGCAAAATGAGATAGATATTGTGTTTTTGGTATTGTATTGACAAATAGGATTGGTATTGTAGGGTTAAAAGGGATATCCAGTTTTGGGGATTAAAAATTATAACGAGATTTAAGATTGAAATTGAGTTATATCGGACTAAAGGTGTTATTAGGGGTTGTGAAAGATTTTGAGTCTTAATATGGAATCGATATGCAATCGGTGATCATAGGTAAAAAGAGGGATATTAGGGAAAGAGGCAGGCTTAAGAGTGTTATGAGAGGATTTGTGGTGATAATTATGGATATCAAAGATTCAAGGGTATAATTAAATGTGATATTAGGATTTGGTGGTTATCGACGATTTTGGAGATTAATAAGGATAACGTGGATTTGAAGTGATTAAGAAGGATATTAAGTATTGAGAGCCGATTGAGTGTGATATAACATAATTTTGTTGGGATTAAAAGGAATATCGGGTGTTTTGGCGGTCAAGATGAGGGATACACGAGAAAATAGCAGAGAGATCCGAACTTTGGTGTTTAAAGTGATATCTATGTTTTGAGGAAATCAAGAGTGATAAAGAATTGTTGGGATTAATATGTAGTAATTAAAAATAAGGAGGATTTTATTTTTAACTATGATAATTGGGTTTTATAAGTACAAAGGAATATCGGCGATTTTGTGTGATTAAACGTGATATAAAGAATATGAGTGATCGGGTGATTTCTGGGAGAAATGAATATACTGAGTTATGTTATGGATAGGGATATAGGAGTGAATAAGTTGATTAAGATAGATTTGAGGTTTAATAGAGTTGTCGGGAATTTTCGGAGTGAGAATGAGTAATATCGAGGGATTCAGTGGTTTATTGGTGTTTCTGGATCTTTGATAATTTTAGTGCTTTAAGAAATTTTGGGAATTATGACTTATATCTGATGGTTTCTTTTTCGATCTTAATCACTCACTGAATCCAAATGATTTGGAGGAAGTGTATTTTGGAATGATAGATATCGGAGATTTTGCGGATAAAGATATTTATCTGTTGAGTTATGAGGGATATAATGATTTGAGTAATTAATGCTTAGGGAGAGTTAATACTAGGTTAATACATAATTAATACTTAGAGGAGTTGAGTGGATTGCTAAGATATGGGGATTAAAAGGTGATACAATGAAAAAGAAGAATTTGGGGATGAATAGTGCGTCCCAGGGATTCCGGATCAAGATGGTTTGTGGGAATGAAGGTGCTTGCGGGAAATAAGGAATTAGAGTAAAATATAAATATCATTTTTATTTCCAAAAGTGAGATACGAGCGTTAGGACGCCGCGAAGCGGCGTCCTAACGCTCGTTAAATTAATATGGTTAATAAAAAAACGTTCGATTTATCTAACTTTAAAAAACAACTTTCTAATTTTATTTTTCTTGTTTGGGTTCTTTCTGTCAATTTTGATTTTATTTATAAAATACTCTTTTAGTTATGAATTTTTAAAATGAATGATAACGACAAGAATCGTCCTCGGCCTGTTCTCAAGGAAGGCGAATGGGCTTGTGTTGATGCAAAATGTGCTTTTATTAATGGAGAGAAGAGAAATACTTGTCAAAAATGTGGAAAAGGTATTGATCGATTAAATGTATTTTTTGCGAAAATAAAATTTTCAGCTAAACCGCGTGCCAAACAACGAGTAGGAAAGGAGATTGGCAAAGAAGCAGCGGAAAAATCAAAGGGGCTTTTTGCGGCTGAAGATTGGGTTTGCTCAAAGTTTGTACTTTATCATTTGTAAATAATTTTTTATGGCCGACTTATATTTTAAATTTAACCCTGAAAATTTCGTAAATAAATTTTTTTTATCTTAATCGTATTCTTGTGACACTAATAATATTTTCAGGTGTGGAAATGTTAATTGGGCACGGCGACATATGTGTAATATCTGCAATGCTCCCAAGTTGGCAGATCTTGAAGTCCGAACAGGTTATGGTGGTGGTTATATGGATCGAGAGGATGTGAGTAGTTGAATGAACATCTTTTTAAATTAATTATGAGTTTGTTTTTGTTTTAAAAAAATATTTTTTGAAATGTTAAATTTGAAATGCTTTAAGGTAGAATATATTGAACGCGACGATGCTGATGAAGAATTTGATGAATTTGGACGTAAAAAGCGCCGAAGTAAAAAAGATGCTTCTTCATCAAATGCTTTGGTTAATTTTTCTGTGATTTATCGATATTTATTTTTAGAATGATGATGAATCGCAAAAATCATTTGAGGCTGAAATTATTTCTTCTGAAGTTGTAAAGGAAGAAAAAGTTGAAAAATTTGAAGAGAAGAAAGAACAGGAAGAAGAAGCGGTTAATTTTCGGCTTAAATCCATTGAAAATAATATTCTTTCAGATTGATGATGAGGACGAAGATGATGAGGGCGGGGATTTGGATAAATATGATTTAACAGCAGATATGGAATTGACTACTTTCAAAGATAATTTGGAAATTCTGAGAAAGAAAATGGTTATAGAAAGTAGAAGAGATTCAATGAAAAAAACAAATGAACAAACTGCTAGGGATTCTGATTCTGTTGATAGTTCTGAGTTTGTTTTTTATTTTAAAAAATTTCTTTTTAATTTCGAGGTCCTTATTTCTTCTCTAATTTTTTTTCATTAAGTTGTTCTTGTTCGTGTAGTGGTGGCGATTGTTCTTGTATAGATAGCGAGGAAGATGAGAGAAAAGATGAATTAGAGTCAAAACGAATCAAATTGGAATCTGAAAGAGCAATTAGGTATAAATAAAATTTTGTCTTTAATTAATTTTAATTTTAGGGAACAGCGTTTAGAAAAGGAAAGACCAACAGATAGCGATGTTCGACGCCACCCTAAAAGTCGTGATCGTGAACGACATAGAGGGGAACATCGATCTCGTAACCACTATCACAGAAATAAAAGATATTGATTGATGGCTAATAATATACAAAAATATTTTGGTTTGAATGGATAATCAATTTTTTATTTTAATATTATAAAAGTTGAATTGATATTTTACTATCATTCAAATACATTATATTTTTTTGAAAGTGTTTAATTTAACTTTTTATGTTTGTCACTAGTAATGGATGCTGATCTAAATTTTAAAGGTATTTAATATTTCTAGCTTTTACTTTATCATATTTTAGATTTCTCAAAATCTACGGATCCTTCTAATTCTTCTGTATGTTTTTTAATCTCTTAATTTAAAAAATTCGTTTAGCAATCAATGTCTGGAATGCTGCTTGATGGTTCTTCTAGTCAAAAGGACGGCTCTTCCGAAAGTGGGAGTTCTAAATCTCATTTCATTTCAATTTCTTATTATCAACGCTTTTTTGATGTTGATGAAGAAACGGTTTGTAAAATTTATTTGACTAGAGTAATTTGCTTTTGGAAGAGTTTTTGGGGCATTGTTATTATAATTAAAATTTTGTCTAATAATTAAGATATATTTTAGGTCTTTGCTCGCATTTTAAACAGTTGTATTCCTCGGCGTACTGGAAATTTTATCGCCGACTTTGTTCAACCACTTCCAGATTTATGGGGACCTTTTTGGATTTCTGTGACGTTAGTCTTTTCAATTGCAATTGTTGGGAACTTTGCAAATTTTTTACAAGTTTATGGAAATGGTGAAGAAGAATTTCAAAGCGATTTTAGTTTTGGTATTTTTTTGGGAAAATTTAACAAGAGAAAGGCGTATCCATCAGGGGACCATTCTTTGGATACGCCCTTGGGTACTTTATTAATATCCCGCCCCCACCCTTATTGATTAATTTTCCTTTTTTACTGTCAATCATTTATTTCCCTCCTTTTCTAATGCCAATCATTTTCTTCCCTCGAATATTATAAGCAAAAGGCAAGTTAAAAACTTATGATATTTGAGGAGTACAGCCCAAAAGGGCGTGCGGACACAACAGCGCAAAGCATAACTTATTGTTAGTGGAATATTTTTGGCCTTTATCATTTTTCGTATCAATCTCTTTAACTCAATGTGAGGAATCGTTTAATATTAACTTTGATAAGTTTCAAAAATCTCGAAGCAAGTTATGTCTTTGCGCCGTTATGGCCACGCGCCCATTTTTTTGAAGGAAAAAATGATTGGCATTAGTAAAGGAGGAAAAATAAATGATTGGCAGTAAAAAAGGAAAATTAATCTGAGACTCAGATAGGGGTGGGGGCGGGATATTAATAAAGTACCCGCCCTTGTAAATATAATTTTAATATTTTTAATTTTAAGTGACTGGAGCTACATCTCTTATATTTGGATATGTTCTTCTCCTTCCTTTTGCTATTTACACATATCTTTGGTATCATAGAGCTGCAGGACTTCAATATTCATTTTTTGATATTCTTTGTGCTTATGGTTATTCTCTTAGGTTTTAAATTTTAATTAATTTAATTTTTAATAAATAATTAATTTTTTTTAGTTTGTTTGTTCCTGTTTCGGTAATTTTTAAAAATATTTTTACATTTATTTAAATTTATTTTTTAGATTCTTTGTCCCCTAATTCCATTCAATTGGGTAAGATGGACTCTTTTAATTTCTGCTGCTGTTTTTAGTGGCTCTGTTTTAATAATTTCAATTTGGGCAATGGTTAAAGATGATCCTAATCGATTTGTAAAATTTTTAGAAATGTTATATTTTAAATCAATTTTTAATTTAAGAATGCTTTTGGTCTTTGCTTTCTTGTTTTTGTTGCTCATGCACTTTTGGCAATTTGTTTGAAGGTAAAAATAAAAAAGAAAATAATTAGATTTAAAATTTAATTTTTTTAAAAGGAATTCTTTTTTGATACTGCTAATTTTCTTCTTCTGATGTTGAACCTGTTATCAAACATTTTACTGAAATTCTTCATCCTACCACTCCACAGACACATAAAAACAGTACAGATTAAAGAATTTAATTCAAATATAAATAATTTTAAATAAATAAATATTGTTTATAATTTTATTTTTTTTAGTTAAAAGTTTTTTTCTTAAAAGAAAAATTTAAGAAAAAAGAAAAAATGATTACTTTTCTACATACTTTTCCGTCCACATTTTCTTCCCTTACTATACTTTCCGATACTTTTTAGATGTGAATAATTTACTATAAATTACTCGGAAGAGATCGCCGAGTTGTCAAATGAAAATTTTAGTCAATATTGTAGTAGTAGTATATGGAAGCCTTTATTATATTTTTATATTGACAGTCATCAAAAAAGAACACTTTACATATTCTTTATTATTATTTTGCCTTTATTATAAAATGTGGGGGAAGGGGGGAAGTCATCTTTCCTCTCCTCCTTTGTTTTTTTCTTGAGCTAATAATTTACTGGACGGGGTTATTGACATCTCTTTACATAATACAAAACACTTCCCATTAATCTATTCATTAGTAAAAAAGGCAAAAGGTTTTCTTTCTTTTTTTAATAGAAAGATAAATACGTCATCCTTTTTTTAATTTATTTTTTTAAAGAAAATTCACTTCTTTTTTGCATTTTATTCAAATCTTCTCACACTTTATATTAAATTTCATTTAGAAGAATTATTTTCTTGTACTTAAACCTGGTCATTTTTTGTGTATTTTGAATATTTTTTCAAACAAGATAAAATTGTTGCAACATACATATACCGTAAAGGCTCTAGTATAAGCCCAGGGCTTATATTTTTCAATACCCCCTGTCGGGTGGGCTTATAATAGGGCATGGGCTTCTATTAGGGCATGGGCTTATATTTTTCAATATCAAATTTTTATCAAATCACAAGAAATAATTACCGTTAAACTACAAAAAGTAAAATCATACAAAAGTAAAATCATTAATAAGTAAAAGAAAGTAGATTAATCTCTCTTAATGCCTCATAATATTTTTATATTCCTCAAATACAAGCTAAATTAAACTTATTTTATACAAATACTTGGATTGATACTTCCCTCGATATACATCCTTATCCCTCGATATTATTCAATTTGGACTCAATGAGGTATATACAATTGAAACAGATGAGGTCGACTGAATCTGCTTCTTATATATTTTTGATATCCTCCTTGATCTCAAACAATGAATCCATATACCACCAATCACTCTCAGTCACTTGATATCAACACAAATCCATCAATATTAATCAGATCCCTCTTAAGGATTCTACAATTTCCTATATATTCCTCTTAATTCTTTGATATCCAACTTTTAATCCCAATTCCTTAGATATCTTCTTATGCTTTTAAATCCCTTTTAATCCACTTAATACCTCCATATTCCTTGTAATGAATCATACTTAATCCTAATTAATCCTCCCATATCTCCCGATATTACATCCAAATCCTCTATATTCATTTTAAGCCATGGACAAAGGTAATAGAAGCAAACAAAGGTAATAGAACAAAGGTAATAGAAAAATAGACATTCAAAAAACAGAAGGGCATCTAATAGGCCATCTGTTTTTTCCTCTTAACACCAGTTCCTTAGATATCTTCTTAAGTTATAAATCCCTCTTAATCCCCTTAATATTTTCTTATTCGTCATAATGAATCATACTTAATCCTTCCACATCTCCCAATGTCCATTCCAAATCCCCCTATATTCATTTTCTGCCATTGGAATTTCGTTATCAATACTTTTACTCGACTATAACAAAGGTAATAGAAAAATTGGCATTCAAAAAACATATGGGCTTATAATAGGGCATGGGCTTCTATTAGGGCATGGGCTTATATTTTTCAATACCCCCGATCGGGTGGGCTTATAATAGGGCATGGGCTTCTATTAGGACTGGGCTTATACTAGAGCCTTTACGGTATTTAATATTTTTCTTATAATTTTTAACTTCAAAAATATCAATAAAATTATTTTAATTTTTAATCATCATTCAAATATCCATTTTGTCATTCCAATCAGACATGCACGAAACTCCAAAATTTTTTCAGACGAAACGAAACGAAACAAAATTTTTTAAAAATCGTTTCGTTAACGAAACGAAACGAAACAGTCAAAATTTAACGAAACGAAACAAAACGAAACATTGTGCTCTATTACTTCTTTAAACCCGCTCAAAAGTTTTAATCCATCCCCAATTGCCTTAATTTATGATAAAATAGTTTAAATACTAACAAACCAGTTGAATTTTGTGTGAAGAACAATGCTGTGACTCAAGGCCGGCGATTCTAGTTGCCTTCTGCATTGCGCTTTCGTTGTCTCGTATAACCATATGTACTTTTTTGTCTATTCCAAAGTTAGTAATAACCTTAGCAACCAAAGATGCTATTTTATCGCCTGTGTGACTTCCTTTAATAGGCGATGCAGCAAGTAAGACATGAGTAGGTTCAAAATTTTCTTTAAGAAAATGGCAAGTTACGCCAAGTAAGGAATGCGTGCTTTCTTCTGAGGACCACGAGTCAATACACAATGAAACAAAAGGAGCAGAAAAAACGTCTTTTTTTACTACAACCACCATGTCTCCATACATATTTGGCAATGATTCATTTACAAAAAAATTTCTTGACCTCAAATTTCAGATTAATTTCAAAACATTAATTCAAAAAACCTGATTTTATATTGTGGTTGCATAATGTGTAACAAATTTTTGAAACCTGGCTCTTCAACAAAAGAAAATGGAAGACCAGCAGTACATATCAAGGAAATTACTGCTTTATCAACTCTTTCAGTCATTTCACCGCCAGATGTCCATTGTTCTTAAAAAAAATTTATAAATATCAAAATCTAATTAATTCTTACTAAATGATTCTTCTATTTTCGGCTGTTTTGTTGATGTTATTCCTTGGGAAGTTGAAGCCGAACCGACAGAAACGGAAAATATTCTTTTTAAACTTGTCTGTTTAAGTTTTTCTGTTCCATCATCCATCTCTTTTTCTGATTTTTCGAATTGGAGGAGCTCAGAAAACACTGATGGATGCCTACGCTCTAAATGTTTACGCAAAGCAGTCGTTGGAAAACCAGTTTCATTTTTCGGTGCATAAAAATAAGCACAATTTTGTTGCCGACAGGAAATTTTAGTTTTTTCAAATATAAAATAATTTGTGTATTTGCTATTGCTAGTCATTTTTCTAGGAAAAAAATCAATAAAAATTGTTTCGTTTCGTTAACAAATCACAAGTGTTTCGTAACGAAACAAAACGAAACAAAATAAAAAGTGTTTCGTAACGAAACAAAACGAAACACAAAAAATCCTACGAAACATACGAAACAACGAAACGAAACGAAACGTTTCGTGCATGTCTGATTCCAATTCTCAACATGTAAAGAATGAATGAGGAAAAACCTCTTAAAAATGGGTAGTTGTCTGTGTGAGGGTGCAAAGTCATCTAAAAAGAAATAAAAGGAAGAAAGTTTTTAACATGCAAAGTTTTGGCGCAAAAACTTTATTTTTAATGTAAATAAATATTTATTTCCTCCCTTAAAAAGTAAAGACAATTTTTTCTCACATTTAATACCAAATTGGTGAATTCTTTTATGGCAATAAAAATAAACTTTTAATTCATTTACACATTTTTTCCTAAATTAAAGTTCTAACTTGTTTAATTTTTAAAATTAATTATTTAATATTTTTACATTTATTCTATTTTAAAAATCCAAACATTAAGCATTTATTATCAATTATTTTTGAAAAATTAAATCAAATAGATAAATTTGGTAATGTCAGGAGCTTTTTTGATAATTTGTATAAGAGTTTATTTATAATTTTAATTTTTAGGAGTCCATCTTGGCAATATTCATTTGGCAATTTTTTGTCATTAATTTTTAACTAAACACCTGACTTTCTACTTACATAGTACCTAATTAATTTTTTTCTTAATTTAAAAAAATATAATTTCTAAATCATTTTTACCTTTTTAATAAGGGAATATATACATTTAAATTAATTTTATAAAATTTTAAATATTTAATATTACCATAATTTCAAATTATTTTTACCTTTTTTTTGTAAATTTATTTTTATGCCATATTCCCAACAAGAAGTTAATGTTTTATATTTATTTTTAATATCATGAGAATAAAATCAAAAACAGAAGATATAAAAAATTATTTAGGTTGAAATTCCCACTTCCAAACTCGGAATAAAAAATTCTATTTTGTTCGTACGTATACTTGTCATATGGTCTCGTACTCAGATCGTTCAGAAAAGGTAGTTGTTCACTAATGCTTTAGTTTTTCAAACTTTTAAATCAAATAAAGAATTAAAACGAGCGACTAAGATGAATGGTTTTATTTTCCTTATTTTTTCGCCTTGTACTCATATGTAGTTACTAATACGAATTTTGGTATTTACTCTAAACACTGCTATTCAGAATTGGTCCAAGTGGTCGAGCCATTTAATCTAATATATGTACACAATTTGGTTATTGTAACAAAAACTATTTTAATTTAAAATAAGTTTCAATTAAAATAGCGTGATTTTTTATTCTTTTTTTTTTTAATTTTTCAAAATTTGGATTCAAACATATTAATTTTTCATAGCCCCGACATTTTCTTTTTATTTCATTCCAACCTTTTCTTATTATAAGACAAACCGTAAAGGTAAACCTTTTGGGACAAAAATTTTTCACACGCGCGCATTCGAGTGTGTATATTTTTGTGTTTGATACGAAGAATGAACATTATTTAATAAATATACCTATACTCCCCCCCCCCTTTATTTTATTCCAGGTGCGATACGGCACGCAAAAATTCTAAAGAATTGTGTCAGATTTTTATTAATTTTTCTATCCAAATGTCTTTCCATAAAAATTTTTTAGATTTTATTTAAATATTTAATTAAAATTTTCTAAATATTTTATTAATTTTCTTGTTTTTACCTTTAAGCGAGAATTTTTTTAAAAGTATTTTTTAAATGAGAATATTGTAACCTTGTTTTCTTAATTTTTAGCTGCTTTTAGAAGAGAAAACCCCCTCAAATCAAACCCCCCCCCCCCTCATTTAATTTTAAAGCAACAAATTCCAGAATTAATTAAAAATTTTGAAGATTTTTCTGAAGATGTTTTTAAAATTAATTTATTTTTATTAAATAATTCATCTTTTTTGTTTAAATTATTTAATGAATATTTAATTAAAGATCTACAAGAAATTGGTAAAGGAGAATCAAAGCCTAATTGTTGATATAAAGTATCAAAACTTGAAAATTCAAGTCCAATAAAGTTAAGTAATAAAGAAGCTGGTCTGTCCCCACAACTTGAATTAATTATTGGCAACCTTTAAAAAATTGTAAAAAATTGTCTTTTTTCCGATAATATCTACATACATAGTATGTACCAGGGTTGCCGCCCGAAACCCGAAACCCGATACCCGAAACCCGGCCTATTTTTGTACACGAAACCCGTTACCCGAAATGAAAATTTTCCAACCCGAAACCCGTACCCGATATTTTTTCCAACCCGAAACCCGTGACCCGAAATTGGTTAAAACCCGAAATTCCTACCCGAAAAATTAGCCTTACCCGATTTATTTAAATAGGCAAATTTAAAAAATTATAGAAAGAGAAAGAAAGGAAAAGAAAAAGAAATATTCATAATTTCTTTAATTTTTATTATGTTGATCGGTGGTTGAATGGGTGGCTCGATATTTTCATAAGGCTGAGTTCGAGTTCAGGAAGGGAAATGAGGTTAAAAAATTCTTGTTTTCAAAAATAAATGTTTTTAAACTTTGATTTTAATTTTAAATTTTCAGATTTATTTTTTTTAATATTTTAAGCTTGAAAAAGCATTAAAAATTTTAATTTAGTCATGAATTTTGCAAAATTTTCGCCTGCGGCGGATAAAATTAAGAGTTCTGGCTTCATGACCAACTAAACTTCAATAAAATTTTTTGCCTGCGGTTCTGACAATTGAATTTTTCTCCTAAAGCATTACAAAATTCTCAAAATTTTCGCCTCCGGCGGTGAAAAAGCAAGAAATCTGGCTTAAGGATCAGCAAAATTATCAAAATTTTTGCCTGCGGCGCAAAAAATG
This sequence comes from Meloidogyne incognita, assembly GCA_036172945.1. NCBI lineage: Eukaryota > Metazoa > Nematoda > Chromadorea > Rhabditida > Meloidogynidae > Meloidogyne > Meloidogyne incognita. The sequence continues at coordinate 2,996,424 of JARQAC010000025.1, forward strand.
GAAGAAATTTAGCCTCTTGGTCTTCCAAAATTCTCAAAATTTTCGCCTGCGGCGCTGAAAACGGGAGAAAATTGGAGGCTTTAATGGAGATAAAGCGGTGGATATTAGTATATAATGGGATTTTACCAAGATATCCCTCTTAATCCCCAAATCCCACAATGTCCCTAGTCTCTTCAAATTTGCCTCTCTCTATATCACCCAAAATCCTATTATGCAACATAGCTTGTCTCCTTACAATTTAGTTCAACAATACCCGAACACCTGAAAATAACCGGAATTTTTCGCCAAACCCGAAACCCGTACCCGAAATTTTTGCCAACCCGAAACCCGATACCCGAAATGAAAACGCTCCAACCCGATACCCGAAACCCGTACCTGAAGATTTTTTGTACCCGCGGCAACCCTGATTTGTATTTAATATAACAAAAATCCTAATCAGAATTTTTTATATTTAAAACATTTTTTGCAAAATATTTCTGATTCTTGATTATTTATTAAATAAAAAATAAATAATAGAGACAAAGAAAAAATATTTTTTTATTTTTGGATAAAGCAATGATGTAAAGAATATTTAATTTATTAATAATTTTCATCCAAGAAAAACACAAAAATAAATATGACAAATATTTTCTTATTATAAAAATTATAATATCTAATTTTTTTGAAGTTTGTTGGAAGAATTTTTTTGTAATTTAATATTCGCGAATATTTTCTTTTATTTATTGAAAAAATGTTAATTAAAAAATATAAACAAATTAATAGCTATTAATTTAAAATAATATTTTTTAAATTAATTTTTGGATTATTTCAGAATTGTTTAAAAATATTTTAATTACGTAATTAATTAGTTAAATATTTAAATAATTTTCTTTAAACTTTTCTATTTTTAATTAAACATTTATTCTTGGTATTTTAATAAATGAGCAGCACAATTTTCCATAAAAAGAAATATTTATTTATTTTAAACAAACAAAATTTATATTTATTTTTTAAAGTTTTAAATTAAAAGAAATTTATTTTTATTTGGCAACATTCTCTTTTTCAAACTATTTTTGTTTAAAAAATAAATTAAATATACAAATCATCTTTTTAGTTGAAATTGAAGAAATTTTTGTAAAATAAAAAGCCCTAGAGAATTTTTAAATTATTTAATTTAGTTTTAGATTTATAAAAAGAAAGTTTTTTAATCATTTGAACGAATTAGTATTTTATATTTAAAATCAAATATTTCGAAATATTTAATAATAATTTAAATTATATTTCAATTATTTTATTTTTTTAAATAAAATTTTTAAAAACTTTTTAAATTTAAATAATTTTATTTATTTTATTTATTTTTCTTTTATTTTTCTTTTATTTTTTCCTTTCCTTGTCAAATATTTTTGTTAATTAAATTTGTATATATTTTGTGCCATATCACACACATGCTGGTAAAAACAATGCTAAGGATTTTTATCCGTAGCGACATAGCTGCAGATAGGGTAGCTGCAGATAAAAAAATCTGCAGATAAAATCCGTAACAACAATGCTAAGGATAGGTAGCTGCAGCTACGGATTTTTTTATCTGCAGATACCTAGCTGCAGCTAGGTAAAATAAGGGGAAATTATAACTATTAAAATTTTTTGCGCACAAAAAGTTGTCAATTGGTATAGTGGTTAGTGGTGTTGTCTTATGTTTAAATGTTAAGGGTTCGATTCCTTCCTATTGTTATAGGAGGAAAATTAAAATATTTTCCATTTAAATTTTTGTTTTTTAATTTTAAAATTACATATATTTTTTTGTTAATTTTTTATTTTAATTAAAAATTATTTTTATTATCCAATTATCAATAATTCTTTTTTTACCTTTCTACTAGAGCTCGACATTTTCACTTTACCGGCCCGGTATCCGGGGTTTTTCTTCAAAGTTGACACGGGCTGGGTTTTCCGGACTAAAACCTCGAAAACCCGGAAAACTCGAAAACCCGGTTTTTTACATCCGGGCCCGGACCCGGTTTTTTCAAAATTTTAAAAATGATAAAAATTTAGCTTGCTAAAATTTCTTATTTTGAATAGAAAATAATTAAAATTTGGTTTTATCTTCCATCTATACGTGTTTATTCAAAGGATTTATAGATATTAATGTAGATTTAATTGAATAAGGGAAATATTGGTGGATTTGGCAGGATCAGGAAGGATTAATAGGGATTTACAGGGATTAGATAGTCTCGGATATACCTCTAACTCCTCGTTATCCTCTATATAATTATTTAATCTGGAATTTGATGGGGTTAATGTGGATTTGTAGGATTAAGGCGAATATCGGGGATTTACGGGAGAAAAAATTTGAAATTTGCGGGATAAAAAATTTGAAATTCGGAAACTGGATCCTCCTACCTCGCGCTACTCTAATCTATAGCAGTTTACTATTGTGACTATGAGCTTTTAACTTATATAAATAATTTTGGAATCAAGATAAAAATATGAAATAAAATTTTTTAATATTCTAAATAATTTTCTAATAACCAATTTAAATTTTGTAGATATTTATCATGAAAAAATTATTTTATTAAGTTTCTAGAAAGTCTACTAAAATTTTCTAGAAAATTAAAGGTATCTGGATCTCGACACTCATGTGTGATATCGGTCTAATTCTTTTTTATTTTTTCTTAGAATCGATGAATATGTTAGCACAAATTTTTGATTTTTCTTAATTGTAGAAACTCGAAATTTCAAAGTAGGGCTATAATTTTGTGGAACCACAAAACAGAGGATTTGCCTATAACCTCGGAAAAAATTGATTTGAAAACACAATTTTTTATAAACTTAGTTTTAACCACTAATTATAATTACAAAAAAGTCTAAAAATAAAAACAACGGTTAAAGTATTAAAACCAAGAAAAAATTAGGTGGGGCTAAAATTTTGAGGAGCAGTGTATTTTTGGATAATACATAAGATTTGCTTTATCTTTTGATGTAAAAAATAATTTTTTGTCACATTTAATTTGTAATTTTTAGGCCGAATTTAAATTTCTAAAAAGAAAAACTTTATTTTTAATTTAGAAAATAACTCGTTTTTGCAAAGGCTTTTTAAGCAACTTAAAAAATATTGTTCATAGTAAAAATTAACAAAAATTTATATTATGCTATAAAGCATTTTTTTAAACTTAGAATTATTTTATTCCATATTTTTATCTTGATTTAAAAAATTTTTACTATAAAATTTAAAATTAGATTAACGGATTTTTTTAAAAGGCATCGAAAAGTCTCATTTTTCAAATTTAATATTTTCGTCGAAAAACTCTTTAGAAATGAAAAATTATTTATTTTTAACTAAATTCTTTTTATTTTGAATTTTTAATAATTTTTTAAAATTTATTATAATTTTTTAAATATTTAAAATAATGCAACTATCCTCCTAAATAGGAGGCTAGCGATTTTATCCGTAGCTACCCTAGCCGATACCCTAGCCGCTACCCTATCCTTAGCATTGTTATTATGGATTTTAATTAGTTTAATTTCTCTTGTTTGTAATGTATTAATTGCCTGTGTTTTATTACGCCCTCGAAATTCACATTTTTTCTTCCTTGGGCTTCTAGCTGTTTCTGATGCTTTTTTATCAACTTGTTATGGACCTGTTATTGGTTAATTAATAATTTTTTAGAAAATAATAAAAAATAAATATTTTAGCTATGGATATAATTAAAAATCGGGTACAATTACTTTGGCTAACACGACTTTGGTGGAGTTATGTTGGCCCCCTTTTGGCTCTTTGCCATGTTTCTATGACATTCTCTTGTTTTAGTAAATTAATTTTTGAATATTAAATTATTTTTTATTTTTCAGTGATTATTCTTGGAACAATTGAACGTTTTTTAATTACATTAAAATCATCTTTGCTTACTTGTTTTCGTACTAATCGTGGTCCTTTAGCTTTAGGAATGTTCTTATTAGCTTTATTACTTAGAGGAACAGCTATTTTCGAAGTTGAAATTGTTGCTAACGGAAATTGTACGGGTTTAAGTGAATTCGAACCAAGCCTTACAACGTTAACTAAAAGCTGGTTTTATGGAACAGTTTTTAGATTTTATGTCAGAACTATTGCTACAGTTTTTGTGCCTTTCTTTTTACTTGCTTATTTAAATGCTAGAATTGGTTAATAATTTAAAAATTAAATTTTAAGAGAAAGGAATTGGAAAGGAAAATTTTTAGAAAGAAAATTTTTAAAAATATTTTTTTCATATGTATATAGGCCAAAACTCCTTTACTCCTTCCTAACTAACAAATAAGAATATTAATATATAAAATAAATTTTTTTGTTAGTTTTAATATTGCGGCGTCAAAAACGTTCAGCTGCAATGTTCCGATTTGGAAGTGCTTATGACCATAAAGTGTTTTTTAATTAATTAATTAAATAATTAGTAAATATATTTTAATATTTAATCTTTATAATTCTTTAAACCTTATACCTCTTTACCCTCATAATTCTTTAAATTTTTCAAGCTTCGTGTTCGTTCAGCAACTCGTTTATTACTCTTGATTGTTTGTTCTTATTTATTGGCAAATTTTCCAAATGTGGCCATTACTGCTTGGGAATATTTAGATTTAGATTCAACACAAAGTGAAAACTTTTATAGTGTTAGTCTCTTTAATTTAAATTTAGAAAATTATTTTGTATTAAAAAATTATTTTGTATTAATTAAATTAATTTAAATTTTTCTTAATATTTTTAATTTTAGATATATGAAACATTGACAGATGTAAGTTAATTTAAATAAATGATCCCTTTTTTTCTCGAATATTAGGCCCTCTGTAATTCTTGTCTAAGCCTCTTACTGGAGGATACATTTAATAGAGAATAATAATTAGTACTCGAGAAAATAAGGCAAATAAAATTGATAATAAATTTAATATTTTTTTTAAATTTAAAAGATAATATCAATGTTATATGTTCTAAGTTGTGCCTCTCGACTCTTAATTTATTTAAGTTGTAATGAAGAAATTAGAAGTGCATTTTATGATTTTCTTTGCGCAAATTGGATATGTAAAAGAAGAAGAGAAAATGGAATTGAATATGAATTTGATGAAAAAATTGCTTTACAAAGACACGGATCTACACAATATACTCCTGTAAGGCAATGTTCTTACAGGTATTTTTTAGAAATAATGATGAAGTTTTAATTAGTAATTTTTCTAAAATCATAAATTTTTTACAATTTTTAAGGTCATTCAGAGGAGATTGGTCTATTGGTGATTTTCCACCTATAGGTAAGAAAAATTGGCATAGAAAATGAATTTTTTATTTGTAATTTTGCAGGGACAGATTTTGACCGAGTAGTTGTTGCTATGGCACTTTCTAGGGTTTCGTCATTAACAAGTAATAAGCAAAAAAATGAGGGATTAAAAATTACTAATGGAGAAGTTAATGAAAAAGAGCAAAGACAATTAGTTAATACAAATGGATTAAAACGACATCATTATTCATCGAGAAGGCGAATTTCTTCAAGAAGAGGGAGAAATGAGTAAATACATATATTTCTTTTAAAAATTAAAAAAAATAATTGATTTGAAATAATGGATTATTTTTAGAAATGGTTTTGCTAATTCTCCTAGCAATGGTCAAGATAATCAAAACAATGAACATCATACAATTGACCTGAATCAAGAAGAAAAGCCGGCTTAATAATAAAAATGATCTCAAAAATTCCATCCATTAATATAAAATTTATTATTAATCTTGTCTATGTATATAAAAATATTTATTGTATTTTGATAGGGGATCAAAAATATACGAACAAATTTCTCGATTTTATTTACACGCTACACAATTGGATATAATCAACAGAAAAATATTTGTGAATATTAGATACGATTTAACAAATGAACTTTCAAGACAAAAATGCGTAGAATTAGATTACAAATGCAGATAAATTAAGTCAGGTGAAAGAACATTGGGGGAATACAATAACGTTATTTATAGAAGATTATGAGAATTTTTATTTCTCTTCCTATTGTTTGTTCGTTTCTTTATCATCTTCCTCATCGGTGTTGACACCTCCAGTACCGTGCTCGAAGAGACAACGAGTTCGATCGAAGCGCTCAGATTGTGAAGGAAATTGCATTTTGAGAGCCAGTTGCTGCGTCGAGACGAAATTGTCACCATCGTTAGTCTTAGTCATTTGCTCACAAGGTTGCAGTGCCACAGTTCCATGCTGTATATTAGAGACGTCCGAGACCGAAAATTTTCCAAGACTCAAGACCAAGACCCAAGACCAAGACTTGACCCCAAGACTCAAGACCAAAAATTATCAAGACTCAAGACAATTTTTAGGTTCCATAAGTCAAATTTTTGGTTTATTTTTTGTTATTTTGACATGATCACAGTCAAATCCAGCACATTCGCCTATAATTTCGAAAAATCTATGCGAAATTCAAGGAATTTATCCGAAATTCAAAGAATTTTGGGGAATTTATCCGGGTGGAAAATCAATGAAATATATTATTTCAGAGTATTTGGGTAGATTAAAATGATATTGAGCGATAACAAAGATTAGGAGAGATAACCGTGGGATTTTGTGGATTTTGAGGGATGTCGGGGGATTCAGAATTATCGAGGGATTAAGGAGGATATAGAGGTTTAAAGGGGAATTCGGGTGAATTAAGAGGGATCAACAGGAATATTATGAAGTATCGTCTTGCGCCGCAGGCGAAAATTTTTACGATTTGGAGGAATCTTACCCCAAAAATCTTCTCTTCCCATCGCCGCAGGCGAAAATTTTGAAAATTTCGGAAGGTCAAGAAGCCAGAATTCTACCTTTTCCAGCGCCGCAGGCGAAAATTTTGAGAATTTTGGAAGATTCTAAGCCAGAATTCTTCCTTTTCAAGCGCCGCAGGCGAAAATTTTGCGAATTTTGAAGGCCAAGAAGCCAGAATTCTCCCTTTTCCTGCGCCGCAGGCGAAAATTTTGAGAATTTTAGAAGGATATGAGGCCAGATTTCTTCCATTTTGGAAATAAAATAAGAAAACTAAAAAAAGTTCAATCCTTAGGGATGTAAGTTTAGATAAGCCCAAAAAGTCGAGACCAAGACCAAGACTACACCCCAAGACCAAGACCAAGACCAAGACCGAAAAAAACCCAAGAAAAGTCTTGAGTCAAGACTCAAGACCAAGAGTCTCGGACGTCTCTACTGTATATCCTCATTAGCATTTTTGCCGCTCTCATCCTTGATGGAAACCTCCTCGGCTGTTGTTGTTTCCTTCACTCCGTGTTGACCAACAATGCGCATTTGATCAAGCGCCAATTGAACAATGTGTTCCTATAGAAAAATTTAATAATTTTTTAATAATATATTATTATATATAAACTTCTGAATTTAAAAATTTTTAAATAAATATATTACTTTCCCGATTTCTTCAAACTAGTTAAAAAAATATTTAAAAAGGAGTATTGGAAGTTAAATAATTAAATCAAAGTAATAAACTCTTGTCTAAAAGTAATAGAAGTTATTTAGTCAGAATTAATAAATAAATAAATTAATTAAAGCTAATCAAGAGTAATTAAAGCTTCTAAATAATTAAAAATTGAAAAAAGAAGAAAATTTAATAAATACAAATATTAAAAGTAAAATTTTTGTGTCAGCCACTGCCAAAGGTTGCTATATAAAATAAATTAAAGCCGAAGGTTCGTTAGAACGACCTGGCAACCTGACATAAAAAAAAATATATATTTAATTTTAAATTTGAGAAAATAAATAAAAATAATTGTATTGAATAGTAGAATAGAATTGATAAAATAAATAAATATATAATAAATAAAATAATTTTAATTAATTTTAATATAATTATTAGATAAAGTAAAGATTTCGTTAAACAATAGAGAAAATTTTGAGCCCATAATCCAAACTAGAAGTCAAAAAAGAAAATTATTACAAAGTATCTCTAAATCCACCGAATCTCTAAATACACCAGAAGACCTAGAATTTTTAACACCAAAAGACGATAATAAAACTTTAATTAAAAGTCCTGATTTGAGTCCAGAATTAAGTTTAGTACCCGTATCTAATAAAATAAAATTAAATAAAATGGATTTAAAGGAATTGATGCAAGCGATCCAGGAAATAAAGGATCAACTTGATAAGCCAAAACCTCAAAGACCTCACTTAATCCCACCAAAATTTAGTGGTAGAGACGATATAAGAGACTGGGAACAATATTTAAAAGAGTTTTGTCGAATTGGCGATGCTTTGGGTTGGGACGAGAAAACTATCGAAAACATTACCTAATTATCTTGAAGGAGAAGCACTTGCAATGTATGAGTTACTGACTGAAGCGGATAAAAATTCTTGGGATAATATTAAGAAAAGTATGGCAAATAAGCTTAGTCAGGATCACCAAGGAAATTGTTTAGCTAGAACCCAGTTATTAATGAGAGATCAAAAACCTGGAGAGTCTGTTTCAGAATTTGCGGCGGCAATAGAGTCATTAGTGAAAAAAGGATACCCTAAAGATAAATACACTGAAATACAAAGAAATGAGATGATTGTCGATGCTTTTTACAGAGGATTAAAATATAATATTAGAAAAGTGTTAATTAGGCAGGATCAACCAAAAACATTAGCCGAAGCGATAAGTAGCGCCCAAAAAGAGAACTAAATCAGAAAATATTAGCGGAGGAAGAGTTAAAAATTTCGGGTAAATCTAGGCAAGAATCTCTAGAAAACGAACAATTAAGATTATGCAGAGAATTGGAAAAATTAAAAAATCAATTAAATGAAAAACTGAACGAAGAAAAAATAAATGTCGTTAAAACTGAGCAAGGGTGTTCAAATTGTAATTGTAATAATCCAGTACCACTGTCTAATATTCAAGCATATCCCACTAATTTCATGCCTTATCATCTACCACATAATAATTATAATAATTTCAATAGACGTGGATTTAATAACAACAGGAGAGGATGGAATCAAAATAGATATAATAATCAGAATTGGACCCAGAATAGAAATCGAAATAATATAAATAATTATAACAATAACCCAAATACTATAAATAACAATAATTCTAATTTTGGACCATATAGACCGCGCAGAAGAGGAAGAAGTGGTTATCCTGTAACCGCAATCTTACCTTTTATAGTAACCTTAATTAATTTAATTTTTATGTACTCTGTTGAAGGATTCCCAATTAATTGCCAAAAGCATGTATTTACCGGAGGTGCGGTGCGATGTAGCAAAACAATAATAAATGAATGCAATAAAATGAAAATTCCTCTAAAAATAAATTATCCTGAGTGCCTTAAATTCGCCAACCCTATACGAGAAAATTTAAATACTATGGCAAATACCCCAAAATGGAAAATTTCAAAGACAATCCCAGACGAGTATTGTAAAAAAGTACATGAAATAATATATTTATCCTTCTCACAAATAAATTCATATGACGGAAAACTAGTTACAAGCAAGTTATTAGAAAAACCCTGTTCAATTATTCCAAATTATTGTCTAATTAATAATAATTCAATAATTTGGGACCCACTTAATCCAAAATTTAGAAATAAAAATAATGTTTTCGATACATTAACAAACGAAAATATTATTAAATCTGAGAATGTTGACTCCAACTTGATAAGCCAAAACCTCAAAGACCTCACTTAATCCCACCAAAATTTAGTGGTAGAGACGATATATAAAATTTTAGTCAATATTGTAGTAGTAGTATATGGAAGCCTTTATTATATTTTTATATTGACAGTCATCAAAAAAGAACACTTTACATATTCTTTATTATTATTTTGCCTTTATTATAAAATGTGGGGGAAGGGGGGAAGTCATCTTTCCTCTCCTCCTTTGTTTTTTTCTTGAGCTAATAATTTACTGGACGGGGTTATTGACATCTCTTTACATAATACAAAACACTTCCCATTAATCTATTCATTAGTAAAAAAGGCAAAAGGTTTTCTTTCTTTTTTTAATAGAAAGATAAATACGTCATCCTTTTTTTAATTTATTTTTTTAAAGAAAATTCACTTCTTTTTTGCATTTTATTCAAATCTTCTCACACTTTATATTAAATTTCATTTAGAAGAATTATTTTCTTGTACTTAAACCTGGTCATTTTTTGTGTATTTTGAATATTTTTTCAAACAAGATAAAATTGTTGCAACATACATATACCTATTTAATATTTTTCTTATAATTTTTAACTTCAAAAATATCAATAAAATTATTTTAATTTTTAATCATCATTCAAATATCCATTTTGTCATTCCAATCAGACATGCACGAAACTCCAAAATTTTTTCAGACGAAACGAAACGAAACAAAATTTTTTAAAAATCGTTTCGTTAACGAAACGAAACGAAACAGTCAAAATTTAACGAAACGAAACAAAACGAAACATTGTGCTCTATTACTTCTTTAAACCCGCTCAAAAGTTTTAATCCATCCCCAATTGCCTTAATTTATGATAAAATAGTTTAAATACTAACAAACCAGTTGAATTTTGTGTGAAGAACAATGCTGTGACTCAAGGCCGGCGATTCTAGTTGCCTTCTGCATTGCGCTTTCGTTGTCTCGTATAACCATATGTACTTTTTTGTCTATTCCAAAGTTAGTAATAACCTTAGCAACCAAAGATGCTATTTTATCGCCTGTGTGACTTCCTTTAATAGGCGATGCAGCAAGTAAGACATGAGTAGGTTCAAAATTTTCTTTAAGAAAATGGCAAGTTACGCCAAGTAAGGAATGCGTGCTTTCTTCTGAGGACCACGAGTCAATACACAATGAAACAAAAGGAGCAGAAAAAACGTCTTTTTTTACTACAACCACCATGTCTCCATACATATTTGGCAATGATTCATTTACAAAAAAATTTCTTGACCTCAAATTTCAGATTAATTTCAAAACATTAATTCAAAAAACCTGATTTTATATTGTGGTTGCATAATGTGTAACAAATTTTTGAAACCTGGCTCTTCAACAAAAGAAAATGGAAGACCAGCAGTACATATCAAGGAAATTACTGCTTTATCAACTCTTTCAGTCATTTCACCGCCAGATGTCCATTGTTCTTAAAAAAAATTTATAAATATCAAAATCTAATTAATTCTTACTAAATGATTCTTCTATTTTCGGCTGTTTTGTTGATGTTATTCCTTGGGAAGTTGAAGCCGAACCGACAGAAACGGAAAATATTCTTTTTAAACTTGTCTGTTTAAGTTTTTCTGTTCCATCATCCATCTCTTTTTCTGATTTTTCGAATTGGAGGAGCTCAGAAAACACTGATGGATGCCTACGCTCTAAATGTTTACGCAAAGCAGTCGTTGGAAAACCAGTTTCATTTTTCGGTGCATAAAAATAAGCACAATTTTGTTGCCGACAGGAAATTTTAGTTTTTTCAAATATAAAATAATTTGTGTATTTGCTATTGCTAGTCATTTTTCTAGGAAAAAAATCAATAAAAATTGTTTCGTTTCGTTAACAAATCACAAGTGTTTCGTAACGAAACAAAACGAAACAAAATAAAAAGTGTTTCGTAACGAAACAAAACGAAACACAAAAAATCCTACGAAACATACGAAACAACGAAACGAAACGAAACGTTTCGTGCATGTCTGATTCCAATTCTCAACATGTAAAGAATGAATGAGGAAAAACCTCTTAAAAATGGGTAGTTGTCTGTGTGAGGGTGCAAAGTCATCTAAAAAGAAATAAAAGGAAGAAAGTTTTTAACATGCAAAGTTTTGGCGCAAAAACTTTATTTTTAATGTAAATAAATATTTATTTCCTCCCTTAAAAAGTAAAGACAATTTTTTCTCACATTTAATACCAAATTGGTGAATTCTTTTATGGCAATAAAAATAAACTTTTAATTCATTTACACATTTTTTCCTAAATTAAAGTTCTAACTTGTTTAATTTTTAAAATTAATTATTTAATATTTTTACATTTATTCTATTTTAAAAATCCAAACATTAAGCATTTATTATCAATTATTTTTGAAAAATTAAATCAAATAGATAAATTTGGTAATGTCAGGAGCTTTTTTGATAATTTGTATAAGAGTTTATTTATAATTTTAATTTTTAGGAGTCCATCTTGGCAATATTCATTTGGCAATTTTTTGTCATTAATTTTTAACTAAACACCTGACTTTCTACTTACATAGTACCTAATTAATTTTTTTCTTAATTTAAAAAAATATAATTTCTAAATCATTTTTACCTTTTTAATAAGGGAATATATACATTTAAATTAATTTTATAAAATTTTAAATATTTAATATTACCATAATTTCAAATTATTTTTACCTTTTTTTTTGTAAATTTATTTTTATGCCATATTCCCAACAAGAAGTTAATGTTTTATATTTATTTTTAATATCATGAGAATAAAATCAAAAACAGAAGATATAAAAAATTATTTAGGTTGAAATTCCCACTTCCAAACTCGGAATAAAAAATTCTATTTTGTTCGTACGTATACTTGTCATATGGTCTCGTACTCAGATCGTTCAGAAAAGGTAGTTGTTCACTAATGCTTTAGTTTTTCAAACTTTTAAATCAAATAAAGAATTAAAACGAGCGACTAAGATGAATGGTTTTATTTTCCTTATTTTTTCGCCTTGTACTCATATGTAGTTACTAATACGAATTTTGGTATTTACTCTAAACACTGCTATTCAGAATTGGTCCAAGTGGTCGAGCCATTTAATCTAATATATGTACACAATTTGGTTATTGTAACAAAAACTATTTTAATTTAAAATAAGTTTCAATTAAAATAGCGTGATTTTTTATTCTTTTTTTTTTTAATTTTTCAAAATTTGGATTCAAACATATTAATTTTTCATAGCCCCGACATTTTCTTTTTATTTCATTCCAACCTTTTCTTATTATAAGACAAACCGTAAAGGTAAACCTTTTGGGACAAAAATTTTTCACACGCGCGCATTCGAGTGTGTATATTTTTGTGTTTGATACGAAGAATGAACATTATTTAATATACATACTCCCCCCCCCCTTTATTTTATTCCAGGTGCGATACGGCACGCAAAAATTCTAAAGAATTGTGTCAGATTTTTATTAATTTTTCTATCCAAATGTCTTTCCATAAAAATTTTTTAGATTTTATTTAAATATTTAATTAAAATTTTCTAAATATTTTATTAATTTTCTTGTTTTTACCTTTAAGCGAGAATTTTTTTAAAAGTATTTTTTAAATGAGAATATTGTAACCTTGTTTTCTTAATTTTTAGCTGCTTTTAGAAGAGAAAACCCCCTCAAATCAAACCCCCCCCCCCCTCATTTAATTTTAAAGCAACAAATTCCAGAATTAATTAAAAATTTTGAAGATTTTTCTGAAGATGTTTTTAAAATTAATTTATTTTTATTAAATAATTCATCTTTTTTGTTTAAATTATTTAATGAATATTTAATTAAAGATCTACAAGAAATTGGTAAAGGAGAATCAAAGCCTAATTGTTGATATAAAGTATCAAAACTTGAAAATTCAAGTCCAATAAAGTTAAGTAATAAAGAAGCTGGTCTGTCCCCACAACTTGAATTAATTATTGGCAACCTTTAAAAAATTGTAAAAAATTGTCTTTTTTCCGATAATATCTACATACATAGTATGTACCAGGGTTGCCGCCCGAAACCCGAAACCCGATACCCGAAACCCGGCCTATTTTTGTACACGAAACCCGTTACCCGAAATGAAAATTTTCCAACCCGAAACCCGTACCCGATATTTTTTCCAACCCGAAACCCGTGACCCGAAATTGGTTAAAACCCGAAATTCCTACCCGAAAAATTAGCCTTACCCGATTTATTTAAATAGGCAAATTTAAAAAATTATAGAAAGAGAAAGAAAGGAAAAGAAAAAGAAATATTCATAATTTCTTTAATTTTTATTATGTTGATCGGTGGTTGAATGGGTGGCTCGATATTTTCATAAGGCTGAGTTCGAGTTCAGGAAGGGAAATGAGGTTAAAAAATTCTTGTTTTCAAAAATAAATGTTTTTAAACTTTGATTTTAATTTTAAATTTTCAGATTTATTTTTTTTAATATTTTAAGCTTGAAAAAGCATTAAAAATTTTAATTTAGTCATGAATTTTGCAAAATTTTCGCCTGCGGCGGATAAAATTAAGAGTTCTGGCTTCATGACCAACTAAACTTCAATAAAATTTTTTGCCTGCGGTTCTGACAATTGAATTTTTCTCCTAAAGCATTACAAAATTCTCAAAATTTTCGCCTCCGGCGGTGAAAAAGCAAGAAATCTGGCTTAAGGATCAGCAAAATTATCAAAATTTTTGCCTGCGGCGCAAAAAATGGAAGAAATTTAGCCTCTTGGTCTTCCAAAATTCTCAAAATTTTCGCCTGCGGCGCTGAAAACGGGAGAAAATTGGAGGCTTTAATGGAGATAAAGCGGTGGATATTAGTATATAATGGGATTTTACCAAGATATCCCTCTTAATCCCCAAATCCCACAATGTCCCTAGTCTCTTCAAATTTGCCTCTCTCTATATCACCCAAAATCCTATTATGCAACATAGCTTGTCTCCTTACAATTTAGTTCAACAATACCCGAACACCTGAAAATAACCGGAATTTTTCGCCAAACCCGAAACCCGTACCCGAAATTTTTGCCAACCCGAAACCCGATACCCGAAATGAAAACGCTCCAACCCGATACCCGAAACCCGTACCTGAAGATTTTTTGTACCCGCGGCAACCCTGATTTGTATTTAATATAACAAAAATCCTAATCAGAATTTTTTATATTTAAAACATTTTTTGCAAAATATTTCTGATTCTTGATTATTTATTAAATAAAAAATAAATAATAGAGACAAAGAAAAATATTTTTTTATTTTTGGATAAAGCAATGATGTAAAGAATATTTAATTTATTAATAATTTTCATCCAAGAAAAACACAAAAATAAATATGACAAATATTTTCTTATTATAAAAATTATAATATCTAATTTTTTTGAAGTTTGTTGGAAGAATTTTTTTGTAATTTAATATTCGCGAATATTTTCTTTTATTTATTGAAAAAATGTTAATTAAAAAATATAAACAAATTAATAGCTATTAATTTAAAATAATATTTTTTAAATTAATTTTTGGATTATTTCAGAATTGTTTAAAAATATTTTAATTACGTAATTAATTAGTTAAATATTTAAATAATTTTCTTTAAACTTTTCTATTTTTAATTAAACATTTATTCTTGGTATTTTAATAAATGAGCAGCACAATTTTCCATAAAAAGAAATATTTATTTATTTTAAACAAACAAAATTTATATTTATTTTTTAAAGTTTTAAATTAAAAGAAATTTATTTTTATTTGGCAACATTCTCTTTTTCAAACTATTTTTGTTTAAAAAATAAATTAAATATACAAATCATCTTTTTAGTTGAAATTGAAGAAATTTTTGTAAAATAAAAAGCCCTAGAGAATTTTTAAATTATTTAATTTAGTTTTAGATTTATAAAAAGAAAGTTTTTTAATCATTTGAACGAATTAGTATTTTATATTTAAAATCAAATATTTCGAAATATTTAATAATAATTTAAATTATATTTCAATTATTTTATTTTTTTAAATAAAATTTTTAAAAACTTTTTAAATTTAAATAATTTTATTTATTTTATTTATTTTTCTTTTATTTTTCTTTTATTTTTTCCTTTCCTTGTCAAATATTTTTGTTAATTAAATTTGTATATATTTTGTGCCATATCACACACATGCTGGTAAAAACAATGCTAAGGATTTTTATCCGTAGCGACATAGCTGCAGATAGGGTAGCTGCAGATAAAAAAATCTGCAGATAAAATCCGTAACAACAATGCTAAGGATAGGTAGCTGCAGCTACGGATTTTTTTATCTGCAGATACCTAGCTGCAGCTAGGTAAAATAAGGGGAAATTATAACTATTAAAATTTTTTGCGCACAAAAAGTTGTCAATTGGTATAGTGGTTAGTGGTGTTGTCTTATGTTTAAATGTTAAGGGTTCGATTCCTTCCTATTGTTATAGGAGGAAAATTAAAATATTTTCCATTTAAATTTTTGTTTTTTAATTTTAAAATTACATATATTTTTTTGTTAATTTTTTATTTTAATTAAAAATTATTTTTATTATCCAATTATCAATAATTCTTTTTTTACCTTTCTACTAGAGCTCGACATTTTCACTTTACCGGCCCGGTATCCGGGGTTTTTCTTCAAAGTTGACACGGGCTGGGTTTTCCGGACTAAAACCTCGAAAACCCGGAAAACTCGAAAACCCGGTTTTTTACATCCGGGCCCGGACCCGGTTTTTTCAAAATTTTAAAAATGATAAAAATTTAGCTTGCTAAAATTTCTTATTTTGAATAGAAAATAATTAAAATTTGGTTTTATCTTCCATCTATACGTGTTTATTCAAAGGATTTATAGATATTAATGTAGATTTAATTGAATAAGGGAAATATTGGTGGATTTGGCAGGATCAGGAAGGATTAATAGGGATTTACAGGGATTAGATAGTCTCGGATATACCTCTAACTCCTCGTTATCCTCTATATAATTATTTAATCTGGAATTTGATGGGGTTAATGTGGATTTGTAGGATTAAGGCGAATATCGGGGATTTACGGGAGAAAAAATTTGAAATTTGCGGGATAAAAAATTTGAAATTCGGAAACTGGATCCTCCTACCTCGCGCTACTCTAATCTATAGCAGTTTACTATTGTGACTATGAGCTTTTAACTTATATAAATAATTTTGGAATCAAGATAAAAATATGAAATAAAATTTTTTAATATTCTAAATAATTTTCTAATAACCAATTTAAATTTTGTAGATATTTATCATGAAAAAATTATTTTATTAAGTTTCTAGAAAGTCTACTAAAATTTTCTAGAAAATTAAAGGTATCTGGATCTCGACACTCATGTGTGATATCGGTCTAATTCTTTTTTATTTTTTCTTAGAATCGATGAATATGTTAGCACAAATTTTTGATTTTTCTTAATTGTAGAAACTCGAAATTTCAAAGTAGGGCTATAATTTTGTGGAACCACAAAACAGAGGATTTGCCTATAACCTCGGAAAAAATTGATTTGAAAACACAATTTTTTATAAACTTAGTTTTAACCACTAATTATAATTACAAAAAAGTCTAAAAATAAAAACAACGGTTAAAGTATTAAAACCAAGAAAAAATTAGGTGGGGCTAAAATTTTGAGGAGCAGTGTATTTTTGGATAATACATAAGATTTGCTTTATCTTTTGATGTAAAAAATAATTTTTTGTCACATTTAATTTGTAATTTTTAGGCCGAATTTAAATTTCTAAAAAGAAAAACTTTATTTTTAATTTAGAAAATAACTCGTTTTTGCAAAGGCTTTTTAAGCAACTTAAAAAAATATTGTTCATAGTAAAAATTAACAAAAATTTATATTATGCTATAAAGCATTTTTTTAAACTTAGAATTATTTTATTCCATATTTTTATCTTGATTTAAAAAATTTTTACTATAAAATTTAAAATTAGATTAACGGATTTTTTTAAAAGGCATCGAAAAGTCTCATTTTTCAAATTTAATATTTTCGTCGAAAAACTCTTTAGAAATGAAAAATTATTTATTTTTAACTAAATTCTTTTTATTTTGAATTTTTAATAATTTTTTAAAATTTATTATAATTTTTTAAATATTTAAAATAATGCAACTATCCTCCTAAATAGGAGGCTAGCGATTTTATCCGTAGCTACCCTAGCCGATACCCTAGCCGCTACCCTATCCTTAGCATTGTTATTATGGATTTTAATTAGTTTAATTTCTCTTGTTTGTAATGTATTAATTGCCTGTGTTTTATTACGCCCTCGAAATTCACATTTTTTCTTCCTTGGGCTTCTAGCTGTTTCTGATGCTTTTTTATCAACTTGTTATGGACCTGTTATTGGTTAATTAATAATTTTTTAGAAAATAATAAAAAATAAATATTTTAGCTATGGATATAATTAAAAATCGGGTACAATTACTTTGGCTAACACGACTTTGGTGGAGTTATGTTGGCCCCCTTTTGGCTCTTTGCCATGTTTCTATGACATTCTCTTGTTTTAGTAAATTAATTTTTGAATATTAAATTATTTTTTATTTTTCAGTGATTATTCTTGGAACAATTGAACGTTTTTTAATTACATTAAAATCATCTTTGCTTACTTGTTTTCGTACTAATCGTGGTCCTTTAGCTTTAGGAATGTTCTTATTAGCTTTATTACTTAGAGGAACAGCTATTTTCGAAGTTGAAATTGTTGCTAACGGAAATTGTACGGGTTTAAGTGAATTCGAACCAAGCCTTACAACGTTAACTAAAAGCTGGTTTTATGGAACAGTTTTTAGATTTTATGTCAGAACTATTGCTACAGTTTTTGTGCCTTTCTTTTTACTTGCTTATTTAAATGCTAGAATTGGTTAATAATTTAAAAATTAAATTTTAAGAGAAAGGAATTGGAAAGGAAAATTTTTAGAAAGAAAATTTTTAAAAATATTTTTTTCATATGTATATAGGCCAAAACTCCTTTACTCCTTCCTAACTAACAAATAAGAATATTAATATATAAAATAAATTTTTTTTGTTAGTTTTAATATTGCGGCGTCAAAAACGTTCAGCTGCAATGTTCCGATTTGGAAGTGCTTATGACCATAAAGTGTTTTTTAATTAATTAATTAAATAATTAGTAAATATATTTTAATATTTAATCTTTATAATTCTTTAAACCTTATACCTCTTTACCCTCATAATTCTTTAAATTTTTCAAGCTTCGTGTTCGTTCAGCAACTCGTTTATTACTCTTGATTGTTTGTTCTTATTTATTGGCAAATTTTCCAAATGTGGCCATTACTGCTTGGGAATATTTAGATTTAGATTCAACACAAAGTGAAAACTTTTATAGTGTTAGTCTCTTTAATTTAAATTTAAAAAATTATTTTGTATTAAAAAATTATTTTGTATTAATTAAATTAATTTAAATTTTTCTTAATATTTTTAATTTTAGATATATGAAACATTGACAGATGTAAGTTAATTTAAATAAATGATCCCTTTTTTTCTCGAATATTAGGCCCTCTGTAATTCTTGTCTAAGCCTCTTACTGGAGGATACATTTAATAGAGAATAATAATTAGTACTCGAGAAAATAAGGCAAATAAAATTGATAATAAATTTAATATTTTTTTTAAATTTAAAAGATAATATCAATGTTATATGTTCTAAGTTGTGCCTCTCGACTCTTAATTTATTTAAGTTGTAATGAAGAAATTAGAAGTGCATTTTATGATTTTCTTTGCGCAAATTGGATATGTAAAAGAAGAAGAGAAAATGGAATTGAATATGAATTTGATGAAAAAATTGCTTTACAAAGACACGGATCTACACAATATACTCCTGTAAGGCAATGTTCTTACAGGTATTTTTTAGAAATAATGATGAAGTTTTAATTAGTAATTTTTCTAAAATCATAAATTTTTTACAATTTTTAAGGTCATTCAGAGGAGATTGGTCTATTGGTGATTTTCCACCTATAGGTAAGAAAAATTGGCATAGAAAATGAATTTTTTATTTGTAATTTTGCAGGGACAGATTTTGACCGAGTAGTTGTTGCTATGGCACTTTCTAGGGTTTCGTCATTAACAAGTAATAAGCAAAAAAATGAGGGATTAAAAATTACTAATGGAGAAGTTAATGAAAAAGAGCAAAGACAATTAGTTAATACAAATGGATTAAAACGACATCATTCATCGAGAAGGCGAATTTCTTCAAGAAGAGGAAGAAATGAGTAAATACATATATTTCTTTTAAAAATTAAAAAAAATAATTGATTTGAAATAATGGATTATTTTTAGAAATGGTTTTGCTAATTCTCCTAGCAATGGTCAAGATAATCAAAACAATGAACATCATACAATTGACCTGAATCAAGAAGAAAAGCCGGCTTAATAATAAAAATGATCTCAAAAATTCCATCCATTAATATAAAATTTATTATTAATCTTGTCTATGTATATAAAAATATTTATTGTATTTTGATAGGGGATCAAAAATATACGAACAAATTTCTCGATTTTATTTACACGCTACACAATTGGATATAATCAACAGAAAAATATTTGTGAATATTAGATACGATTTAACAAATGAACTTTCAAGACAAAAATGCGTAGAATTAGATTACAAATGCAGATAAATTAAGTCAGGTGAAAGAACATTGGGGGAATACAATAACGTTATTTATAGAAGATTATGAGAATTTTTATTTCTCTTCCTATTGTTTGTTCGTTTCTTTATCATCTTCCTCATCGGTGTTGACACCTCCAGTACCGTGCTCGAAGAGACAACGAGTTCGATCGAAGCGCTCAGATTGTGAAGGAAATTGCATTTTGAGAGCCAGTTGCTGCGTCGAGACGAAATTGTCACCATCGTTAGTCTTAGTCATTTGCTCACAAGGTTGCAGTGCCACAGTTCCATGCTGTATATTAGAGACGTCCGAGACCGAAAATTTTCCAAGACTCAAGACCAAGACCCAAGACCAAGACTTGACCCCAAGACTCAAGACCAAAAATTATCAAGACTCAAGACAATTTTTAGGTTCCATAAGTCAAATTTTTGGTTTATTTTTTGTTATTTTGACATGATCACAGTCAAATCCAGCACATTCGCCTATAATTTCGAAAAATCTATGCGAAATTCAAGGAATTTATCCGAAATTCAAAGAATTTTGGGGAATTTATCCGGGTGGAAAATCAATGAAATATATTATTTCAGAGTATTTGGGTAGATTAAAATGATATTGAGCGATAACAAAGATTAGGAGAGATAACCGTGGGATTTTGTGGATTTTGAGGGATGTCGGGGGATTCAGAATTATCGAGGGATTAAGGAGGATATAGAGGTTTAAAGGGGAATTCGGGTGAATTAAGAGGGATCAACAGGAATATTATGAAGTATCGTCTTGCGCCGCAGGCGAAAATTTTTACGATTTGGAGGAATCTTACCCCAAAAATCTTCTCTTCCCATCGCCGCAGGCGAAAATTTTGAAAATTTCGGAAGGTCAAGAAGCCAGAATTCTACCTTTTCCAGCGCCGCAGGCGAAAATTTTGAGAATTTTGGAAGATTCTAAGCCAGAATTCTTCCTTTTCAAGCGCCGCAGGCGAAAATTTTGCGAATTTTGAAGGCCAAGAAGCCAGAATTCTCCCTTTTCCTGCGCCGCAGGCGAAAATTTTGAGAATTTTAGAAGGATATGAGGCCAGATTTCTTCCATTTTGGAAATAAAATAAGAAAACTAAAAAAAGTTCAATCCTTAGGGATGTAAGTTTAGATAAGCCCAAAAAAGTCGAGACCAAGACCAAGACTACACCCCAAGACCAAGACCAAGACCAAGACCGAAAAAAACCCAAGAAAAGTCTTGAGTCAAGACTCAAGACCAAGAGTCTCGGACGTCTCTACTGTATATCCTCATTAGCATTTTTGCCGCTCTCATCCTTGATGGAAACCTCCTCGGCTGTTGTTGTTTCCTTCACTCCGTGTTGACCAACAATGCGCATTTGATCAAGCGCCAATTGAACAATGTGTTCCTATAGAAAAATTTAATAATTTTTTAATAATATATTATTATATATAAACTTCTGAATTTAAAAATTTTTAAATAAATATATTACTTTCCCGATTTCTTCAAACTAGTTAAAAAAATATTTAAAAAGGAGTATTGGAAGTTAAATAATTAAATCAAAGTAATAAACTCTTGTCTAAAAGTAATAGAAGTTATTTAGTCAGAATTAATAAATAAATAAATTAATTAAAGCTAATCAAGAGTAATTAAAGCTTCTAAATAATTAAAAATTGAAAAAAGAAGAAAATTTAATAAATACAAATATTAAAAGTAAAATTTTTGTGTCAGCCACTGCCAAAGGTTGCTATATAAAATAAATTAAAGCCGAAGGTTCGTTAGAACGACCTGGCAACCTGACATAAAAAAAAATATATATTTAATTTTAAATTTGAGAAAATAAATAAAAATAATTGTATTGAATAGTAGAATAGAATTGATAAAATAAATAAATATATAATAAATAAAATAATTTTAATTAATTTTAATATAATTATTAGATAAAGTAAAGATTTCGTTAAACAATAGAGAAAATTTTGAGCCCATAATCCAAACTAGAAGTCAAAAAAGAAAATTATTACAAAGTATCTCTAAATCCACCGAATCTCTAAATACACCAGAAGACCTAGAATTTTTAACACCAAAAGACGATAATAAAACTTTAATTAAAAGTCCTGATTTGAGTCCAGAATTAAGTTTAGTACCCGTATCTAATAAAATAAAATTAAATAAAATGGATTTAAAGGAATTGATGCAAGCGATCCAGGAAATAAAGGATCAACTTGATAAGCCAAAACCTCAAAGACCTCACTTAATCCCACCAAAATTTAGTGGTAGAGACGATATAAGAGACTGGGAACAATATTTAAAAGAGTTTTGTCGAATTGGCGATGCTTTGGGTTGGGACGAGAAAACTATCGAAAACATTACCTAATTATCTTGAAGGAGAAGCACTTGCAATGTATGAGTTACTGACTGAAGCGGATAAAAATTCTTGGGATAATATTAAGAAAAGTATGGCAAATAAGCTTAGTCAGGATCACCAAGGAAATTGTTTAGCTAGAACCCAGTTATTAATGAGAGATCAAAAACCTGGAGAGTCTGTTTCAGAATTTGCGGCGGCAATAGAGTCATTAGTGAAAAAAGGATACCCTAAAGATAAATACACTGAAATACAAAGAAATGAGATGATTGTCGATGCTTTTTACAGAGGATTAAAATATAATATTAGAAAAGTGTTAATTAGGCAGGATCAACCAAAAACATTAGCCGAAGCGATAAGTAGCGCCCAAAAAGAGAACTAAATCAGAAAATATTAGCGGAGGAAGAGTTAAAAATTTCGGGTAAATCTAGGCAAGAATCTCTAGAAAACGAACAATTAAGATTATGCAGAGAATTGGAAAAATTAAAAAATCAATTAAATGAAAAACTGAACGAAGAAAAAATAAATGTCGTTAAAACTGAGCAAGGGTGTTCAAATTGTAATTGTAATAATCCAGTACCACTGTCTAATATTCAAGCATATCCCACTAATTTCATGCCTTATCATCTACCACATAATAATTATAATAATTTCAATAGACGTGGATTTAATAACAACAGGAGAGGATGGAATCAAAATAGATATAATAATCAGAATTGGACCCAGAATAGAAATCGAAATAATATAAATAATTATAACAATAACCCAAATACTATAAATAACAATAATTCTAATTTTGGACCATATAGACCGCGCAGAAGAGGAAGAAGTGGTTATCCTGTAACCGCAATCTTACCTTTTATAGTAACCTTAATTAATTTAATTTTTATGTACTCTGTTGAAGGATTCCCAATTAATTGCCAAAAGCATGTATTTACCGGAGGTGCGGTGCGATGTAGCAAAACAATAATAAATGAATGCAATAAAATGAAAATTCCTCTAAAAATAAATTATCCTGAGTGCCTTAAATTCGCCAACCCTATACGAGAAAATTTAAATACTATGGCAAATACCCCAAAATGGAAAATTTCAAAGACAATCCCAGACGAGTATTGTAAAAAAGTACATGAAATAATATATTTATCCTTCTCACAAATAAATTCATATGACGGAAAACTAGTTACAAGCAAGTTATTAGAAAAACCCTGTTCAATTATTCCAAATTATTGTCTAATTAATAATAATTCAATAATTTGGGACCCACTTAATCCAAAATTTAGAAATAAAAATAATGTTTTCGATACATTAACAAACGAAAATATTATTAAATCTGAGAATGTTGACTCCTGGATATTAAATTCTAAATATATGGAAATTGCAGAAAATACTAATTGTTATCATCAATTAAGTGATGAACACTTTATTAACATCCAATTGCCAGATTGGGCGAATAATATAAATAAAATAATTAAAAATAAAATAATAAATTCTTCAAAATGGATTCATTTAAAAGCGCACAACTTGTCTGTAAATATAGACAATCTAAAAGAAAATTTTATGAATTCATCTAAAAATTTTTCAAAAACGGTTAAAACAAATATTGAAGAAAATACAGTTGGTGTTTATAAAAAGTTTAATAACGCAACAAATGCAGTTAAATTATTTCTTGAAGATGTTTTATGGTGGTTGAAATTTATTTTATTTGGTGTAATCATACCTAGCATAATTATATATTTTTTATTACTGACTTACTCCTTTTATAAAAAATTTAAATTATTTTTCTCTAAAATAATCTGGCCCTTAAGAATTAATGCAGTAGAAGTGCAAGAGCCTATAGAGCTAAAAGAAATTAATATTGGAGAGAAAAATAATAATAGCAGAAAAATCAATAATAAATTTAAAACAAACATATTAACTAATAAAAACAAAAATGAATCTGAAATAAATTATTTAAATTATTCTTATAATATTTTCGAGGATCAGAGAAAATTGCCAATTATATATATTCCGATAGGTTTAAAATCCTACCCCGCGGTAGTTGATACTGGTTCAAATATTTCTTTTGGCCCGAGTCATATTTTTGAAGAAGCTCTTTGTAATATAGAGGAAATAGAGCCAACAAATGTATTATTTATTCGAGGACTAAATATTAATTTTACAAAGAAAACTAGGTTACGATTAATGCCAAAAGGATTAGAATATATTGATGTAAATTTTTTTGTTTATAAAGATTTAAATATTCCTTTAATAATTGGCAATGATCATCTGTATATATTTGAGTTACATGGAATAAAACCATACTTTAATACTAACGGAATAATAGATTTTGATTTTACTGAATATGATCTAAAACATAAAAATAATTTAATAAATAATACAATTAGACAAATAGAAAATAATTCGGTATATAAAGCAGGAAAATCAATTAAAAATTGGATTCAAATAAATAGCCCGAGTTTTGAAAAAATGTTACCAGATTTAACAATAACAAAAACACGTTTGCCAATAATAAATATAATTGTAAATAATAAGACTTGTGAAGCATTATTTGACTCAGGAGCAGAAATAACACTCTGTTCCAGAGCATTTGCAAAAGAGATTAAAGCCAAAAAAGTATTTTATAAAGATACACCCAAAATATATTCTCCAATAGAAAATAATAATCTAGTCAATATCGAAGGATGTGTTTCAGTGAAATTAGAAGTAGGTCTTTTTACTGGCGAGATTTTTGTTTGGATAACAGATGAAAATACCTCAGCATTTAATTTTATATTAGGCTACGACACTATTAAAATAATATGTAAGCAAATTGGTAGCATCCCGTTAAAAACCGGAGAAATTTTTATAAATAAAAATAACAAATCATTTATAAGCAATCCAAGTTGGGATTCAAATATATCATTTATGTTTTCAACTGAAAATTTTTCAAATAATCAAAATCATATTTTACCGGTAATATTGATGAAAATAAATGGAAAGAATATAAGAGCGTTATTCGACTCTGGAGCCTCTGTATCCTACTTAAGAGAGAGTATTATGAATAGTTACGGTCTTATGCCCATACGAAATGTAAATCTTCCGAAAGCTAAAGCTGCTAATCAGTCGACCTTCCAATTTATTACACAATGCAAAGCAATAATAAATATTGGAAATATAAAATTTATATACTATTTTTATGTTACTGTAGATAATAATTGCCCATACCCTTGTTTAATAGGAGCAGATTTTATGAAAAAATTAAATGAATTAGGTAATAATATCAGCTTGGAATTTCATAGAAATAAAATTTTAATTGGAGAGTCAGAAATACCTCTTGTTGCATTTATCACAACACAACAAAATACTGGAGAAAATAAATATATAAATAATAATTCCAATTTTATAGCAGTTATCGCACCAACTGAAATAATTTTAGAACCTAGAACAGATAATTTAATCATAGGTACGACAGAATATGAATGTCCGAAAAAATTATATATTACACACCCGCCAACGCATTTTTCTTCAGAATTTTTCTTAGTCGGAAGAACTATTGTTAAACCAGGGCCTCTAAAATTTATTAAATTAAGAATAATGAATCCATCTCAAGTAGAAATTAAAATCAAGCCAGGAGAAGTATTAGCATTCTTAGAATCGATAGATGACCAGGATGAAATAATAAATATAAAATTTAAAAATGGATTTAATGAAAATGATCAAAATAATATTTCACAATATAAACCTATCTATTCTTGTCAAACAAATTTACTTATAGATCACGAATTTTTAAAAGGAATAAACTTAGAAAAATCCATATTAAGCATGCAATCGAAGGAAAAGCTAAAAGAGATTATTTGCAAATATAAGCATGTTTTTACCGAAAAAAGTGACTATAAGGGTTCAATAAAACACGATATTAATTTAGAACTTGGGAAAGGTCCAATTGCTTCTAGACAATACAGGGTACCTATGACAATGAAAGAAGAAATTAAAAAACAGGTAGAGCAGATGCTTAAAGATGGAATAATAGAGCACTCGAATTCCCAATTTGCCTCTCCTGTTGTACTAGTCAAAAAGAAAGACGGTAGTATGAGATTCGCAATAGATTATAGAAAGTTAAATTCAATCACAATCAAACAAGTTTACCACCTACCGCTAATTAATGAGATAAGAGAGGAGGTATCAGGCAAGAAAATTTTTACTAGTTTTGACTTTAAGTCAGGATTTCACCAACTGCCAATGAATCCTGAACACAAAGAACGCACTGCTTTTTCATGTTGGATGGGACTTTTTCAATTTATTAAAGTTCCTTTTGGCCTTTGTGGCGCTCCTTCGACTTTTATGCGTGCTATGAATGAATTGAAAAAATATATATCTTCCTCATTTTTAATTTACATCGATGACGTTATTCTTTCTTCAAATAACGAAATAGAACAATTAATTGATATAGAGCAATTTCTTTCAGTAATATCTAATTTCGGCATGAGATTAAAGCTTGTTAAATGCGAATTTGGTCTATCAGAAATTAAATATTTGGGCTTCTTTATTTCAGAGAAAGGAATTAGGCCAGATCCTAGAGATTTAGAGAGCATAGATAAAATAAATCCGCCTACTAATCTAAAAGAGTTAAGAGCTTTTCTAGGCGCGGTAAATTACTTTAGAAGATTTATACCGGAATGTGCAAAAATATTAGGGCCTTTATATGAACTAACAAAAGAAAATAATTTTAAATCCTCAAAAGATTGGAATGAAGAGGAATGGAAAGCCTTTAGATCAATAAAAAATAAATTAAAAACTCCGCCAGTTTTAGCCCCACCGAACCCAAAAGAATCTTATATAATCGAGACAGATGCATCAATTAAAGGCATAGGAGCCGTTCTTATCCAAAATAAACACCCAGTAGCTTATTTTTCCAGAACTCTAAAAGATACTGAGAAACGATATCATATTAATGAATTAGAGGCATTGGCAATTGAACAAGCCCTAAAAGAATTTTCCATATATATTAGGTACCGGTACGACAATTATCAAGACAGACAATAGTCCAATATGTGCTATTTTAACTAGAAAAGACTTAACAGGACGTTTGGCAAGATTTCAGCTAGCAATCCAATCATATGATATTAAAATAATTCACAGGTCAGGTAAAAGTAATCAATTTGCGGATTATTTAAGAGACACGTCAATGTTATTACCAGATCAAAAGCTAGAGCTAATTATCTTTCGAGTTCTGAAAGCGAAGAAGAGAATTATAATAATACTAAATCTTCAAATAATAGTAAAATATCGCTTGACAAAATTATTAACCTACAAAAAATGTGTCCAGAACTTTTAAAAATCATAAGTGCGTTAAAAGGTTATTTTCCTCAAAATAAAAAGATAAAAGAACAATTAGAAGAAAATATTAAAAACTATTCTTTAATTAATGGAGCTTTACACTATATAGACAAAAATGGCACGGCAAGACTAGTAATTCCTTATATCATGAGAGAAAATATTTTAAAAGTCATGCATTCGGATCCAGGCACAGGAGGTCATTTAGGCGTAACAAAAACAGTTGAAAAAATGAAACTTAGATTTTATTGGGAAAATATGAGAGAGGATATTAAACAATATATTAAAACTTGTGATTCTTGCCAAAGAGTAAAGGATGAATTTCATCCAAAACATGAAGAGTTATTTCCAATTAAAAAGCCTAATTTACCTTTTGAACATATTCATATAGATATAATCGGACCAATAGTGACTAGTAATGAAGGTTCAAAATATATATTATCAATGATAGATAGTTTTTCAAAGTATTTAATTTGCTGTCCATTAAAAGAACAAAAAGCTACAATAATTGTAAAAGTAATAATAGATAAATTAATAACTAAATACGGAGTACCAAAATTTATAACATCCGACCAAGGTAGAAACTTTACGTCTCAAGTAATGAAAGATATTTCAAAAATATTTGGTTTTGAACAAATTTTTACTGTGAGCTATCACCAGAGTGCTAATGGCCAAGTCGAACGTTCAAATAGAATAATTAAATCAATTTTAACACATTATGTCGATAAGGAAGGCCGAACCTGGGAGGAATATCTGCAGTTAGCGACAATGTCTTATAATTCGGCAATTCACGAGAGTACTAAAATGTCCCCTTTTAAAATTTTATTTGGTAGGGAAATGAGATTACCCATAGATACTTTACTTAATATTGGCGAAAATGAACCAGAAAATGAAGATAATACATTTTTCAAAGAGAGCCTTGAAAATAAATTTAAATCCATCTGGAATGAAATTAGCCTGAACATTGAAAAAGCTCAAGAAAAACAGAAAAAATATTTTGACACTAAAGTAAATCCATCGAATTATAAGTTAGGAGATCTGGTAATGAAAATTGTAGAAGTGCCGGCACATAAATTCGCTAATAAATATGAAGGCCCCTTTGAAATAATATCAATTAATCATCCTAATATAATTTTAAAAGAGAATGACACAAAAATAATAGAAACACATGGATAAAATAAAATTATATAATAATAAATTGGCACTTCCATTACGAGAACCATCGCTAAAGATTAAATTTAAAGATAAAAATATAGAAATAGAGAAAGAGTCAGAAATCGAATAAAAAATAAATAGAATTAAAACAAAAAAAAAATAATAAAAACAAAAAAAAATAATATTTTTTATATGTAGCTAACAATAACACATTTCTGTACACATTAAAAAAATTTTTTTTTCTTTTTAAAATTATTATTACATCTTTTAAATTTTTACACATTCGTCATACTTACTTATTATCTTTCCATTTTTAGCTTTAGATTTAATAATTTTTAATAATTAAAAATATAATTTCCCTATTTTATTTTTTAAATTTTATAGAATTTGGTACTAAATTTTAAATTATTCAAAAAATAAAAAAAAAATGTCGGAAAGCAACAAAGTAGCTCCAGCTGAAAACAAGGCAGCTGAAAATCAAGAAAAGAAAACTGAGACCGTTAAAGAAGTGAAAATTAAATGCAAGGGCAATTGTGTTTCAGAGTTGAAAAATTCGTTGGAGGGAATTAAGGAGGCCGTAATGCTGCTCGTGGAAAAACAACAAGAAAATTCAACAGAAGAGACATCATCAAACAACACAGAAGAAATACCAATTCAACAACATTTTCGTGGAGGACAACAATTTCGTGGAGCTCAACAATTTCGCGGTGGCCGGGGATTTCGTGGAGGACGTCGCATCAGATTCTTCGAACCTTATGCTTACGACAACAATAATCATGACCGTTATCGCAGAGCTGGCTCATTGGGACCCCGTCGTTATTAAAGAATTTGAGGAAAAAGAAGAAAATAAATTGATGAGAAGATAAAGGAAAATAAATTAAAATATTTTAATAAAATTACTAAGTAATTTAAGATTTAATAATTTTTTTTTAATAAGTTTTATACTCACAATAATTTTTAAATTAACTTTACCCATTTATTAAGGTCAACTTTATTTTTTTTAATTTAAAAACCATAATTTCATTTATTTGGATTTTTTAAATTTACCACATTTTTCATTACCTACCACAATCCTAAATTTTAGGGCTTTTTACCACAAATGC
This sequence comes from Meloidogyne incognita, assembly GCA_036172945.1. Lineage (NCBI taxonomy): Eukaryota > Metazoa > Nematoda > Chromadorea > Rhabditida > Meloidogynidae > Meloidogyne > Meloidogyne incognita. The sequence goes on from JARQAC010000025.1 coordinate 3,026,554, forward strand.
AAATTTTCCTTGTGCCAAGTCCTCGCAAAAAAAAAATTATTTAATTCAAAAAAAAAATTCAAAAAAAAATACTTCTTTTCTTTCCCCCCTTAAAAAATAATAATAAATTTTTCATCACCCCCACCCCCCTTCTTAAAAAAAAATAAAAAAAAATAATTTTTTAAACATTCCCCCAATTAAAATAATTCAAAATATTTTTTATCCCCCAAACTTATAAAACTAAAAATGCCGAGGACGGCATAAAAAGGAAAATTAGGCATGTAACATAGGCGTGGCTTATAAAACCAGCCTATCCTTCCACCCTCTCAACAATCACTTTTTTTACGACTTAATTTTAATTCTGCTTCTCCCCCATACAATATATTTGGATTTTATTAGTTTTAGATAAATAAATTTGTTTTTAAATTTAATTCTTTTTTATATAATCTAGGGGTAAATCACCCACCGGGGCTCCGGCCCTAGTCCTTCTACGGACTAGGACAACCGAAGCCTTCGGCGAACCTCACCTATTTAATCTTCTCCCCAACCCCATTCCCCAACATTACAATACCATAAGACACCGCACGTTCAATTCCAAACAGCCCACGACGCTTGATGGTCACATCCAATGAGGCAAACCGGAATGAGCCACGATCCAAGACACGTTTCCACACATCCAATGGAGGCAAAACAGCTTTCTGTATAAAAATTATATCAATAGAATTTAGTTTAAAAAAGTATAGTAAACTTACTTTGGTGAACTCATGTTGAACACGAATGACGAACAATTCAACTTCGCATTGACGAGTTTCTGAAGCCTGGGCAGGACTACCGCTTATCATCTTTAGGGGCGAAGGAACCAGTTGACGTTCGCAGGTATATTGCTTATCCAACAAGGATACTCCAGCCATGTGAGAATGCAGCTCGCCAGCCATGTGAGATTGTTGTGCCAATGATGTCGTTTTAGGCGCTAATGACAAATTGAAGTTAAGATTTGTTCATTCATCTCTTGCTCTTATATGAAAAAACGCATATAAAAGGCAGCATCTTTAAATGAATATCTATCTTCTCCAGAAACTACTCATACCTGCTCACGCTCAACTCCATAACGAAGGGCTAGGGAGTTATGGTATGTACATAATTTTTACGTTATATTAAACAAATCCATGATTTTAAGCGTGCCGCTGCGAAACAACTAAGCACTTCTCCTCCAAATGCCCTCCGTCGTCTGCAACAGGAGCTTGTTGATGTGACTGATAATCCAATCGAGGGTATCAGAGTTCATTCTGTTGCCGAAAATATCTTCATATGGAAGGTTGCCATATTTGGTGCGCCTGGAACGATCTATCAGGTCCTTTTACAATACTTGTTTTTGAAAGTACATATATTGAAATTTTTAATTTTACAGGGAGGCTACTTCAAGGCGGTTGGTTACTTTTTTGCTTCTATATACTTCAATAATATTTTTGCAGACGCTCAAGTTCCCGCCCAAATATCCATTCGAGCCTCCTTCCATGCGCTTCGATAATCCAATCTTTCATCCTAATGTGTATAAGGACGGAAGGGTATGCATAAGCATCTTGCATCCGCCTGGCCAGGATAAGCTGAGTGGAGAAGTAATAAAACATGAATTTTACTAAAAAATCTCGTTTGTCTTTTAGTCGGCCGCCGAACGTTGGAACCCTGCTCATGGCGTCCGCAGTATTCTACTCTCCGTGATATCGATGCTGAATGAGCCTAACATTTCTTCACCGGCAAATGTGGATGCTTCTGTGAGCTACCGCAAGTATAAGGGTAATAAAAGTGTTTAAAATTGCCCCCAACAATAAATAATTTTTTCAGAGAATGGCAACAAAGAGTTCCCAGATATAATCAAGTATGAAAATAGTGTGAAAACGATTATTATATATTTTTGTTTCAGGAAAATGGTTGATAAGTCGAAGGCGGAAGCAGCTAAGGACGGAGTGAAGGTACCTGAAACTGAGGAGGAGTACGTAATCAAGGCTCGAGTAAAGCGTCAGCAAGCGGAGAACGAAGGCGGCACTGATAATGGCGATGTTGGCCTAGAGGGTAATTATTAATAACTGGAATATTTTTAAAAAGTTCTTATATTTAGAAGAGTTCTATGATGCTTGATTCTGTTGATGCAATAGCCTGATGTGTAGGAATTGATGGTAAATGTCCAGCTCGTGTCCCGCATGTCTGCAAAAGGCATTCTGCAGAAATGCCTTTTTTCTGCCTTTTCCTCTCCTTCTTAATTTTCCTCGCGTAGTCAAATGATGGGTTGACAGTTTGGCGCAAATAATAAAGTAATAGAAATTATAAATAAAAAAATTTTAAAACGGTAGCTTTTAAAGAAAATTTAATGAAAAATTTAATGAAATTGTTTAAATTAAAATTTTTATTTCAACTTTCTGTTGTGGCTCTTTGGAGGCTTTTACCATTTTAAAATACAGAATTGAAGTATATTTAAGATTCATGAATATTCTTTAAATTGTAAGGTAGAACCCGGTATTGAGCATGTTTGGAGTTTGTGCCTTTGGAGTTTGTATTCATATCCCATTTATTTCCATTTCATGCAATTTTAAATCCCTCCCCTTTTTCACACTTGATTTCAATCGCTTTATTGTTAGTTAGTTAGTTTTGTGTTTAGTAAATATTATGAACGTGTATTAAATTATTAATAAGGAGTTTCCACCAGCTGGTGTGTGTTTGTGTATATTTGAATATGGGGAATTGCTGAAGGACCTGATCAACCCTGAAGCTCTTCCTAGGAAGTCCAAATATACTCCCCTCCCAATATTCCTCTATATTTTGGGTATGGATTCAGCACGGCTTCGGCCCTATGGATTGGAGAATATGAATGAGAGTCGAACATCTTTCTGGTAGCACCGGATCAACGACATTGACCAACAAAGGATATGGGAGGTAGGTTTGAATGTTATATAAAGAAAATAATTTAATAAGAATAAAATTTTAATAGAAAGGCCTAGATAAATACTAAAGGATATAAGACCCGGGCATCCTAGATTAAAGTAAGTAAAAATATATTTTTGGAAAACTAACTATTCCCTAGGGAAAACCATGGAAATACATTAAATAAAACAACTATATATAAATATACAAAATAGAAATAAAATATATAAAATATATAAATATTGTAAATTAACATAGAAAATCCTTCTCTCTTTTTCTCTAGATTTGTTTACTATTCTCTTGTATTCTCTTAAAAAATTTCTCTATCCTTCGGGAATTCAGAGGTTCAAAAATTCATACATTTTATTTTTAAAATTTTTTCTATATATACATTTATTCATCATTTACCGTACCTTAGCTATTTTTTTTATTTAATGTTATTCATTTTGCCACTTTCACACATAATAAACACTTTAGGAACCAAAGTCCTTTATTTTTTTTTATTCCTTCTCTTTTCTTTGTAAAAGATGGGAAAATAACACTTTTTGTTACAAAAATTATTATTCAACGGTGAAATTATTATTTTAATCTTCTTTGGCGATCGCCAGAAATAAAAATCCTTCTTTTCTCCTAAGAGAAGGCTTTCTGGTGATCGCCAGAAAAGAAGAAAAGAAATGGCAAAAAAAAATGTTGGTGGGACTCCTGTTATTATTTATTCCATTATTATTACAGTCCTAGTGCTTTTGCCTTTTTGCTCTCCTCCTTCAATTTAATACTTATCCTTCCTTACTTTATTTCAAATATTTATTTTATATACATATATATTTTTTATAAGTTAATGTTTTCATTACTAAAATTTATAAATATTTTACATATTTACTTAACTCTAATTTTTTTTTAGTTTTGTCAACAAAATCTAAATTTTTGTCAATTAATTAATTTTTTTTTATCTGCCTTGGCAAGTGTCTCAACAAATCTTCACTAGTTTCTTTTTCAACTAAATATTTTTTTGGACTACAATCTTTTGCTTCGGCAGCTCCTGGAACTTGTTGGAGTAAGTTAAAATATATAAAGAATTTTCAAAAAGTATTTTTTTTCATATTTCTAAAGAATTTTCTTACTTAAATATTTTTTTTTCCTCGAAATTTTTTTTTTCCTTAATTTACATTTTTAGGTATTTTCATTCTATAGCTCATTAATCCAATTTTATTTACTTATCTATAGTTACAGTTCTTATATTGCATTTTTAGCGTCGCAGGCGAAAATTTCGAATCCCTAAATTTACCTTTTATCTTGATTTTTAATGTGGTTTTAAATTTTAATGTGTTTTCAGAACAAAAATATTTAATGATTTTATTTTTTTTCTACCCAAATTACATTTTTCCAATCAAAAAGAGTATATTTTTCCCGAATTCGGTATATCTGTATTGGATTTTTGTTTTTACTTCCTCCTTAAAAGACCTAGATCCTCATCAGTTTTTAACCTCTCTGTTAGTTATTTTATAATTTTATATTTATAGGTATTCATTTTTACTAATTAATGTTGTAATAGTACCGTAGCTAGAAACAGCAACCAATAGAAATTTTCCTTTTTTTACAGTCTTCATACGGTAGCAAAAACAGTCACTAAAACTCAAAGGAAAATTAGTGTTGTATTTTCCTTTAATTGGTTGCATTCTATTTTAAGCTTAAATTTAGGAAATAGAAAACAATTTTTAAATTTCTACTCTCTGAACCTCTCTCATTACCAAATAAATTAAAATTTCAAATTTTTATATATTCATCTAAATAACAATCAATTTCTGACTCTAATATACACAAATTGCCTCTTCTGTCTAATTTCTATTTTTGGATTAATTTTAACGAAAACAATTAAAATATTTTTTTTGAAATTGGAAGTGTTTTTTTTTAAATTCTTTTACTTAATTCCCTTGTTGATTTTGGGATGGTAATACTTGGACCTTTAATTGTATCCATCAGAATTATTTTTAGAATTCCTTTTAGTACTGTAACTGATATATTATTTAATTCAATTTCATTAAATTATTTATTCGATATTGGCTCTATATTTATTTTAATCTCTTTTACTTTAATTATTTTACCGCAGATTGAACAAAAATTATATGCTAGAGCTTTAATTAAAATATCTACAAGTACGGCTATTTCAATAGAGTACAAATAGTGCTATAGTTTATTTGTTAGAGTGGATAGTGTCGGGAGAGAATTTTAGTTGTGTTAAGACAATAGCAACAGCATTAGAAATCAATGGAGTTATTATTATTTCTTTCGATTCTGAATTTTTGGAAATAATTTATCTGAAATATTTTGGTTATCTTAAGTGCTCTTTTTGCTCCTTTTTATAAAGCTCTCCTTTCAAAAAAAAATTTTTTTTGTTTTCAAAAATTCTTCACTAAGTCAAATATCTTTATTAATGTCTTTATTGGGGTAACTAATTTATTTTTGAATGGAATTATTTCTTTTAGTTTTTTTTTGTATTTTGTGAAATAGATTATTTAAATTGGGAATATATATCTTGGTTAGAATTAAAAATTTAAGTTTTAAACGTTTCCCACAATAAATTTTCTGCTAAAAAAAAATAAATACACATGAATTAATGTATTTGAAAATAAAATATTCCTTCTTTGATTAATTCTTCTCTAACTATCATTTCAGTCCTTACTATTTTTTAGCTGTCTACATATGTATTTATTAAATATATAAATGTATATATTGCATATTCTTTCTTTAAAGGTTGGTAATACATAAATAGAAATAATTAACGAAGGAAAACAATTTTTGACTAAAATGACCAAATAATGAGTTATCAAAGCAGAAATAGACAACATTCTCTATTTTTGGCAAATCTAAAACACTCCAAATACCAATTAAGGATTTTACGTATACTCGATTACAAACCGCCAATTTTGGTTGATAAAATATACAGTATTCCTTTTCCTCGCTCTAGGGCAATTTTAGGAGATTTTAATAAAGAAAAAATGTAATTATTTCTATTGTGTATTATCGTTACCTAAATATTACAAATCTTTCCAATCAATTAAAAATACATTCATATATTGCTCAAAATACTCTCTTTGTAAGTTTGTGAAGACAATAACAAATAAGGACATTATCCAGGGACTGAAGATTTTTCTGTTCGGTTCTTCGGTTTATTCCCTCGTCTGTTATTGAAATTACTTGAAAGTAATTATTTTTTTGTTTTTGTGTGTATTTACATATTTTCTTTTCTAAAGCCCTCTTTGTTTATTGGACTAAAATGGGCATTGATTTCAGTATTTTTCCAGTAAATTTTCAAATGAAAAGTAAATGATTCAATCCAAGAGGAGCTGTTTATTTTGGTTCATTTTAGGTCAATTTAAAGAAAGGGGGTAAACATTGTTCGCCAGAAAATTGTTGCCTTCATGTTTGTTTGATTTTTTTTCCCAATATAATTGACAGGTACAAATATTCCAATACTGAAATTTCATTTTATTTGTAAATATGGAGTAATTTCGGAATCGAAAATTTTTGTTTCTTTCTTTTCTCTCTTTCTTTGGTTAGTTTCTCTAGTCCGATTTTTGAACTTGTTCGAGGCGAATATTTTTTTTTATGCTTATTTATTTCCCACTCTGTTATTTAGTGAATAATACATGAGGTTAATACTGTAGGTATTTTTCTGCAGATTTTAATAACGGAATTTAAATGATAGAAAACAGGAACAGTCCAACTGTCACATCTTAGCCCAATCAAAAAGGATGGGGATCAGTTATGATTTGTCTTTATAATTAGTTCCGTGTTGGATTTCCCTGTTTTCTGCAATCAAAAAAAAAACACAATACTGAAAATTCAACAAATTGTAAATATGGGGTAGTTTTTGGGTATTCTTAATTTCTGGTCGATTCTTTAGAAATTTTAATATTGATAAATATCTATTTGTCTCTATCATATATATTTTTAAAAATAAAAAGCATTTTGTATCTTGTGAAAACAACAATAAATTGGAGCGTTGTTTCCAAACAGAAGGGTTTCTGTTCAGTTCACAGGTCCGGGTTTTTGAAATTAATTGAGAAAACTCCCTTTTCTGGTTACAGTCTATCCGCTCTATCGTTTCTGAACTGAAATGGGCTATGCTTAAAGCATTTTTTTCTTTTTCTCAAATTTTTATAATTGAGATTAAATGATTCAACCCAAAAACCAAGTTATTGTTGTCTTCATAATAGTTAGTAATGTTTGGATTCGTCTCTGTTATTGAATATGTTAATAGTTCTAATACTGTAAAATCAATTTATTTGTAAAATAAAAAGTGCCCAATTTTCGGTTTTTGTTTTTTTTTCTTCTGCCTCTTTCTCTTTTCTTGTTTTGATGAGCCTATCTCTTTTACAAATAAATTGAACAGTATTAATTATTTGGAATAAACAGGGTTCTATTTAACAATCAATAAATGGCACAGACCATAGCCAAAAATTTTTTTATCAACTAGTAAAAACAGCAACAAAAGGTCGCTACAAGGGAATTAAATGTAATTTGGAGAGAAAATTTATTAAAGTCACTCGGATTTACTGATATCGAATATAAATTAGAGTCTATAAATGCAAATAAATTAGTCAATCATTACATACAAATCCTAATATAGGCACTAGGTGTTCGCACTGACAATCAAGCTGTCAAAATTTTCCGCAAATTTTGTCCAACCGTTTTATATGTACATTAGCTATTGTTACAGAGTTTTAGAGTTCCTTTGATCAGACCCAATTAGAAATTTCAAAAAATTTTTCCCTCTCTCTCGGTTCAGACTTTTTGCGTTCTGTTTTTTTTTTTGCGATTTAGAAGATTTTGAAAAATATTACCAACTTTTTTTTTTACTTTCTTTTTGACTTACGATAAAGACCTTTTGTCTAAAACAAATCTGGAACAAAATTCTCGTCATGAAATTTTAGCGATGATTTCTATGTGTAGAAAAAAAGAGAGAGAGAGAAATTTCCTTTTCTTCCTCTATCTGTGCTTCAAAAATAAGTCGAGAATAACTTTAAAAAAAAAATCCTTTTCTTCTTTTTCTTTCACTTTGCTATTTTTCTTTCAACATTAGTATCTAATCTTAATTTTAATTAAAAATATATACCGTAAATGCTGAAATAATGCCCCTCTCTCATATAATTACACCTCCAGCGAGAGGTCGAAACAATAATTACCCTGGGTAATTATTTTAGCAAATACGGTATTAAAAAAATATATAAATAGAAAAAATAAAAATAATTTTTTTCCCCCAAATTTAGCTCTCCTTTTCGACTAATCGTATTTTAATTTTTTTTGGCTTCGGCTACTTCTTGGATTCAAATAATTTATTTTGTGTGTGGTCTTGTTCTTCTTATCGTTTAAAGTAGGTTTAATAACTGTTAAAAAAAAAGTTTAAATAAATTTAAAAAAAAAAAAAGTTTCAAAAAAATATATATAATAAATTTATAAATTTACAAAATAAATTTAATTTAAAAAGAAATAAAAATAAAATATATACCTATATATAATTTGAGAAGCTAATTTAAAATATAAATAAAATATATAAAATATATAACCCTATACAATAAAATATTTAAAAAATATATATAAAAAAAAAATTTTAAATGGACACATATACGGATATAAGTGCCGTTGATAAAAAATTATTTGAAGGGAGAATTTTGAGCGGTGCCGCGAAGCTAACTGATTTAGAGAAAATCCATCAGGACGCTATTTCATTGGAAGATGCAATAAACAGAAACCTTAGGGTATTAAACAGGGATTTAACTAAGATGGGGGATGCATTGGACACAATGGAAAAGGGTACGAACAATGGGTTTGTTGCAGTCGCGGAAAGAGTTGATGCCCTTGGGCAAGATATGGAAAAAGTTAAAGAAAGTGTTGAAAGCCTTAAAAGTGAATTGGAAGTGAGAGATAATTTAGAATTTGATGAAATAAGGAGAAGCAGCGGCGCAACGAGATTCTTGAAACCAACGCAGATCCCACCTCCTCCACCGCAGCACCAACCGAGCTCAAGTAATATAAATAATATAGGATTAGCAAACTCCTTAGGGAATGAAAAGGATAAAACGCGAAATAATCAAAGTACTAACAATGGAGGTACTAACACACGAGTAGCTCAGAATCATGATCTTGAATTATATGTTTTGGGCGAAGGCAGTTCCTCCGGACCTCAATTGGGAGTGTTCTCTGGAGAGACTGCCTCGGCATTTGATGAATGGACTCTTAGGTTTATGGATTATCTGGATGTTTTCGGAACAGCCTGGTCTGAAGCTGAAAAGGTCAACCGTCTCAAACTGTACCTAGGTACGCAAGTGCGAAATATTTTTGAAAATTTACTTCCATCTGAAAGGAATACAATCCCAAACGCATTTAAAAATATTAGAGCGAAGTTGGATAGTCCACATTTCAGAGAACTTGCATATAAAAGATTAGCAGCTTGCTACCAAAGGGAAGGCGAACTAGTTAGTGATTTTATTAAACGTCTAGTACCTCTTGTAAACACCACCTCGTCCCACATATCTGCAGAGGCAAAAGAAGAAATTCTTTGCCGATGCTTCACTGAGAAAGTCAGACCCGAGTTTCAGCGCTCACTTCAGTTAGTAGGCCCCTTAATTGGTAGGAAAGACTTTGATAAACTGACAGCTTATGTCCAAGAGCTTGAAGTTGCTGCTGAGAGAGATGGAAGAAACACTAATGAAGTAATACATGCTATCTCGGACCACCCCAGTCAAGTACCTAGAGGAAGGTTTACGACTTGGAGACCTATAAGCTCTGGTAATACCTCACAGAGCCCAAGGGGATTCAATAGAAATTCTCCAGCAAGGTTTGCAACTTCAAGTAATGCTCAGAGGTTAGGCTATGGGGGGTACCAAGGTAGAAATCAGTGGCGTTCACAGAATGATAGAAGATGGAATAGTCGACCATTCTGTCATTACTGTCGTCGTGTGGGGCATGATCAGTACAATTGTAGGGTGCGGAGAGTAAATGACAATTATAATAGAAATAGGGGACCAAGAGATGTTAAGGAAAAAGATACTGTAGAAGTGAGAGAAATGCTTGATAATTTAGCTGTACAAGTTCATGAGATGAAAATGAGCGGGAAATATGCTTCGGCAAATCAAGGGAACATTAGGTCACTTCAACCCATCGCTCAGAGTAGTCCTCAGCCTAAGGAGAAAAATATTAGTGTTGAAAAAGAGGAACCAAAGAAAATTACCAGTTGGGAAAGTAAAGGACACAGAGTAAGAGTACCAACGCTTATGGGTATATCTCTGATGCTAATTATGTTCTGTAATTGTGCGTTTGCAATTAATCCGGTATTAATACCCAAAGGGCCAATGATTTGTCAAACTCACAAACAGGCTATGTTATGGGAAATGCCCGACATTCCAAGCTGTCCTACAATAAACCTTACAGCAAAGCATGAACCAGTAATAGAGAAAAGACGTATTTATATCCCAAATAGTATTGAGTTCTCGACAAAGGCATGGGCTTGTAGGAAGATAAAGAAAAATGCTAGAAAATATACAACGATAACTGGAGTTTCAGTTGAAGAGAAATTGACTCATGAAGAATTGGAAGTTTCGTTTGAAGAATGTAATCAAATGATAAAACATCACAGTTGTAGCCTAGGCATTCTCAAGGAAAATAATAATTTGTGGCAGACTGAAAATAAAATTGATCTAACTCCCAGGATGTGGTTTCTAGGTTCATTTTCTTGGAAGAATACTTCGAGTGAAAACTGTTTCTTATTTGAGAGTAGGATAGATTGACATTTTGGCGCTTCAGAAGTCGTAACCCCGCTAGGCATAGCTCGCGACTGTCCATATACAAAGGGTCATTGTATATTAGAGGACAAAACGGTTATAGTTTGGGAAGTGGACAATCAAAGGAAATGCAATTTTATTTCTGTAGGAGAAAAGGAGGGGCGATGTATGGGGTCCACCTGGCTTTCAGATGATGGACGCCTAGGGCTCACATTTGGGAATGAAACAGTTATTGAGGATTGTGGTCAAAATATTGTCGTATCCGATCAAGGTCTAGGATCCGTTTTACTTTCGTTCTCTAATGTGGTGAGGAATAAGAGAAGTCCTGAAATTAATCGTAAGAAAAGGTTTTATGATGGAGTAGCAACCTCCTCACAGCTAGCATCTCAACTCACTTATCTTGATTCGTCAATCACCCAGGCCATAAATTTTGCTTTTGCGCAGTCACTGAGGTCATTTTGTGAATTCACTGAAATGGTAAAACATTGGACTGAGTCAACTTATCTCTCAGATCCTACAGATTTGGCGCGCTCTATGTTTTCTAATTCGTATCTGGTTGCAAAAAGATCTGCAAGATCCTTAATGAAAGTATGGCCATGCGTACCCATAGACAAAGGAGATTTTGAATTTCGTCCCACTAAGTTAGATCACTGTTTTGAATTTTTGCCTATTATTTTAAAAACAGAAAGCAATGAACACCTGGCGTTTCTTGATCCCACGACAATGATTATATCTCCGACATCTAAGAAGGGTCCCTGTGAAGAATTTAGAAAAATAATTATTCAGATAAATGATCAAACCTTAGAAGTTGATCAAATTGAAGGGAAAATTACTTCGGTAAGTCCAAGGATATTAAGGTCCCATGATGTAAAGATGAATTTTGTTGATTTTATTCCAAGCATCGAGTCTCATGCATTCCATCAACTAGTCCTTTTGAACATGACTGATATTAAAGATCATGCATTCGTTAGTAATTTAGTCAAAGTTAGCCAAATGACTTACCAAATTCATGAAAAAGACTCTATTGTGTCGACATCTGTGTCTAATGAGTGGCAAGAAGTTGAAAATCAAATTGAGAAAGGATTAATTGGTGATTATAAGAGCATTTGGGAGACACTTATCTCAATCCTAGTAGTGATTTTAGCGCTAGATTTTGGAATAAGGTTTTCGATGATTATTGCTGAAATGTATGCGGGTAATGGGCGACTAGGTAGACTTATTTTTGGATCCGAGGTTCAGAAGGCTCCACCCCTTAGGAGAATGTTAGACATTCGTCGAGTACCAGAACCCATTGTAGAGCTAGATGAAGTTTATGAAGAACCAGTAAACAGGCCATTATCTAGTTCGTGGCCTCCCTCGATAAGAAATAATGCGAATCCAAATACCTTACCAAGAAGCACCGCAAATACAAGACCTAGGTCTACCATAGGGATCAATAGAACTAGTGGATTTATAGGAACTTTAGGAGCAAATGCTAATACTGTTGTGATTGATGTCAGTTTAAATAGTATTCCAGTCAAATGTTTGATTGACACTGGTGCAATAACCTCTGTAGCAAACATAGCACTCACAGAATGGCTAGGAACAAAAATTTTTAAGACTGAAACATACCTTCAAAGTGCCTCGGAGCATTCCATGTGTGCGAAACAAGCCACTAAGGTCCAATTAAAAATAGCAGGAGTGTTAGCTGAAATTGTAATACATCTTTTTAATGATAAGTTTCACTGGGATAACCACGATTATCACTTTATTTTGGGCTGTGATGCAATGGCACTCTTGCCTCCTTTAGTGGTTGATCTTAGAAATAGGCTGTTTCGTATTGAAGGGAGTCAAATATGCATTGAGAACAGAATAAATAGGCCATTAAGAAATTTAAAAATATATTCAATGGAAACTTGCGAGATAAGACCCAATGAGCAATGCTTAATAAAAGCTAAGATAAATTTCCCTGAACTGCTTAGGCATAATATTTGGATACACTCAATAGATGATAGGCTTGAAGAAGAAGGATTAAGTTTTGTGCCAGTAGTAGCCAAGCCAGAAGATGGTGTAGTGAAAATAATTTTAACCAATCCAACTGGGGTAACAAAAAGATTATTTAAAGGAAAGACATTAGGTCTAGCAAGTGAAGTAATTAAAACAGAATCGGAAAATATTTTATCAGAAACTGTCTGTAATGAAGATGTTCAAGAAATCCTTTCCTTAGGGAAGACCGGGGTAACAATCGATCCTACCTATAAAATTGACTTTGATAAAGCTACTGTAAAGGGTGGAGATCTCAATAAATTAAAAGAACTTTGTGAAGAGTTTGAAGACATTTTTAGCAAAAGTCAGTATGACATAGGAAGTTGTACAGCAGGCGAACACGATATAATCACAACCTCCGAAGAACCAGTTGCTTCCAGACCTCATCGAGTACCTTTTAAGTATCGGGATGAATTACAAAAGCATATTGATCAATTATTAGCCTCAGGGGTCATGGTTGAGTCTGATACCCCTTGGGTTTCTAACATTGTATTGGTTCAGAAAAAGGATGGTGGGCTTAGGCCATGCATTGATTTTAGAAAATTAAATGAAGTGACTGTTCCAGATCATTTTCCTCTTCCCAGGCTTGAAACAATTCTAGAAAAAGTTGGTAACTGTAGGTACTATTCTTCGCTTGACCTTGCTAGCGGATACTTGCAAATTAAACTTAGTGAAAGAGCGTCAAGGAAGTGCGGTGTTATTACTGAGGACAAAATCTATCAGATGGTTAATCTCCCATTTGGACTTAAAAATGCCACTAGTGCTTTTGCAAGAATAATGGCGCATGTTTTAACAGGGCTTGATAATGTCATTGCATATGTTGACGATATACTGATTTTTACTAAGTCTGATAATTTTGAAGAGCATATTAAAGCCTTAAGGAGTGTGTTTGAAAGATTTAGGCGCTTTAATTTAAAATTAAGTCCTAAAAAGTGTGTATTTGCTTCGGTAAGCATGGAGTTTCTGGGTTTTATTGTAAATTCGGCAGGATATACCCCTAGTTTGAGAAAAACAGAAACAATTCTAAACCTGAAAGTTCCAACTTCGGTCAGAGAGGTCAGACATGTAATTGGAATGGCAAATTTCTTTAGAAAACATGTGCAAAATTTTTCTACAATAGTTGAACCATTAACAAGATTAACACGAAAAGAAAAGCCATTCACTTGGGGTGAGGAGCAGCAAGAAGCCTTTGATAAAATTAAGAAAATATTATCTGAAAAGCCAGTTCTAATTTTTCCTGATTATTCAAAACCTTTCCATATATTTTGTGATGCGTCGCAAGTAGGTCATGGTGGGGCTCTAATGCAATGGGATGAAGAGAAAAAGGTCTATGGAGTTATTTGCTACTGCAGCAGAACTCTTTCCAACGCAGAAAGAAATTGGCCACCTGTGCAAATAGAGTTAGGAGCTATTATTTTCGCGCTTAGGCAATTTAAACCTTTTATTTTCATGTCAAGTATCGAACTCCACACTGACCATAAGCCTCTGGCATTTCTCTTGAAAAAAGCTGAAACTCACCAGCATCTAGCTCGCTGGCTTGTAGAATTGCAGAACTATAATATTAAAATAGTACATATAGCTGGTAAACAAAATACTCTTGCTGATGCTCTTTCGAGAATTCCTCATGAAGATTTGACACCTGAAGAAGTTGATAAAATTAGTGAATTAGAAGACATAGCTGAATTCCCTGTTTGTTTAGCTATTGAAAGTAAACCAAGAGTAGTCCATGAAGTATTCGCACTAACGTTGTCTTTAAGGTCCATTGAGGGTGAAATGCATCAAGTTGATATTAGAAATGAACAAATGGAAGACCCTGAAGCATCGATTTTGATAAAATTTTTGAAAACAGGGAACTTCCCCAATGACATAACTGAAGGGGAAAAGGATGAGTATGCAACCTTGGCAAAAGACCTTTGTCTTGAGTCGGGTGTGCTTTACCATCACTACAAGGACCATAAGCCAAGAATTTATGTTCCTATTTCGCTTAGAGCCATGATTTTTGATTCGTTCCACACAACTAAGTTAGGTGGGGGACATATGGACTTTGGGAAAACCTTTAGAAAATGTAAGAAATATTTCTGGCCCAGAATGCACTCAGACATAGTGACTTGGTATAAACAGTGCATTACCTGTCAGCTTAGGCATTCTCCAAATCCTCCATATAGAGCTGAGATGTGCATGCCACCAATAAACACGCTTTTTGCTAAAGTTGGTCTTGACTTGGCAGGGCCTTTTCCTAAAACACAAAATGGTAATAAGCATATTTTAAATATTGTATGTTGGTTTACCAAGTTTGTCATATCTGTTCCAATTCCTGATGCAAGGGCGTCTACCATAGCTTCGGCTTTCCTCAAGCAATGTTATTTGCGTTTTGGAGGTTGCACTGAATTAATAACAGACAATGCTTCGGCTTTCACCTCAGATTTCTTTAAGAGTTTATGTGCAATGTTGTATATTAATAAAACTTATGCTATTCCTCATTGGAGTCAAGGCAATGCTGTGACAGAAAGATCATTCAGGACGTTCCATAATATACTTGCCAAGTACATCAATAGTGATCAACCTGATTTTGATGAACATTTAGAGTTCGCTAACTTTTGTTATAACACCTCAGTCCACCAATCGACAAATGAAACCCCTTTCTTTTTAATGTATGGACAAGATCCAATATTCTGTGTTGATTTAATTTTGGATCCCAGAATAAGAGAGCCAATAGCCTTAAATGATGAGCAAGAGATAAAGCAGAAGCTAATTGTGTCATTAAGATGCGCATGGAAATACGCGGCAGAAGCTAATAGCGAAGCACAGCTAAGATCAAAGGCGCAATATGACAAGTTACTTAGGAATCCAACTGTTTCAATAGGTGATAGGGTGCTTCTTCGGAATTATACTGGAAAAGTCGGGTCTTCAAAGAAATTCCATCTTCCCTGGAAGGGTGTATTTAGAGTGATTGATATTAATGGGGTTCATGTAACCATATCAAGTTGTAACTCACCTCAGTCTAACCCAAGAATCGTTCACATTAACCAGCTAAAGAAATGTATAGAACCTTTACCTTACGAACCAGTTTGTACAACGCCCAGGTTAGAAAATGAGGAATTAGAAGCGTTAGCAGAGGCAAACGCAGAGGAAATAGTTGACATGCCTGGATTTTCGCACAAAAATGTTGTTGAAACAAATGTAGTTCTAGAACAAGGTAGTCAAGAGGATGAAACATTAGGACGGCAGGGATTAGGTAGATACAATTTAAGAAGGAATCCAAAGCAAAAGATTCTCATAATAGCTTCGGCAGACCAAGGAAAATTCATACCAAAAATATAAAAAAAAAACAAAATAATAATAATAATAAAAAAAAAATAATAAATAAATAAAATAAATAAATAAATATATAAAATTAAAACAAACAATAAACTAAATTAATTAAAATAAAACATTAAAATTAAACAACAATAAAATTTTCTTTACAAAATTGTTCATTAAATGAGATTGTGTTGAATTAAAATTTTAGCATAATGAACTTACCAATTACCAAACGTGCAACCGATGGTACTGACCTCTGTCTCTTCTTTACGAAGATTTTCATTTTTTCCAATCATTTTAATTGCCTGATCAACATCGACGGAATGGACTTTTGTTGCTCGGAACAGTACTACATGTATTACAAAGCGTTATTGTTTGAAGATTTTGAGTCGGCTCAACAAATTCTTTCCACCAAAAACGCGGCTTTGATTAAAAGAATTGGATCACGAATTAGAAATTTTGATCATTCTAAATGGAGACGTGTTTCTATCCTGATTATGGCAATTGCTAATTGGTTTAAATATCGTCAGAATCCGGAATTAAGAAAGATGTTATTCCAAACTGGCCAATCGCTTTTGGTCGAAGCGACCTCACGTGATCTATACTGGGGTTGCGGAGTGGACATTCATTCTCCGAAGATTGTCGAGAAGAATAGATGGCCCGGGAAGAATGTTCTGGGCATCATTCTGACCGATATTCGAACGAGGCTTCTGAGTTAGTAGTTTAAGTATTTATAAGTATCTAAATTAAAATAAATTGAATAAACCTGATAAATCCAAAAAATAAATTTAAATTGATGAAAAATAAATAAATGTTTTACAAATCTAATCACCCTTTTTCAGAAATAGAAATGGAGAAGAGACAACATATTCTGGATCTGAATAATATGGTTGAGTTCCCGCCACTATCATCAACAATTTTACCTACTAACTCTCCCAAGTCCACCAGTATTCCTCCGGCTGCTATGTCGAAGTCATCCGCTGATAATAGTCCTCCAGTCAATCAGCCGAGTTGTTCCACCAGTAGTTGTTCCACCAGTAATATACAGGCCTCGGCCATTAAACGGAAAGAAATGGAGAAAGAGAAAAGTTATGAAACCACGGAAGAAATGCCTAAAGAAAATGTTGAAGAAAAAGAAAAGAAGATTGTAGAATACCTGATTTGTCAGGTGGAAGAGAATGGAGTCATTGGAGCTCGTTTCAATCCAACCACGAATAGAAACTGGCCACATTTTGTTCTGATAAAGAATGAACTGGCAGAGAAGAGTGATGGTTTTGTTGCCAAATTACAGCTGGGGGATTCGGTTTGGGTATCTGAGTTTGAATGGCGAGAAGGCTACAAAGTGTTGGCTAAGAATGCTGGAGAAGTGACTCCGTATAGAAAGATTTGGTTCCATAGTCGCATCAACAGTCAGGCAACAGTATCTTGTATTGAGTTCATCTCGTATGCAGAAAGAGTTGAATGTTCTGGTGTTGTTATCAAGATGAAAGAAACCAAAGATGTCAGATCCTGCTGTATATTCATCGCTTCGAAACTTCAAGTCTCCACTCGTTGTTATCGTCGTCAGTTGATTGGACTGAACTTAAATGAGATTGAAATTGGTCAATTAGTTAAAGTTTCGGTCGCTAAATTACCTGCCAACTTTCTTGTCGATGAATCGTATGTTCTCCCACACATGACTGAATACAAAATTGGTTCTGAAGAAGTAATTCAGCAAGGAATGGGTACTCTTGGAACAGTAGAACCTCACGGGCCTTGGCCATATAAAAGGAATGGAAAAAATATATTTTACCCTCTGTTACCTGAAATGACACAGAATGAAGTTGAATTGTCTGAAGGCATAATGAGTGCAGCAATTGGTTTTTCATATGAAGATGAAAGAAGGAAAATTGTTGAAAATAGGTTCGAGGGCATTGCTATTTTTGTTGATGAACTGTTTCGTCTAGGTTTTACTGAGATTGACAGTGCAAAGGTGAAGAATCTTAAAGATGTTTGGAATGAAGATGACCAAGTTGTTTTGAAGTCGGAAATGCATCTTCCAAGCTTTGCATCTGGTGTCGTTAGAAGGATCGAGGTTTCTCAGGTCCAGTCCTTCGGGAACAAAAGATTTGATTTTTGGGTTAGTGTGAGGGTTGTCAATGTCCAGGAGCGAAAGAACAGAGATGTCGAGGAAGAGTTGGAAATTGCCAAGGATGGAGGCTTCATTGTAGTTCATCCGTTTTTGTTTAAGGGGTTGGAGAGTCGTCGTGAGTGCTTTGATTTAAATATGCCATCAACTTTATCCTTGCAAGACACTAACCAAGGAAGACTTCTTCGCGCTTTACTGGCAAGAGAATTCGAAGTCGATGATGATATAGAAGATTGGGATGCTTCGGCAGTTGAAAGGATTCACCCATTAATGAGATTGTTGAATAGAAAACAGCAAGAAACAGCCAAAATTTTGTTGGAAGAAGGTTGTAAATTTGTTTTCCAACAGGCACCGCCTGGAGTTGGAAAGACGCACGTAGCGTCTGTTGTTGTTGCCATAATGTTGTCCATTGTGACTAATGTTAAGGTAGCAGTTATTACAGCAGCGAACTTGCCATTGGCAAAGTTAGCTCGTGAATTGGAGGAGGTTTTAGGTAGCCCTGAGATGGAGCGTTCAGGAGCTGTAGCCTTCTTCTCGGGTTATGCTAAAGATAAATATTTTGGTATGATTAACGAGCTTCGGCAGCATATGTTAGTCACCAAATTGAAGTCAGAGGAAGTTCTGAGGAATCTTGGAAACTCTGACATGAAAGATATCGATCAATATTGTGAAAATTTTGATCGTAGGCCTCGGTTAACCAATGAATGTAAGATGGGGTCTCTCCTTGCAGAGCTCTCCAGATTACGCATTGTGTTTGCCACGTCATCTATGGCAGAAGCAATGGTAAATTCCTCATTGCTCGATACATCAGTTTTAATTTTCGATGAGGCGACCCAAGGAAGTTTTACTGAGCTCGCTCATCTTATTTGTCGTCTTCCCAAACTTGAAAAGGTGTTGGTCACTGGTGATCAACACCAACTTGGTGTTCATCTCCAGAACTTACCTAAGTGTCTCCACTATGGCTTCGGCCTGGAGAGCATGGTCGAACAGTTAGTCTTGTCGACTTTGGTCAAGCATACTAGGTTGACTGTTTGCTATCGAATGCATCCGCTTTTGGTAGAAGTTGTCTCGTATGCTTCCTACGAGTCGCATGGAGAAAATATCGGGGCAGGTAGAGGTGAGGATGAAAGAGCGTTGTTAACAACCTCACGATTCCCCCTACCAATGCAGAATTGTCCGATTGTGCTACTGAATATTGTTGGAACTTGTCGTCAGGATATTATTTCCCATTCTCTCACCAATGATGAACAAACTGCTTCGGCAATTCAACTGATTTCCTCCTTGTATGACAAAGTCTCGCCAAACATTTCTGTTGTCGTAATTTGTTTATACCTGTTTCAGAAGGAATGTATCCAAAAGGAGTTCGAGAAATTGAATTGGAATGTTTTAGTAGTTAGTGTTGA
This sequence comes from Meloidogyne incognita, assembly GCA_036172945.1. Classification (NCBI taxonomy): domain Eukaryota; kingdom Metazoa; phylum Nematoda; class Chromadorea; order Rhabditida; family Meloidogynidae; genus Meloidogyne; species Meloidogyne incognita. The sequence goes on from JARQAC010000025.1 coordinate 3,046,086, forward strand.
TGGGTATCAGGCCCAGGAATGTGATGTTGTCGTACTTGTCACTACAAGATCCTCCAACAGAAGTGACGGCCTCGGCGATTCCTCGGACTTCTTGAGAGATGATTGTCGTGCAACTGTTGCCTTGAGTCGTGCCAAGCATGGACTTTTCCTCGTCGGTGACATCGAGACGTTGAGAGGGGGTAAAGTTTGGAGCAGGTTTATTGATCGTGCTTCAGATTTTACTATGGTTGTTGGTCAAGAGTATTTGAATGTCCTCCGAAGTGGATCTTGTAAACGTGATAGATTTGGCCAACTGTTGTCCGCCAGTGGGAGAGTTGTAGCTAACTTTGTTGATGAGGTGGTTCCCCAACAGCAGCAACAACAACAACCTTCAACGAGTGGAATGGTTAGAAATGAAACTTGGAGACGAGATGGACCAAGTACTAGTGGAGCTGAAGATTGGTTTGAAAGAGATTTTAATGATTTAAATATAAATAATACCACAAATTATATTCCCAATTTTAGGAAGAGACAAGCACCCAATGTATGGCAACAATGGCAAGGAACTACTTTTGTGAGAACACAATGTTACAAATGTGGAGGCTATGGACACATCGCTCGCGAATGCATGGAAAACAATTATGGAACTTGGCGCAAAGATTCTTGGAGAGGAAGAGGAAAATATTAAAAATTGTTTTTTTTTCTTAAATTATTTTTATTCATTTAATTTGTTAGAATAAGTTTGAATGTTTTTAGGTTTTAAAACACATACATTTTGTCCCCCATATTGTTTGTATTTATTTACATTTTTTTAGACAAATTTCCCATTTTCCACCTCCCCTTTTCCACAATTTTCCTTTAAATGTTTTGAATTTACTAAAATGTTACTATTAGGACACGTTAATGTATTTTAAATTATTTTTTTTACCCCAGAATTTCTTTTCCAACTTAAGCCTTAAAAATTCTTTAAAGTTATTTTTATGTTTTCCTCTTTTTATATCAATTATGCCTGTCAATTGAATTTTTTTTTCTTTTCCTTTCCAAAATTTCTCAAAATGTCATTTTTTTTACACCCAAAATGTACAATTTATATAGAAATTTCATTGAAACCCTTCAAAAATATTTTTTTATGATTTTAACAATTTGCTCTAATTAATTAATTATTTTTTTCAATTAATTATTTTGTTTGCCAATTTACATTCAATTTTACTCCCCTCCATATCTCACTTAGGATTTTTCAAAAATTGTTTTTGTTAATATTTATATAATTCTCCCAACATTATTTTTAAATGCTAGAATAATTTTTGTTACTATTTATTCAACTTACTTAAATCCCAAATGCCAATTTTCACATTACTTAATTGAAATTTACCCAGATTTATTTTTGTCAGATCATTTAATTGATTTTTTGCCACTTTTAAATCAGCCTCACTAATTTCATAAGAATGTATTTTTTTTTAGCCATTTACATTCCCACAAATTTATTTGTTATTTAATTTTACTTAGGTAATTTCTGGACCCTTTTTAATATTTTGACACATTTTTACAATTTCAAACCTTATCCCATTTAAAACACGTTTTTAAAATTTTAATGAATATGCTCATACTAGGTTAGCCAAGAACAAGGAATACCCCAGAAATATATAGACTTTACCCACAATAATTTCTAAACTCTTAAAGAAAAATAACCCAACTACTAGAAATGACCATAGAAAGAAATACACGAATCAATAAGCAACTTTGAAAGGAAAGAATAAATTAAGAGTGGACCAGGGACGGTCCAAAAGGAAAGGAAAGAGAGATGCTCGAAGAGCATGGAAAGTAAAAGAAAGAGAAAACATCATGAAAATAGGCTAAGCCAGGCATCAGAGAGCTTATTGATTCGGTATGAAAAGGAAATGGTCATTTTACTAGTAGGAGGGGAAAATGTTTTTGAAAGTGAAGAAATTAGAGTCGGAAAAGTCTATATAGAGACCAGGGACGGTCTCATGGGGAAAGGGACGTGTAAGGTAGAACCCGGTATTGAGCATGTTTGGAGTTTGTGCCTTTGGAGTTTGTATTCATATCCCATTTATTTCCATTTCATGCAATTTTAAATCCCTCCCCTTTTTCACACTTGATTTCAATCGCTTATGAACGTGTATTAAATTATTAATAAGGAGTTTCCACCAGCTGGTGTGTGTTTGTGTATATTTGAATATGGGGAATTGCTGAAGGACCTGATCAACCCTGAAGCTCTTCCTAGGAAGTCCAAATATACTCCCCTCCCAATATTCCTCTATATTTTGGGTATGGATTCAGCACGGCTTCGGCCCTATGGATTGGAGAATATGAATGAGAGTCGAACATCTTTCTAAATTTTTATTTAATTATTTAAGATAAAAAAGCAAACTTTTTCAGATTTAAAAAAAAACTAAAATGTTTTTCTAATATCCAATTGTTAAACTTAATTTGTTAACTTAGTAATTTATTTAATCTTTTTAAATTATTAAATTTAAATTTTGAAAACTGTAATAAAACTTGGATAATAATATAAATTTTATTTATAATTTCTATTACTTTATTATTTGCGCCAAACTGTCAACCCATCATTTGACTACGCGAGGAAAATTAAGAAGGAGAGGAAAAGGCAGAAAAAAGGCATTTTTGCAGAATGCCTTTTGCGGACATGCGGGACACGAGCTGGACATTTACCGGAATTGATGTATGTACTGTAATGAAGAAATGAAGAATAGATGATTGTAATAATGACAAACTATTGTATATAATCCCTATTTTTATTCCCTTTAAATGTGATTAGGTGATTATGTATGTTAGAATGTAAATATATTCCTTTATTGTATCGTTAAACTTATCTCGAGTATAAAATTGGTAAGGAGTACATGAATTAAGAATTTTAGGATACTGTATAAAACAAAATGTTGAACCGAAACAAAAGGTGAATAAACAAAAACCAGAAATCAGAACTAAGTGCCTAAATTAAATTTGTGGCACTTAAATTTCCCTTTACGAATTCAAAAAATTGCCCTTGTCGATTTTTTAATAAATTTTTGCCCTATCTACCTTATGTTACATCTACCTTTTAAGTAATCGATCTTTTGATCGATTTGCTTTTAATTATTTTTAACCGCATCGATCTTTAAATCGAATTTTGCCACGTCTACCTTTTAATTTATCTACCTTTAGAGGTGCACAATATTTTTTGGGTACAGTCCGAATAGTCGCGCGGCCATAAGGTCGCCAAGCCATAACTTGCTATTTCTGACCCTTATCAATTTTGGTACCAATCTCTTTAGCTTGATGAGAGGAATTGTTTAATACTAAATTTGGAAAGATTCGGAAATCTTAGAGCAAGTTATAGCTTGGCAACCTTATGGCCGCGCGACTATTCGGGCGTGTCCCATATTTTTTCTAAAATATTTCTTTCGTTTCCTTTGTCAAGTTTGAAAAATTTTAGGCAAAACTCGGTTTTATTCTCAAAAATGATGTCTCAGGCAGATTCTGGTCGGATAATACATCTTGAAAAGAGGAGAGAACGTGCAAAAGAAGATATTGAGAAGCAAAGATTAAAATTGGAAGAAGAAAAGAAATCTTGTTTGTTTTTACTAAAAGTTTTTAATTACTTTTTTTTATTTTTTAGTTGCTGCTGGCATTTCTAGTAAATTCACAACAAATGTTGATCAGATTGAAGAAAAGTTTAAAGCTAGTACAGTTGGTTTAGTAACTTTAGATGAAGTTAAAGAGAGACAAAATGAGATTTATTCTCTAAATAAAGAGTTTGGATTTTAATAAATAAATTATTTTTATGTGTTTCATTTTAGTTTATCAAAAGTAACTGACGATAATGAACAAAAACCGAGATTTGATAGGGTAGTTCAGGTGAAGTTCTTAATTAGATTTATTACTTTTCTCTGATTCTCTGGCGTTTTAGTAAAAGAGTAGATTTTGAGAATAAAATGCCGGCTCTAGAAAATATTATCTGCCAAAATTAATATTTTGTTAAAAATCTGACTTAAATGTCAAAAGTAAATCTACATAGTGGTCACTTGATAATTCTAATTTTTTAAAAGTTTTTTTTTTATTTCAGAAGAGAGTTTTATCCTTCAAAAATTTCGATGATGAGGAAGAGGATGAAAAACCAGTTGTTATAGTAAAGAAACGGTTAGGAATGGACCCAACTGTTGATACTTCATTTTTGCCTGATAGAGAACGTGATGAACAAATTCAAAGGTTTTAATTTTTGAAAGAATTTTATTAAATTTTCTTAGAGAACGTGAAAGAATTGGAGCTGAGTGGCTAGAAATGCAAGAAAAAGAGAAAAACGAAGAAATATTATGGTTGCGTTTTGTTATTGGGATGGATCTTCACATCGTAGAGACTTTAAAACAAAGAAAGGAACAACAATTGCACAATTTTTACAAAAAGCTTTGGATGTTTAAAATTTTAAAATTTAATTAAAAATTATTTTCCTTTTTTAGTTATTTCGTAAAGAATTTTTGGAATTGAAATTGGCAACTGTAGAGAATTTGGTAAAAAAATAAAAATAATTTTAAAAATATTTTTTTTTGTACAGATGTTCATTAAAGAAGATTTAATTATTCCTCATTTCTATACGTAAATAAATAATTTTTTTAAATTTTTTAAAGATTTAATTTAGATTTCAAGATTTTATTAAAACTCGGCAAATGGGAAAAACTGGTCCTTTGTGGCAGTTTGAGTCTGTTGGTGAAATACGAGTTAGACAAGATGCTGCTCTTGATGTTGGAGAAAGCCATCCAGTTAAAGTATATTTTTAATTAAAAGAAATTTTTGAATAAAAATTTTAGGTTGTTCTTCGTTCGTGGTATGAAAAAAATAAACATATTTACCCGGCATCTCGTTGGGAGCCTTTTGTGCCAGGAAAAGTTTATAAAAGAACAATCGATGATTTAAATACAATTTAATTATATTTGCATATTTTTATCAGTTTATTGTATTTTTATAAAATTGTTTTTAAAGAAATTTTTTGTTTTGGGGGTCTATTAGGAAAGACTTGAATGAATAAATACGCAAAATTTCAAAGCTTTTGAACATCTAGAAAAAATTCTATAACCATTTATGTAAAACGAACTTTTTTATGAACCGACCTAGTAATTTTTGATAATAAAATTATCTTTTTAATTAATTGTTTTTTACATGTTCTGCACATGATAGTTTATTTTGAAAAATGACATTTTATCCAAATTTGTTTTTATTTTGTTATCCACGTTTATAAATAAATTGTTTTTTTACAAATTTTATTCATTCGAATCTTTTTTAGGAAATGAAAATTATTTGTAATTAATTTATATTAAAATTTAATTTTTTTAGTAGTAATTTATAAATGAAGACCAATTCATTCTTGAATTTAATTATTTTATTTTTTATTCTTTCTACATTTTTTATATCGGCAGAAGTAAGATTTTAAATAACTTTAAATAAAATTTTATATTTAGGCTAATTTTGAAGATACTCGTTGTCGATGTACATGTCCAAGTACTGAATATTTTGCTCCAAAAGGCACAAATCATTCACAACATTATAGACGTTATTACACAAAAACTAATTTGGAGTCGGCAAATTGGTTATTTTTTAATTTAAAAATAATAAAATTTTTATTTTTTTAAAGTAATGCACAAACTGTTGTTAAAAAAGATGTTCAATCAATTGTGGAGGGGACAAGACTTGACGCTTTCTTGGCAAATTGTAATTGTCGATTTGAATCGAGAAATTCACTTTTGTTGAAGGTTTAATTTTTGTATTTTTTCTGAAGGAAATTTTTTTGATAATTAGGAGAAAATTTTGATAAGAGATTTTTAATAAATTATTTTTAAGGTTGTTGTTATGTTCGTCATTGCCGTTATTTTTATTCTTGGCTCTTATATGCTCTATTTGGGTGTTGTTGAGCCAATGGTTTTTAGACAACGGCAACCAAATTCAACAGCTTTTATACCTTACAGTCGCCATACAGATGTTGACAGAGAGGACGTTGGTGATTTGAACACATTTTGGTTCCTTCAAGATTCGGATGAAGCCTCCGTGGTTGCATCCGATGTCATGGATGATCAATCCATTATTGTTAGGCACTTTCCGTTTCTTGTCTCTCTCTCTTTCCTTTTTTTCTGGACCTAAATTTTTTTGTATTTTTTAGGCTAAAATAATTTTTTAAAAATAAGTATTAGCTCTCTCTTTACATATTATTCCCTAAATAAGTTTTTGAATTAAAAATTCATTTGGATTTTTCCCTAACCTTTTTAATTTTTAAGGATGACCATATATTTTCGAGTGCAACAACAGGAATACCATCATCAAATGAATTCTCAGCTATTTCTTTAGAAGATCGACAACAAACGCGTTCTCGCCATTCAACTAATGCTACAACTGTTAACAGCACAGTTAAAGCTTCATTGCATGACAAAGTTATTGAAAAGGTTTTTAATTTAAATATAAATGTATTAAAGAATTTCTGAGTATTTTTATAATTTAGGTAAGGAATTATTTCATATTGGATAGTTTCTTAATTGATTTTCTTTAACACAAAAAATTATTTTGTTTAAAATTATTTTAAAATATTCAGGTAACAGCCGAGCAAAATAAATGGAAAGTGGATGTAGAAGAACAACGTCGTAATGTATTAGGTGAACATAGTGTATTAAATTAAATATATGTATTAAATTTAATTATAAAAACTTGAAAAAGAAAAATTTGTATATTAATTATTTAAATAAATTTATATTTTAAAAAGTTTAGTTTTTGGGAAGAAAGGGGAAATTTCGAAAAGTAAGTACAGATTCTAATTTAAATAAAGAAAAATATTCTCCCTCTAATAATACAAATCCCACAAATTATAAATCCTATTAAAGTTCTTGCTTTTCACATTAAGATTATTTTTAGAAAAATTATGTAAACTTGAGGTATGAATTTCTGATTTCAAAACAAGATTAGATTAAAACTAATTATTTTTACAATATACTAAACAAATATATTAATTATCTAACAATATACATCAACATTAATACAGAGAAATTATACATAAGATTACAAATATCTATTATCATACCTCCCAATTATTCTTATGATTTATCGCCTTCCCCTTTTGCTTCTTTTTGATCTCTTCCTCTTTGATTTCGAATGTCGCTTTCGTTTATGTTTCTTGCGACGACTCTTTTCCTTCTTCCTTGGCACAGTTAGAATCCCACCGTCATCTTCTTGAGTTCGTTCTGTGGTAGTTCCAACACTCGAATCAGAGCTATTGGTACTACTTGTTGTTGTACTTGTTGCGGTATCTTTCTTCTTAGAAAGTCCAATCGGATGAAGAACGACAGCATTCGGTGATGCAGTTGAGGGATCCTGAAATTTTGAATTTATGAACATCAAAAATTTTTTTGTCTACCTTTGCCAGTCCTATTGTGGGAGCCCACCCGACATTAGGAGGTGGATGCGAATCGGTAGACGTCCCTTTTGCCGGAGTGTTCAAAATTGGTAATCGAGGCAGCGAAGGTTCTTTAACTGGAACATTAGATGATGGTGGAGGAGGAAGCACAACAACTGGTAAAGGCGGTGGTGGTACATATCTAAAATAAATGAAAATAACAAATTGTTATTGGAGTAGATCACAAACACAGGAGGCGGCGATGGTGCCGAAGGCGAACTTTGCGGAGGAGGATACATTGGTGGAGGAACAGGCTGTTGTCGCTGAATTGGTGGCGGACCAGCAGGCATCTAAAAAGAACCAGTGTTTTGAAACAAAGAATACATTTACCGGTGGATGTGCTACGATCGGTGGCGGCCTTTGTAATTGCGGCGGACCAGCAAACATATGTCTTGGAGGGCCACTATGCATAGGTCTTGGTGGTGGCGGTTCTGTGCGAACGACATGGCCCTTTCTTTTATTTGAACCCTTGCTTATAGCGCAGAAGATAATGATGAGTACAAAAACAAGAATGCCAGCAGAAATACTTAGAAAAATCCACGCATCTACTTGACTCATCTTTAAAAGTGACTTGGAAAGTATAATTTAGAAAAAAACTGAAATCAACTTACCACTGCCGAAGACGAAGACTACCGAGACGCAATATGTGAAAGCTATGTTTATATTGAAACTTTCTAAATTGGATAGACTTTTATAGCAACTTACATAACTACTTAAGAACTTTGTATCACTTTTTTCATTTGTAATTTTTAAGATTTTAATTGATAGGTAATTTTCCTGTTATATTTAAATGTTGACTTACTCTTATTCTTTTAATTAGTTTTTTTTCCACTTTTTTTGTTTCCTCATTTTTCCGAATTTTTTGGCAAAAATAAAAGTAATTGAGCCTGCAAAAAATATGCAAAATTCTATGAAGAATAAAAGGTAAAATTGTTTTTGCTTTAGAAAACGGGCCAACCGGTTATTTTTGTTTTTAGTAGTTAAATATTCTTTTACTTTTTTCTCATTTTCACCGTTTTTTACAAATTGTTTTACTGTAATTGGAGTAAATTTTGAGGAAACAAAAAGAGAATCATTGCTTTATTTAAACTTTTCAAAACACTCTTGAAATTATTTTAAGCTAAAAATATAGTTTTTTAGCTTAGTTAGTTTTATTTAATAATTATAAAATATTAAATATTAAAAAATATATTAGAAATTATCTGAGCCTTTTATAAAATGCGTTCTAATGGTCTATTAAATTCTTCCCCATCATCATTAATTTTATACAAAAACCCTACTAATATTTCAAACAATTTACCATTAAAAACAAAAAATGTATCTGGAAGGGGAAACGTTACAAGTTGGATATTTTTTTTAAATTTTTAATTAAAATATCCATCATTTTCATGTTCGCCTTCCTCTTCTGCTGCTTTAATTGCCGCTCATGGAAGTTTTGCAGCGGCTGCAGCATTTGCTTCTTTGCCATGGCTTGCACAACATCAACAGCAAATTTTGTCTGAAAATAGGTAGTAAATTATTTAAATAATTTATAATTTTTTAAATTAAATTTTAACAAAAATTTTAACCTTAATTTTTTTACTTTTATTTTACATCAATTAAATTTATATTTTCATTTTCCATATGTTATTTTATTTTTTTTTTAATTTAAAAGATATTTTTATTTCCTTTTCCCATTAATCCCAAATAATTTTTCTATTCATATCCTCCCAATTCTTTTCCGCTCATTTCGTTTTAGGCAGGTGTGTGCCAATTCATTTTCTAAAATCAAGGTGGATTGCCGGCTCTGATAATTGGCACCAATGTGCGGGGTTAGGTACTTTTCTTTCTCTTTCCTTTTTTTTGCCAATTTCCGTTCAATTCTTCGATTTTTCATTCATTTTAATTAATGATGGTTAAATTATTAATTTTACTCATTGGGGAACCTTGTGCTGAATTTATTTAATTTATTTATATGAACTAGCACAAAGTTGATGAAATTTATATTTATGTAAATTTCTTCAATTTAAAAAATATTGGAAATTATTTAATTGAAAATGATATAGTAAATATATTAATTATTGAAAATGTATCTGGAATTTAGTATTTTTTTAAATTCATTTTGACGTTTTAATTTCTCTAAAATTATTTAAACCTTTCAATTTTTAATTAAATATTTAATTTGAATTATTTAATTCAAAATAAACTAAGCAAAAATTCATCCTTGTTGCCAATGGATCCTTTATTTTTAAAAAGCCTTTGCCATGGATTTCCATTTGGATTCTAAGGTAACGACTAAATGGATCTTTGCAAAATTGGATCCAGGGCAACGGATAAATTTATTTCGAGAAGGAGAGTTGTAGAACCTTGGTGATATATATCTTCCGTTGCCGTGCCGATATTTAATAAATAAATGTGTGGATGTTACTAAGAGACTAACTGATATATTTTTGATGTCCAGGGAAACGAAAAATAAATGGGAGGAGATCGAGATATCGAGATATCTTTTTTATTTAAACATTTATTTCATCCTCAGATTTATGTTTTATAAAAATTCCCTTTTATTTAAAACAAAACATTTATTTTCCTCAATTAATTGTTCAGTCTTTCAAATTCCCTCTTTCATTCATGATTTGATGAAATTTATATCAGAGAGGATAACAAAATTTAAACTTTTATATAATTTTGTGTTTTTATGATGATGAGGAGGATGTTGTTGCCAGGAGAACGAGGAGGGGCTAAAAAATTCAGAATTGGTTGGTCACCAGGACTCCGGCATTGGTCCTCTCTCCATGGTTTTTGGTTCAAGGTGTCGTCAACAACAACGGCTACTAGTTTATACAAACACTTAACATTTTTCAATTCACAATTTTATTCATTCACTTTGGTTACCAGACTGAATTTATTCATGTCCAATGTAAATTCTATTTTATTTGAATATTTATTTAGAAATTTTATTTTTATTATTATTTCCCTAAAAAATTAAAAAATATTTAATAATTTTAATAACTTAATTTTACATTTAGTAAAATAGTTTGGTAATTTTCATTATTTTTTCAGTTCCTTATTTGATTATATTTTTATTATTAACTAATTACAATTAATAATTACTGCTGGTTTTAATTAAATTTTTATTTAAATACTAATTTTTATGCCATTATTTGTTGTACATACGCCTTTGCGCCATTGCCATACCAATCAAATGATATAAATGTTTTATAATAATATTAAAAGCACACATTAATTGCCATATTCTTTGGCAGCTTCAGCTATGAGGGCGAATTTTAAGGTAATTTATTTTGTCGCAATTAACTCGAAAAGATACATACTATCTGCCAATCATATCTGCCTTTGTTCTAAACAGTTTGAAAATTTAGATTTTGATTGTCGTGCCTGGTTGTTGGATTAATTAATTAAGAAGCATATTTCCTTACTCCTGCGAGATACGATGGTAAAAACATAGGCAGGTAGAAGTACGAGTATGAGGCCAAAAAATGGGGCTATATGGATTACAAGTGGAGTAAACTAGAATCCCAACCCTATCATTAAAGTAAATTTTCATTAAAAATAACCTCTAATTCTCTTTCATAATTTACCCAATTCCTTCCCCTAATTCAACAAAATGGAGCAATTATATATTTGTGTGCATGTGTTATAGCCGTTGGCCTTTTTTTCTTTTTGTTGCCGCCTCGTTATTATCCCCTTAAATGCTTGTTATCGTTCTTATGTGCCAGGTGGAGATTGTGGTAGTTATTGGGAAAGAAGGTCCTTATCCGGTCTTGTCCACCTTTTTCTTTCCTCATTGACCATTAGAAAGGATAAAGGGCGGGGCCAAAGACCGTTATTTGCCGGTTGGTCTTTTTGGTTTAAATTAGGTCTTCACTATATTTCACACAAATTGTTTATTTAAAACGATCTTTTCTTCTACATAACAAGCTTTTATGATTACAATATTATTCTCAATTTCATTCTAAAATTACTTTTAATATCTCACATTTATTTTAATTTTCTCTTCCTCCCTTAATCTAATGTGAGAATTCATTCCCTTCCTCATCTTTTTGACCATCAAAAATCTATTCACTTATCCACTCTCAATCATTTGCCAAGAAACCCCTCCCTCTTTATTATGTCCATCTAAATTCAAAACACCTCATTTTCGTACCATTCGCTAAGAAGGGCACCTGGAAAATTATTATATTTATTATATAATGATGGGAGAAAGGCTACAAATCTGGCACCTTCTAAACACAAATAAATAACACTCCTCTTTTACTCTATTTTTAGAAGAAAAATTTGTTAAAAATAAATATATAAACAAATATATTTATCAAAAATTAATAAAATTTTAGTATTCTTATAAAAACAAAAAAATTTAAATTATTTTAATTTCTCAAGTTTTTTTTATAAATCTCTCAAATCTTTAACTTTCCAAAAATGTTCTTTTCCTCTTCCTCAACCACTAAAAGTACGTCAGAGTGTGAGAGGTCTTCCCCCTCACTTTTATTGTTGGGAGATAATCATAATATCCCAAATTCTATTCAACATAATCAACAAAACAATAACGAATTTGGATTATTTAATTCTTCTTTGCCTTCTCCACAAAATAATTTAATTATTGAAGATTTGGGAAATAATAGAACAGCAAATAATTCTTTTGGTGATTGAAAAATAAATATTGAAGATTAAAAAAATTTTTCTTGCCTTATTTTCTCTAATTATAATGGAAAAATGGCACTTATTAATTAATAATTTTTATTTATTTAAGTTTACCAATCAATTATTAGCTAATTATTATTAGCTAAATAACACTTTAAGGGTAAAATAAAAAAATATATTTTTGGTAAATACTCAGAAAAAATTACAAGAAAATTTCATGTCTGCCATTCGATTAGAGTAAATTTGGTAAATCTTAAAAATTAAAAAAAGAAAATAATTATCAGTTGAAAACAACTATCATCATCATAATCAACAACATAAAAGGTGCTATCTCTCACAACATCATCAACAACAAACTCAACAAATTTTTGGATCAGCAATTAATTCTTCTACAAATATTCCACCCCCAAATAATTCCCTTCCCTCTACTTCTCCCCCAAATTCCTCTTCATTAGAAAATGATCCACCTTTAATGGGTGTCTCGAGTAGAACAAATACACCTAGCACTGTAGTTTTTGATGAATGTAATTGTTCGGCTTGTTGTTGGGGGACACCTCTCCCTCCTTTAATTTTACAAGAAAATAATGTTGGGGGGAATCTTTTGATTGGTAATAATATTTTGAATGGCAATGGCGCGCATGGCGTTAACGATAATGGCATAAATACACATTCACCTTCATTTTCTAGTTTATTATTGCTTAGTCCAGGAAATGGAAACAATTCTAGGCAAATTTAAAAGAATCTTTTTTTGTTAATTTTTAAAAGTATTTTTATAGACTTTCAAATGTTAATGGAACCGGGAATTATTTTGGACAAATACATACAAATACAACTAGTGCAGGAAATGTTGGTAGCATTTATGGAAACAATACTGGAATACATTCTGGATATTATCAGGTATATTTAAATAATTATACTAAATAGTCTTTAATCTTTTAAATGATCATCTAAAAATAAACACAAAACACACTTTTCTCTTCAAAGTAAACTTTACTTCAAATTTCTAATTTTTTCGATCAAAAAATATTTTTAATCAAAAATTTATCCTTAACATAATTTTATTAATTTTAAAATTTTATAAAATATATTTTTCTCTTGTTTCCTTCTTCCACCGACTGGCTCTTACCGTTTCCTTGCCAACACTCCTTTTACTCTCAAATTGTGCGCGATAATGAGAAAAAATATCCCTACAATTTTGGCAGTTTTGTATTTAATATTTATTATTTACCGCTATGTAGCTAAATAATTAGAGGGCAAAAGTGGAAAATAGCCGTTAAATGTTAGCATGTAAAGCGACTTGCGTGCCGTCATAACAGATGCTTAACATATGCATAAGGTATATCTATGTTGGATTAATAATCCTTTAAGAGAGGTAGAGATTTAATGATGTGGGGGGAAAGGAAGAGATTGAGAAGTGAAGGAAATTAAATAATAGATAGTAGATATATTAGAGATAGTAGATATTAGAATAACAAAAATATGGTTATAATAAATGATATATAAAATTGTTATATCTTTATCTAAATGCTAAAGCAATGAAAGGAAGGATAGAGTAAATTGCTTGTATGTAATAAATATTTCTACTCGGCGCGCAATGAAAGAAGTGAGAAAATTAATAAAACAAGCACAGTAAGATTTTTTGATTAGATTCTTTTTATTGGCTTCTTCTCGGCTACTAAATAATTTTTAAAAGAAAGCCAGCTGCATTTTTTAACTATCTGTAATTTATATTTACCTCAACCTCAAATTAAATGAAAAAATATTTTTAATGTAAACTGTATTTATATCAATTTTATATTCAAAATTTGAATTAAAAAAAGAATTTACAAATAAACAAAAAGAAGATAAATAAAAAATAAGTTCATTAATCAGAAGATATAACTTAGTATTTAGAATTATCAGAGAAATATCAGAGAATATTAATTCTAACTTCATCTATAATCTAAATATTTTTTCTTAATGGAATTACCACCATTCCTCGCTCCGTGTCCTTCATCATTCATTTCCCCTTCTTCCTCCTCCTCTTCATCTACATCTTCTAATTCTTCATCTTCCCCCTCATTTGGAGGAATTCTTCCACCCGTTAATTTGTTAGGGAATTCACGTCCCCAACCAATTAACAATAATTTAACTTCAACTAACAATAACCAGCAACAATGTTCTACTAATCTTTCCATACATTCATCTTCTCAACTTTCGTCATCTCCTTCTTCTTGTTCACATCAACATCATCACCCTTCTTCATGTTGGACTTTATATAGTCAAGAAACAGATAACAACAACAACAATACTAACGGCGGATTTCAACCTCCTCCCCCTCCTCCACACCAACATGGAAATGGAGGGACATATTCACGTGTTTCTTGTATGATTGATCCTTCTGGACGTCAACAACATCCATCTTCCTCATCTATTTCATCTACACCCTCTCCTGCGTCTTCTTCATCAACTGCCATTGTAAACAGACCTTGTGGACGTGTTATTGGAGAGGAGGGGGTTACAGCTGCAAAACTGGATTTAAGCAGAAGTTATGTAATTGGAACAATGGGTGGCCAACAACAACAGCAACAGGTATTCGAATAATTAATAAATTAATTTAATTTAAAATAAAATTCAAGGCAACATTAGCAGCAGTATCTTCCTCAACTCCAATAACATTTCATATTTTAACGGCAAATTCTCTATTACAACAACAAAATAATCCTGAACATCATCATCATCAATTACAACAACAAGAACAACAACAACAACAAATTAATTATTTCTCAACAGGAAGACGTCAAATTCAACAGCAACAAATATTACAACAACAACAATTAATTGAAGCATCTGTGAGGAATTTATAAGTGAATGAATTGGGTTGGGTAGGAGAGGGAGGGACTTATATTTTTAACCAAAATATAAGTTAAAAATTACGAATTACGATTACGAAAAAAAATTTTCGATTACGACGCAACTCTGGTACCAAGGCCACTAAATTATGTTCTAAAATTATTTTATTTATTCTCTCTTATTTATGTTATACCTAATATAAAAAACCTTCGAGAGTTTCAATTCGTAGTTCTATTACTTGACAAGGAGGTCAAGAGGGGTTTGCTATTTGAGACTATAAATATAAATTTTTAAATTAAAATATTAAGCTTTAGGTATTTTATTTTTAAGCATTTTTTATTTTCTAAAATTAAAATATTTTTTATTTTGTGTGTTGACTATTTATTAAATACCTATTCTTCATGGTCGGTTGAACCTTATAAACGTTTATTCATTTTATAATAACAAAATATTTATTCTTATTTTTACCTAAATATTTTCTTCCAAAAAAATAAGGAGGAAGCCTTCCATTTATGTACTTACTACCTGCTGCGAAGAAAAATATTCAAAAAAGATTGTATAAAGTTTACCAACTTTTGGCCAATTTTTCTTTTCCTTATTTTCCTTTTTAAAATTCTCGAAAAATTATTTTTAAAAATATTTTTGTTATTTTTCTTTTTTTCTTTTGCGCAAATGACACAAACTTCTAATAAAAGGGAAGTTTACTACACAATGTTTTTGTTACAACAACCTTTGGTTTATTTTTATTTAATTGGGGTTTTCTTCCTCCATTTGAGAGTTTTTTCAAAATTTTGAAGGAATGAAGAAGCAGTTTTGTGATATGTAAAAATAAGGAATATATTCAGAATATTAAGTGAAGAGGATTTATTTTGTTTTTTTAAATTACTTAACTTTTAAAACTCTCTAAAAGACAGTTCCCTACCCTCCTCAAAGTCATATCACCACTATTGTCTTTTCATTGAATTAGGTTCATTGAATTAAAAAAATTAAGAGTAAAATATATTTTATAAAAAATCAAAATTTCTTTAAAGCATTATCACCAACATACTTCACAACATCCATTAAACCCCCAACAACAACCTCCCACAAGTACTTTACTACAATCTCCACATACATTTGTTCTTCGAAGATCTGGAGTAAATAATCAAAGAAAATCTCCAAATATTTCTGTAGACGAAGTTGAAGTTGAAGAAGAAGGAGGGGGAGAAAATAATAATAATAGACAAATAATAATAATTGATGAAGATATTAATTCTGAAAATGAAGGAAAAAGAACAAAAAATTGTTCGAAAAATGATAATGAAGGAGAACAAAATAATCAAAATAATATTGCTAAAGCGCCTCCTGAAACAGTGAAAATAAATTTAAATTAAAATTAAATATTCTAATTTTTAGTTAGAATGGATTAAAGCAAATTATGAATTAGTAGAGGGGGCATCTTTGCCTCGTAATATACTTTACGAGCAATATAAAGAGTTAAATTAATTAATTTTTTTAAATTTATTATTAATTTTCTAGTCATTGCAAAGAATTAGGATTTACCCAAGTAAATGCTGCATCTTTTGGAAAGTTAATTCGTCAAGTTTTTAATCAAAAATTATCAACTCGCCGTCTTGGTACAAGAGGGAATAGTAAATATCATTATAATGGTGAATAAAAAAAGAAAATAATGTAAAATTTAAATTTAAATTCAGGTATTTGTTTAAAACAAAATAGTCCTTTACGTGCTACAATGAGTGCTGAGGAATTAGAAAGAATGATGAATGGTTCACAACAACCACATAAAAATTCTCAACGTTCACAAAGAAAACAACAATTTAACAATAATAATTTACAAAAATCAAAAAGAAAAATTGAAAGAGAAATAAATTCAAATAATTCAAATAATTTTTCTTCATCCGCAGCAACATCTCCGTGTGAAGAAAGAGAAGAATCCATTAATATTGAATTAGAACAACAATATCAACAACAACAAAGGTATTAAATAATGCTCTAAAATCTCTAATAAAATTTCTTTTATTTCTTAATCAAAAGGTCATTCAATTAGAGATTTTACATTGATTAAGATAATTTAATTAGAATAAAATAAATAAATAATATAATAGACCACTAAAATCTCAAAAAAATTAATTTCTTATTAAAAATTTATTTTTAAAAATAAATTATATTTAACATTTAATAGTCCTCCCTTAATTTATCCAACAAATATTAATCATCACCAACAACAACAAACAACAACGACAACATTAAATACTTCTTCATTATCTCCACCAACATTTTTATTACCCCCTCCACAATTAAATGATTTAATTGAAATAAAAGAAGGAGGGTTAAGATTACCAGAAATAGAATTACCTATTTTGGATGAATGTATTCTTTTAAGATATGGATTAAGTGTTGGGCATGTTTTGAAATTTTTTGATGAATATAGAGAGCATTCCAGGGTTTTTTTTAATTTTAGAGAAAGAAAATAAATTATTTTTTTTGAAGAAAATTCTTAATTGTGTAAAAGATTTTCGATTAAAATTAATTGAACAATTATGGATATCTTTTTGGCAAAAAAATAATGTTTATGATGCTGATATTGAACAATGTCAACAAAGAGGAATAAACGAAGAAAATAGTGTTGAATTGTAAGTAATCTATTAGTTTTTTAATTATAGTCTTATGTGAATAGTGTTAATTACGAGACGCGAGATATTTTTTCGAGATTATCAAGTCGATATCTCTAAAACACCGTTTGCCAGATTCGAATTACGGAAATTGTATTGGATAATAAATCAATTAGTTAATATATTTAAAAATTAATTTTTTATAGAGGTTTAATGCGTGGTGCTCCAATTTTGGATAATCGTTCTTTATGTCGTCTTTGTTCTTTGCCTGAAATTATCTCTTATGTTGAAACTTTTGATTTAAAATTTTATCAAATTATTTTGGATTTTTTCTTTTCTAGTCCATTAGGAATTCCTTTAGAAAGTTTTTTTTAATTTTTTAATTAAAAAATAATAATTTTTTTCTTAAAAAAAGGTGATTTATGTAATAATCTCCGTAATTTTGGTAAAAGTATTGAATTTTGGATGGAAAATGCTTTGGGAGGAGGGAATAATTCAAATTTAAATTATCTAATTCCCCCAGCATTTAAAAAAGCCAAATTAGAATGTATTCGGTTATTGGCTAATTCTTTAACTCGTTTATCTTCTTTTGTTCATTTGGCTATTACCGCTAGAAGTGTTTTACAAAATAAAGAACAAGTTAAAAAAGTACACGATGATTTTAATCGGTAAATTAATTTTAATCTGATCTCCCTCCCATAAATTTAAAAATAATTTTTAAATTAATTTAACATTTTATTTAATCATTAATTCATCTTTGATTTTAATCATTTAAATTAGCCAAATTTACTTTTAATTTTTTAAAATTATTAGTGTTGATTTTGGAGTTTTTCATTGGCAGGCCGATTGGTTATGTTCTTCTAACTCTTCTTTAAATAAAAATTCATTCCAAGAATCAACAGAATTAAATGAAAGTTTTTGTAATTGTAATGTTTTGGCACGTGAATTGGTAAAGAAATAATTAATTTAAAAATTAGAAAATATTTTAAAAAAAGGTTGGACAGTTTCGTGAACGTTTATCTCGTCATTGTTCAATAGAAGAATGGGCTGATTGGTTAGAATCAATTGTTGATAAAGCTTTAAATTTTCCAAAAACATTTAAATATTCCCCTCAACAAATAGCCATTAAAGGAAAACGATTTTTATTAGCTTGGACTTTACATTCTTCTCTTCTTTTAAAAGAAATTACTTTACATTCTTCAACATCTTTTGGAGAATTTCATTTAGTTCGGCTTGTATTTGATGATTATTTACTTATTATTATGGAAAGAAAATTAGCACAAATTTTGGGAAAATTACCTATTGAATTAATGGCACCAGAGGTTATTAATTTTGTTGAAGAAAATATTAAAATACCGTATTTCTTCTAATAGTGCGACTCCTTCTATTAGACCGACCCCTTCTAATAAACCGACCCCCTAGAGGAAGGTTGAAAAATAAACCGACCCCCTCTATTAGACCGACCCCTTCTATTAAACCGACCCCCTTATTTCCAGCGTTAATGTTGTGTCTTTTATGTTTTATAGCCATACTCTTTCTTTTTTTGAATCCAACTACTATTTATGTTCCCGCATGAAAAAGGAATATTCCATAGAAAGAGAAGTTGAAACAGGGTTGGACGCAACTGCTGATTGCGCAACTGCTGATCCGGAACTGGGTCTGCTCCGATTTTGAAAGTATAGTAATTTAGATGATATTTTAGGGATTAAAGTGATATTAAAGGATAGAGGTAGAGGAATTTTGCTGGATTAAAGGTGATATAGATGATTTGGTGACCAAATGAGATATTATTGGATTTGGGATGATTAATAGGATATCAGGGTTATTTTTTATTAATAGGATATCAGGGTTATTTTTTATCGAGGGACTAAGAGGGATATTGTGTAATTTGGATGGATATCGACGGATTTGGAAGGATTTTGGGATTAAGAGGTTATAGATGTATTTGATGGATTACGAGGGAAATAGTTGCATATCTCTATATCCATTCATAGCCCTCTTAATCTCTCCAAATCCTTTCATATCCCCCTTAATCCTTCGAATTCCATTATATCACCCTTGAATCCTCCACATCCATCTTAGTCTACGATATCATCTCCATATCCTAATATCCCCGATATACTCTCATTTACCCCGATTTATGTTATTCCAAAATTTAAAAATTTATATTTAATCAAATATTTGACTTTTTGATCAAATTTTTTCACATAGTATCAAATAATTTGATTAAATATTTGTTTGATGACTTTCGGTAAAAGTAAATTTTTTCAAATATCGAATAATTTTCAAATTATTTGATTAAATATTTGATCTAGCCGTTTATTCGATCTCTAATTTCCAGTATTGAAAAATAAACCGACTCCCTCTATTAGACCGACCCCTTCTAATAAAACGACCCTCTAGAGGATGGTTGAAAAATAGACCGACCGGTCGCACTATTAGAAGAAATACGGTATCTTTTCTTTGGACTTTTTGAAAAAGGGAAAAGAGGGTTCCAGGTTTTCCTTTAATTCCCTTTACATTATCTCTATAATAAGTTGTTTTATGAATTATGGATGTTAAATGATGAAATGTGATTAGCACCTAGGAAATATAACGAGGATTGATTATTATCATTAAAAAAAGGAAAATTAAAAATTAATTATTCTAAATTAATTTAGTGGCTACAAATGGAAGCAAATTTAAACCAGACACAACAACAAAATTCAACACCAATAACATTAAAACCAGAAAAAACTTCTCTAAACTTTTCTTCCTCTTCAAATAATCCTCCAAATGTTTCAACATCATCTTCACTTGTCCATTTATTACCTTCTTCAACAACACAACATTACCAAAATTTTTATTCTACAAATCAACAACAAAAACACCAACAAACAAATACAACAACACGTTACCCAATGGTTAATATATTCTTTTACAGAAATTTTAATTTAAAAATTTTTTTTAAAAAGGTCGAAAAACTTCCACTTCCGGGGCCTGAACCTCCATTGGATATGTTAAATGTAAATGGTGAAGAGGAGGATGTTGATTATCAACAAGAAACAACAATTAATTTAACTCAAGAAGCTTTAACTCCCCCACAAATTCAAAAAGAAATTCAAAATAAATATAAAAAAATAATAAACGAAACAGGAGGAGGAACATCAACAACAACAACAATTCATTATATTTTAGTTGAAGAACAAAGAAGAGGAGAAGAAATTTTAGGATTAGATACAGAAATGGAAGAAATTGATGAGGATAATTATGAAAAAGAAGAAAATGAAGAAGGGTTTGTTATAATTAAAAAACAAAGAAAAATTCAAGAAATTAAACAAAATAATGATTTTAATAATAACGATAATATTTTGATGAAAAAATGAAAATTAATTTAATTATAAAAAATTTAATTGACTTCCTCTTAACCGTTTGGTAGTGAATGTTCTCCTAAATAAAAAATATATTATTTTTAGTGAAAATTCCCCATCAATAAAATGTCTGTATAACCAGAAATTATATTTTTAAAGAAGCCATCATAACCAAACGGTTAAATTTAGTATTTAGTAAAGAAAAATTTAATTTGTTAAAAATGTTGAAAAAAAGAAAAGAATTTTTGAAAAAATATAATCTATTTATTTAAAAATCCTTTTTTCTAATCATTCTTACAAATTAAATTTAAAAAATGATCTCTTTTCATTAATTATTTAAATAAAAAAATTTTTAAAATAATTTTATTCACAACAATTAGTTTCATTCGTTTCATTTTCTTCTTCTATTATTTTTCTTAACGGTAATTTTGGAATTTTTGTTCGAAGTCTCCCTGTTGGTGAAATTAATAAAGTAAAGGGCCTATTTGCTGCAGAAATCATTGGTTTATTTACAGACATTTTTCTTTTTAATTTTTTTATTTTTGATGGATTAGAACATGCTAAATGTAAAGAACGACAACAAACAAGCAAAGAACATAAAGATAAAAAACCTTTGAAAAAAAATTTTTTAAAGAAAAAATTTTAAAGAAAAATTTAAAAACAAATTTGCGGACCCGAACTTTGCGGATCTGAGATTTGCGGACCAAAAATTTGCGGACCGACAATAGAGTCTACTGAACCTCGGAATTTTCAAAAATTTTAGCCTGCGGCGTTAATTAGGACAAATTGAGGCATCATGACCTTATGAAATGGCCATATAAATGATATTTTTAAGGAATTTTCTCGATTATTTAAATTATGAAATAATTTTAAGATAAAAAATTGATAAAAATTTTGAAAAATCAAGAAAAAATATTGAATCCGGTACTGATCATGGTAAACTCTGCCGGAATCCTCGAAAAATAAAATTTTTAATTTTTACTCAAGTGTCGGTCCTAAAATCTTGGTTCCGCAAAGATCAGGTCCGCAAACTTCGTGTCCGCAACCTTCGGGTCCGCAACTTTCGTTCCGCAAATTTCGGGTCCGCAAAGTTCGCGCCACGATTTGCGGCAGAAATCATTGGTTTATTTACAGACATTTTTCTTTTTAATTTTATTTTTGATGGACAAATTTCTCAATTTTATATTTTATTTACATGCTACACATTTGAATATAATCAACAGAAATCTATTTGTGAATATTAGACACGATTTAACAAATGAACTTTCAAGACAAAAATGCGTAGAAGAATTAGATTATTTTACAAATGCAGATAAATTAAGTCAGGTGAAAGAACATTGGGGGAATACAATAACGTTATTTATAGAAGATTATGAGAATTTTTATTTGTCTTCCTATTGTTTGTTCGTTTCTTTATCATCTTCCTCATCGGTGTTGACACCTCCAGTACCGTGCTCGAAGAGACAACGAGTTCGATCGAAGCGCTCAGATTGTGAAGGAAATTGCATTTTTAGAGCCAGTTGCTGCGTCGAGACGAAATTGTCACCATCGTTGGTCTTAGTCATTTGCTCACAAGGTTGCAGTGCCCCAGTTTCATGCTGTATATCCTCATTAGCATTTTTGCAGCTCTCATCCTTGATGGAAACCTCCTCAGCTGTTGTTGTTTCCTTCACTCCGTGTTGACCAACAATGCGCATTTGATCAAGCGCCAATTGAACAATGTGTTCCTATAGAAAAATTACATATAGATAATTTTTTCCTAACTAATTATCACCTTTCTGCGTTCCTCAATTCCCTCTGTGTCCTTCACATCATTCCGGTTGTTGCAACCAATTTTAGGAATGACATCGTCTTGCTTCAATTCAGAAGTTTCATCTTCTTCCACTGGATCTTCATTCTCTGGTGCCTCGAAGATGGTGTTCAGGTCTGAGAAGGTGACACGTCGTCGCAATGAACCTGAGCTTATGACGGCACTTTCAGGAATGTAGTCTTCTTGCTGTTGCTCTTTGTTCTCTGAAGGGAAGTTCAACAACAGCGCCTTTTCAAGAGGAAAAGCGATTTTCTCCTCATTCTCATCATGATCGACATCCTTCTTTTCAACGGAATGTGGTTGCATCTCTTGTTCTTTAGCGGTGTTTATGCTCTGATCATTGCTCCCAAACACTTCGCCCAGATGGAGAGATTCATCATCCGAACGATATGCTTAAAAAATAAAATCATTAAGCCGTATCTAACAATACATATCAACTCACCAAAGGAATCATCAGGATCAAGAAGTTGGAATATTCCATCGTCGGACTTAGGCGCACGCACAGAAGGAACTGGAACGATATCGCCAACATTTCCATCGAAGGTGACAGTCTGAAATATAATTCATTAAACATGCCCAAAAAGGAATGCTTGCCTGCTCCTCAAACACAGAATCTGTCTGAGTGCCGTTTTCGAAGAGAATTGGAGTAGTGGGTCGATAATGAACAGTCGATGAATAGTGATGAGATTCGTAGGAAGCCTCAGCTTTACCCCATCTAGCTTCAAATATCGCGTGTCCCCAGTCTAACAGGGACTCTGGAAGACGGATTTTTATCGAGCCAAAGTTCCAATTCACACGAACAGTGCCGATTCTTTGCGTTCTTGATAGAAACATCTGTTAATTAAAAGGGAATATTACAACTTTTAATTGTATTTACTTTTCTGGTTTTTACCTTATGATTCCTAGTTATGTATTTGAATTCCGCTCTTGCAGCCTTGCTCAGATTAACGGTGAAGCCCTCGTGCTTCCAATTGTCCGTATAGATGACCAGATGACCTTGCTTGCTCAGAACACATGTATGTATACCATAAGACACCGCACGTTCAATTCCAAACAGCCCACGACGTTTGATGGCCACATCCAATGAGGCAAACCGGAATGAGCCACGATCCAAGACACGTTTCCACACATCCAATGGAGGCAAAACAGCTTTCTGTATAAACATTTTAACAATTGAATTATTTAGTTTAAAAAAGTATAGTAAACTTACTTTGGTGAACTCATGTTGAACACGAATGACGAACAATTCAACTTCGCATTGACGAGTTTCTGAAGCCTGGGCAGGACTACCGCTTATCATCTTCAGGGGCGAAGGAACCAGTTGACGTTCGCAGGTATATTGCTTATCCAACAAGAATACTCCAGCCAAGTGAGAATGCAGCTCGCCAGCCATGTGAGATTGTTGTGCCAATGATGTCGTTTTAGGCGCTAATGAATATTGAAGTTTAGATTTGTTCATTCATCTCTTGCTCTTATATATGAACGTGACCGGACAATCCGTCAGTGTACAATCCGTCACTGGAAAATCCGTCAGTGGACAATCCGTCAGTGAACAAATTTGTAATTCCTAACCATACCTAAAATGTCGCTGCCAAAAATTTTCATTTTATCGTGTGTGGGATTATAAGAGATATCGAAAATTTGGAGAGTAATAAGGAAATCTGCAGATTTTGGTGAATTAAAAGGATATCAGTCAACAAATTTTATAGTTTGCATAAACATATGCACCGCAGTGTATATTTAAAAATTAATTTTTTATAGAGGTTTAATGCGTGGTGCTCCAATTTTGGATAGTCGTTCTTTATGTCGTCTTTGTTCTTTGCCTGAAATTATCTCTTATGTTGAAACTTTTGATTTAAAATTTTATCAAATTATTTTGGATTTTTTCTTTTCTAGTCCATTAGGAATTCCTTTAGAAAGTTTTTTTTAATTTTTTAATTAAAAAATAATAATTTTTTTCTTAAAAAAAGGTGATTTATGTAATAATCTCCGTAATTTTGGTAAAAGTATTGAATTTTGGATGGAAAATGCTTTGGGAGGAGGGAATAATTCAAATTTAAATTATCTAATTCCCCCAGCATTTAAAAAAGCAAATTAGAATGTATTCGGTTATTGGCTAATTCTTTAACTCGTTTATCTTCTTTTGTTCATTTGGCTATTACCGCTAGAAGTGTTTTACAAAATAAAGAACAAGTTAAAAAAGTACACGATGATTTTAATCGGTAAATTAATTTTAATCTGATCTCCCTCCCATAAATTTAAAAATAATTTTTAAATTAATTTAACATTTTATTTAATCATTAATTCATCTTTGATTTTAATCATTTAAATTAGCCAAATTTACTTTTAATTTTTTAAAATTATTAGTGTTGATTTTGGAGTTTTTCATTGGCAGGCCGATTGGTTATGTTCTTCTAACTCTTCTTTAAATAAAAATTCATTCCAAGAATCAACAGAATTAAATGAAAGTTTTTGTAATTGTAATGTTTTGGCACGTGAATTGGTAAAGAAATAATTAATTTAAAAATTAGAAAATATTTTAAAAAAAGGTTGGACAGTTTCGTGAACGTTTATCTCGTCATTGTTCAATAGAAGAATGGGCTGATTGGTTAGAATCAATTGTTGATAAAGCTTTAAATTTTCCAAAAACATTTAAATATTCCCCTCAACAAATAGCCATTAAAGGAAAACGATTTTTATTAGCTTGGACTTTACATTCTTCTCTTCTTTTAAAAGAAATTACTTTACATTCTTCAACATCTTTTGGAGAATTTCATTTAGTTCGGCTTGTATTTGATGATTATTTACTTATTATTATGGAAAGAAAATTAGCAAAAATTTTGGGAAAATTACCTATTGAATTAATGGCACCAGAGGTTATTAATTTTGTTGAAGAAAATATTAAAATACCGTATTTCTTCTAATAGTGCGACTCCTTCTATTAGACCGACCCCTTCTAATAAACCGACCCCCTAGAGGAAGGTTGAAAAATAAACCGACCCCCTCTATTAGACCGACCCCTTCTATTAAACCGACCCCCTTATTTCCAGCGTTAATGTTGTGTCTTTTATGTTTTATAGCCATACTCTTTCTTTTTTTTGAATCCAACTACTATTTATGTTCCCGCATGAAAAAGGAATATTCCATAGAAAGAGAAGTTGAAACAGGGTTGGACGCAACTGCTGATTGCGCAACTGCTGATCCGGAACTGGGTCTGCTCCGATTTTGAAAGTATAGTAATTTAGATGATATTTTAGGGATTAAAGTGATATTAAAGGATAGAGGTAGAGGAATTTTGCTGGATTAAAGGTGATATAGATGATTTGGTGACCAAATGAGATATTATTGGATTTGGGATGATTAATAGGATATCAGGGTTATTTTTTATTAATAGGATATCAGGGTTATTTTTTATCGAGGGACTAAGAGGGATATTGTGTAATTTGGATGGATATCGACGGATTTGGAAGGATTTTGGGATTAAGAGGTTATAGATGTATTTGATGGATTACGAGGGAAATAGTTGCATATCTCTATATCCATTCATAGCCCTCTTAATCTCTCCAAATCCTTTCATATCCCCCTTAATCCTTCGAATTCCATTATATCACCCTTGAATCCTCCACATCCATCTTAGTCTACGATATCATCTCCATATCCTAATATCCCCGATATACTCTCATTTACCCCGATTTATGTTATTCCAAAATTTAAAAATTTATATTTAATCAAATATTTGACTTTTTGATCAAATTTTTTCACATAGTATCAAATAATTTGATTAAATATTTGTTTGATGACTTTCGGTAAAAGTAAATTTTTTCAAATATCGAATAATTTTCAAATTATTTGATTAAATATTTGATCTAGCCGTTTATTCGATCTCTAATTTCCAGTATTGAAAAATAAACCGACTCCCTCTATTAGACCGACCCCTTCTAATAAAACGACCCTCTAGAGGATGGTTGAAAAATAGACCGACCGGTCGCACTATTAGAAGAAATACGGTATCTTTTCTTTGGACTTTTTGAAAAAGGGAAAAGAGGGTTCCAGGTTTTCCTTTAATTCCCTTTACATTATCTCTATAATAAGTTGTTTTATGAATTATGGATGTTAAATGATGAAATGTGATTAGCACCTAGGAAATATAACGAGGATTGATTATTATCATTAAAAAAAGGAAAATTAAAAATTAATTATTCTAAATTAATTTAGTGGCTACAAATGGAAGCAAATTTAAACCAGACACAACAACAAAATTCAACACCAATAACATTAAAACCAGAAAAAACTTCTCTAAACTTTTCTTCCTCTTCAAATAATCCTCCAAATGTTTCAACATCATCTTCACTTGTCCATTTATTACCTTCTTCAACAACACAACATTACCAAAATTTTTATTCTACAAATCAACAACAAAAACACCAACAAACAAATACAACAACACGTTACCCAATGGTTAATATATTCTTTTACAGAAATTTTAATTTAAAAATTTTTTTTAAAAAGGTCGAAAAACTTCCACTTCCGGGGCCTGAACCTCCATTGGATATGTTAAATGTAAATGGTGAAGAGGAGGATGTTGATTATCAACAAGAAACAACAATTAATTTAACTCAAGAAGCTTTAACTCCCCCACAAATTCAAAAAGAAATTCAAAATAAATATAAAAAAATAATAAACGAAACAGGAGGAGGAACATCAACAACAACAACAATTCATTATATTTTAGTTGAAGAACAAAGAAGAGGAGAAGAAATTTTAGGATTAGATACAGAAATGGAAGAAATTGATGAGGATAATTATGAAAAAGAAGAAAATGAAGAAGGGTTTGTTATAATTAAAAAACAAAGAAAAATTCAAGAAATTAAACAAAATAATGATTTTAATAATAACGATAATATTTTGATGAAAAAATGAAAATTAATTTAATTATAAAAAATTTAATTGACTTTGTATCCTTCTTCCATTTAACCGTTTGGTAATGAATGAATGCCCCTCCCTCTCCCAAATAAATTTAGTAAATACTATTTATTTTTAATGAAAATTCCCCTTCAATAAAATGTTAATATAACCAGAAATTATTTTAAAGAAGTCATCATAACTAGAGCCCGGCTCGATATGATATTTTTTCGATATTTTATATTGAATATAGACCGACTCCTCCAACATGGCTCTAATCATAAACAAACGGTTAAATGTAGAAATATTTAATTTGTTAAGAATGTTGAAAAAAAAGAAAGAGAATTTTTGAATAAAAATAGTTTATTTATTTAAAAATTCTTCCTTTCTTTTTCTTTAATCATTTTTACAAATTAAATTTAAAAATTATTTTAAAAATTCATTCATTTACAATTATATAAATAAAAATTTTTTTAAATAATTTTATTCACAACAATTAGTTTCATTCGTTTTATTTTCTTCTTCAATTATTTTTCTTAACGGTAATTTTGGAATTTTTGTTCGAAGTCTCCCTGTTGGTGAAATTAATAAAGTAAAGGGCCTATTTGCTGCAGAAATCATTGGTTTATTTACAGACATTTTTCGTTTTAATTTTTTTATTTTTGATGGATTAGAACATGCTAAATGTAAAGAACGACAACAAACAAGCAAAGAACATAAAGATAAAAATCCTTTGAAAAAAAATTTTTTAAGAATTATTGGGGCGTGGACATTTAAGAATAATTTTTAGAAATGATTTTGTGGAATTTTTTAATTTATCCAGACTTTTATTTATTTAATTAATTTTATAATTATTTTTATTCACTTACCTCCAATTAAGGCAAAACAAAATAATATCGAATTAATTGCTGGACCAATACATTTTCGAATATTTAAAAAACTTTCTTCTTTTAACCATTTTACCCAAATTAAAGGTTCTATTAATTGTTTTGTTTGTGGACAATTAATTTTAATAGGAATTGGTTGATTGGAAAGTTTTTGACTACTTTCAATACCCAAACAAGCCCATAAAAGTGAAGTAAATACACAACCAGGTAATAAAATACATAAAGAAATTCTTTCTGGCCATCGACTAAATTTTAAAAATAAATTTTGGAATTGATAATAAATTTATTTAATCTCATTACCTAGCAGATATAAAACTCAAAACTGAAGATAAAACGGCAAATAAAGAAGCAGAAACACCAAAATTGGATTGACTTAAAGGATTTGTAAAAGCATCAAATATTAGAAGAAATAATCCCAAAATAAGTTGGGTAATGCCTAACCAACCAAGTGGGCCACTTCCTTTACTTGATGGCGAAGGAAATGATCTTCTTTAAAAAATAATTTTAAAAATTAAAAATAAATTGTAGGAATTAATTTTTACTTTTTCTGAAAAATAAAAATGTATCCAAATATTTTAATGGTACGCTTTAGAATGGCAACAAAAACGATGTTTGAAAAATAAAATAAAACGGCATTAATAAAATTAATTAAAATTAGAGAGCACAGAGTATATTACTCTTCTCATGTCGATCGGTACGGGTACGGCCCAAGTAGGCGCGCGGCCAAGTAGGCGCAAAGTCATAACCTGCTTCAAGATTTTCGAAATTTGGTATTAAACGATTCCTCTCATCGAGCTTAACAGATTGATACCAAAATTGTCAAGGTACAGAAATTTTCAAGCTGGTTATGGCTTTGCGCCTACTTGGCCGCGCGCTGGGCGTGTCCCGATCGGTACACCTCAATTGAGTCTGCACGATTGAGTCCCCACGATTGAGTCCGCACGATTGAGACCCCACGATTGAGTCCCCACGATTGAGTCCGCACGATTGAGTCCCCCTTGTACTATATACCTCAATTGAGTCCCCTGGATTTAATTATATTAAAAAGGATTATGAGGGATATCTGGGGATTTGGAGGGATTAAAGTTAATATCAGGGGACTTGTGTGCGACATCGAGGGATCAAGTTGGATATAGGTGAATATCAAGGGATATAAGTAGATTTAAGCGGGGATTAATGGGATATCGGTGGATTAAGGCAGATATCAATAAATTTGAGTAGATTAAGATGGGAGATATCGAGAGATTTTTTGAATGAGCTCATTCGAAGGAGCTGAGTAGAATGACACTAAAATCAACATGGTTGAACAAGTTCTCGCCGAGATACATATGGGGCTCGAAATGGTCAAATTTATGAAGGGATTTTTGGGGTGAAAAATTCGAATAAACAAAAAATAGCTCATTCGAAAGGGCTCGACGAGCTGAGTTGAATGAACCAAAATCAGCTCGATTGGACGATTTTGAACAGAATTATGATCAACTGAATCTTTGCTGGAAAACTGTTCTTGTGCTGCTACGGAGGGTATGTGGGCTACGGAGGGCAGCTGAAAGATCTCACGAACAATCTGCCTGGCATCTATACTTTGAAAATTAGAAATTCTGGAATAATCCTGCATGCAGGATATGGAATTTTTAAAATTAAATCCAGGGGACTCAATTGAGGTATATACAAGGGGGACTCAATCGTGGGGACTCAATCGTGCCGGGACTCAATCGTGGGGACTCAATCGTGAGGACTCAATCGTGGGGACTCAGTTGAACTGCTCCGCATGTCGATATTTGTGACTTTTTAGGTATATGTCAATTGAGTTAGTTTGAGTCTTTAACTTTACTAAAAAAAATTATTTTAACTGTACAACCAAAAATAGTATATTGAAAATGTGCTTCTACTTAACAAACTTAAAAATAAATTAAATCCAATCTTTTTTAATTATTTACTATTCAAAAAAAAATATTTTTCAAAAATTATTTTACCTTTTCTTTATTCCTTTATCACCATTACTTCCATTTTTTAAATCTTCTATATTTTCTAGGTCTTCATTTAATAAAGCTTCAGTAATCGCAATTTCAGCTTTCTCTCTAGCTTCCCTTTCCTCTTCTTCGAGTTCTTGAATTGTTTTCTTTCTAGCAGGCGGAAGATGTTGGTCATTAAAAAATTGATCAACCATTGAAGAAGGAACTTCTCCAGTTTGGGGAGGATTTAAATAACGACTACCCATTAAAATTAATTTTTATAAATTAATTAATTATCTAGGTATTGCAACAAGGATAAGTATAACAATAGAGATAATAATAAAGATAAAAATGATCAGATATATACTAGGAATATTTTTTAAATCAAGCTATTAATGGGGGAAATAATTTCCAAAATTCTATTTAATTTCCAAAAAAACTTTCATGCTTTAATGAAAATACTTTAAAAAATGGATTTATTGAGGTGGTAGATTGATCGAAGAATTAATGTGGTGGTAGACAGCCGGAGAAAAAGATCTTTAAAAAAAGTAAAACCTCAAAGTCAAACAAAATTTTGTTATAAAAAAATTGGATGAACATTTGTTGTTTTATTTAAAATTTTATATTTATGTATAAATGTTTATATTTTATAGTTTTTGTTTTGAAAACAATATACTACCTACACATGTATAAATTTATTAAAGTTCATTGTCCATGTAATTTGATCCATTTCAAACTTATTGGCATTTTGTCCAATTTTACCCTTATTGGTATTTTGAAAAGTTTTAACCTCATTGACCTTTTGTCCATCTCTGTGAAGCTTTGTCAGATTTCTCCCTCTCTTTTTTTCTCTCCTCTATTGTCTATATTATTTTCTCATTTCTATAAAATTTTTTTAACTTTTGGGTATATACTCTAAAATTACATCAAATAACTTAATAATCGGACTCAAACTGCTTATATCACACATTAACAATGTGCCATTGTTTGGCGAAAGACTGCAAAATTTGCAAAACCTTTAAATAATTTTAATAATGAACAAAATATTTAACGAGCATGAATATGATACGAAGCCTGGAACAAGTTTTGATCGTCATTTGACTGAACCTGCGTCAGTTTTCTTTAATGGAAAATTACGTATATTTAGTGAACTTGATTTGTCTTCACGGGAGGGTGATGTTCTTGTTAATTTTTGTGCCAGCGATATTCTTTCTGGTTTGTTTTTAGAAATAAATATATGTTTATATTTGGGGTTTTTGTTTAGGTGATGAAACGTTTCTGGGTATTCATGAACTTGCTGGAGATAAATTGAAGGATGTTTGTGTCAGATATAAATCTCTCGGTATTGGAAGTTGTCGATTTACTGACTCTTTTGGGCTCAACAATTTTAAAAGTATTTTAATTCTTTTATTTTATTTAAAAATTTTTTGAAGAAATTGCCCATTGTATTTTGCCTCGACCAGTACAAAGCGATGATTGTGTTGATATAGATGAACTTGTAGAATTTGATTTGATGCTTTGTTATAGAAATGTAATGGATTTATTGATAGAGAAAGGGTATAATTCTGTTGTTTTTACACATCCACTTCTTTATATGGATAAAACAAGTGTTGTTACTTTGGCTGTAACTGTTTTGACTTATTGGATGGAATTTTCAGTTTATGCAGAAAAAGTAAAAATATTTTGAATTTTTTAGGAAAATTCCAAAAATTATTTTAAAACATTTTACCAAATTTTTAGCTCAATTTCATCAGCATTGTCTGTTCATCCAAAGAAATTTCACAATATTATATTAATAGTTTGGATGAATTGTCTGCTCGTGGATGGGAGGAATTTGCTATTGCACATTCAAATGTTATTTATTCTTATTTGCTTGAGACATTTGGGTATGAAGGAAGTAATTCTGTCGATTTTAAAGTTTGTTATTTTATATACTATAATTGTTTGGGATTTTGTTTGTTAGGTTTTATTTTTTATTTCGTGGAATGATAATGCTACTAACTAGGGCGGGGAAAATAGCTTTAAAATTCCTATGGCCACAAAACTTCCATTACTTTCTCATTTTAAAGTCTCATTCAGTCTTCACAATGCCAATCGTTTATTCATTTTCATTTACTTATTCTAATTTTAGCTCCCGAATCTATTTTCTTTAAAAAATTAAAACAATTTAGGGGAATGAAATAGATCCAATATTAAGACTTCGTTATATAGAACCAATTGAATATAGTGAACCTCTCTATGACTTGCGTATATTGGAAGTTGTTTTTGAGCGAGAATATGCGCCTTTGGTATTGTTAGATCACGACTCTATTTTGCAGCAATATCAACAATTAAGAGACAGTAAAGGGTTATTTTTTGTTGAAATTTTTTAATAAATTAAATTTTAATTTATTAGAATGTACTATGATGATGGAAATGAGACTTTGCTTTCTCCAATGGAGGATATAAATTTAAATCAATTTTGTATTGATACATATGGTTTTGATGAGACATACATTCGACAACATCCTGTTGAGGTTTACGAAAAACTGTGAGTTTTATAAAATATTTTTTTGTAAATATTTTTTAGTTTTTATTCTCCGGATGGTGTTCATCTTCAACTTTCTCGAAATTTAAGTCATTCTATTTTGTCTATCGAGGAGAAACAAGGCGGCTTTTTAAGGCAATATAGGATGACAACTCAAAACCGTGAAGGAGAAACTTTTTACTTTCGATGTTCTCGTTGCGAATCTTTAATGAGATATACAAATGTATTTTTCTAATTTAAAATTTTTGGTCCTTCCAGTTTATTTAATACGGCAATGTGGATTTCATTTCGATGCTTGGCCTTTTTATACTTGATAAATTTTTATTTGATTTTTAACTCCCAATAGCTTATAAACTTAAGCTACATTTTTAAATACTTCCCCAAATGATTTTTCTAAAAATTTAGGAGCAATTCCGACCAAAAATTATTGTTCGTGAAGGATTAATTCAAGGAGACTGTTATCCATCCCATCACCCTCAATGTTTTCCAGCAAATAAAGAATGGGTAATTCTTCAACAATTACATCGACAAGCTAGATTATATTTAATTGAAATGACTACAGCTCAACAATTTGAAAATTATGATGAAAATTATGGAGAAGATCACGAATATGGACAGGAATTTGTTTTTAATGATTATTTACCTGATAGCAATTTACAACAGAGCAGTAAAGATTTTGGACAAAGAGAGGTTTTTTATATTTTTTTTAGAAATTTAGATTGGCCTAAAAGACAAGGGCGTAACCCGGGTCGGATTTTTGTGGGGGCTAAAATTAAAAGGGCCAGGAATTCTTGAATTTAGAAGGTCGTACGAGAAAAAATTTCACCTTTTGATCGTCCTTCTCACAATATTTTTTCTTTTCCCCTATACGCTCTTGCTGACATTAAAAGAATAAATACTTTAAGGTTTTTTTGAACGTTAGATTAAATGTTGATTATATGTTTGTTGTAAATTAAACAAATTAATTTAATACTTTATAATTATTTTAAAATTAATTTAGCCTGGATTGGACATCAAGCAAGAGACTGTTGATGATGATGATCTTGGTTTGTATTTTACAAGGGGTATCCAGGGGTTGGATTTCAGGGGGGATGGGGTTGCGCCTCTGGATCTCTCCTTACATTAGTATTTTAATAAAAACATTTTTTAGCCTATATCGGATCTAAAAATAAAAAAAATCAACAAAAAATAGAACAAAATAAAATTAAAGAAGATATTACTAATGGGAAAAAGAGTAAAAAATTTCGAATAATTCGTAAAAGAGGAGGTATGACAGATATGGCTTTTGATTGGCGTGAAACTGATTTTAATGATGGAAATAAAGGAATGAAGAAATAAAAGTGGAGTAATTAAAATTGATTCTACTATATTTTCACTTTTTCTTTCTTTAAATTTTTTTGTGTGATTGATTTTGTACCATTATAAATAAATGATAAATAAATTGGAACTCAGTACTTAGTTAACCTTTGTGGAGTGTATTTTACCTATTTTTAGGCATTTATGATTAATTTAAGCAGTTGTAGTTATGCGCTTACATTAGATATCCTCGGGTATAGAGCTCGGCTTTCGAATAATGATATTATTACAAATGGCAAAGCTCGGCTTTGCTTTGCCAAATTTTTCACATGAAAACCAATTATTAAAACCCTGAGCTTAATAATTGGGTTTATACTTATAAAAATTCCAATAATTACCTAATCTACGGCATCCACAATTATCAAAATTTTCGCCTGCTGCGCAAAAAAATGAATTTTCTGGCGCATTTGGCGCAAGAAAAATTTTTGATAAAATTTTTGTAGCATATATTTTGAAAATCTTTCCCCTATGTACTTCCAAATAAAACTTTTTGTATCTGCACTTGAAATTTTCTCAATCGTTGTTTTGAGAAAATTTCAAAACAACGTTGTTTTTTTGACTTTCGGACTGCGTATTTCGGCTGTGGAAAATTTTTCTCATTTGCGGACAGCCCTGAGAATCAGGGCTGGGCGCAATTGCGGATTGCGAGTTGCGGATTGCGTAAATTGCGGGGGTTTTTGCAATTGCGAGTTGCGGATTGCGTTTGCGGATTTTAAAATTAAAATTGCGAGTTGCGGATTGCGTTTGCGGATTTTTAAAAAAAATTGCGAGTTGCGGATTGCGAGTTGCGGAATCTTTTTTTTCGATTGCGCCCAGCCCTGCTGAGAATACAGATTTAATTAAATTTTCTATATTTTTTTAAATTCTTAAACTGTAAATATTTAAAGATATTTTTAAATTATTTTTTTATGATTTCATTTTTTCATTGTCAATATTATAAAATATCTAAAATATAAAAATAAGACAATCCCTAAAGCAGTCCCTCAATATTATTTGCGATTTAACAATCTCAAAAAGCTAGTAGTCATATGAAGGAGAGAAATAATAAAAAAAACTAAGGGAAAGGACAAAGAGCAGAAAAGTGGAGGCGGGAATGTTTGACGGCTGGAAATAACAAAAAAGCAAAAAATATCTGTGTGTGTGTGTGAGTGTTTTATTTGTTGCGACAAGTGGAGTGGGAGAAAAAAAGACTGTTGTCAATGGCCAAACAAAAATGTCTGTCAAAGTATCCTCTTTCCTAATTCCAACCATTTTTTATTTTTTTTTTCTTCCATTAGTTGCACTTGTTTCTTCAATAGAGAATAAGAAAAATATATAAAAATGGAGTAAAGATTCTTTTTTCTATCATTCTTGAAGGCTTATATTTTAGAGAAAAAAGCAAAAAAGGAGTCAGCCAGTTCTTATTTGCAATGGTAAAATTCAAAGATGGCTCCGCCATCTTTGCTCTTTTTCTATTTATTACTTCTTTTATGTACTAAATTGAGGATATACTAAATATTTATTAACTATTTAAGTAGTTTCACTAAAGAAATTTTTAGGTATTTTTTAAAAATTGTTAAGGAATTTGTAATATTTTAAAGGTTTAAAATTTGTTTTTATAAAAAAGTAAAGACAAATAAAATTATAAAATTATCTACTCAATTATTTTATTTAAATAAAGTTTTTAGGTTTTGATTTTTAATTTTTATTTAATTATTTTAAATATCAATATTTAATCAAAAACTAAATTTGAAACTAGCTCATTTATTAATAAACTAATATTATTTTTTAATTTGTTAATTATATTTTCAATCGTCATCCTCTTCTTTGTTAATTCTTTTTATAAATCTACATACTTTCCATTTATGTAACTAACGTCACCTTTTACACTAATTCTTTTCCTTTTGTACATTTCCTTTACTTTTTTTCTTAATTTTTATTTAAATTTTTATAACTTTTTAAATATTTTAAATAATTTACTCAAAAAAACAAGCAACAAAATCCTTCTTTTCTGTCCCCAACCGGATGAAGGATCTTTAGACTTAATTCATTTTTCAAATGGAAATTGGTCCCTGTTTGGGAGAAATGAGGAAAATTGGGCGATTTAAAAAATGAGAAAAGGAGAGAGAGAGAATCGAATGACCCTTGAACGCCACCCAGCAAGGAGAGAAATAAATAAATTGCAGAAGAAAAAATGGGAGAGGGAGAGGAAATATTAAATACTTTCCATATAATTTTGCTAAACATTCCTCCCGTCTATGGAACTTTAGAAAAAAAAATTTTCTAATTTTATTCTCGTTTTTCTTTTTCGTCGTTCATTTTCCTTTACATTTTCTCTCTTTTTTATTTTTTCTTTTTTATTTATATGGCCACACAAATATTTTTTTGATAAAAAACTTTAAATATTTATATTTTGTTTAAAATATTTAAATTTTGATAAGAAAATATTTTTTAAAAATTTTGATTCTCCTCTATTTAAAAATATTAAAAGTAATTTCCATTTAAGGATTGGATAGATTAAATAATTTAATGGATTTGGAAAGCTTTAAAAATATATTTATAGAACAAAATAATTATATGTCATTTTCTTATAGTTAATTAACTTTTCCCACAGATTTTCTTCATTCATTTTACTACATTTTAGTAACTTCCGTTGTTTTTATTTCCAAAAATTTTTGTGTCTGTAATATTTTTTGCAAAAATATTAGTGAAGTTGTTTGGCATTTTGTAGAAAAAAACTAAAAAAAAAGTAGGGGAGTGTATATGCAAAATAATATTAAATTTATTTATTTATCTCTATAAAGGCCATCAGTATTTGCAAATATATTTAGTCTAAAATAAAATATATATATATAATGGTGTATTTTTAGTTAGATTATATGTCCGTCGGTTGGTTCGAGTCAGTCAATCCCCTTTTTTCTTTCTCTTTTTTAGTCCTTTTCCCCTCACATCAGACAGCCATTCGACGTACAAAACACAAATTCCCCTCAAAATACAGACAATAAAACACACAAAACAGAAAAAAGCACAAAAAAAAGAAGAGGGGAAAAAGGAAAAGGGGTGGTTACTTGCAGCCGTCCCTAGCACGCCAAAATACCCCTATAGAGAGAATAAAAAATATTTTTTTCTTCTCTTTTTTTTCTTACTTAGAGCCACCCAACAGCAAAAGTGTTCGGGTGCAGACTTACTTGCAGCAAACAAGAGAGAAAAGGGCGATAGAATATTTTGATTTTTGGTCGAATGCAACAGCAAAAAGGCGTGTTCGTTTCTTTGCCTGATTTGCCCCAATCCTCCCTTTACTTTTACACTTTTCTGTTAACCTTCGAATCGACAAAATTGAAAAAAAAGTAAAAAAGGCATTCTCGTGTTATTTAAAATTTATTTTTTTCTTTTAACGATTAACGTATTTTTGAGAGAAAAATTCTTTTTAAAAATCTGATTTATCTTTTTTCTAACTCTCCCCCAAACTTTTAGCTATACTTTACACTTTCTGTCTCTTTTATGTACGGATTTTTGGTCATCAAATTTTTGGAATTTTTAGCAAGAATTAAACACCCGTAGGGGGGTTTTTGTAAATATTCTGGCATTATACAACAGAATAGGGCTTTTTAAATATTCTTTCTCTGAATAAATATGTAGTTTTAAATGGTTATAGAAAATTGACTCAGTTACTAAGAACACAAATTTTTGTATTTGGAATAATTTGCCGGTGACCAAATCTTCGGGACTGCAGAAAATCATCAAAATCCTTTAATATGTACTAAAATTATTAAACTTTTTTATAGTTTAAAATTAAATATGTACTATATATTAATTGCTTTTTTCTCTCAAACTCGCAAAACCTTTCTCACTTTTGCTTTAAAATTTCTTTTTATTTCTTTGCTTATAAATAAATTTTAAAAACAATATATAAATAAATATATTTTCTAAAAATTCTTTCTAATATATTTTCTAAAAATTAAAAAAATTATATTAATATTTTATTTGGATTTTTTCTGTTACAAATTTTTGTTTAAATTATATTTCAATAAATATTTAACATATGTAGTATATCCTCCCTCCACTTTTTTTAAAATTAACTTTAGTTTTTAGAGGATTCCACAACTTTTATTATTATTTAAATTTATTTAATTTTATTTACAGAAATTTCTTTTATTTGAATACTTTTTTTGCAGTTTTATAACAAAATAATTCGTAGCTATTTAAAAAAATTTTTCAAGGACTAGCCCCCACCCTAAATTAATATGTACATTCCTTATAGAATTATGACGCACATAAATGTGTAGGTTTGCTACTAAAACGCCCACTTAATAAAAAATAAATAGATTTATAATACATCTTTTAATTTTCTTCTTTTTCAGAAGTTTTTTAAAAATATTTTTTGATTAAATTAAAATGAAGGAATGGACTATAATTAATTATTTAAAAATAATATTTTGTTGATTTTTAAACAAAATATTTCTTTCCCTTTTTTAAATACATTCAAAAAATTCTTTTTAATAATTTTTTCATTAAATTCTCCAAATTCTTAATCCTTTCTTCTAAATCGCTTTTTACAATTATTTTAAATATTTTATTAATTATGTCGCGTTTGCGACGAGAAAAAGAATATTAAAAAATTATGAATCACATTTAAATTATTTTGTTTGATTCATATTTAAAAATTTTATTTCGATTTCATTTTTTGTTCCACCCCCAAAATAATCATTATAAAAGACAAAAGCCTATACCAAACACATTCATTCAACATTCATTCTTTTCAACTTTAATAATCTCCCTCTTCTAAAAATATAGGCTTTTGTGCTCCCCTTTAAAAGAATTTGAAGAATAAAAGAAATTGGAAAAACTTGTGTTTATTTTTTATATTTAGGTGTTCAGGTTATTTAATTTTTGCCTATTCAATTTATATTGAATAGAAGACAAAAAAGTTAGGAAAAAAGACATCTCTTTTTTGTACATGGTGCCACGACCGACTTAGGATCGGAAAAATTTTAATTTTAATTTAGTTACCGATATAGGATCGGAACTTTTAATTTGGAGAATTTACTTGAAGAAATTTGGAGTAAAAAATTTTTTTTGGTAGATAAATTTATTCGTGTATTGGAGTGATTTAAACTTGGATTGAAAAATTTTTTTTTAATTTTGGGAAATTTATTTAAAGGAAATATTGAGAAATGTCTGTCGTTTTAAGGTCGACAATGAAACCTGCGATTAAAAGGTTAATTGAGTATTTGGGCGAGTTGCGTCCGTTAGTAGATGCCCAGGAAAGAACCCAAGAAGGGATTGATAAATTAAGGGCTGATATAGTTAAAATTAAACGTGTTTTATCATTTCTGGATTTAAAAATTGATCATTGGCAGAAGATTATTAAGGGGTTACCAGCTGACGAAAGGGCAGCTGAGGAACAAATTTTTAATAATTTCTCACAAGGAGAAAGACATATTGCCGAATGGATCGATTCAGGCAGAGAAATTGCAGATGAAATTGACATTCTGCTGGCAGATGCTATTGAAGATAGCACGGCTTACTCAGAGGAATTGGGAGTAAGACCAAGAAATGAGGAAAGAAATGATCAAAGGAATGAAGCAAATAATGCTTTTAGGAATGATTACCAGGATAATTTTATGGGGGTACCCCAACATTTACCAAAGGCCAGATTACCCGAATTTTGGGGAGATCAATTAAGATGGCCGGAATTTTGGCAGGGATTTGAAAGGACAGTTGACTGTCTGAGAATTGATGACGGGCTAAAGGCCCATTATTTACTCCAATGTTTAAAGGGGAGAGCACATAGAGCAGTTTTAGGCTATAGGCCAATTTCGGAACATTATGCGCCATTGAAAGAAGCGCTAATTAGACAATTTGGAAATCAAAAAGCCATTAGGGAGACATTACATGCAGAATTAATTGGTTTACCGATGGCCAATGAATCGGTAGGATCTTTACGTGCATACCTTGAAGAGGTAGAGCGAATTTGTCGATCATTAAATGCCATGGGGCATTTGGAAGATAAGGAAATTGTATTAATGGCAATTAAGAATAAACTACCAAGGGGTGTAGTATTAGAATTATTAAGAATGGAAAAGGCGGATAAAGTTGAATGGAATGTCGAAATGTTAAGAAAAGGATTATCGGAACTTGTAGAGTTAAGAGAAGAAGCACAGAGGTGCACACAGACTCTCAGTTCACGTATGGGCCTGCAGAGAGGCAATAATTGGAATAATCAAAGGAATTTTAATCCAGGAAAATTTAATAAGGATTTTGGCAACCGAGCAGAACAAGCAAGAGTGTTCTCGGTTCAGACTGGTAATAATGGAAATAAATTTAAAAGACAAGGATTATCGTGTTGGTTTTGTCAGAAACCACATTTAGCAAGTAATTGTGAGCAGATAAAGTCTCCGTTTCAAAGGATGAAAATTTTATCGGAGCAAAATAGATGTTTATCGTGTCTAAAAAGGGGACACACTAAAATGAATTGTAGGCAAAAAATGAAGTGTAATAGTTGCGGAATTATTGGCCATAATAAAATTGTGTGTACAAAAGGATTTGAAAAGACTAGGAAGGACGAGAATAAAAATCGTTATTTGGAGGAGGAAAAAGCCGAAAAAGTGGATCAAGTACTTTCATTAGGGAAAGTAGAAGATAATATTTTATTAATGAAAGCAGATGTTAACATTTCCTCAGGCACTGAAAAGGTTGTTAGTGCTAGGGCACTCTTTGATTCAGGGTCAACCGTCAGCTTTATTACTGAGGATAAAGCGGATGAATTGCAATTAAAAAAGGCTCATAAGACAGATCTGGACGTCTTACCATTTCTCCATAATGACCCAATCAGAATAAAAACATCAAGGTTTTTGATTCAAATCAAGTTGGATGACGGAAGTTTTGAGGAAATTATGGTACACAAGATTGCTAGAGGCATGATGCCAAGGATTAAATGTGCCGAGCTGACGACAGGAAAGATCAGCGTCGGGAATATTGTGCCAGATATTTTGATTAGTATGAAACATTTCTGGCGATTTTTCAGGCAACTTGTTCCAATTTCCAAATTTTTATTTAAAGTGGAGACCACGGTCGGTCCGGTAATTTGTGGAGAAATGGATCAAAATAAACTTGTGCAATTTAAAAGTAAAGGACTTCCAGTTGCTGTTATAGGAGTAAACAATCAAAGAGAAGAGGATTCTTTGAGTAATTTCTGGAGCCTTGAGGCAATTGGAGTTAGAGATGACCCTGGAACAAAGGATGATGAAGTAGCTATGAAAGCATTTAAAAATACTGTAAAAATGGGAAATAATAGCAGATATATTGTGAGTTGGCCATGGAAATCTGAAAAGGAAAGTTTACCTTCTAATTTTAAATTGGCATATAAAAGATTTATTGGATTGGTAGAAAAGTTAAAGAAAAATCCCGAACTTTTAAAGGAATATACTAGAATAATCCAGGATGATATTAATAGAGGTGTACTGGAAATAGCCTCAAAAACTGACGGGATTGAACATTTTTTACCCCACCACCCAGTCATTTCTCCGAAAAAGGTTAGGATCGTTTACGATGCTTCGGCTCGGATTAGAGGAGGAACAAGCCTAAACGATCATCTATATCGTGGACCGATAATAATGCCGGATTTAGCAGGACTATTGATTAGGTTCAGGATCCCAAAAATTGCATTATGGTCGGATATAGAAAAAGCTTTTCATTGTCTTGAACTAAATGAGGAAGACAGGGAAGTGGTTAAATTAATTTGGTTAAAAGATGTAAATGCTCCTATTTCGGTTGACAATGTCCAATATATGCGGTTTAGTAGAGTACCGTTTGGAGTCATCTCAAGTCCATTTTTACTGGCGGCAACTGTGAAACATCATCTGGAAAGTTGGGATGATCCCTTAGCTGATATCGTAAAAAATAATTCTTATGTCGATAATATACTGGTAGGAACTGAAACAACAGGAGAAGCTTGGGAAGCTTATAAAAAATTAAAAAATGTATTTAAATTGGCAGATATGAATTTAAGGGAATTTATAAGCAATGACCCGAAATTAAACAATCAATTCCCTGAAGAAGATAAGCTGGGAAAAGAAAAGCCAAAAATACTAGGAATTCCATGGAATATTGAAATGGATAAAATCTTTATTGACTTTTCGGTTGAGAATAAACAAGAAAAAATTACTAAAAGGAATGTGCTTAGGCAAATGGCAAGTATATTTGATCCCTTAGGTTTAGCAGTCCCTAGTTTATTGGATGCCAAATTATTTTTCCAATCATTATGGGAGGCTAAAAAAGGTTGGGATGAGCCATTAGAAGCTGGAGAAATAGAAAAATGGCAGGAAATAACAGAAGTATGGAAAATCCCTCCAATTGAAATAAAAAGGCGGATAACTATTACTGGTGGTATTTATCAACTACATGTTTTTTCGGATGCTTCTAAGGATGCATATGCGGCTTGTGTCTATCTCAGGACTGAATTTAATGACAAAATAATGTCATTTTTGGTATATGCTAGAAGCAGACTTAGACCCAAGAAAATGCCCATTAGTATCCCAAGGATGGAACTTTTAGGCGTATTGATAGGAACTAGAGCAATTAAATTTGTTGAAGAACAAATTGGGATTGTAATTTCGGAAAAATATTTATGGTGTGACTCTAAACCCGTATTATTTTGGATTAAAACAGGAAAAATAGATGAAAAATTTGTTGAAAATAGGGTTAGAGAAATTAAGAAAAATACTGGATTAAAAATTGGATATATACAGACGGAAGATAATTCAGCAGATTTAGGTACCAGAGGTTGCACCCCAGAGGATCTTAGAAATTCTACAAAATGGTGGAATGGTCCTGGCTGGATTAAGGAACCTCCAGAATATTGGCCAAACGAATTAAACTTCGTTAATGAACCCGATTTAATAGATGAAGATAAACCCTCAGAAACCGTTCTCCTTACCGAAGTTAAGGATAGAGATGAGTTTATTGAATTTTCACACTGGAATAATTGGCATAAATTAGTACTATGTATTTCATTAGTAATAAAGTTTACTAAAATCTGGATGAGTAAGTGTAACTTTAAAAATTCAGGAGAATTATTGGAATTATTTGATACTAAATTAATAATACGTCCTCAGGAAACTAAAAGGACCGAAAAATTTATTTATAAATTGGCTCAATTGTCTTGGAAACAGGAAATTGATAAGAATTTACAATTGGAAAAGGACTCAGATGGAGTATGGCATGTTAGGACACGCATAGGTAATTGCGATGTTTATGGTGACTTTTCACATCCAATTTGGCTTCCTAAAGGATCTCCATTGGTAAAAATACTTATCCGGAAGGAACACGAGGATTTAATGCATTCTGGAGTTGATACAACATTAGCTAATTTTCTAGGTAAATTTTGGTCACCTTGTGCTAGAAGGGAAACTAAAAAGGTTATAAAGGATTGTAAAAAATGCCAAAAGATGGAAGGACCCAAATTTGCATTACCGGAGATGCCAGAACTTCCCAGTGAAAGAGTAAAAAGATCTAGGAGTTTTGAGTTTATAGGTGTTGACTATCTTGGTCCATCTATCTGTAAAATTAATGTAGAAAAGATGAAATTCTGGATTGTTATTTTTACATGTTTGGCAACAAGAGCGGTGCATTTGGAAATTTCTTTAGACCTTTCGGCCTCGTCATTTTTACACATTTTCAGGAGATTTATAGCCTTAAGAGGATGCCCAAAGAAAATTTTGTCGGATAACGGTACACAATTTAAGGCTGTTGCAGATATATTAGGTGCAACAATTAAAGGAAAGTGGAATGAAAAATCGATTAGAAAGGATGAATTTAGGCTTAACAAATTTCTATTAAATAAAGGAATTGACTGGAAATTTATCCCCGCGCTCAGCCCCTGGCAAGGAGGTGTATATGAGCGTTTGGTAAAACTGGTGAAAGATGCCTTTAAGCGATCATTAGGAAGCTCGATTTTAAATTTGGAAGAATTAAAAACATTTATAAAGGAAGTAGAGAATGCTATTAATTGTCGCCCAATTACCCACGTTTCGACAGAAACAGACGGAATTTTGGCAATCAGACCTATTGACTTTTTAATACCCGAACTTGAAATTAACTCGTATTCACTTGAAGATAGTGATTCAGAGGAATTTTTAATAGGTAAAATTAGTACAGCCAAACAATTACAGGACAGGTGGAAAGCAACTCAAAAAGCTTTCGATAAATTCTGGAATAATTGGGTAAAATATTATTTAATTATTTTAAGAGACAGATCTGGTTGGAACCATCAAAAAGGAAAATCTGTAATAAATAGGCAACCTCAAGTAGGGGAAATTGTGATTATCCAACAGGAAGGCCAACCTAGAAACACTTGGCCTCTAGGCAAAATAATCGAATTAGACGGAAACCCAGCGAGGAGCGCAAAAATCCAACTTGGAAAGAAAACATGGATAAGGCCCATTAATAAATTGTTCCCATTAGAGGCAGAATTTGAAAAAATTGAATTAAATAAAGACAATAATCTGGAAGAGGAGAAACAGGAAAAGACCGAAATAAAGAAAAAGGTACAAACACATCCAATGATTACCCGTTCAAAGGCAGTTGCATTAACTATTATACAATTAATCGGATTATTTACTTTTGGATTTTGTGTAAGAGATAATCCATCTAGGAATTGCAGAGATTGCAAATTAATTTGTACTGAATTCGGAGTTATGGCTCAGG
The DNA here is from genome assembly GCA_036172945.1 of Meloidogyne incognita. Taxonomy (NCBI): domain Eukaryota; kingdom Metazoa; phylum Nematoda; class Chromadorea; order Rhabditida; family Meloidogynidae; genus Meloidogyne; species Meloidogyne incognita. Next base: position 3,091,064 of record JARQAC010000025.1, read on the forward strand.
CTAACCCATGGATTAGGAAAATCGAAATTTGCTGTATGCAAAGTTGCCTTGTAAATTCTGAAGGAACAAGGAGTTTACATTTCCAATTAGCAAAAGAGAGAACGGCTTATAATTATTCTTGTATATCAAACTATTGGGAAAGAGATAGGAGATATTTTGATAGGATAAACTGCCCTCCAATAAATCCATGTAAAAGAGTTTCTGGAATCCGTGAAAGGATTATTAATATCCATTGTGAATCGACAGAAGCTTTAGTAATATTTGGAATTGGTATTGGATTTTTATTGAGTATATTTATTAGTATTTGTATGTTTATCTGTAAAATTGCATTTATATTGGGAAAATTATTTGCAATAATTTGGTGGATTTTAAAATCAATATTTAATCTATTTAAAAGGAAACCTATAAAAAAGGATGACACTAAAAAATCATTTTTGCCACATTCTGGAAGAGATTTTAAAAATAATAATAGAAAAAGGAATAGACGTTTGCATAGGCTAGGGTTATTGGCAATTATTTACTATTTAGTACCATTAATCAAAGCGGATATAGAAGTTGTCTCCGTACAAGCAAAAGCAGAAGATTGTTTCAGGAAATCTGGAAATTCCTTCTGTAAAATAAGTACAGTAAATACCATAACCCTTTTACCGGATGGACAAACCGCCTCTTTTACAATAAAAAACAATAATGGAATAATAATAGGAGAACTTGAATTTATAATGAAAGGTCTTTCTATAACTTGTAATCAGGAAGTTTTGAGCTATTTGCGCTCATATGAAACGAAAATAGAGTCGGTTAAAAGGTGTCCGACTGAAGGGACTTGTAAGGCTCAAAAATGTGGCAACATTAAAACAAACGAGGTAGTTCAGGAATTAGAAGAATGGTCTAAAAACCCAGGTAATGCGTTCTGTATGGAAGGACAAGCCCTATGGGGCTACAAATGTGGCCTCCCTGGAACTACGTGTTATTTTTATCAAATCTTTGCCGTACCTAAATCCAACGAAGTATATGAACTGGTAACATGCCCGACGTGGGATTACGTCATAGAAGTAGAGATGGCTCTTATATTTAATGGACACAAGGAAAAAACAAAATTTTCTCTTTATCCAGGAGTAACAGTACACTGGAAGGATTTAAAAATTACTTTATGGGATTTAACACCGCCACTAGCCCCAATATTAAATAGTCAATTTATTGTTGGAAATTCAGGAGTGGCGTTAGTTGAAAATTTTAAATCATTTCTTGATTGTGGGAAAGAAGCCAGGAATTTTTCTAATTGTAAACTTGACACATCTGTTTGTAAAGAGTGTTGGGAAGATAGTGAGTTAGAAAGAGTATCTTGTTCTTGTAGTGATTTATCGATAGAAGAGATTATGAAGGACCCACAAAAATCTTTACCTCTAGATATTAAAAGGATAAAATTACGTAATAATGGAAGGAAAATTCTAAGTGAAACCCATTATTTGCCAATACAAGTAATGGTCAGGATTCAAAATTGGACTATTGCATCAAATGTTGATATAACTAAGTGTAGAGTAAATCCCATTAAACTATCAGGCTGTTACAATTGCCGAGGGGCAATTTTCAGGTTTAACTGTATATCCGATATGGGTGATATTTTGGCCGAAATAAAATGTAAAGGAAATATATTTACAGGTCATTGCTCAAAGAGAGGAGTTGAGCAATACGTAGTACTCTCTTTTGATAGAGCCGATATTGACGAGAATTGCGAAGTCATCTGCCCAGCAGGTATAACAAGATTTTCGATGAGAGGAAAACTGGAGTTCTTTCTAGCGGAAAGAATAAAGGTTGTAGTGAAAAATGGAACCCCTCTATATATACAAACAAAGGTGATGGTAGTAAATGGATTATAGATCTTTTAGGAAATTTAAAGTTAATTGATTTTAATGAGATAATTTGGCAAATAATTAATTGGAAAATTATATTTATTATATTTTTATCCTTTATTTTACTTTATTCTCTCATCCGATTATTCATAAAACTTTCCCCCATTTTTTTAGGTTACAAAAAGGTTTCAACCTTTCTTGCCCTATTTTTATTTTTTGGCTTAGGAGGATGTGTATGCACACAGGAGAGAGAAAAAAGATTACATAATCTTGAAGGACAAAGTATATTATTAATGAATAATCATTCTTATAAAAATTTGGTTTTTAAAGGAAAGGAAACCATCCCATTCTATTCACTTTCAACATTTTCCATAAAAATTATAAAAATAATGCCCAACATTGCCTTTTCCAAATTTTGTTCAAAAATACTAGGATGTGATGAAGATCAGGTGGGAATAATGCTTTATTCGTCGACGGAAGCAAGGCTTAAAATTTCTCGGGCTATCACTCAGGTAGAAGGAGAAAATCAAGGATTAGGAGCTTGGATAGGAGCACCTACTGATAAAGGAATGACAACCCCTATTTCAGGTGTAGGAGAGTGGATTTTAGTTAGGGATATGCCCGTAGATTCAATTAAACCAATTAATATCGAACCCCCATGGTTTGCAGCTTACTCAGCCTATACTAAGGAATCAATAAACTCACCTGTTTTTCAGGAGCAAGTTGATCTTTTGACAGGACCAGGAATTTTACTAGACCACCCTTGGCGTGATTTTGAAGAATTCTATCCACTGTCCTGTTTAGTGATTGAAAAAGATGAAGAAATTCAGGTTAGTGAAATGATCGTACCAGAAATTGGTACCGAAGAAATTGTGAATAATTTAAATATTCAGGGAAATGTGCTGACTACTGATGAACTAAAGGAACAGGAAATTAAAATTAAAATGGATGTTAATTCTGGAACTGGTAAGGAAGTAAGTCTAAAATCTTTTGGAGATAAAAATTGGACATTAAATGTTAAGGTTGAACCGGAAATTAATGAATGTTCTACTGGAAAGACATTATCTGTGGCTGATTTTCATGTCAGGATTGAGATTAAAAAGAATTTACTGGTTGGAATGTTAATGTTTTGTCTATTTGGTGTTTTAATGGCAGCCCCAGGAAAGTATTCTCCTCTTTCTACTTTACCTGAAGATCAATGGGACAGTCTTTTGGATGAAATTGAGGCTTTTGAACCCCAAATGGTATTTGAAAATATAGGAATTCAACCCACAAATCTTTCTAATCCCCAAATTCAGGTAGAAAATGTAGGAGAAGAAAATTTTAGTCAAAATATTCAGGAAGGTCCAAGAACCCCGCCGGAAAACAATCAGGAAGAAAGGGAAGCCAAAAGGGCTAAATTGGAATCCCTTTTTGAAAGTTGGTTAGCAAACCGTCCCACGACTGGTTCAAATGTTTGTTCTACATCGGCACTCGGGGGACAAACAACACATATTTCTGGACCATCATCAACATCAACAAATACATTTATTCCATCAGCCACTTCAGCAATTGGAACAACGTCTACAATACAATTTGCCTCGACTCCAAGTTTAACAACACCCCGTCCATTAGCAAGTTATAAAATTCCTAAAATTAGAAAAGAAGAGATTGGTGGATCTCCAAATTGTTATAATAAACGACCACACACCAATTATGTAAAAAGTTGTTTTTTATGTGGCAATAAACAACATCTGGCTAAAAATTGCCCTTTAGCCAATTGTGGTCAACAAAATAATGAAATAGCGCCTTCTCATCAAAATAACAGCATTCCACCAAATGCTGCTGAAAACTTAGCAAGAGATTTAACTGAACTTGCACAACGACACCCAGCGCCTTTAGCAACACTTCTTTTTCAACTCGCTCGTGTTCTTCTTCTTACAACACAAGCAGCACGACAACAATAAATTTTGGCGCCCCGAGTGTCGCGTTTGCGACGAGAAAAAGAATATTAAAAAATTATGAATCACATTTAAATTATTTTGTTTGATTCATATTTAAAAATTTTATTTCGATTTCATTTTTTGTTCCACCCCCAAAATAATCATTATAAAAGACAAAAGCCTATACCAAACACATTCATTCAACATTCATTCTTTTCAACTTTAATAATCTCCCTCTTCTAAAAATATAGGCTTTTGTGCTCCCCTTTAAAAGAATTTGAAGAATAAAAGAAATTGGAAAAACTTGTGTTTATTTTTTATATTTAGGTGTTCAGGTTATTTAATTTTTGCCTATTCAATTTATATTGAATAGAAGACAAAAAAGTTAGGAAAAAAGACATCTCTTTTTTGTACATGGTGCCACGACCGACTTAGGATCGGAAAAATTTTAATTTTAATTTAGTTACCGATATAGGATCGGAACTTTTAATTTGGAGAATTTACTTGAAGAAATTTGGAGTAAAAAATTTTTTTTGGTAGATAAATTTATTCGTGTATTGGAGTGATTTAAACTTGGATTGAAAAATTTTTTTTTTTTAATTTTGGGAAATTTATTTAAAGGAAATATTGAGAAATGTCTGTCGTTTTAAGGTCGACAATGAAACCTGCGATTAAAAGGTTAATTGAGTATTTGGGCGAGTTGCGTCCGTTAGTAGATGCCCAGGAAAGAACCCAAGAAGGGATTGATAAATTAAGGGCTGATATAGTTAAAATTAAACGTGTTTTATCATTTCTGGATTTAAAAATTGATCATTGGCAGAAGATTATTAAGGGGTTACCAGCTGACGAAAGGGCAGCTGAGGAACAAATTTTTAATAATTTCTCACAAGGAGAAAGACATATTGCCGAATGGATCGATTCAGGCAGAGAAATTGCAGATGAAATTGACATTCTGCTGGCAGATGCTATTGAAGATAGCACGGCTTACTCAGAGGAATTGGGAGTAAGACCAAGAAATGAGGAAAGAAATGATCAAAGGAATGAAGCAAATAATGCTTTTAGGAATGATTACCAGGATAATTTTATGGGGGTACCCCAACATTTACCAAAGGCCAGATTACCCGAATTTTGGGGAGATCAATTAAGATGGCCGGAATTTTGGCAGGGATTTGAAAGGACAGTTGACTGTCTGAGAATTGATGACGGGCTAAAGGCCCATTATTTACTCCAATGTTTAAAGGGGAGAGCACATAGAGCAGTTTTAGGCTATAGGCCAATTTCGGAACATTATGCGCCATTGAAAGAAGCGCTAATTAGACAATTTGGAAATCAAAAAGCCATTAGGGAGACATTACATGCAGAATTAATTGGTTTACCGATGGCCAATGAATCGGTAGGATCTTTACGTGCATACCTTGAAGAGGTAGAGCGAATTTGTCGATCATTAAATGCCATGGGGCATTTGGAAGATAAGGAAATTGTATTAATGGCAATTAAGAATAAACTACCAAGGGGTGTAGTATTAGAATTATTAAGAATGGAAAAGGCGGATAAAGTTGAATGGAATGTCGAAATGTTAAGAAAAGGATTATCGGAACTTGTAGAGTTAAGAGAAGAAGCACAGAGGTGCACACAGACTCTCAGTTCACGTATGGGCCTGCAGAGAGGCAATAATTGGAATAATCAAAGGAATTTTAATCCAGGAAAATTTAATAAGGATTTTGGCAACCGAGCAGAACAAGCAAGAGTGTTCTCGGTTCAGACTGGTAATAATGGAAATAAATTTAAAAGACAAGGATTATCGTGTTGGTTTTGTCAGAAACCACATTTAGCAAGTAATTGTGAGCAGATAAAGTCTCCGTTTCAAAGGATGAAAATTTTATCGGAGCAAAATAGATGTTTATCGTGTCTAAAAAGGGGACACACTAAAATGAATTGTAGGCAAAAAATGAAGTGTAATAGTTGCGGAATTATTGGCCATAATAAAATTGTGTGTACAAACCCTAAATTAATATGTACCCCACCCTAAATTAATATGTACATTCCTTATAGAATTATGACGCACATAAATGTGTAGGTTTGCTACTAAAACGCCCACTTAATAAAAAATAAATAGATTTATAATACATCTTTTAATTTTCTTCTTTTTCAGAAGTTTTTTAAAAATATTTTTTGATTAAATTAAAATGAAGGAATGGACTATAATTAATTATTTAAAAATAATATTTTGTTGATTTTTAAACAAAATATTTCTTTCCCTTTTTTTAAATACATTCAAAAAATTCTTTTTAATAATTTTTTCATTAAATTCTCCAAATTCTTAATCCTTTCTTCTAAATCGCTTTTTACAATTATTTTAAATATTTTATTAATTATGTCGCGTTTGCGACGAGAAAAAGAATATTAAAAAATTATGAATCACATTTAAATTATTTTGTTTGATTCATATTTAAAAATTTTATTTCGATTTCATTTTTTGTTCCACCCCCAAAATAATCATTATAAAAGACAAAAGCCTATACCAAACACATTCATTCAACATTCATTCTTTTCAACTTTAATAATCTCCCTCTTCTAAAAATATAGGCTTTTGTGCTCCCCTTTAAAAGAATTTGAAGAATAAAAGAAATTGGAAAAACTTGTGTTTATTTTTTATATTTAGGTGTTCAGGTTATTTAATTTTTGCCTATTCAATTTATATTGAATAGAAGACAAAAAAGTTAGGAAAAAAGACATCTCTTTTTTGTACAAATTATTTACTGCAAAATAATTATTTACTGTTAAAAACTTTAATATATTTATAATTTATTTTCTTTTCCATTTTAATTTACTGTTACTATCTAATTTTTAATAGTTTTTTTTTACTTTCTTTCTCTTCAATTTCTTCTACCTATTTTCATCCATCCGGCTTGTTCTCCCCCTTATTTTTTTTTTAAATTTTCTTAATTTCTTAAAAAATTAAATTTTATTATTATTTCTATCATCTTTTGTGTGTAGGAGGAGGAATCTTATTTATAATTTATTAACATCAACTAAAAATTTATAGTATTTTTTGGAAATTTTTTAGAATTAAAAAATATTTATTTATTTATTTCCTCATTTCTCTTATTTTTTAAAAGTCTAGACTTTTCTTTAAATAAAAATTTTATTTAAAAATTACTTTATTTTATTTCTTAAATTAAAAAAAAATAAAAGATTTTAATATTAGTAATCATAATACATACATATAAAGTCCTTTTTTAAACAAAAAATTTTTTTTCCAAAAAAAAAATTAATTATTAAAGTAAATATGTATATATTTGTTGCAATTATTTTAATCTGATTTTTGGTAAAAATTGTCTCTCAAAATAGTATGTATATATCCTCATCTCTTTTTTTGAATATTTTTTTTTATTTTTTCTTCTCTCCAGCTGTCACTAACTTAGAGTGGTTGAGGGGGAGGGAGGGGGTTTGTCGTGTTGTTTGTTTTGTCCTTTGGTCTTGCTTCTTTCTTCTCTTTTCGTTGTTAGGACAGTCTAGGTCTACCTAGACTGTCTGACTTGATGGCCGACCGGTTGGCACGACAAAAAAACGGCTGCCCGCCTTATTCCCTTATGTTTTTTGCGGCCAGCCGGCGCCCAATTTTTATATATAAATGTTGAGGAAGGAAACATTCGTCCAACCATATTCCCCACCTTCAACCACTATACTCCTCCTCAACTTCTCTTTTGCTCATTTTGCTTTTTCATTCTTCTTCCTTCCTTCCATCCCCTTCCCCCCCCCCCTTTCGTTGATGCTCATACTCCCCTCTTTTTTTACTTTGCTATTTCCCGCATTCCCGTATTTCTTTACTTCAGAGTTCCTACTCCTCTCCTCCTCCTCAATATTTTCTTCGTCTTCTCCCAGTCATTTTTTGTTGTCCTTCAATGTGTATTTAATATACACATAATATTTTCTCTAAAATTTTATTTTTAGATTTTCATTTTCTTAAAAGAATTGAAATTTTTTTATTTTAAATGAAATGAAATAGTAAATATATTTAAATCTTCGATAATTACATAGCTCCTCTCCTCCTTAAAACCTTTAATTATTAGGGATATTTAGATATGTTTATTCTCTACTTAATTATTTACTTATAATTGAGAGGTTAATTGAAAGATTAATAAATAATTGTTAATAACACAAAAATGTGTTTTAGTCTTTAAAAAAATTTTTATTTTTGAGTTTATTTATATATTAATTTTATTTATTTAAAAACATTTTCTACGTCAATTTTCTTTTATTAAATTAAAATAACTAAATAACTAATTATATATTCACGTCATAATTATTTAAATTAAAAACAATTATTTGGAATTGTTTTTGTCTCTAAATATAGAGAAAATTAAAAAAATAGCTATCTTGACCAGTCAAAGTTATTTATTTATATACTTTATTTTCCAGGTGAAGTTATTTTAATTAATTATTAATATGACGATAATTATTTATTTATGAGGGCATAAATAAATTCTATAAATATTAAAACGGATTTACTCATTTTCCCTTACTTTTATTTAAAAATTTTCTAATAAATATAAAATTTAAGATACAAGAAAAGACTACAGAAGAATTTTGAGGTAAAATTATTTTTGTAAAATAAATGAAGTGTTAAATTAATTTCGAGGGTTTGAGGTTATTACAAGTTGGAAATATTTTCTTTAAATTTTATTTAAGTCTGATTTTGTTTTTATTTATTTTTGAAATCATTAAAAGCAATATTTTCTTCTATTCTTTTTTGCTTTTTCTCTCTAATCCTTATAATTAAAGCAATCCTTTCTTTTAATCTTTACTCTCTATTTGTTAGGAAAAAGTGTTGATTCATCATTTTTTGATGATTAAAGCAAATATTGTTTCAAAAACTGATTAGAGGGGAATTTAAAGAGAGATATGCTGATTGGGGGGGGGAGAGGGGAGAGGGGGACGGAGGGAGGGGAGGAAAATAAATAAAATTGTTGTATATTTATTTATTAGACAGTAATTAAATCGTCTAAAAATGTGGTGGTGGTGGTGTGGTTTTTTTCTGAAAAAATATAAAAAAAGAAAGAAATAAATATTTTTGAGACAGCCAACCAATCACAGAATTTTTTCATTCAAAACCAACCAACCGTTTGGTTTAAATGGAAACAATATTTCTCTTTTCTGGAGGGGCGAACGGATAGGTTAAACACGGGAATAATAAATGGAGGGGGAATGGGGGACGAGAGAAAGAATTGTGTTGGTATTTAAAAAGTACAAAAATCATGTTAAAAAGAATTGAGTTTTACTAGAGAATATATTTCGAAACATTCTCGGTTTATACACCTCTAATGACGGCCATTATTTTTAAAATTTAACTTTGCTTTTCAAAAATTTTTCCCCCTTGACCCTAAAAAATGAAGAAAGATGGCTTCTTGGATTCCCGAAAACATAAAAATTTCCATCTGCAGCGCTAAATAAGGAGGAATTCTGTTTAAATACCATACTGAAAATGAGGAAATATCGCCTCATAAATTCGCTCGAGGCTCTCACACTGTAAAAATTTTCTGATCCTGTCCCCGATATCCAAAATTATCGTTTAGTATCATGACTAATTTACATTTCTTTGGCTTAGTTTAATGAAAAAATAAATGAAAGTGTAAAGGAATGATCAAAAATTTGAATTTTTCCGCCTGCATCCTTCAAAATTCTCAAAATTTTGTCTGCGGCGCTGGCTAAATTTCTAATTATTAACCAGATTCTTTTAATTTCTAAAATAATTTTTAAATTTATTTTAAAATAATTAAATATTATGTTCGTGGGTGTATGTATGTTGTGATTCACCAATGAATCAGACCATCTACTACACATTCATTCATTCATTCATTCATTCATTCATTCATTCATTCATTCATTCATTCATTCATTCATTCATTCATTCATTCATTCATTCATTCATTCATTCATTCATTCATTCATTCATTCATTCATTCATTCATTCATTCATTCATTTTACCTCCTCAAACATTTATTTTCAATTTATCTCTCTCTTATTTCAATCTTTCTATACATTTATTCATAACATTTTGGATTAGACGTGAAAAATTAAACACTGAAAAAATCGTCCAAAAACGGGGAAGGCTACACTTTTAATATAAATAATACATACTTAAATAATTTACTTTGATTAATAAAGTCTTTTTTTTTAATTTCCAAAAATTTATTTCTTTATTTTCTCACGTATTTATATTTTATTTACCTAAATTAAAATTTATTTTTAATTTCCATAATTATCAAAAAATAAATAAAATTTCTAAGAATTTAATTAATTCCTTTATATATTTCCAAGCTTTCCCAAGTCAAAAAATTAATCTTTTTTTTTTAAATTATGGGAAATAAATAAATTTATTTATTAAAAGCTAAAAGCTTTTTCTTTTGATTTCTGACACTTTAAAGTTTTTAATTAAAAAAGAAAAGATTGGAAAAATTATTTTTATTTATTAAAATAAAAAAATATTTTATATAAATATTTCCAGACATTACACGTTTAAATAAAAATGCTAAGGGAGGGAGAAGGAGGATAATTAAAAATTAAATATAACAATTTTTTTAAGGCTTTTAAACTTTCAATTTTTAATTTTATTTTTTTCTTAAATTAGAAAATATATAAATTATTTAAATAACAATATGTGGGAAATTGATTTAAAATATTTTTAAGCATTCTAATTTTTAAATAAATTTCTTAAAAAATTAATTAAAACAATTAAATAAAGAAATACAATTTTATTTTATTTATTTTTTAAATAAATAATTTTATTTTGTCTTTAACTTCCTGTTTTTTTTTATTTAAAAAATTCTTTACATTTTTATTTCCCAATAAGGAAGGAAGGTATTTTTTAAATTTTTTGCAACAAAATTCTCTTTTTTTTATTTTGTTAATTTATTTTAAATGATTCATTGAAGAAAATATTTTTTTTTTGGTTTTGTTATAAATATTTTACATTCTCATTTAAATATTCATTTTTAAATTTAAATTCAAAATTATTTTTATTTTTTAAGACAAAATATCCCAAAAGGACATTTCATCCCATTATTAATAATTAATTTATTTTATTAATTTTTTGTTATTTTTGCGGTTAGTTAGTTGCTCAGTCATGGTTTGAGTACTCCAGCGTTCTTTTTAAAATATAGCGGCTGAGGTATTGAATCATGACTGAGGCACTATACTTTATATATACTGCTTTTTTTTAAATATTAAAAATTCCAACAATTTAATTATTTTTTATTTAAATTAATTTTTATTAAAAACAACAATTAAACATTAAATGCCAGGCTTTATTTAAATATGTAAGTTTTTTTTTATTTATTCTTTTGTTTTTAATTAATTGACAGAATTATTGGAAACACAATTTATTAAAAATAAGAAAAATTCTTTTAATTATAAAAACCTCTAGAATTCCAAAAAAAAAATTAATTTCTCTCAAAATTCACAAAAAAACTTTTTTGTGCCATCTAGTACCAAATACTATCTCAGTTAAGGTTATTTGTACATCGCATAAAATAGCCAATCATTTTTTAAAGGAAATTATTTATTTTGAGGGAAAGGATAAATATATTTTTTAAGAGAATATCAAGGCCAGTTTGTATTTACGAAGGAAGAAATGACTTAAGACCTAAAAGTTTTAATTATAAATATTTTTTAGTAATATTAAAAATAATATTTTTGTAAATATAACATGACTAAAAATTTCCAGAATGGTCAAATTCCTTCAAATTTCTATTAATACCCATGTATGAACTAATTTTCCGCTTACTCGTAACACTGAATCCGAGCCTATTCCGTATCAGCGGTGGTTGATAATATTCGGGCTCGCAGACGAAAATTTTCAATTTGAAGGCCAAGAAGCTAGTTTTTTTTCTTCCTTTTCAGCAACGTACGCGAAAATTTTGAGATGAAAATGCGCGGATTTGAAGCGATTTTGAAGAAACACTATCCCTATCCAACCATATCCACGGATATTCGCGGTATCCAGCTATTATCCGTATCCATGTGAAAATCGATAAATTTGATCATCTTTACTACAAAGAAATTAGTAAGTATAACATCAGTTTGAAAATTTATCTCGTCATTTTCCAATCCCTTGTCTCAATTTTTTCACCTCAATATCTAACAAAAGTACCTTTTAAAAATCTTAACCAAATAAAGTACAGTCTTCTACATCTCCAAATAAATAATTCTAATTAAGTAACCAGTCTTTTTTCTGTTCTCTGTTCTCTCTTTGATTTTATTCCAAGGACATTCCCTCCTTAATTTTTAATTCTCAAGTGTTGGCTAACCTTAATTTTAAATTTAATTTAATTAGAATTTCCCCCCAAAAAAAACTTCTTTATCTAATTTCCAACCCCAATTTCCTTCTCCTCTCTCAATCTTATTTTTTATCCCGTAAATATATATCCACTTGAATGCTCCTTGTAATTTTTCATCCTTTCTTGAGTGGGTAAAAAAATGTTCAATTTGATCGTGAGCTTTCTTTTACGCTTTTAATTTTTTTATATTTTTTTTGAAAAAATCTTTTCTTTACTTAATCTACATAGAATAATTATATTTAGTACATTTACTATTTTTATTTTTGAGAAAATCCAAGTTTTTTTGTTAAATTGGATTTACCTTAATTAATATAATATATAAATTGTACATATACATATTTAGGTTAAATATATAATTTATTTTATTTAAAAATTATATTTATTTTTAAATAATAACTTTAATTTAATTTATTTCAAAAATTTATTTAGACAAATTTCAATTTTTTAACGATTATAATATTTTGAATAAGGTTGCCAAAATGGACAGACTCGGACCGAAAGATCGAGTCAAGCATAAGATATTTATTTTTCCCGAAAAAGGCTCGTATGGCCCGACTCGATAAAAACGAAGCCCGAATAAAATGACTCGTGTAAATCTGACTCTGTAAACTCGAAAACGGCAATTCTAATCTAGAATATGAAACCTCTCATTTTGAAATTATTCTAAAAAATTAAAAATTCACAGATCTTTTTTAATTCTTTTAAAATTATTTTTATATTTTTTAGGTTATTGTGGGGGAAACCTAATATACTAAAATAAACTGTTAACTTTTATCCAACAGTACAACTGTTTTCTATAAAATATTAAAATTTAATGACGTCTCTAATAAACACTTTTTTGAACTTTCTTTTCATTTTATATTTTTAAAAAAATTTAATTTAATTTAAGTTACAGACAACTGTTCCTTTTTTAAGACATTCCATGGATATTACTTTTAATTTTTTAAAAAAAGATTGTTTAAAAATATTTAAAATCAAAGTTTTGATTTTATTTGATTATTTTATTTTTAATATATAATCAATTAATATAATCAATTTAAAGCCATCAATTCTTTCAAATTTAATATTTTTCACTAGGGCTGGACACCGATCCGTCGGAACCAACGGTTTGGTGTTGGGGTTTGTCGAGATTGTATGTAGTACATATTTGTCGAATTTTTATTCAATAAAAGGTTGGGGTCTACCCCCCCCCCCCCCCTCTAAATATTTTTCATAATTTTTCTTCATTTATTACGTAAAAGAACATTTAATATATTTAAAGCCAACTGTTTCCTAAACTTTAAAAGTTTTTTTTAAATTATTCGGATCAAGTAAATAAAAGAAATTTAAAAAAGAAGAGAACATACTATACACATTCTTTGTTTTATCTTTATATATTTCTTATTAACGGCTTTTATATTTTTTGGATTAGAACAGATAAAAGGATTTTTAAATTATTTCAGATTAGTATTACTTTAAACGATTTTATAATAAATAAATTAATTTTTAATTTTAATATTGTTAAATATATTTGTCAGATCCTCACCCTTATACTTAAAGTATACTAGGGATGGATTTTCTTCCGCTTCCGCTTTTTGCAGCCCCTAATGACAGCCTTAAAGAACGATGACCGCTGTAATATTTATGGAAACCAGGCCTGTTTACGGTTACGGATTTTAGCTCCCCTCCTTCGCCCTTCCACGCAAACCAACGGATACATAAAAATACTAATTTAATTTAAAAGTGGAAGGCTTCTGAATATTTTTAGTTTATAAATATTTTTTTATTTATATAAAAAATACAGGAATTGATCGCCCGCACAAAAGGTTATCTCTCTTCAAATATCCACATAATTATATTAATTGTCATTTTTTAATAAAGGTAATTAATTAATTATTAACTTATTTTTTCTCTAGTCACTTTTATTTATTCAAGTAAATTATTTTGATTCATCGCTTTAGGGCTCAAAGCATTTCCTGGATTTTAAATGGGTAAAGTATAAATAATTATAATTATGTATACTTTTCGAAGAATATTATTTCTTTTGAAAAAATATTTTTATTAAATTAAAAACAAAAATAAAAATCTTTTTAAATTTATTTATTTAATTGGTCCAAAAATGAAACAATTAATATTTAATAATTTTAATTTTATTTTGTAATTAACTCCCAACAATAAACAAAATATTTTAAGAGAAAATATTAAATTGCACATTTTGCAGCGCGAACATTTATATTTATTTATTTATTTAAAAGAAAATTTTGCAAGAAAATTAAAAGTAAAAACAAAATTTTTGTTTATTTACAATAACAAAATTTAACAAGTTTTTGGGAATTTTTTAGAAAATTCTTTAAATTTTAATATTTTTAAATAAACGCTAAATAATTAAAAAATTTTTAAGAAATTGAAAAACCTTGCTTAATTTACACGTTTGCAAATGTTCATTAAACGTACCACAAAAATCTTTAAAATTTAAATAATTTTTTTAAAAATAATTATTTAATTATTATGTATCTCTCACATTCAAACAAAAGATAATTTATTTATTTAAATATTTATTTTCTACAATAAAGCACAAAAGCATTGACTTGTCGTCCAAAACTATTTACTAATCTAGTATTTATTTGTTATTTCTTCCACAGATTATATTGTTCCAACATCATTTTTGTCGGTCGATTGGTTCTTTTACATTTATATGTATATAAACACAAACCCACAAAACTTTTTTTTTCAAAAATAAATATATTTTGTATTTATTTTATTTTAATAATTATTAAAAATTATATTTTAAAGATCTCGTGTTATATGCCCGCATTTTCCTTTTTTTTAGAATTTGATCGGCTATAACTTTTTAAGCTTGATCCAATCCGAATTAATTTTATCTCATTCGAAACTCTCGATAAGTGATATTTTTCCAAAACGGATGGAGCAAGTCTGATCGCCTACTAAAAAATTACAAGTTGATTTGTGAAAAACAGCTATTTCTTGCACTTATCGACTTGCAACTCTTTAATTGGAGATCAGACTTGATCCATCCAGTTGGAAAAGAGATAGTGCTTATCGAGAGCTTTCGAATAATATTGGATTGGATTAAGCACAAGAATATAATAGCCGATCGAATAAGGAAAAGAGGAAAATGCGAGCATACAACACAAGAGTACCCAAAAATAATATTAATATTTTATTTAAAAATTAATTAGGTAACTTAAAATTCGGATATACTTTAGCCGGTGGCCCACTCAGAAACGGGCCACCGGCCCGTTCAGAAAACCCCGCGCTTCGCGCGGGGTTTTGCGGCACGCGCCTCGCGGGGAGTCTACGGGCGCTGGGTCTGGGCTCGTAACATAAACCTATTCCTATCTCCCTTGCTCTGGATGTATTTGGGGCCTCCGTATCAGCAGAAATCTCCACAGATGCCATAGGTAAGGAGCTAAAATAAAAGATCATAACTTTGTCAAATCAAGTCGGATTTCGTTGATTTTGGTGTCATTCGACTCAGCTCGACGAGCTCTTTCGAATGAGATTTATTTGCATATTCGAATTTTTCGCCTCAAAAAAGTGCTTGGTCCCCCCTTTGGTTTTTCGGTTTTCAAGGAACTATATCTCGGCTCGTAGAAATTTCTCCAAAAAAAAGAGTGGTACCATTCGACTCAGCTCGCCAAGACGAATCGAATGGTATATAATTTGACCCGTTTCTGAGTGGGCCACCGGCTAAAGTACAGCCTAAAATTCTAAAGAATAAATATTATTTACAACTTCTCGACCCTATTTTTTTACATTTTTTCCATTTTTGTCTAAAATACTTAAACATCTGGACATATCCCCCACTTAAATATATTTATTTATTTATATTCTCTCCCCGATCCAATTTCTTCTACAACCACCCACTTGGGTTATATTTATTTTGTATGGATTGCGATGACTGACCACCCTTTCCACCACCCCCCCCCCCTCTCCCACCACCAATCACACACACAAAAACATTAAAAGAAACACTTAAAAGCATCAACATTCTCTATAACCCCCGATCGATGTTTTTAATGTCTGAGAGAAGTTTAAAAATAAAAAAAAAAGAAAAAATTTTCGCAAAAATCCTTAAAAATAAATTCTTTTTTAAATTCCACAAAATTATTTAAAACCAAAAATTGTTTTGTATTTCCCCTCTCTTTTAAGTAAAAGAATGCAAATTTTGGCGCGCGCTCATTCCTCTCCTCCTTCTATTCTTGATTCTTTCATTTTTCTACTTTGCTTTTCCTTCTCACAAAACATTTAAAAAAATTTTTTTACACGAAATTGAATAAACGGCCAAAATATTTAATCAATATACACAAATATTTAAATAAAATCTTTTTTTCTAAACTGCTTTAAATATTTTATTTTAAAAGTTGGATTGGAATTTCGATAATTTGTGTAGATTTTTAATTTTAAATTGTCCAAATTTTTTAAATTTAATTAAAGAAAATTTAAATATTTCTTCCCAAAAATACATACTAAAAATTTAATAAAATAAACTTTAAATAAAAACTTTTTTTACTACAAGATTTCAAAAATATAAACATTTAATAATTTAAAAAATAAATACTTTCAATAAATTAAAAGAAATATTAAAAAATTTTAATAAAATAAATTTATTAATTTTTTTATCATTTTATCAGTAAAATTTTAATTTTTTTCTCTCACCATTTCTTCTTCCTTTTTTTTTAAATTTAAAAATTAATATGTATTATTTATTTAAAAAATTTTTTTTCTTTTTTAATTTTAAAAAATAAAAGAAATTAATATATTTTTAAACAAAAATAACAAATAAAATTTTAAAGAATGTAAACGTGGGGGAAGTTTTTTGTTTAAAAAAGAGGTGAGAAATTATAAAATAATTTTATGTTGTAGTTTTTGATGACGTTAATTAGGAAAGAAAATTTTTTTAAATTTAAATTTAAAAATATATTTATTTTTTCTAAAATTATTTATTTTCGAGATAATTTTTGTTTTAATTTAAAAATTATTTATTAAATTGTGTTAGGGAAATTAATTTTTTAAATAAAGTTTTGGGGGAGGTCTTTATATGTTTTTTAAAAAGTTTTGTATTTTTAATTTTTTTCTTTTATTCTTAATTAAAAATTTATTTCTAATTTCCTTTCCTTTTTTGCAAATTAAAAAAATACTTACTAGATAATTAGTTTGTTTGTGTTTGTTTTCTTTTAATATATTTTTGCTGATTCAATCAACACCTTTTCTTTTCTCTTTTTTAAATTAATTTTAAAATAAATTCAACAAAATTCTCTTTAAAAATAAATTACGTAAATAAATTAAATAAAAATAAATAAATTTATTTTTACCTAAAAATTAATATTAAATATTACTTTTTTTTTGTTTTTAATTAAAAATTAATACATATGTAGTTTAATTTAATTTTATATATATTTTATTAACTAAATGAATCATTACTTTTTTTAAAAAATTAATCACAAAATTTTTTAGAATTATTCGATTAAATTATAATTAATTTTAAAAAAATAACATAAAATAATTGTTTTTTACTTTTAATGACCAAAAATGGCATTTGTTGGCCATCCAATTTTAGAGGTATTTTTTTAATTAAAAATTATTTTAAATTAATTTTCAAACAAAAATTTAAAAATAAATCCTTTTTTAAATTTTTTAAAGGATATCAGAAAAGGAATAAAATTAAAACCAACAAAAACAATCGACAAATCAAAACCCTTCTTCAAAGCTGATGGAGAGAATATGCCTTCTTTTAGTAATGTTATTAGAGGGCCTTCTTCTTCTTCAAATAATTCTCAAATAAATAATGAAGAAAATGATAACAACAATACATGTCTTCTCCCCCCTCCTCCACCACCTCCACCTGTTAATATGCCTAAAATACCTCCAGTCAACAATAATTCTTGTTTGTTTATTAAAATTTCCTCATTAACTTTTAATTTTTTTATTTGTTTTAGTAAAGAACATTTCCCCTTCAACCCCTACTCCGTCTCCAAATAAAGGAGAAGACAACCGAAAAAAGATGTTAGCAGAAATTCGTCTTGGAGTAGCTTTAAGGTAATTTTAAGGGATAAATTTTAAATCTTTTTTTAATTTTTAGACATGTAGATACTGTTGATAAAGGAGCACCTGCAATTGAATTGGACGAAAATGAACGTCAACAATTATTGAGAGCTACAACACCTAATGATTCTCTTGATAGTCAAGGGTATTTAATAAATAAAGAAATGGAAAATATCCGGCTTGAGGCCTACACGTCCCATAATTTGATAACCTAAGGGAAATTAATGGAGGGAGGGAAAGGAGTTAAACATAGAAAAATATGTATCGTTGCAGAATGACTTTTGACATGTGGGCCTCGAACTGGACATTTACCTAAATATTCTAGATATATTTTCATTAAAGTAAAAGTCCAAGTCCTTCTTCCCTAACTACAACAACATTAAGTAGCAATTCCTCTTCTCCTTCCCAATATTTACAACCAAATATTAATGGACAAAATCAACAAAATTCCCGTTCACCTTCACCTCTTATTAATCAACAACAGCCTAAAAAACAGTGGAAATGGGCAGAAGTTAAAACAGAAGCAGAAAAAAGAGAAGAAGCAATTACACATGGAAGGCAAAATAGTGACTACCAATTTGATGATAAAAAAGTTTTTTAAAAAAATTTTTAAAGAATTTGTTTTTTAAAGCAAATAGAAGAACGACAAAAAGAAGTTGCCGCCCTTTCTGGCACTGGAGGGGCTCAATCAAAAATTGCTGCTTTTAAGCAGTTACAGGCTTCTAGTAGCCCTTCTTCAGCATATTGTACATTACCTAGAATATCAAAGAATGGGGTTGGGGCAAAATGGGGACAAAAACAGGAAAATGGAAAAATTGACGGTACAAAAACTATTAATGGGTATGTTTTTGGTAAACAATACATAATTATCTAAAAGACCGCCAAGCTAATTACCTCTCACATTTTCTGATAAAAATAAATACTAGACTTGGTTAGAATATTGATAACCGAGATTTTTAAATGAGATCTCGTCTCGATCCTATCTTTAGCACCTTTTACCAACAACAGAAATATATACACCCCTCAATTTTAAATATGAGGGGTTACTAGATCCAAACTTTGAGATAAATTAAAATAAATTTGAATGACAAGATAAAAAAATTCTTTTTTCCAAAAAAATCAAGAGTTAAAACACTTGATTTTTAAATTGACATTCTAATATCTAAATCTGACTTAAATATACATATAAAGAAAGAGATTATTAAACTTTTAAATATTAATTTAATTTTAATTATTTACATGCCGTATTTTCTCTAAAATAGCCCCTCTAGAAATACGGTATTTATTTTTAAAAATCATCCATTAATTAATTAATTAATTAATTTCTAGCTCAACAACAACAAAAAATAATACTAATTCAATTTCTAATGGAATATCCAAAACAAATGGCCACCACCCTCCACCTCCTCCTTCCCAACAACAACAAACTAAACAACCTCAAAAAATTACCCCCCAAAATTTAAAAAAACAAGTTCAACAACAAACAAAAACAAACGAAAATAATATTTCCAAAATTAGTTTAAACAAAACTTCGAGTTTAGCTGAAAAATGGCAAAAACAACAAGAAACCCAGAAACCCAAAATAAATAAACCTGCATTTATTCAATGCCAAACATTACAAAGGTCTAACAGGTAAAGAAAAGAAAAAAGAGATGTTTTTGGTGTGTTCCCACAAAAATATACAGAGGAAGAGAATAAAAACTCTAAATGGAAATAAATTTTGAAAAAATGAAAATAATTAAATAAATGTATGTTTATTTAAAAAAATATATCTTGGCTGAAAAGAATGGATTTTAAAATTAATTTCTTCACTATTTTGAGGTATTTTGTAGATTTGATAATTACAACGTAAATCCACTCTTTTGATCAAAATATATATTTTGAAGTATTAGTAGATGTCTAGAAAAATTTTATTATTTTAGATTTGTTTAGAAAATATTTATTTTTTTAACAAAATTTAGTTTTAGAAAAACAAAGAGAGATTAATCTCTCTAATTAACTTCCTCTGTGTGTTTGCTGTGTTTTTTTATTTTTAAAGAGCCAAAAATACATATTTTAGTACAAACTTATTTTAATTAGAATTTAAATTTTTATTTATACATAAATTGTTCAGAATATATTTTTTTGGGGGGGGAGTTTTAAATTCTAATTAATTAATTAATATCAATTTAAATACTTTTAAATAATAAATATGTATATACTTAAATAAATAATTAAATTTTTAATTAATTATTTCTAGATGGAAATTAAATTAATTACAAAAATTTCAGAATTTTCTAAAAACTAAATTAATATTCCTTTTTTCCTTTTCTTAAGATTTTTTTAATTTTGAGGAAAAATTATTTTTATTTTTAGAGAAAAGTTAAAAATATATTTTAATTAATTTAATTTCCCCCTCCCCCCCTTTTTTTAGCACATCTTCCCATCCATTTCAAAATGGACAACAAAAAAACTTTGCTTTTCTTTCAAAAAATAGACAAACAATTCATCCTCACAACCACCATCACCACCCCCACAACCCTCTACCAGAATTTCCAACAATTGTGCCAGTCTCAGCAACACTTGTTAGGACATATACTCCCCGAGAAAATATTAATAATGATGAACATAATAAATATTTTCAAAAAATTAGGTAATTAATTGGAAAAATTAAGAAAATTAGGAATTTTAAATTTAGTTTAGTGGACGTTAAGATTTTCATTATTTTATGGGACAATTTAAAAAATAATCTTTATTCTGGCTCCAAATACATACATATTTTGTTTAAACGTAGATTTTAGACAAAATCAGACCTGGTCATGGATACGGATACAGATAATGCCAAAATGCCTGCGGATATCCGTCTGTATCCGCCGTAAATATTCGGATACGGATACCAAAATCAGTATCCGTGACCAGGCCTAGACAAAATCTTTTTTAAAAATATTTTAAATGTCTCGTTATACCATTTTTTTATTAATTAAAAAAATTTTTTTAATTTTTTAGAGATCGTTTTACACCAAACGAAAATAATAATTTAACAACAACTACAGCAACAAAATCACCAACAAATAATTTAATTAATTCTCAATTAAATACTAAAACAATAATTAAAATAAATGAAAAACAAAATAATCAACAAAAAACAATAATTAACAATTCATTTCCTTCTTCATCTTCTTCACTAAATTCTTTTAAACAAAAAAATTTTAAAGAGGAAGAACAACAAAAACAAATTAATTTTAATGAAGAAAAGGAGGAAAAAGAAGAAGAAAATGGGGGAGTTTATAATTTTTGGAAAACTTCAACAATTGAAAGAAAACAACAAAAATTTAATAAACTTTTTGGACAAAAGGTAATTTTTATTTTTATTTAATTATTAAATATTGATTAAAATCTTCTTTTTAAATTTTACCTTAAAGTCTAAAAATATTCTGAATTCATATGTATCAGGGATCGCGTCGACCCGATTCCCGAAAGACGGGAATTCTCGATGTTTTTTGGGACGGGAATCCCTTTTCACGAAATTTGGAATTTATTATGTTAGCGATTAAAGTTGTTTTTTTAAATAAATTTATATTTTTTTTGAGAATTAACTGGGGCAAATTAACTAAAAAATAACAATTTATTTATTTAATTTAAAGTCCCCAGAACCTCCACCTCTACCAACTTGTTCTCCCCCTCCATTGGAGTCTCCACCAGACTGGGAAACTCTTCGAACTCAATTCAAATTTGCTGTAGATTTAGATACTAATCCAGAAAGGAAAGCTATTGTAAGAATTGTTAGACGATTTTAATTTTAATTAAAAATAATTAGATGTAAATACAATTAAATGCCAATATATTCGGTGCCTTCATTTTTATTTGTTTTTCCCATTAATTTTGCAATAATAATTATTAAATTTTTATAAATATATTTTAATTCTTTAATTTTAAACAATTTTATTTTAAATTTGAATTTGTAAAATTTTATTTTAAAATTTTAAATAAATTTTTATAAAATTTAGCTCAAATAAATATTTTTAATATTTGCCTTCTTTTTATAATATCATCATTTTATTTTTTAAATTTTTCCTTAAAATATTTACATTTTTAATTAATAACTATATAAATTAAAAAATTTGCAAAAAAATTTTTTAAATATCTTTTCTAAACACCGCACGCGTTTTGCAGTAGAAAAGTGAAAGAAAAGTCTCGCGCGATTTTTTATGTATGCATATTACTTTATTAGGGTTTATGATAACTATTACTTTATTAGGGCCATTAATGGCCAACGCCTTGATGCTTCTTGTTAAAAGAACGAGGAATAAAATGAATACTAATTGTTAATTGATTTGATAATTTTTTTCGAAATTTAAAAATGAATAAAGCTTAAAAACCTTACTGCCATTCTTTGTGCAATAAAACCTCGAATTTTATTACACCAAAAGAATTATGTAAAACGAATGCACGTGTATTTAATTTAGGTGATTCTGCCATATGCCTCGGAGACCGATTAGGTATTTCAGGCTGAGAATCGTAAAAAGGAATAGGATTATGTTACTAGTGCGTTTATATAACGTAAAAATGATGTACCATAACTCCCTAGCCCTTCGTTATGGAGTTGAGCGTGAGTAGGTACGAGTAGTTTCTGGAGAAGATAGATATTCATTTAAAGATTTTGCTTTTTATATGCGCTTTCTCATATAAGAGCAAGAGATGAATGAACAAATCTAAACTTCAATTTGTCATTAGCGCCTAAAACGACATCATTGGCACAACAATCTCACATGGCTGGCGAGCTGCATTCTCACATGGCTGGAGTATCCTTGTTGGATAAGCAATATACCTGCGAACGTCAACTGGTTTCTTCGCCCCAAAAGATGATAAGCGGTAGTCCTGCCCAGGCTTCAGAAACTCGTCAATGCGAAGTTGAATTGTTCGTCATTCGGGTTCAACATGAGTTCACCAAAGTAAGTTTACTATACTTTTTTAAACTAAATTCTATTGATATAATTTTTATACAGAAAGCTGTTTTGCCTCCATTGGATGTGTGGAAACGTGTCTTGGATCGTGGCTCATTCCGGTTTGCCTCGTTGGATGTGACCATCAAGCGTCGTGGGCTGTTCGGAATTGAACGTGCGGTGTCCTATGGCATACATACATGTGTTCTGAGCAAGCAAGGTCATCTGGTCATCTATACGGACAATTGGAAGCACAAGGGCTTCACCGTTAATCTGAGCAAGGCTGCAAGAGCGGAATTCAAATGTAAAACTCAGAAGGTAAAAATAAGAAAAGTAAATACAATTAAAAGTTGTAGGATTTCCTTTTAATTAGCAGATGTTTCTATCAACAACAACGCAAAGAATCTGCAATGTTCGTGTGAAATGGAACTTTGGCTCGATAAAAATCCGTCTTCCAGAGTCCCTGGTCTTAGATTGGGGATGCGCGATACTTGAAGCTGTACGTGGTAAAGCTGTTGCTTCTTACGAATCTCATCACTATTCATCGACTGTTCATTATCGACCCACTACTCCAATTCTCTTCGAAAACGGCACTCAGACAGATTCTGTGTTTGAGGAGCAGGCAAGCATTCCTTTTTGGGCATGTTTAATGAATTATATTTCAGACTGTCACCTTCGATGGAAATGTTGGCGATATCGTTCCAGTTCCTTCTGTGCGTGCGCCTAAGTCCGACGATGGAATATTCCAACTTCTTGATCCTGATGATTCCTTTGGTGAGTTGATATGTATTGTTAGATACGGCTAAATGATTTTATTTTTTAAGCATATCGTTCGGATGATGAATCTCTCCATATGGGCGAAGTGTTTGGGAGCAATGATCAGAGCATAAACACCGCTAAAGAACAAGAGATGCAACCACATTCCGTTGAAAAGAAGGAAGATGTCGATCATGATGAGAATGAGGAGAAAATCGCTTTTCCTCTTGAAAAGGCGCTGTTGTTGAACTTCCCTTCAGAGAACAAAGAGCAACAGCAAGAAGACTACATTCCTGAAAGTGCCGTCATAAGCTCAGGTTCATTGCGACGACGTGTCACCTTCTCAGACCTGAACACCATCTTCGAGGCACTAGAGAATGAAGATCCAGTGGAAGAAGATGAAACTTCTGAATTGAAGCAAGACGATGTCATTCCTAAAATTGGTTGCAACAACCGGAATGATGTGAAGGACACAGAGGGAATTGAGGAACGCAGAAAGGTGATAATTAGTTAGGAAAAAATTATCTATATGTAATTTTTCTATAGGAACACATTGTTCAATTGGCGCTTGATCAAATGCGCATTGTTGGTCAACACGGAGTGAAGGAAACAACAACAGCTGAGGAGGTTTCCATCAAGGATGAGAGCGGCAAAAATGCTAATGAGGATATACAGCATGAAACTGGGGCACTGCAACCTTGTGAGCAAATGACTAAGACCAACGATGGTGACAATTTCGTCTCGACGCAGCAACTGGCTCTAAAAATGCAATTTCCTTCACAATCTGAGCGCTTCGATCGAACTCGTTGTCTCTTCGAGCACGGTACTGGAGGTGTCAACACCGATGAGGAAGATGATAAAGAAACGAACAAACAATAGGAAGAGAAATAAAAATTCTCAAAATCTTGTATAAATGACGTTATTGTATTCCCCCAATGTTCTTTCACCTGACTTAATTTATCTGCATTTGTAAAATAATCTAATTCTTTTACGCATTTTTGTCTTGAAAGTTCATTTGTTAAATCGTGTCTAATATTCACAAATAGATTTCTGTTGATTATATTCAAATGTCATGTAAATAAAATATTTGAAAGCTGATATTTTTTTTGAAAGCTTTTTTAAACTTGAAAGCTGATATTTAAACGGAATATCGAGGGATCTGGAGGGGTTCTTTGCGGAAGGTATATGCGCGAGGTGGACACTTACCTAATGGAACCTAGAACTTTTGAAAGGGAATTCGAGGGATCTTTAAGATTTTTTTAATTTTGAGGATAAGTTAGGATTTTTATTTTTTCTTTTATTTTTATTTAAAAAATTTTTTTATTATTAAATACATATTTTTATTAAATACCTATTTTTGTTTCGCTAAATTCAAAAAACAAAAATTTAAAAACAAAATTTATTTAAAATTTATTCACAATTTCCATCTTAAAATTACAAAAATAAAAAATAACTTTTCAATTTTTTCTTTCAATTTTCTTTCATCTTTTTCCATCTTCCCAAGTCGAAACAATAAAAGGTTCTAAAGAAAAATCATCATTAATTACTGTCGATTGGTCAGCAATTAATGGCGGTAATAGTGGCTGTGAACGACGAAATCTATTGTTTTCTATTAGTAAATTATTTGGAATATAACGATATGGCAATCGAAGATCGACACCTCCTAATGAACTCTGAAAAATATAAAATAAAATTTAAAAATTAAAAGATAGTTGTATTTAAAATTTCAAAATAAATAGGGAATATATTAGAATCATTTCTATTTTCATTTTTCGTATTAATTTGCAAGAGAAAGATCAATTAGAAGTTGCCTAGTTGTAAAAATACATATTTTTGGATTTTCCCCTCTATCTCCTGAAAATTTAATCCTATGAACTTGATTTTTTGCCAGAGAATAGGCAACTCTCATTAAATCATAATGAAGAATAATTTACACTCTGAAAACATTTTGTTTAATTTTTGAGCCCCCCCCCCCCACCCAGGGATAACTTAAGTATTTTTCTAAAAATTTTGAATTAATTTTTTCTTTGTAAAGGAAAATAGAAATTTAAAAAATATATAGGTATTTTAAAAAAAATACCTATATATTTACCTATATAAAAGAGCTGTAAACAACTTTTCTCAAAAATTTAATTATTTTAAATTATTTACCCGTTTTAATTTAAATGATGGCCGTGCCAAAATTTGAAGGAAAATAATTGAAGAAATAAACAAAAATAATAAAAAATTATTATTAAATAATTTCATTTTCTAAATTAATTACTTTTAAATAAATTGTCTAAATAATTTATTTAAAAAAATTATTTTTGCTATATTTTAATTAATTTAGTAAAAGAATATTATAATTTAATTTAATGTTCAACAATAAAAGAATTAAAAAATTAATATAAATTTCCGCCTCCTTTTTTTTTAATTTTTTTTTCTATTTTTAAAAGACAATTTTCTATATAATTTTCTCTTTTTTCCTAAAAGCATCATTTTTTCAATTAATATTTTTAGAACAATTCAAGCAATAATTCTAAGAATATATTTTTTAGAAAAATTAATAAATAAATAATATATTGTAAAAACTGCAGTACAATGACATTTTGGAATTTTAAAATATAAAATAGGTACCTAGAAAGGTATCCAGAAAATTACCCCTCGCTCTCCCGTCTCTCCCAGCTATTTTCTTATTTTGAATTTAAACTTTAAAAACTTTTTTAATATTTAAAAAATTGTTACAAATATAAAAAGAAATATTTAATTTAAATTTTGCAAATATTTATTTCTTAGAAATTATTTTTTATTTCCTTTACTAGTAGTTTTTGAATAAAAATTATTTTACTTTTTTTAATAAGTGTCAATTCTCTTTTTTTTTTTAATTTTCAAGTTCAAAGCTTGAAAGTTCTTTTTAAAAGAATAAAGGAAAATTGACGTTATTTTAATAGGAAAAAAATAATTTTAAATAAATAAAAAAGAAATATTTTTAGATAAATTTTAAAATAAATTTTACTTTTGAGAATAGCAGACTGAATTTCCTTATGCTTGGACTAGGGGGTAACAGATTTTTGTCCAAAACTGGATATGAAAATAACAAAATTTGTCCAAAAATAAATTTATTTAACTTTTTAATTACCAAAAAATAGAAAAAAAATTTTTCCGGAAGAATTTGGCAATAAAAAATTTTTTAAATTCTTTTTATAATTTATTTGAACATTTTTATATGTTCAAAAATAGATACAAAAAATATCAACGTCAGTTTATATTTTTTGCAAATCTAAATTTAATTTAAAAAAAGAGACACTCATCTGGTTGAAAAAAAGAAGGTTTTTTAGGAAATTACTAGCCCCCCCTTTTTTTTTAATTATATGTAACACCCACAAAAAGTATTTTTGGAGAAGTAAATATATACATATTTCAATTTAAAAGTAAAGAAGAACTTTAAAAAAAACAAAAATAAACTTAAACTTTTTTATTATTAAATTTAAAAAGTACTTGAAGGAGGAAATAAAGAAAATGTAAACACAAAAATTTTTTGTGTTATTGTCTAAAAATGGACTTAAAAATAAATATTTATTTATTTTTCAATCCCCCACCCACATTATTTTTAAGAAGAAATTATTTTATTCAAAAAATAGTAGTTTTTATTTAAACTTTTTTGGCATTTACCTAGTTTAATTAATTAATTTTATTTTAATTAAATACCATTAATAATAAGTATTTAAATAAAATAATAAAATAAAAAAAAAGAAAAAGTGTAAATATTTATAGTACAAGTAAAAAAGTATGCTTTAAATTATTATTCTTAAATTCGAAGAAAAATTCTTAATAATTATATATTAGGCATATATTTTTTTAATTTTAAATAGCCAATTTAAAATTTTTTAAAATTAAAAATTAAAAAAAAATTATCTAATGTTTATACAAAAAAATTATTTAATTTTTATAAATATTTGAAAAAATTGTGATTTATTTTAAATAATTACTGCTTGAATTAATTAATTTAGAATTTGTAAATCCTCTATATGTTTATTAAGTCGAATTTAATCAATTTTGTTTGATATTATCCAAGTCATATACCTTTAATCATATCTATTTAGAAGGACTGATCCAGGAACAGATGGACAACGTGGAATGGATGGATGGTACTCGAATAAGAATTTTTGTTTTGAATATTTATATTTACCTTTAAATTGTTTACTTGAAAAAAGCCTTGGATTATTTTTATAGAACAAGGATTATTTTATAATGATATAGGTATTGCTCGTGCCCTCCTCGCAGACTCGCACCGATGTGGAGTGCAAAAACGCTTATGAAATGAACCAACAAAAGCCTTTCCTACCTAAATACGAAACACATCACTCATCACTATCAAAACAATTCTTACTTTCTCCCTCATATGAAAATGCTCCTCCACCTAATGGAATATCGCCTCAACTTTCACCTCTTTATGAGGAACAAAAATCCCCATTAAATGAAAATTCTAAGGAACAACCGCAACTTTTCGAGGATCATCAAATGTAAATTTTGGTGGATGTAGAATTTTATAAAAACAGAATAAACAGATTTGGTTTAGGGCCGAGAAGAGAGATAGTCCTCCTCAAACCTTTATAGAAGTAAAAATATTTAGAATTAAAGTTTAATTTATTATTAATATTTAGAAAATTATACATTTAATTTTTATGTCGAACCTTAACAAAAAATTATTACCCATAATCTTTATTATTGTACCCAATTCCCTTCTCATTTAATATTTTTTAGTCGATTTATTTTTTCATTTTTATTTTGTTTATTTAGCTTTTTTTTACTTTTTCGATTAATCCCAACTGCCAACGTTTTCTTGAAAGAAAAAATCACAAAAAAAAAGAGAAAGTAACGAGAACACGCAGTCACTATCGAAGGTAAGAAGATAAAAAATATTTTAGAAAAGATATTGAGAAGGTAGAAAAACTGAAAAAAAAGATAAAGAAAAAAGACAAACAAAAATTCTTGGAAAACGCCCCCATACGTAAAAATTTGTCTTTTGTAAAAGAAAGAAAAAATACAAGAGTGAAAGTGCGCGACATTATTATGTCTATATTTATTTATCTTAAAAAGTGTTCGAAATAAACGCCTTTAATATGCTTTTTCTTTTGTTATTTTCTTTTGTAAATCTATTTATTATTAAGTAATTTAATGATAATATCATTATGTAGTTTCTTGTAAAGATAATTTTAAAATTACTTTTTCTAATTAAAAATATATTATACCTAATTTGAATTAAATTACATACATATTAAAAATCTATTGATAGAAATATCTAGGAGGTTCAATAAAATTTAAAAAAGAATTTGAAATTTTATTATTTTGTTAAATAAATATGTAGATTAAAACAAAGTTAAATATAGTTACATAATTCTCCTCTCTATTCCTTTATTTTTTACTGTCAATTTTATTTTTACTATTAATTACTATTAAAAAGAAGAAAATATTTTTAGTTAATATTTAAATAATTTTTTGTTATTTTTTATAACCTTTATTCAAAAACATTTTTTCATAAAAACTCTTATGAAGGAGCCATGTTTTCGATGTAAACGGCCAACTTATTTCAACGATAAAATAGGCCCATTAAAAGATGGAACACTTTTCCATAAAGGTTTTTAATTAAATTAATTTTTAAAAATCTCCTAATCTTTTTAAGGATGTTTTAAATGTTGGATTTGTGGAAGGTTTTTAATTTTATTTAAAATTAATTTTTAATTAAAATTATTTTAGCCGCCTTTCTCTCAACACTTATTATAATAATAGAAATGATACACAAGATTTAGAGGTATTTAAATTTAAATTAAAAATATTTGTGTATTCGCAAGTAGAGACAAAAAACTAAAGAGAATGGCGCCTATAAAGAGATGTTACTATTTAATTGGCAATTAACTTTTTAGAGAAATAGAACTTAGAAAAAGCCTTAAGTCCTGAATAAAGTTGTGAATTAAACCTTTATTATTTTAACCTAAAGAAATTTGATTTCTCAAAGGTATATTGTGCAGGCCATGTACCAACACCTGGTTAGTTTGAATAATTAATTTTGATTTTTTAATTAATTTATTTAGGACCTCATCATCCAATTCCACATCGATCTAATCTATTATGGTCTCCAAAAACAAAAGGCGAATATCCTCACAATTTAATGCGCACATGAAATATGATGGAAAAATAAAATTAAAAAACGTGTCAAATTTTATTAAATATTTTTGTGATTTAAAGATTATAAATAAATAAATTAGTTTAATTTTTTCAAATTTTTTATGAGAGATTCAGTACGTTGAAATGGCAATAGTTGTTCTTTTAGATTATATGTCCTTTGGAAATAAGTTCCTTGGCAATGTGTCGTAATGACAATAGGCAAATTAGATATTTTATATTTTTTACCAAAACAACATTTAATCTATTAGTTACCATATTAACACTAAAACTGCTACTAAATTACGATTAATCTAATATAAATTTTTCGTCCAGTCTATAAATTTTCTATAGAATTTTTTTACGTTTGGTTTTTAGTCTTTTATATCTTATTTAGTAGATTTAATTTTCAATGGGCAAGAAACAACATCAAAGTGATAAATTGTAAGTTTTTAAGTTAAATAATTTTTTCTTTTATTTTTTAAAGGTATTTGACAACGAAAGAATGGAAAGATATATATGGTGGCCACAAAGATGGTAAAAATAAAATTTACAATCTTATCAAAAATTTTTTAAAGATACTGCTACAAAGATTCAAAGAGCACAATTTAAACGTCTTCCTTTCACCCACTGTGCTCTCTCTTTTCTTCCTTTTGAAGACCCTGTCTGCACTCCAGATGGAATTATTTACGATTTAAGGTTTTTTAAATTTTTATTTTGTCTAATTTATTTAAATCATTTTAGTCATATTACTCCTTATATTAAAAAACATGGATTGTGTCCTGTTTCTGGCAAAAAATTGACAAATAAGGACTTGACTGTACTTACTTTTGCTAAAGACAAGGATGGTAAATAAATTTTATTTTAATTTCTATTCAACTTTTTCAAGGAAGTTTCCGTTGCCCAGTTACCTATAAAATTTTTACTCAAACAAGTATTATTGCTGCAATTCGCACAACAGGAAATGTTTACTCTATGGAAGCAATTGATGAGCTTAATTTGAAAAGGAATCATTTAAAAGATTTATTAACTGATACACCCTTCCAACGAAAAGTTTTTTTTAAATTTATTTTTAATCTAATTTTTTTATTTTTAGGATATTATAATTCTTCAAGACCCTCAAAATTTGGATAAATTTAATATTGAACATTTTTATCATGTTCAGTTTGACACGAAGACAAAAGAAACTCTTTTAGAAGAAAAATTAGCTATGCAAAGTCCAAAATATTTTTTAAATTCTTTAAATAATGAAGCAAAAGAAGCACTTTCACAATTGGAAAAACAATATGTTCAAAAGGTTTTTTCTTTCTCCTTAATTTCTCTGAAAAAAATCAAAATTAGACAGAAGAAAAACCAAAAGAACAAATTGCTGATTCTATAAATGCTGCACATTTTTCTCAAGGAAAAGTAGCTGCTGGATTGACTTCAACGACAATGGAGCCTGTAACAAATAATAAAGCAGCTATTTTGGATGAAGATGATGTTAAGTAAATAGTTTTCAATTAATTTATTTTTAATTATTTAAATTAAAGATATTCTCGAGTGACTCGTAATGGTTATGTTCGCATTGTAACAAATTTTGGACCTTTAAATTTGGAGCTTTTTTGTAAACACGCTCCACGAGCTTGTGAAAATTTTATTGTTCATTGTAGAAATGGATATTATAATAATACAATATTTCATAGAATTGTTTCGGGATTTGTGGTAATTTTTTTGATTTTCTTTATATTTCTTGATTTTTCGTTTTAAGCTTCAAGGTGGTGATCCCACTGGCACTGGAACTGGTGGTGAATCTATTTGGGATAGGCCATTCAAAGATGAATTTCAAGGCACTTACAAACATGACCAAAGGGGTATTCTCAGCATGGCTAATCGAGGAACTGATACTAACCGTTCACAATTGTATTTTATTTTTAATTAACTATATGTCTCATTTTATAAATTTTTATTTAGTTTCATAACATTTGCTGCCTGTCCAAATTTAGATGGAAAACATACAGTTTTTGGACGTTTAGTTGGTGGGGCAACAACATTATGTGCTATAGAAAATGTCGAAACTGATAAAGAAGATCGGCCTTTAGAAAATGTAAAAATTATGGCTGCTGAAGTTTTTGTTGATCCATTTGAAGCGGCGGCCGAAGCAGTCAAAATGGAAAGAAAAGCTTTGTCTATTAAAGGTATAAAGAAAATGGAATTATTTGAATTTTGCTTTTTTAGCAAATTCTGTCTCGGAAGAAGAAACTAATCAAAATAGACAACAACAGACAGAAATTCAGAATCCAAAATCATACTCTTCAGGGGTGGGCAAATACATTAAACCAGAAATTAGAATTGCAGTTAGGAGAGCAGCGGTAATTTATTGAATTATTTTATTATTTCTCGAAATTATTTAGAATGAAGATACATCAACGATAGAAGTAAAGAAAAAAGTACCAACGATTTTATAATTATTTTAATTGACAGCAAAACAAAAAAAAAGAATTGAAAGTGATAATAAAAGTATGTATTTGAAATTTGATTTTCTTTTAATTTGGTAATTTTTTTTAATATATTATTTGTATTTTCAACTTAAATAAAATGTGTAAAGATTGTTTATTTTGTAAAGATTTAATTTTTATTCACCTGAGAAATTCTTAAATATTTTTAAATTTGATTTTCTCGAAAAATGTTAAATTTGTAGAAATTAATGGATGGTAAAAAGCAGAATTCTAGCAAAAATGAAATTGATGAGGCAACATACAATCAGATTGCTACAATGTTTCAAAGACCGTCACAAGTTGAGAAAATAGATGAATTACTTAAAAAAGCTGAAAGGAAAAAGGTTTTATTTTTATAAATTAGATAACTATTTATAAAAGATGCAAGGCCGTAACCCTTACTAACATTCTTTACTTAAAGTGAAGGAAACCCTTTTGAGAGCACATGGCTAATAAATCTCGTTTTGTACATATGTTGCAGATCTCAATTTTTGAATTCTTTCCTAGTTATGGATTCTTAAAATTAACCTTTTCAATTATTTTAGGCAGCTGTAGAGGCAATGTTAAGAACTGGTGTTCAATCACAGCTAGAGGGTATTCGATCAGCTATTTCTCATATGCAAGTAACCGCTGAAGAAGTTTTGCAAATTGGAAAAAGGTGAGTGTTTTTGAATTTTCAATTATTATTTTAAATTTTAGTATGCAAGAAATTGGCGAAAAATTGCAATCTATACCAGAAACTCGCAATCGTTTAAGTATGTTGTCAAAGGCAAACAGTCAACATAGTCAATATGCGATTGCTGTGGAAAATTTTAAACATATTTTTAATTTAGTGGATACAGTAGAGAAAACACACGAGTAAAAAATTTTATTCTGATTTATTGACAATATAAAAAAAATTTCTAGATACATTTTAGAAAATAAACTTTTACATGCACACAAAAATATTATGGAATTGGAGAATGCGAGAGATGATTTAATGTTTGAAGTACATAAATTGAATTCTGAGCGGAGGGAATATGACAAAAATGTTGGTAGTTTTTGAATATATTTTTAAATTATTTTCAAAAATATTGGGGACTGTATTTAAAAATAATGTTATCTAATTATTATAATTTAGTTGCTCAAAAATTATTTTACCGATCTTGACAAACTTGTAAATGATCTTGCCAAACAAGTTTGGTATATTTGTTCGAGAGCATTAGAAGCCGTTCAGGGAAATGATAGTGCACTTCAACAATTAGTTTCGGCATTAAGAATTATTGAAAGGGAAGAGAGGTTTGCAGTTTTGTTAATTTCTTAGTTACTTTTCTTGATTTTAAGCTTTTACTCGTAAAAATTTTCTAGTTTAAAAATATTTTTGTAATTTTTAAAAAAGGATTGACACCTATTACTTGGACCAAAGACCAGTTTCCAATGATTTTATGCCTCCCGATCGACCACGACAATGGCGACGACAACTTTTCGAAGTACTAGCTAAAAATGTACGTGACAGACTAGAAGGCAATCAATTAGAAGATAAAGCAATAAATAGGCAATGGTTGGCAAGGTTTTTTGTTGAATATTTTTTTGAATTTAAAATATTTTTATAGATATTTGGAAGCTTGTAGACGTAAAGTTGTTTCTGATTTAAAACTTGTAAAAACTTGTCTTGCTGCTTGTTTTCCACCTGATTATAATATTTATGATCGTTATATTAAATATTATCATGACAGCATTTCTTTTCAAGTAATTAATTTAATGTTTATTATTATTACGAAATATTTAGATCAAAAATATTGCATCCAGTCCTTTAGAAAAAAATGAACTTGTACAACTTCTAAGTTGGATTCAGGCATATCCGTATGTTTTTTTTTATTTCCTTAAAAACTGAAAATAATTTTTTAGCGGTAAACAAATGCTTGGTGATCCACATTTGGGCATCCAGGCACAATCTCTTGTACAAGAACAGCCACTTTTACCTCGTTCTACAAAAAATCATTTATGTGATCGGTAAATATTCACTAAAAACTAAAAATCTTTTTTTAAAGTTTTATTGAGATTACAAGAAGGGATATGCATGATTGGCTTAATAAAACATTAATTCAAGAGAAAGATGTAAAAATTAAAATGAAAAGAAAATATTTTTTATAAATTTTGATAGGATTGGTACAAACATGTTTTGCCTGAAACTGACAATGATAAACATTATTATACCCAATTACCAAGTATTTTGTTTGGAATGGTGGAAGACACGGTGATTTATTAATTTTATTTTTTTTAATTTTAAAATATTTTTAGGTAGCTCTATCGAAAGAAATTTCTCAAGATATTATTCCTCGTGTTATTGATATTGCTGTAGATGAATTTGCTATTTTCTCTGGGAAATATAAGGATGCTGCAATGGCTTATAAAGGAAAACATTTTGAAGATCGTTCTCTTTTTCAGCATTATACAGCTACAATTGTGAGAAGAATTTTTTTTAATTCTTTTAATATTTCTCAAAAAGATTGCAATTGCAAATAATTTGGATATTTGTCTCGATTCTACAGATAAACTTGAGAAAAATATTCGTTTAACAATGGAATCTAATGGCAGTGGGGGTGCATTATCACCAACAGAACAATTGGGAGATTTAAATGGAAATGGGTCTCTCACTACACGTTCTACCGCTGGTGGGTTTTCTGTTGTTAATAGACAAGAATTAATTGACAAAATGGAACAATTAAAAAAGAAATTTGATGTTGGAATACAATTTACGTTAGTTATTTGGAGGGGAAGAGGATAATTTTTGTTTCTTTTTAAAGAATTTCTGCTCTTTTGGAAGAAGTTTTAGAAGATATTATTAGACATTTAGAGCAAATAATGACACGTAGTTGGTTAATGGGATCTAATGATTTGGAAACTATTTGTATTACAATTGCTGATTATTTTAATGATTATAAACATTTACGTGGACATATTAGAAGTATGTTAATGAGAGAATTACTTTTTAAACTTGTTGCTGAATTTATGATTGGAATTGATGTTCGGTAATTGAAAAAAATATTTTGTTTGAAATTAATTTTTATAAATTCAGTCGATTAACTTTCAACAAATATGAGGAACGCCATTTGGCTGTTGAACGATTAAAGACAGACGCTAAACGAATTCAACAACTTTTTTCTAAATTTTTCGACGATCCTGAATTTCAGGCAATTATTTTTAACTATAACGAGATTCGTCGAGAACTATAACGAGATTCGACTATATTACTATAATTTAAGATGCCAGCAATAGTTAATATTCTTCCTGCTATTGGAGAAGTGTTAGATTTAAGAGATAAAACACTTTTGGGACTTGAAGCCTCTTCACTTGTCCGAAAATATCCAGACATTCCTGTTGAATATCTCACTTCCTTAATACAAATACGTGAAGATATTGGACGAGCTGAGGCTAAGTAATTAATTAATTGATAATTTGTTGAATAAAAATAATTTTTTAGAAATATTGCTGAGGAGGCAGTCAATAATGCTCGTTATCACCCTAAAGGGGATCAAGATGCTCAAAAACTCTTTCAAATGTCCAAACCAGGTTTAACTTCAAAAACAGGAAGAGCATTGCCCGCTCTTGAATCAACAATGCATAATATGTTTGCCACAATTATAACAACTACAAAAGGGGGAATACAGGGAAATAACAAGTGAATTTATATTTATTGTTAACTATCAAATATTAAAAATTTATCAGGGGAAAACCCTTCCCTTTTTAAATTCGTTTATTTTTGACGCCATAAACGTAAAAAAGTCCTCTTTTAAATACAGCTGATGCTCCTACTTAAATTACTCGAAACTATCCAGTAACAAAATGTTAAAATTATTGGATATTTTAGACTAATAAAATAAGTAGAGCTTTAACTTTATTAAAATTATACTATTATTTTTTGTGCTTTATGTGATATTTAATAGTTTCCTTTACTATCTTCTTCTTTCCTTATTTTCTTTTTAATGATTTAATTTATATATAAAATTACATCATAATATATTTCAATCAGTCCATTTAATTAATAAAAAGAGAGAGGAAAGAGCAAATTTAAGGGAATTCCTCTATCAGTTTGTGTTTAAATTAATATTTTCTTTATATAAAATATTGTTTTTGTGTTAACTACAAACATTATATTCTAAATAGTTGTATGTACCTTAATCATTTATGTATTGTTATTATTATTTTAAGCATTTTAAAAATTATTTTTTAAATATTTAAAATATATTGGACAAAAGAAGAATTAAAATTCAGAAATATTTTTTTAATTGTAATAAAACAAATAGTATAGGAAACCGTCTGTCATTTGTCATGTGCTTGTTCTAAAATAAATTTTCTATGTAATAATTAAAGACCAATTTTACTTCATTTTTTTATATTTTTCTCTTCCATTCTTGTATTTTATTGACATCATTTTTGTATTTTTCTAAATTTTTGTTAAAATATATTTTTATAAATTTTATTTTATATTTTCTAGTAATTTAAAATTGAGCACAAAAATAATTGAAAAGACTCCACAGTAAACTTTTATTATAAAAAATCTGAAATAAAACTGTCACAAGAATTTTTTTTATTAATTTCGTTCACATATTTAATTTTTAAACAATTTTTATATGTATTTTTGTTTAATTATATTTTTTTAATAAATATTTTTAAAGGAAAATATTTTTTTTATTTTTAAATTAATTTTTAGACAGAATTTTCTTTAAGTTTTATTTATGGAGCAAAGGGATTCTAACCTCGGCTTGGATAATTACAATGAAAAACAAATGGAGGAAGGAGAATCTTCTAATAGGTTAACAAAATAAAGGACTATAGAGGGGGCAATACTAAATAACTCTTCTCTACTTATTAACCAAACCAATCTAATAATATTTTTAATTTTCCCAGTTTTGTCAACTTAGAAGTTGATTTATCTCAAAGATATGTAGAAACAATTCCTCTAACTCCTTTTGTCGGAGATTGTGCTCCTTACAAAGAATATGACAGAATTATTTCTTTAAATTTATCAACTAATCGTTTTATTCATTTTCCTTTACTTGTTTGTCAATTTAAAAATTTAAGAAGGTATTTTTGTTTTTAAAAGAATTTTTTTATTTTCTTTCTTAGATTAGATATTTCAAATAATCAATTGGCCTCTCTTCCAAAAGATTTTTCCTCTTTAAAATGCTTAACCCAATTAAGCCTTCGAAATAATCTTCTCGAATGTTTACCTTTCGAATTTCAACAATTAAAATTATTAGAAGAATTAAATATTTCTGGAAATTTATTAGAACAATTTCCTTTTGAATTGTTACAATTAAAACAATTAAAAATACTTTATTTGGGTGGAAATTTAATTGAATATATTCCAGCAGCTATTGCTAAATTAAAAAAGTTGGAATTTTTTAAATAAAATTTTCTTTGGTAATACCTATCTTTTGAGCTGTGCAAGGAAGAAATTTTCCAAAAATCAAGATCGAAAAAAGAAAATTCTGAGTTAAAACTAGAGTTCGTCCGGGTACGAGTAATTTGGAAAAACCCGAGTACGAGTAAAGCCGAGTATGAAAAGTCCGGGTACGAGTACGAGTTTCAATTTTTAGGCCGAGTACGAGTAAAACGGGTAAAACGAGTAATTTTTATAAAACAGTATTTTAAAATAATTTTAATAAAAACAACACTTTTATTCATCATAAATGAGGGTATTGGGCATTTGTTGACATTGATGCAGGGGATCATCATACAAATCCAAGTTATTTTCGTTAATCCGCCGATATCCCTCTTAATCCGCCAAAATTCCATGATATCGCCCAAGATTCATGTTGTCTCCGGGCTTCGGGAGGAAAATCAATGGATTTGCTTATAGATATCGGGATAATAAGGGATTTGAAGTGATTTTTACATAAACAGATACAGGGGGTAAACGTATTTGGGTGGTAAGGGGAATAGAGGGTAATAAATCCTTTGAACCTAATAATCCTTTGAACCTCTAAATCCCCAATACCATTCATAATCCACCTGAAATGGTGAATTTTTTGGCCTGCGGCCTTCTAAAATTCTCAAAATTTTCGCCTGAGGCGCTGAAAAGAGAAGAGAGATAAGGTCGGCCAAGCTCCTTGATCCCTCCAGATCCCATGATATTCTCCGTAATCCCCGATATCTCAATAAATCCCCTTGGTCCACCAAATCACCAATATCCTTCATAATCCAGCTATAATCATTATCCATTCAAACCCTTATATTTTCGGCCTTACAATTTTATGTATTGTAAGCGCCGCAGGCGAAAATTTTGGGAAATTTGGAAGAGCCTTAAGCCTAAAATCTTCCTTATTGCGCCGCAGATAGGGGCATAAAAATACTCGATTTACACCGAGTACGTCGAGTATGAAGTTTTCGAGTACGAGTAATGCCGAGTACTAAGACCTCGAGTATCGAGTACGAGTAAAGTCGTAAAAAAGTCGAGAGATCGAGTCGGGTATACTCGTACTCGACCTGAATCGGACGAACTCTAGTTAAAACTTAAGACCAAGAAGTCTTGGACATCTCTACCATTCCAGTTATCTCTCTCCAGGCACAACTTTCCTGTTCTTTCTAATTCAGTGATTCTGATGATTCTGAACAAAATACTGGAAAATACTGGAAACTTCGCTATCCTCGAAAACAAGCTTACTTCCTCCTTTTGGTTTTTCAATTCTCATCTGTAGCCGCTTTTTCTTCGCCAAAAAAGTCCCTAGTATAGAATTTCGAGCTTGACTCCCATATACTAGCTAGCTACACACCGAGAAAAGGAAAATTGGGGATTGAATAACTGGATAGTACTTAATTTTTAATTTATTAAGACGGAAATCTTTTCCTAAAAATAAACTAGAAATTTCTAAAAAATATTTCTTTTCCTTTTTCAAGTCTCAAAATTTTGTATGTTGGTGGTAACCGTTTAATTGCAGTTCCAGGTTCTATTGGTGCCCTTTCTGAATTAACTTCTTTGGGTTTGGCTGATAATCGTTTGGAAAGTATTCCATCAAGTATTGCAAATTTACATAAATTAACAACATTATCTTTGCATAATAATAAAATTAAGGTGTTTGGGAATTAAATATTTAATTTAAAAAAAATAAAGAAAACTGTGGGGGAAAGAGGGAGGCAGAATTTTAATTTTTAATATTTTATCAACTTTACATTAAAAATATTTTTTAGGTTTTGCCCCCAGGCATTGCCCGTCTCAAAAATTTGGAACAATTAAGTCTTCGAAATAATCCTTTAGTTACTGATTTTGTTAATGAAATTTTATTAGAACCGCCAACATTAAAAGAATTAGCAGCGAGAATTGTTAAAATTCGTTTTTCAATAAATATTTACAGAAATTTAATTCCTTTAGAATTGGTTAATTATTTAAATACTGGTAAGTGTTTAAATAAAAAAAGGATTTTAATACGGAAAAGATTTTACTTTCTTTGGACTTTTTAAATTTTAAGTATTTAGTATGAATTGAAAATCTAAAAATATATTTTTAAAATAAATTAAAATATTATTTTAGCCAATCAATGTGTAAATCCAAAATGTAAAGGTGTTTATTTCGAATCTTGTTCTGAATTAGTTAAATTTGTTGATTTTTGTGGAAAATATAGAGTTCCCCTTCTTCATTATCTTTGGTTCAATCATTTTAATTTATTTAAAAAAACAATTTTTAAAAGTTCTTCAAAATGTTCAACAATAGAGCCCGCCTACGCCTATACTTCTTCCTCTTCAGCAGAATCTGATGATGATCAATGGGCAATGTCTTCAACTTATGCTAAAGAAAAGATGAAAAAAGTTTTGTTGGGATGAAGAATTGAATTTTTTAAATAAAATTGAGATTAATTATTTTTAAATTTGTCAAAAAACATTTTCCAAAAATTCTTTAATGGAAAATCTAAATTAGTAGGAGGGTTAGTTAACTTAATTTCCCTTTTGAAAATTTTAAGAAAAAAAAATTATTCAGAAAACTTTATTGTTAATTAAAAGATAACTGAAAGTTTTTTTATTGTAATATGTACTACTATATTTTTAATTATATAAATTATTTGTTATTATTGTTTTCATTATTATTTAAATTTTTAAAGCAAAAGAATATTTTTATTTAAATATTTTTTAAATAGATTTAGGCAAACTCGTTGAAATACTATTTAAAATAACAAAAATATTTAAAGTGAAATAGTCAAAATAAATATATATTAGTCACTAGATTAGTCAAAAATTAAAATGTCACAAAAATATTTTTCCCAAAATTTTCTAGTGACTACAAAAAAAGTAAAAAATTGATATTTTAAATGTATAAAAATAATTAATTGGCACTCAAAAGTAAATAAAGCAATTCTCTCTTTAAAATTAAAAAATGTCAAAAAATGAAATAAAGATTCATTTTACATATTTCCAATAATCCCCCTTCCTTCATAATCAAAAAAAATTACCCCCTTCCACCAATCAAGTCATTATTATTTAGGACGTCCACAACCATTACAGCGTTTGCGACAAGCACAGAAAAAGAAAGGCACCAAAAGAAGTCCAAACGGAAGTGTGCAAATTGCAATAATGATGAGGATGGTCAGATAACAGCAATCAGTATAGTTGACAAAAGAGCCCTTTTTGAAAGAAAAAATTTAAAAATAAAACAAAATTACGAAAAAAGGAAAAATATTATCGAATTTTTATTTACAAAAATTAAAAGTATTATTACCATACAAGCTGGACACGGATCAACTCGCAAAGGTCCAGTCGCAGTAACAACAGTAACATTAGTTGATGTATGAGTATTTGTGGTAGGTTGCGGTGGAGGTTGTGGATTGACTGGAAAAAAAATATTTTTTTAAATAAATTTAACCAAAAATATATTTTTAATTAATTCAAATAAAATTTTATAAAAATAAATTGAAAATTTAAAGTACCATTATAAATAATTTGAGGAGCCGGAGCTGGCGGATAAACATAATGTGGAGGTGGCTGAGTCGGCATAGGCATAGGAGGTTGTACAGAAGTTGGCATTGTTGTAGTCGGTGCATAAACGGGGTATGGCGGAACTTGTGGATAATTGAAAGTCTCCTTTAAAAATTTTATTTTTAAGAATTTTATGTGAAAATTTTGTTAAAAGTTTATGACAAAAGAATGGTTTTAAATATTTTAGAAATTAAAAAAGTTTTAACCTGATAAGGTGGAGGGTCTGGATTAGTCTCACGTCCATTGGCACCCGTTTGCAAAGGCAATTGATTTTCACGTTGGACCTTTAAAAATAAAAGATTTAAAAATACTTTTTTAATTTTACCTGAGGAAATGGTGGTGCTTCACTTGGCGGAGCCGAAGGAATTGGATTATTTTGATTGTCTTGTTTTC
Organism: Meloidogyne incognita; assembly: GCA_036172945.1. Classification (NCBI taxonomy): domain Eukaryota; kingdom Metazoa; phylum Nematoda; class Chromadorea; order Rhabditida; family Meloidogynidae; genus Meloidogyne; species Meloidogyne incognita. Next base: position 3,132,856 of record JARQAC010000025.1, read on the forward strand.
CCATTTTTTATTCCAAATAAATTTAATAAAATAACTAAATTTATTTTTAAAAAAAGAAAAAACAAAAAAATATTTAAAAAATAATTTTATTTTTAGGTCAACAAATTATTTAAATATATTTTTATTTTATTTTTATTAAAAAAATAAATCAACAAAAAAAAACAATTGTTTAACAATAAAGTTTGAGCAAAACTATAACAAAAATTCAAAAAAAAATTAATTTTGAGCAGAAGGATAAAACAAAATTGTGAAAATAACGAAAACAAATTTGTAAGTGATGGAAAATCGAAAAATAAATAATTTTAATATTTAAAATTATTTAATTTAAAAATGATTCATTTTTGATTTTATATGATAACAAAAAAACTTTTCTTGGAAATTTTAAGAAAAATTTAAAAATATTTTCTTTTAAATTAACTCAGAAAAAATCAGAAATTTTTAAAAAAAAATTTATTTTCTAAAATTTGTAATAAATAAGTATTCTCTTTGTTACAAAATAAATAGACCGATTAACCTTTTTTACAATTTTTATTTCCCCTCCCCACCCCTCTCTGCAAAAAAAATATTTTTGCTATATAAAATGTAGAAGCTATATGTTAAGTGTTGTCCCCAATTTTTGTTTAGAATGATCAATCAAATGCTTTTTTAAACAAAAAAAACAGAGAAAATAAATAAATATTCACACCAAATGTGAATAACTAAAAAAGAATAAATATGCTTAAAAAAGAGTGAGAATGAGTCATTGTAATTCTTATTAAATGTTAAATAATATTCCTAAAGGAAGTGATAGAATGCTTAATTAAAAACATTTTCAAATTTTTAAAAGTTTAGATAAAGAGGTATAAAATTAGTTTCAAAAATAAAATAATTAAATATTTGTTCTTAATAAAATCACCCCAAATTATTCAAAAAAATTATTTAAATAAAATCTCCCCCCCCCCCCTTTTTTTTGAAATTCCATCACTAACAAAAGGGAATGGAAATAACTAAAAATAAGAAAAAAATAAAAACTATTTTTTACTATTTATTTTCATTTTCTTGTAAAACTCTGTGTGCTTTCATCGGCAACATTAATGGTTGGTCTTCCAAAACAGCGACAGAATGCAAATGTCCACCAAAACGGTAAAGAACCTTTAACATTTTTGGTTCGCCTGGACAAGGATCAAAGAAACCAGGCATTTGATCCTTAAAATACTATTTAAAAAATGTTTTTATAAATAATCTCAAAGAATTATTTTAAAAGAGAACTGTTAAAGATAACACAATTAAAAAATTTTCAGAAAGCATTTACAATCGTGTATTTTACCAAATTTTTATATTTTAAAATTTTTTACCTTTCCACTATAAATACGTAATTGTGAATCGTGTACATATGCCTGTAATGGAATAGTAACATCAACAACTTTATCTCCAAGTAAAGGATATAATTCTGAAGCAGGTCTATCATTCTGCATTTGCCCATAAAAAGCTTCAATTATTACAAGTCCATTTTTACGTTTTTCTTCGTTTGCTACTTTTTCAGCATTTGCACGCATTAATTCAACGGCTTTTTGTGCTTGTTCTTTTTTTATTTCAATTAACTTGAAAAATAGTTTTATTATTTTATTAAAATTGTAGAAACTACTAGGACGAAAGGGAGACTCAATTTAGAATCCAACAAGTTATTCATTATTTTTTTCTTTCAAAAATATCAATTTCTCATTTCAAAAGTTTATATTGTTTATGATTGTAAGTGACTCAGTAAAAATCTATTTAAATTAAATTTAATCGTTCCCATATTAATTGTTTGATTTTGACTTATTCTTTTTTTTACTGCCCTTTAATATGGCAATAAATAAATCTCCTTACCACTTCATCTCCATTTAATTGATTTCCTGTCAAAACTTCAAAAATCCAAGAAATTTGTTTTCTAAATAATAATCTCGAAACATTCAAAAAAACAGCGGGCAATATTATACCATATAAACATGAAGTAACAATATCCTCTTGTTGTTCACAAAGCATAACACGAAATTCATAATTATTTAACCCTGTCCGGATTCTGAAAAATTAAAAAAAAATTTAAATAAGGAATTGAGAGAATGCTTCAAATTCTCGTGTAAAAGGAATAGAAAAAAATGTTTTAAAATTTTAAAAAATTCAAACAATTTTAGAAAACGAACCGAAAACTCGCCTGTAGCATAAAAGAAGGAAATGAGAAAAGTAAATTAACACCAATCTTTGAAAATTTTGTAAGACGTTTTTCAATTAATAGAGAAGGAGTAAATTCACTAAGAGCAAGAACGCAGCTTGCTTCATAATGTAATTCATTTTGTGGGTATCTCAAATGATATGTAAGCCGAAGTGATGGTTGGATTGGAGAAATCTAAAAAATTTATTATTGAAATAAAATAAATCGAGCACTATCACAAAAATCAAAAATAAATTTTTAAAAATTTTCTCACAGTTAAATTGCAAGCAAATTGTGGATGGTCAAATTTATTTTTCACATAAGAAAGTATAAGAGATGGATGCCTATTAATTCCAATATTCAATACAATCATTCCTTGATTTCCACCACCAAGAGGAAAACCAACAACTAAATAGAAAGAATTATTAAATTTTAAGTAATAATTAATAAGCAGGAAACGGAATAAATCTTTATATATAAAATTAAAGAAAAGAAATAATTTTCCTATGAAAAAATAATAAATTAAAACAAACATGGAGTTAAAATAAAATCAAAATCGCCACGAATAGTATTATATTGAATTGTTGGTTGTAAAACAAAGGAAGAGCCCGTAAGCCAAGAAATCCATTTATGGGTATTTTGGGGCACTGTTAGAACAATTTTTGATGAAGTATTGATAAATGTTGGGCCAAGTGCTACTGAACTCTGAAAATAAATTTAAATCTTAAAAAGATAATATTCATAAAAATATTATATAATTTTTGGAAAAAAATATTTAAACAGAATAATAATTTAAAAAAATAGTTAGAGTGAGAGAACCTCTATTTGAAAGAATTCTTAAATAAAGTAATATTCCAACGTTATCTAAAAATAATAAATTAGATAGTACCTGTAAATGTGTTGAGGAAGAGACCATCCAATTACAAGAAGTTTGTAAATGACCAGTACCCAATCCTTTTTCATTAAATCTGACCTGACCTGAAAGTCCAAGACGGTTTGAAGAACCTATTGCACAGCTTGCATCTTGATCTAATTTCATTCCAAGTAATGTAAGTCTGAGAAAATTTTATAAATGGTTATTAAATTAAATTCATAAGCTGTTTAAAGTAAAAACCTTTCATTTTCTTCATTATCCTCCCCACGTTTAAACATTCCAGTAATTGAGGAGTAAACAACAAAACTTGTGCTAGGTTTAACTCTTTGAAGCATAATTTCATTGTCTCTAAGCCGACAAAGAAAATCATATTCACGACGAATATTCTCTGGATTTGTAGAGCGGTTAACGAGTTTCCAACCCTAAAATTATTAAAAATGAATATAAGAAATCAAAATAACTTCTAAATCAATTCCTTTAACTCCAAGAGTGTCATAAATCGAACGAAGTTTTGGATCACTTAAAACTGAAAAAAGAAAAAATTAAAATGCCAAAACAAATTTTCAAAAAACCTTCTTGTGCTCTTTTAACGGTAACAAAAATTTTGGTAGCTTCACGTCTGTGAGTCTCATCCACATGTCTATCAGGATGAAAAAGAAGACTACGAAGTTTAAAAGCTTTGTTTATGTCTTCAACTGAGGCCTAATTGAAATATTTTAAGAAGTTAAAAAAAATTTAAAATAAACATATAAAATAAACAAACATCTCTTGGAACATTCAAAACAGCATAGAAATCTATAGTGTTCTCATCGAATTGTCTTGGATCAAATTCATTTTCATCGGGAAATGCTGATGCATCTTCATCAAATATAGACATTTAAAAAGTCAGTAAATAAAATTTGTAAAACAAAATTATCTAAAAAAATAAAAATCTTAACCATCACACAAAAAACAAAAAAAAAAGATTGTGAAAAAAAACAAAGTAACCCCCAATAGAATTTTGGAAAATTGATTGATCAAAAAAATTTTTATTTAAAAAATTAAAAAACTGGCATTATGTCTATTTTTCTTTTTTTCAAAATTTAATTTTAAATGAAAATTTAATTTGGTTTTTAAAGATTTTTTTTATAAAAATTCACTTTTATTGTTTAGTTCTACAAAAGTTTTATAAATCTTTTTGAAAAATTACAAAAAATGTTAAAACGTGGATGCGCCGGAATGGAACTTGAAATGGATGAGTCAATGCAAACAACGGTTTTAATTTTAATATAAATTTTTCGAACAAATTTAAATAAACTTAGCCGCCAAAAAATCCGAGAAGAGAAGATGAAAGAAATGGACAGCAACAAACACCCCAAACGCCTTCACCTTCTCGTTTGGTATATCAAATGAATGTTTTGGACGCAGCTTTGACCCATTATTTTAGTCCTAAAAGAAAATCACCAAGTCGAGTAGCTGGGAGAGCACAAAGGTTTTTTGGCTTTTAATTTTATTTTTTTCTTCTGATTTTAAGAAAATTAAACTTTGGAGTAGTCGATTCTGAACAAGAAGAGGAAGAAAAAGACGATATTTTAATGGATGAACAAAAGATGGAATCTTCAACCAGAAAACTCGAAGTCCAAAAGATTGGGGGAAAAGGACCTCTTGATTGTAATATTTCTGCAGTCAGGCATTGCTTTAATGTAAATTTTTGATTTCTTTTTTGTTTGATGTTTTTTGTTATATTTTCTTACTTTTTATTTTTTTAGGAATTGGATGACTATTTACCAAAAAATTTAATTTTAAAAGAAAAGGAATTAAATCTTTTTCAAGAATGGTTTAATTTACTTTTTAGTGGAGAATTTAATATTTTGGTATTTTTTTTGAAAAACTTTTTAATTTAGAAAAAGTTTTTTAGGTACATGGATTAGGATCTAAAAGAAAATTATTTGAAAATTTTCGAGAATTTTTGTCTTCCTATCATTGCTTTGTTATTGATGGTTTATTTCCTGGAATGTCAGTTTCTACAATTTTTGAACAAATTGAAATTAATTTGGGGCTGAAACCACGAGCAAAATTTAAAACAAAAATAAATGATTGGGCAAAAGGTTTTTTCTAGACTTTTAAAATTATTTAAAAATTTTTTAGAATTAATTGACAAAACAAAAGAGGAGTTTATTTTTATTTTAATTAATCATATTGATTCACCTCAACTTCGATTAAGACAACAACAAGAAGCTCTTTCAATTCTTGTTAGGACAAAGAGGATTCGTTTAATTGCTAGCGTTGATCATGTAAACGCAGCTCTTTTGTGGGATCAGGTTTTTAATTTTTGATTAAATAAGGCTCGGGGCGATCTTTTGTATCGATAGTTGACAATGTTTTATTTAAGGAGCATAAGCTTAAACATTAATTTAATATATTTTTGGAGTAGCAATAGTTTTTTTTGGTTTTTCCTTTAGTGTTAATCTACTCAAATCTAACAATAAGCTCCAATCCACGATCTAATAATCCCGTTATGATTTCATTAACCTAAATGTTAATATTTAAATATTGGTTAATTTAACCATATAGCTCCTACATATAATCATTAAAATTTAAATATGTAAAATCTCAAATTTTCTTCTTTTTTAAAGTCTCTCCGTGATGCTTTTAACTGGCTATATTTCCCAGTCTCTACATTAAATTGTTATGGAAATGAACTTTTTTCTTCAAATGGAAATATTTTAGATCATCGTGTAAAAGGAGTTAGTGGACGTGCACACACAATAGAATCTTTGGATGTTTTTTGGCAAGCAACAACAACAAATATGAGAAAAATACTTGAACAATTAGCAATTCATGCACCAATGTATTCCGAACGTTTTAAATGGGATTCTCTAAATATTCCAAAATTTTGTCGAATTTTAAAGTTTAATTTTTACAAAAAAAAATTCTAAGATTAATTTTTTAGAGAGGAATTTGCAACAACATCAGAAACTGTTCTCCGTCAACAATTAATTGAATTTAGAGACCATTCAATTATTCAATTTAATAAAGATGAACATATTCTGTTAACAGTAGACAGGAATTTGTTAGTTAATTTTTTGGAACAAAAAATGAAACAAAATGATTAAATGTGTGTTTGCTTGTATATAAAAATACATTTATGATGTCTTTGTATGTAAGAAAAAAAAATTTTTTTTAATTTATTTATAATTCTTTGATGATTTCAGTTTGAATTTAGTAAAAATAAAGGGGTTATTAATTTGGAATTTTTTAGGTTAAAATATATAAGAATTTAAAAAGATCAATTCTTTCTATTTTCAGTTTCTTCATTCTTTGAACTTTTTAATAAAAAATAATTAAATTTATTTCAATTAAAAAAACTTTTTAACATTTTGATACTCTGACGTTTTGTAACGTTTTTATAAATTATTTAAAACATTCCTTTTCCTTCTCACGAATCCCCATCGATTTTCCCCGGGGAGGGAAAAATGCAGTGTGTGGGAAATACTATTGCACAAACATAATCAATGAGAGGAGGTTTTTGGGTGCCTTTATTTTCATTAAAAGAAAATAGAAATTACTAAAGAAAACTTTCCAAATAATTAAAAAATAAAATGTTATTTACAAAAATTATGAAATTTCGAATTTTGGAATTAATTAATGAAAATTATGATGATATACATCCAGCAACACGTTCTGTAGAAGCAAATAAACGTGTAACGGCAGCTTGGGAACGTGTAACTACTGCCATGAATAATGAATTTCCCGACAATATTGTGTCGACTAAACAAATTAAAGAATGCTTTAAATATCTGAAAAAAATTTCGAGAGACCAAATTTCGAAAGTTTGTTGTGATGAACAAAATGTGAAGAAAGAAAAGTATGAAGATTTTATTGGGGCTAAAAGATATTAAACGAGGGAATGATAAAGAATAAAATTTAATAAATTTAGTGATGACACAAGTACAGCCTCTAGCAAATCACCTCCAATAGTTGGTGGAATGCTCGAAAATTTTCTTTGTGGATTACCTGGAGTAATTTCAAATATTAATGATGACTCTTTGGAATTTAATAAAAACCAAAATAATTTTTGTATTTCTCCAAACAATTGGTAAATATTTAGAATATTTTATTTAAATTTATTTTTTGGAAAATTTTCGAGAAATTGAGAATCTTTTTAAAAAAATTTTTTTATAAATTAATTATTAATTAAAAAATAACCTTTTACTAGCTCAACTACGCAAATTGATTTAAATGAAAATTCAAATCAATCTTCAACTTCTAGAAAACGAGTAATTTAAAATTTTTGTTAAATTTTAATTTATTTTTTTAGCCAAATAGTTTATTAAATTCTGATACTTTAAAAAAATTAAAATTAGATGATTCTGAGGAAGCCGATAATAATTTATTGGATTTACAAGAATCTTTATTAGAAGCTAAATTAGAATTAACAAAGAAAAAGATTGAAACTTTGGAGAAAATTAATAAATTTTATGAAAATGGACAATTATTTTTTAAAGCGGGAATTAAATTTTTTGAAAATAAATGATAATTTTATAATAATTTGTATTTTAATAAATTTATAAAAATATTTTTTTGAATAATTTATTTTTCTATACTTGTTTTACCTTTAAAGTATTTTTTAAAAAATAATTAACATTTATTTTTTTCTTTAAAAAATATTTAAATTATGGCTGATGATTCAATTCAACAATTAAATAAACCAAAAGTAGAAATACATCCAGAGGCTGTTGTTGTAGCCAAAGCTATTTTACGTGGTGGAAATATTGTTATTGGGGCTGGGACTGTTATACATCCACAGGTTTCTGAAATTAGATTTTTTTGTATCCGAACTACCTCTCCTCTAAACTCAAAGATAAGTGGGTCTTTGTAGAGGCAAACAATTTTTCTTCAAAAAGATTTCCAAAATTAAAAACTAAATATTTAAATTATTTTAGGCACTTATAGATGCCGGTGAAGGCAAAATTATTTTTGGTTCAAATAATATAGTTGAAGAAACTGCAATAATTCAAAATTTGTATTTTATATTTAAAATTATTTTTTAAAAAGATATTCTAGAGGACCTCCTGGAAATTTAATGAAGATTGGCGATGAAAATTTATTTGAAATTGGCTCGGGTTTGTTTTTTATTTTTCGTATCCTAATCTTATGATTTTTCGAACCTTTCTCCCCTTTTTCTCCTCCCTTCTAAATTCACTCTTTGGATAAAGGGCAAGGGCGTAGCTAGGGGGTCGATTTCGGGGGGGCTAAAGTTGGGTGTGCGCCAAAATTTTGGCGTTTACGCTGGCGTTCTTAACCAATTTTTTTTTGAACTAAATTTTTATTTTTTCAGCGCCGCAGGCGAAAATTTTTTGAAATTTGGACCTCAAGAAGATAGATTTCATCCTTTTTAGCGCCGCAGGCGAAAATTTTTTAAATTTCGAAGGCCGTAGGCCAAAAAAATCACTTTTTTTACCCAAACCCTTCCCCAAATTTTTCCCTTTCTCCCATTTCGGGGGGGGGGGGGGGCTTCAGCCCCCCCCCCTGGCTACGCCCTTGATAAAGGGTAAAAGATCTGATCCCCCCTCAGATTTTACTCCCTTAGGAAGCGAAGAAGACTGAACAGATTTAAAAGTAGGCAAAAATATTTTTATTTTTTTACAAACAATAATTACAACAACAAACAAACATACCTATATAGGAAACAACAATTAATAATTAGGTAGAGAGAGAAGTGTTTATACAAAATATATTTATCTATCAATTATTTATTTATTCCGTTTTTACTTCTTTCCTTTTTAGATTTTTGTTTTCTCCCCTTTTATTCTTTCTATTCAGCATATGGATCGGCGGCATCCTTCTTTCCTTTATCTGCCAATTCTACAGATTCATTCTTTGACATTTGTGATCCCCCCTCAGATTTTACTCCCTTATCTTCTCCATCCTTTTCCTCGTCTTCTTTTTCTTCATCCTTCTTTTCTTCTTTGTCGTCGTCGTCGTCTCCTTCTTCCTTCTTCTCTTTTTCCTTCCCTTTTCCATCATCCTTTCCAATTTCTGTTTTCAATCCAATTTCAGGCACAGCTGATGGTGGTGTTGCTGTTCCGTCTTTTTTCGCTTCTCCTCCTTCACCATCTTTCTTCTCTCCTCCTTTTTCTTTATCTTCTTTTCCTTCTTCAGCTTCTTTAGCGTACATCTTTTTGTAGACACAGAAATATCCAATAACCCCACCAATAACCAGCAAAACAAGTAGACCAACAAGGATTAGAATCAATGTTCCACCTGAGCCACCTTTCTTCTTTTCCGGTGCTTTTGTTGTCGTTATGTTCTTAACTTCTTTTGTGGTTAATTTGACGGGTGGCTTTGCTGTTGGTGGTTGACTTGGCGGTGGAGGTGTAGTTGCTATTGGTGCTTCTTCTCCTCCTTTCATTAGCAATGTGTAGTCACTACTATTCTAAAAATGGAAAAAAAATATTGGAAAGGTAGTTGAATAAAAAGAATTTAAACTTACAAAAGTAATTTCCAACTCCAAATTGCAGTCCGAATCCTCCTCCGCCTGGCCGATTATCCTTCCACTGCTTTGAGGCAGTAAATGAAATACCAACAAATACTTCATTTCAGGTTTTGGATTTTTGCCAGTAATTTCCCAATTGTTTGGCTCATTCTGACATTCTGTCTGATCTTTGACAGTTACAGTGAATGTCAATTCTTCTCCATTTATCATTATTTCACTGTGTGACGCAGAGAGACTGCCAACTACAAATAGATTCAAAAATTATTTTAAAAAACAGATTTTATTATAAAAAACACACCCGCTCGGCTGACGTTTGCCAGAACATTATTTTCATCCCTCCACCAAACAATCTCAGACTGCTTGCATCTCGTGTCTGTACAATCACCATCACCACCACATTTCGTCTGGTCCTTGTGTTTACCCGTTTCTAATTTATCAAATTCGGCCTGAGTCAGACGGTACATGAACGGCAAACTGAAAAAGAAATATTAAAATATACCTATTTTTAGGCTTTAAAAGCCCTTACTTGTTGATGACAGTCGAACTGTTGAATCCCTTCAAGCATTTATAAAGTTCGTCTGTACTCCCTTTCAGTCCCGCAACAAAGCTAAAGACTTCCTCTTGATTGGTGAGCAGATCTACAGTGCAACGCTTGTCCTTCTCATAGGAAAGAGCGCTAAAAGTATAGAGAAATGACTTAGGATATAAAGAAAATTATTCTAAACTTACATATTCCCGACACCGTCAAAGTTGAGATTGCAGGCTTTGTCTCCAAATGTTGCTCTGTAGGCCTCGAGGGAGTTATAATCGGCTACTTTGGAATGTTCATAGAGCTCAACTTTGCCATCATCCTTCAGCGTATGATCTCCAAGTCCGACTGTGCCCGATTTTGCACTAACATTGCCAAAATATACGAGAAGCTGGAACAAGGCGAAGACGACAACCGCTGATGCCATAGAAGAAATTTGACGCATCTTCCTTTTGTTTTGAAGCTACGGAGTGATGTGAAATTGTTGATAGTTTTGAGGATTAAAGTGAGAGAATCTAATGACTTTTATAGCAGAGAAATATTGTTGGAATTTTTGTAAATCTAACATTTCGTTTGCGAGATTTGTATAACGTCGATTGTCTTATTCCATTTTACAGACTAGTAAAATCTTAACTTATTATAAAAATATTATTGGACTTAGACTTTCACACACATGCTTAATCTATTCTTTATAGGTTAAACAACCCCCTAAATTTTCCCTCATTCGCTAATATAGCTTAGCAAACCATTAAAAATTTTCATTAAAATAAGTTAATTTAAAGTTTGTTATGCACAAGAAATTGGTAACAATAATGTTTTTGGCATTCAAAGTAGAATCGGACCGGATATTAAAGTATTTTTTAAAATTTAATTCTAGAATTTTAATAACTCAATTAAAGATAACAAATAATTGCCGAATAGGCCCTCGTTGTGAATTAATGACAAATGAGGAATTAAAGGAAAATACTTGTCTTTGCTTTGAATTTGGACAAAGAAAAAATGCTGAACAATCAACAAATGTTTTTTTTGTTTAAAAATATTTTTAAAAATTAATTTTAGAGTTTAAAAACCCAGGCAGAATTTTTAAAGAAATTATTGCCCAAATATTTGGAAATATTAAAGAATAAAGAAATTGGCTAGAAAAGTTTAAATTATTTGATAATTGTATTTGAAACATTTTCCGTCCAAATAAATTTATTTAACAAGATTTTGTATCTCCATCTAGTACGTGTCCTAAGGGACGTATCGTATATAAATGTCAGTCACACTAATCTCTCCATTTATTTCCAAATCTTTTATAATAAAAACAAAAATTTTATATAAACCTCAACAAATATTTTTTAAAAACAATTTTAGTCATCAACTTCCATATTTTCACTCCTTGACCGTTTTCTTTTAAGAGCTTTAACCTTTCTTGTTTGTATTTCATCCAATCGTTGTCTGCCTGTATGTACTTTTGCCACTTTATTTCCAAAAGCATCGAATTTTGTATTTTTGTCTTTCGGCTTCTTTAAAAAATGAAATTTTTATAAAATATGAGGGAGTAGAGTAATTTTTGAGTTCCTCAATTAATGTCAGATTTTCAATTTTTTCACCAGATTTAAAAGTCTTTAAAAAAAACAAACATTAGATTCTTGTTTTGGCTTTTTAAGAGCAGTAGAAAAGAGATCATCACTAGCCAATTTACTTCTATCCAATTTAAAATCAATTTGAGGCCCCAATTCAATTAATTCTACTTTTGGATTTTCAGAGTTTGGTGATCGTTTTAATAATGTTCTTTAAAAAATTAATTTTTAAAAATTTTCTAAAATTCAATTAACAAACTTGTAAAAACGAAAAAGAATTTTCTTTTCATCCAAAGCAGTCAAAGAAATAATTAATTCAAGTCCTTGAAGTCTAACAGTTTCTACAACAGGACCGCGAAACCAATCTACCATTAAATTACCAAAACGTTGAAGTGTCGGGTCTGATTCAAATAAAGAACTTTGTAAAATAATACAAGGTTTTGTGCCTGCTGTAACACCTCCAGCCTTAAATTTTTAAATTAAAAAGGTTAATTGACAATGGTTTCCTTTTGTAAATCCAAATACTAACAATAAGCATTTAAATTTTATTAAACTAGATTTTCACTCTTACAGATTTCTAATTTTTCGTGTTAATTTTTAAATTAAAACCTTAAACTCCTCTGAAGAAACAAATTTTTCTATTTGTAATTCCACCATATCAAGCATTTGATAATCAAAAAACCGGCCAAATGTCAATGTATTTGGACGTTTTTTCTAAAATAGTTTTAAAATTAGATATTCCACATGAATGTTTAATGGCCATTTTAAATTTGTAGGTCGTAAAAACAAAAAACTGTTTGTTAGATACATACAAAAACAATTTGGCCATCAATATCAAAAATTTTACTCACCGAACTTGACCCAAAAACAAAAAGAGAACTGTCAAATTTTTTAGAGAAATTGCACAGCAGCGAATCATCATCAAATGGATGAATTTCTCTTTTCCTTTAAATTTTATTTTTTTAATAAATTTATTAAAAAATAACCTCATTAATTTTGTGGCTAAAGGTTTCTTCAGCAAATATAATTCATTTAATACTTTCCCAACAATTTCTGACATTTTATTTCCTCTCATAATTATTGCTGTTTTATCATTTTCTATTAATTTTGGCGCTCTATCTTCAAGGAAATTTTTTCCACGGCGAGTTTTTGTTTTCTCAACTCTCATTTTCTGAAAATTCTTTTAAAAAAATTAATGAAAAAACTATTTAAAATTCTTAGTGTTTAAAGTTGAAATATATAAGCTAGTAAAACTTTTTGTTAGCTAAAATTAATTTAAATTGAAAACAATGAGATTTATTAAATTAAAAATATAAATTTAAGTGAAACAAAATAAGTACACTTATTTAAAAAAAATTCACAATTCATCAGGATTGTTTATTTTGGTATCATAAACAGAAGAGGCAGGTCCGGGAATTGTTCTACCTTCAAGTTGAATTTCCTTGCATTCGGGTTGTCTGATAAGAAAATCACGAGCATCCCAAGCCTGCTGGCCTTCTAAAATTATTTAATTAAAAATATTTATTTTAGATCAATAAACCTTTAAAAAGAAATAAAATTCTGTCATCATCCACAACATAATTCTGATTTGTAAAATTTTTTTTATAATTTGTAAATTAAAAACCTGTGCATCAATATGATTATTAAAAAAAGATTGTTGCCATTGTGCAGATATTTTTTCAGTAAATTCTTTTGTTGATTTTGAATTATCAACAGGATTTGCAACAGAAACAAACATCATAACAGATTGTCCCTTCTTTGTCATTTTAAGTAAATCATCTGGGGAATTAGCCTTTTTAATTATTTTAAGAAATTTTTAAATAAAAAATACATTTTCCCGTAATAAATTTAAATCAATAGGAGGAACTGTTTTTGGTTTATTTTCTTGTTCATCATCGTCTTCTAAATCATTTTCTGCCCACTGTTCGTAGAGTTTATCCAATTCTGCTTCTGTATAATCTCTAACATCTTTTTTAGAGTAAGATAATTGTAAAACTAATAAAATAACCAAAATAATTAATAAAGATAAAGACAATTTTGAATCTGTTCTATTAAAAAGAGATAACATAATCTAAAAAATTTAGAAAAATAATTTAAAGAAACCCAAAAAAATTATCTAAAAAACTGACGAATGTCTATTGAACCAAGTGTTTTTGGCTAGATATTAATGAACGAAAAGTAATGATAGCCTTAGGTTTTATTTAAAAATATTTTCTGAAGAATTTTTCGTTTTAATAAATTTCAATTTGGTAACATCATAATCTTAACTCTCATTTAAATCGTTTGAATTTTTTCTTTGCCTTATTTTAATTTTCAGGTTTCTTAATAGATTTAATTTTTTGCGAGTTCTTCAATGCAGAGTGGACGAAGAAAAGCTCTATTATCTCTCGTAATTTTTGCAAGTTTCTTTTAAAATTATTTATCTTTTTTAGCTTAACATTATTACTGAAGATCTACAAATTGAAGAGGTGACATCGATTGCTGAAGCCAAAATTTTAATTCCGATTCTTATTAAATTCAAGTTTATTTATTTTTTAAAATTTTATTTAAACTTTTCATTTAAGCAATTCTGGCGATCTCCGGTTCATTGCTAATGATGTTGATTTTCGTAGTGCTGTAGACTTTATCAGAGATGAGATGGGCGATAGCTTTGTTGAATGTCTTGATCCTGATTTGGCTGATAAAGGTGATCAACATGCAATTGAGTGTTTTTTGTTGGCTTTGATTTACGTTCTTCGGATAAAACACGATGAAAAGTTTTTGGGGCTTTGTACACGACTTGATGAAAATGATAACATACAAATTGCTTGGATGGTTATTTTTATTTACTTTTTTTTAATTAAATTTTTTTAGATAGAAAAATTGGATAGCTTTGGACATTTCTCTGTCATTCCTTTTCATGAACTTTTGCCTTCACCACTTAATGACAAAGAGAACACAAGTCCAGCTGGTTTTAGCACTCCTTTGCGAACGGTTAGTGATGTAAACATTTCACGTTCTTGGAAAACTCTTCCTGTTGAACGACGACGCCCATGCCTTTCAAATTTGGAAGAATCCCCGGTCAACAAAGTTCTTGGTTCTCCACGTGGAGAGGATGTTTCTCGTATCTATGCTCTAAGACAAGAAGTAAAACGGTTAAGAGAATTTGCAATCTCTCTTGGAAGAGAAAAGGATCAACTTGATGATTTATATAGTTTGCAAAGCAAGGAACTTAATGAGGTTAAAGGAGAAAATGAACGGTTTTTTATATATCAAATTTTTTTATTTAATTTCTATTTTAGTCTCCAAGGTTGCATTTCACGTCTCTTACCACAGTCTGAACGTGTTGCCTTTCTAGAGGATAAAGTATTGCAGTTAGATTCTGAAAATGCTCAATTTTCGAAAAGTTTAATAGCTGAAAAGAACAGAAATGCTAAAAATGAAGCAACTATGGGTGAAATCATGTTCCAACGGGATGAGGCTCTTCAAAAAGTCGACTTATTGGTTGATCAGTTGAAACATTTACAAAATGAATACGAGAAAGCTTTGAGAAGGGGAAATGATGAATTACAAATGCATGAACAATCAAGAAAGGTTTTTTTTATTTTTGACTACCTCTACAAATATTGAATAAATACGCTTGAGCTTGTAAATATGTAGATCCGTCGTAATTAATTTTAACACTAATATTCGTGTTGCAACTGATCATATTCTATATTATTTTAAAGTTACTTCTTGCCTCCGAGAAAAAATGGAGTAGTGAATTCTCAGCTTTGCAGGCTAAGCTCTCTGAAGCTTACTCATCACTTGAACAAGACCGTAAATTCAAATTGGAGAATGATGAGTTGAAGGTATTTTCATATTTCTATTTTTATCAAAGATTTTTAACTTTAGGAGTATGAGCGTGATGAGTACATTTTTTCCCTTAATCAAAACTTAGAAAGGGCAGAGGAGGCTAAAAGGAAAATGGAAGTTTCTTTAGTTGAAAGGGACGAAAAAATTAAACATCTGAATGATTTGGCTGGAAAAAGAGCAAAGCAAGTTGCAGAGTTGCAAACATATCATGATTTGTATATTAAATTAAAGCGGGAAGTTTCTGAATATAAACGGGTAAGGTTTAATTAAAATTTAATTTAAAATTTTTTTTATTTTTCTCAAACTAAAATTTATGTTTAGAAGCCCTTTATGGGCCCTTTCATAATAGAATAATTTTAGGCTTCTGAAGCTTGTGTTTTGAACAAGAATAATTATGGACTAGTCACTAATTATGATGAGCCAAATAAAATTGAATGTTTACTGCGTGAACAGGTTTTTCTTTTCAATCGAAAAAATGAAGCAAATCCTACTGATGAAAATTTTCATTCAAAAAAGAATATTTCTTGATATTTGAAATGCATTTTAAAATTATTACATTAATTAATTTAATTTCCCAGACTGTCAATAAATTAATTCTGGTAAATGTCCAGCTCGCACTTGCAATGGCATTCTCCAAAAGGCATTTTTACTTTTTTCCCTTTCCCTCGGGTTATTAAATGATTGGTTATCAGCCTGCTGGGCATTTACCTTTAATCTCAATAATTTAAATGTATACTCAATAAATTTTTATTTTTTATGCTTAAATATTCTAGTTTTTGATTAGTTTAACTCTTGACTATATGTTTTTATTTGACGTAAACTAATAAATTTAAAGAATTATCAGTATAATATGCAGAATTCTACAACTACTGGTAATGATTTCATTGTTGACGATTGTTTTGCTGATGATGATTTGGTAACTTCTGACGCTGATATAAACAGTTAGACTTTTTTAATTTTAAAAGTAGTTCGAAAGATCGCCGAGACTTTATTTCTAAATTATTGCTTGGGGCAAAATTAAATTTTTGTTTTTATGAGCTTCTGTTTATGAGAAAATTGCAAGACATAGAAATAATGCAAGTGGGAACTCGAATTTTGTTAACAAGAAATTCAGTTAATAAGTTTTTGTTTTCCGTTCTCTTCACAATATTCACATCTTTTGTTAAATCTACTTTTCAACAAAATATATATTTATTTTAATATTTTTTAGCTGTTGCAACAGAATTCAGACAGCAATTATTTGCTCAACAAAAATCATTTCTTGAGCGAGATAATTTTGAAAATGAATTGGGTCCAAGTGGAGTCAATGAGGACCCTTTTGGAGAAAATTTTACCGATATGGCGAGTAATGAAATTATTGATGTTTTTGGTGAAGGAGATTTTGCTGCTAGGTTTTAGTTATGTTAAAAATGTTTTTAAATAATTGATTTTAGACCGGTTGTTGTATTTTATGCATATAGACTTCCGTCAAACAAAACATTTGATCATTTGAAGTTTTTAAGGTTTTTTGATTTCTACTTGCTAAATTTTCGTTTTCTCTTTTTTCAGATTTGTTCAGTTTACTCTTGACAAAATTGTCGACCAGGACTACACAGTTATTTATTTCCATTATGGTTTACGTTCTAATAATAAGCCACCATTTAAATGGCTATTTAATGTTTATCAGCTTTTGGATCGGAGGTTTAAACAAAGAATTTTTTAATTAAAATAAAAAATAAGGTATTTTTCAGATACAAGAAAAATCTCAAAGCTCTCTATTTGGTTCATCCAACAAAATTTATTCGTTTCGTTTGGCGTATATTTCAACCAATAATTTCATTTAAATTTGAAAAGAAATTACATTATGTAAATTCTTTAAATGAATTGACCGACTTTGTTTCCACAACAAATTTAAATCTTCCACAGCCGATTATTGAGTATTTTTTAAAATATTTTTTGAATTCTTTTATTTTTCTTTTTAATTTAGTTTTGATCTTTCAATTTCTTCTTCATCTCCAAAATCTTCTGTTATTTCTAGTTTTGAGAATAATGTAGAGAAACAACCACCTAGGCCAACACAACAATTTAAGGTGTCTTTGAAATTGTAAGTATTTTTTTAATTTTTAGTTATTTTTATTCAAAGAATTTATTTTGGATATCTTTTTTTTTTAATTTAAAGTCGAAAAATAAATACTTTTAAATTAAAGCCTATAGTCATTTCTAAATGCTTGGAAATGTTAGGACTAGTTATAAATTCTTTAATTTAACCCGCCTCCACATTTTTATTGCCAAGTTTACTCACATAAATATTTAAAAAAAATTTATTTAAAATTATTAATTTTATAGTATTATGGACCATAATCCAAATTGTGATATTCCTCCAATCGCTTCTGATTTGATGGACTTTTTACTTGAACATGGACTTCAAACTAAAGGGATCTTTCGTCGTTCTGCTAATGTTACAACACTTAAAGCATTACAACAAAGAATTAATTTAGGTAAAAATATTGAAAATAGGATATATTTGACGAATCTTAATTTTTTAGGAGAAAAGATTGATTTTCTTAGAGATCCAGAATTTAATGGTGATTTGGAGAATAGTATTTTATTGGCATCTGTTCTTTTAAAAACTTTTCTTCGTTCTCTTGGAGAGCCGCTGATTACAAATAAATTATATCCCGAATTGACTCTTCTTGCTGGTTTGAATATTTTCTTTATAAAATTATTTTTGAAAAAAGTTTGATAACAATTATTTTAGTTTGCGGTTTTCCCCATAATCAAATTTTTCAATAATTTTCTATGATATTTTAATAAATATAAAAATTAGTAATATTTTATTTCTAAATTTTAAAATTACTTTAGCTGCTATCGGAAAACCTGCATATATTGATGCTACACGTGATTTACTTCAACGATTGCCACCCGAAAATCTTTTACTACTTAAACGCATAATAGAATTTTTAAAACAAATTGAGGCGCATTCTGAAGAGAATTTGATGAATGCAAACAATTTAAGTGTTGTTTTTGGACCAAATCTGACATGGCCAACAGATCAACAAGTGAAAGATTTTTGATTTATAAAAAATTATTTTAAAATATTTTTTAGGTTCCAATGTCTCAATTGAACAATTTAAATAAATTTTGCTACACGTTAATTAAACATTTTGATTTAATATTTGCAGACAACTAACATTAATTGATACTAGTACTTAATTTATCGGCACGCATTTTAGCTATATAAGTAACTAGGCGGAATTACTCTTACAATACCGAAAAATGAGGGTAAATTCTTATTGTTAGATGCAGGATCAAAATAATTTAAAAAGATTACCTCAAGTTTGTAATTAAATGAAAACTCATAAATTAGGGTAATTTCAGGTCAAATTAAAAATATTAAATTATAAATGAACTACTTAAGAGCCGAAATCCAAAATTCATGTATAGCGAACATTCTATTTGCGTGCCAATAAATACACAAGTTGTACTCAATTTTATATTGACATAGTATTTATATGAATAAATTTCAATAATTCGTAAAAAAATTTGTAATTAGAATTAGTAGTTGGCGAAGCGGCTTAAGCTTTGCCGTTCAATTATTTCTTTGGTTTTTCCCTGTTCAAAATTATTTACTGTCAATTTTTAAGCCAAGGGAATTATGGGATTGACTAAAGACTTCTTAAAATTTCAACAATCGGGCTCTTTTAATTTACTTGCTTCTCCTAATGGAATGGTTCAATTTGTTGATAGTGTTACTTGTGCTGTTGCTGCGGCTGAAAGTGTTTCTTTTTACAATATGCGAACGTTGGCAAAGGTTTTTAAGGATTTTACATGTAAAAATAAATTTCGATTTTAAGACAAAACAAATACGTTTTGGAGGAAGGATCGTTACTTCTTTTGCATTGACGAAGGATAAATCGAAAATTGCTATTGGGTATGATAATGGTTCTATACATTTACATAGAGTTGAGGATGAAAGTATAAATCTTTGTTTTTATTTTTTTAAAATTTATTTTAAAGGTCCCCCGATTGTTTTTAATGGACACAAAACAGGAGTAAATTGTTTGACGTTTAGTGACGATGGTTTTATCTTGGCTAGTGGAGGAAAGGTTTGGATAATGTTTATTTTTGAATACTCTTAAAAATTGCTAGGATTCGGTTATTGCGCTCTGGGATGTGTTGAATGAATCTGGTATTTGTAGTTTATTTGGCCACAAAGGAACAATAACTCACCTGCGTTTTGTACAGAATGGATTATATCTTGTTTCGAGGTCTTAATTATAAAATTTTTTTAACCTTTAGATTTGTTTTATATTCTTTGAGCACTTACTAGTTTGTATTAAATTTTAAAAATTCATTGAAAATATTTTAGCTCTAAGGATACTCAAATTCGTTTTTGGAGTCTTCTAAACAGATGTTGTTTTTATTTACTTGCTGAAAGTCAATCAGAAATATATTCATTTGCTTTTCTAAATAAGGAGAATTTATTAGTTGTTGCAAATTCTGAAATTGAATTATCTGTATTTGAACTTAAATGGAATAAAGAAATTAAAGAAGAGAATGATGACGAGGAAATTTTAGATGATTTGAATGTAAAAAGAATATGTTCAGAAGATGTTAATGATAGTGAATTAATAAAAGAGGATCAAGCAAATGTAAGTATTTAATAAAACATTTTTTTATTTTAAGTATTTCTATGCGTAAAAAAGGGGTTCTACGTTTTTGCCAAAAATGTTTGGTTTTAAATTAGGTGTTTAT
Organism: Meloidogyne incognita; assembly: GCA_036172945.1. NCBI lineage: Eukaryota > Metazoa > Nematoda > Chromadorea > Rhabditida > Meloidogynidae > Meloidogyne > Meloidogyne incognita. The sequence goes on from JARQAC010000025.1 coordinate 3,153,040, forward strand.
TTCAAAAATTATTTTTTTGTATTTCAGAAAGTTTTACAGTGCAAAAAACGCGGTTCACTCTTACGACAGGCCAAAGGTCGCGCACTTCAGTTATCTGTTTCTAGTGATGAGGCTATTTTATGTTGTGTAGGTGCTGATTCCTTGGTTGATATTTACAGGTTTTTTTTGTTTGTTTAATTATTTTATAATATTTTAAGAAATTTTACGGAAGAGGAAAGTGGTAAACGATTTAGAAGAAAATTAAGAAAACTCCGCCAACGGTTGGAAATCCAAGAAAATGAGTTTGTTTTAAAATAGAATAAATAATTAGATTAAATTTTAATTTAATAGAGAAAATAAAAACGATCTATCTACTCAAATGTTAAAATTAGAAAATGAAGTGCGCAAAGATATTACAACAATTATTGCTAGAATAGGGGATTATAGAGCTGATTCAAAAGTTAAATGGGTTGATATTTGTGATTCTTTTACTTTTTTACCTAATGGACGAACAAGAGAATATAGAGTAACTAAGAGGAATTTATTTTTTTAAAAACATTTTTTTAAAGTTTTATTGTCTACTTAAATCTAATAATGTTTTGGGTGTTTCTATTCGTGTTGATTGGAAAAACAGTGCTACCGAGTCTTTTCTTCTAACTAGTTTGGGACAGGTTTATTTCTAACATGAAAAATAATTATTTAAATTTCTTTTTCAGCGTGTTCATAGAACGGATATTCGTGCTCTTGCAATTTCTTCAAAATCTGATATAATTGTAACTGGTTCAAATGAATCTGCAATAGTTTGGGATTTACAAGAATTGGTATCTTTAAATAAATTTGTTGCTGATGGTCTTCAACAGATTTCTGCTTCTCTGCTTTTTGCTAATGATACACAATTAATTTTGGGAACTAGAGTAAGAAAATTAATTAAAAAAACTTTTTTAAAATTATTTTTAGACTGGATCTTTGTTCTTATTTAATCTAAAAACTTGTGAATTAATTGAAAAGAGTGATTCTGTTCATGATTCCATTACTGGACTTTGTGCATTTCCAAATAAAGTTTTTTTAAATTAATTTTAAAATATATATTTTAATTTTAGGATGGATTTGTTTCTTTTGGTCAAGATAAAAAAGCAAGATTTTGGTGTTTTGAAAGAGTAAAAGATTCTTCTGAACGGTAAGAAGAATATTTTTTCAATTTTACCTTTTTATTTTTCAAATCTTTTTTCTTAACAATTTTTAATGATTTTTATTGTTTTCTTTTAATTTTCAGTGAGTATTTATCAATTCGATCAAAGCGTGTACTAGAACTTCAAGATGAACCTTTATGTGCTGCAATTTCCCCAAACGGCAAATTTATTGCGTTTGGCCTTTTAGACAATACTTCAAGAGTTTTCTTTATGGATAGCCTTAAATATTTTGTGTCGTTATATGGACATTCATTACCCATTTATTGTATTGATATTTCACATGTAATTTTTTAAAGATTTAATTATTATTTAAATATTCTCTTACTAGTTTACAATTATAGTTTACAATTTAAGGATAACAAATTAATAATTACTGGTTCTGGAGATAAATCTGTGAGAATATGGGGACTTGATTTTGGAGATTGTCATTGTTCTTTGTTTGCCCATGATGGAAAGTATGTGTTCTGGATAATTCTCATTATTTTCTGTTTCTTAGCGTGACTTGTGTTCAATTTTGTATTAATATGGCAGACGATGAAAAATTATTTTGGTCTGCTGGGAGCGATGGAAAATTAAAAGTTTTTTATTTTTTTAATTAAAAATAAGTAATTTAAAAGCAATGGGATGCTGTAACTTTTAATCATATTCAAACTTTAAATGCCCACACTGATCAAATTGATGCAATTGCTCAAAATTTTGATAGTAAAATTTTGGTAAATTATTCTTATTTAAATTAATTAAAAATTCTTAAAAGATTTCTGCTTCGAGAGATAAATCTATACGTGTTTGGGAGTTGACAGATGAATTAATTGTCTTACAGGAAGAAGAGGAAAGGAAAAGGGAAGAGGATTATGAGAAGAAAATGATAGAAGAGGAAGACATTGTTTGTTTTTTTTAATAGAAAATTAATAATTGTTTATTTTGTTTTTTAGGTCCCTGGCGAAACAAAAAATTCTGAAAGTGGTTTGGCTACACTAAAAAGTATGGAAACAATTAAATCGGTGATTTTATATTTTCTTTTATTTAAATTTGTTTTAGACTGAAAATATAATGGAATCAATTGAAATTGTTCGTAGGGAGAGAATTGAACACGAAAATGATAATGAGGTATTTTAATTAATTATAAATATGGAAATGATTTAAATTTAGCACATTCCACATATTTTGTTGAGGGCATATCCAAATGGTTCTTTTCATTTATTTATTGGTGATACTTTAGAGAAAATACAAAGAAGGTATTTTTTAATTTAAATTATTTTTATTTTTAAATTTTAAGTTCACTTGAAAAATGTTTGTTGTCATTACCCTTCTCTTTTGTACCTGAATTATTAACAGAATTGTGTAAATGTATTAAACAATTTTACAAAACAGAATTGATGGAAAGAATTATTTTTTATTTATTAAGGTTTAAAAAAATAATTATTTTTTGAATTTATTTTTTAAAAAGAATACATCACAATCAAATTGTTCATTCAATTGAATTACTTCCAATTATTGATGAATTAAAGACAGTTGTCCCAACAATTATTGAATTTTCTGCTGTAAGATTTTTATTTAAATTTGAACACGAAAATGAAAAAGAAACACGAAATTTTTTTTCACTTTTTAGAATCAAATTGGTTTCAACATTGCTGCCTTAAAATTTTTGCAGATGAGTTTGGAAGATAAACAAAAAGAAAAATTATTTAAACAAGCCTTTAATTCAACAGAAAGTTTGGGTAGGAGAAGAAAGAAAATGAAAAATAAAAGTAAAAAATAAATTTAAGAAAATATTTTTTTGTTTTTTTTTGTTGTTAAATTTTATTTTAAAATAAAAATTGTTTATATAAAATAATTCTTTAGAAAAATATTTTGGGGACTTTTTCTGTTTAATTACAAAAAAAAAAAGAATTTTTTTACAAATTTTAATTTTTTCTCTCTCTCACAATTTCTTCCTCACATTTTTAAATAAAATGAAATTAAAAAAGAAGAAAAATTAAATATTTTTTGTTAATATTTTCTCTTATTGAAACCACATAAAACGGTCAGGAATGTAATAAATTGGTGCCTCAATAAAATCAACGTCAGCACTGGATGACGAAAAACGAGGAGAGGAAGAAGAGGAACGTTTTCCAAATCTAGAAATTTAAAGAAAATTCTTTTCAAAAATTAATTTCATTTTTTACCTCATTCTACTTCCTTTTGCTCTAAATTCAGTCAATAAATCATCCAAATCGCCCCCATTCCCATCTCGCCGTACCATTGGAAGGCCGTTTGGATGTGGTTTTGAATTAATTGTGTTAATTAGTGAAATTAAGAAAAATAGGAGAAATGCCAAAGAAAGCCTCATTTTTATTTAATTTTTCTAAAAAATATTTTCCTTAAAAAATACTAAAAAGAAATTTTATGGAAAAAATATTTTCTATAATTTAATTTAAATATTAAAATCTAAAAAAGTTGGAAAGACAAAACTTCTTTTTGACCTTAAGTATTTCCATTAAAATAATAAGTATATTTTATTAAAAAAATAGAAAATCTTTTTTTCTTAAAATTTGTGGGAAAAAGGTTTTTAAACAAGTTGTTAATAATTTAAAAGAAAATGTAAGTATTCTTTTATTAACAAAAAATACATTAAGTAAATTAAAATAATAATACTTTTATTTTATTAAAATTAAAAAAAAAGTCTGCAAGAAAATATTTAAATATTTTTTTATTTAAAATTTAAAGAAAAACTTTTAAATAAAACTAAATACAAAATGTATCCTTTTTTAAAGAAAATTCTCTTAAAATAAAATTTTATAAACAAAAAAATTTTTGTGACTTAACAAAAAAATTGTTTATTTGTTAAGACTTTTTTTACGTTAAAAAGAGACTTTTGGGTGGGGGTAATCCAGGAAATTTAATTTTTTTTTTTTTTTTATTTATTACGCACAAAATATTTTTAGAATTTTATTTTCTTTAAAATATTCAAAATATGACGAAAACTTTATTTTTAGAAAATTTATTTGCATTTTTTGTTTCTTTTTAAATTTAATTTAATTTTTGAAAAAAAATAAATGTCACGAAATTAAAAAAAAGATAAAAAATGTTTGTAAATTAAAAGTCAATATTGGAAGAGTAAAATATTGTTTTGAGAAAATAGGTAATATTGTTTAAAATTATTATTAAAATTTTTAATTAAAATTGTTTTTGGAAAAAGTTAAATAATTTATAGTTAAAAAACAAAAATAAATAAATACAAAAATTCTTTCAGGTTAAAAATTAAAGAGGAAATAATATCTGGATTTACAGAAAAATTCACATCATTACAAGAATTGCACTAAAAGTATTTGTTAAAATCTAAGAAAAAAACTTTAATTTTTAAATTTATCGAAATTTAGAGAATTAGCATAATTTGTGTTTTTTTTTATATTTAAATTTTAAAAGAATTTTACAAATTATTTTCAATAATTTTAAATCAATTTATAATAAAAGAAAATAAATTTAAAGATTTTTTAAATTCAAAAAAGGCTTGTAAATCTTTAAAAACTAATTAAAAATATTTAAAGATTTAAAAAAAAATAATTGGCTATATTTTTTAAAAGACTAGTATATTTAAATTTTAATAGTGTAAATATACTAAATTAATGCACTACTTTGTTCTTCATTTTTTTACATTATTTGTGTGCAATTTTAATTAAAAGGAAAAAAATAAATTTATTTAAATATTTTTTAAATAAAAAAATTGGCAACAAATTTAAAAGCCAAAAAAGTATTTAAATAAAAAGTAATCAAATATAGTCAAGAAGAAGAAAGAGGAAATAAAATAAATTTGTTTTTTTTGAAGAGGATATTAAACATTTAACTATAAGAAAATTTGTTTTTAAAAAAAGGTAATTTATTCTCAAAACTTTCTTTAAAATTGGAATATTTTTAGAAAATAATTTTGAGAGAAAGGAAATAGAAGGGAGAATACAAACGAAGGATTATAATTAAAAAGAGGAATTAATGAAGGGTTGATACTTGATCCATAAAATATGCCTCTTAAACTACATAAATTTTACTTATTTTCTGTAGTTAACACGAGTTTAGCATATTAAATATAATGTATAATATAAATTTTGTATAAATTTTGTAATGAAAATGTGAAAATAAAATTTTTATTGAAAAATATTTGGTGCCGATTCGAACAGCCGATAAATTATTTAGAGAATTCCTCAATATCCCTTCAAAACTATTAATCAGTCCAATTTTGTTATTGCATGTTTTTTGAGTGATAGCTATTTTTATCCGATTTTGTCTCTAATTTTGTAGCCTAAAATCTTAGCTTCATAATCATACTAAAATCTTAAAAATAGAAAGGATCAAAAAATTTTTATTCCTTCTGATATGAGAGTGGGTTATTTTTATCAGAACTGTACTGTGGACTCTATAATTAAAATATAGCATTTGTTGAAAAAACCATATCGTTGACTGAGAGGAACAGAAAAAGTTTCGTAGTCCTTCAAATCCGGGTAACAATCGAAGGGTAGTTAGACGAATTGAGTATTTTTACTCTGTTGGACATTTTGATATGGGACGTATTATGTGTGTGCCAAATTGGGGGATTTTTGTTCAGTGGGCCGAATTGAAGGTGCGCCGCGATATTGTTAAATTTATACGCGATACTTTGATCTTGCGCCGTTTCGGTCGCGTCTTTTTGGCCTGCGCCGTTTTGTACTTTACTCATAATTTAACATTTGTTTTTGTTGTTTATTTTGTTTACAATTGTGGTTTGTTTTTGATTAATCTCTTCTTATTTTGTTTTTACTTATGTAAACTAAATGTTTCTCCCTTATACACATCTTGCTTATCTGTAAATTAAAATTAATGAAAAAGTTAAGTTTGTATGACGCATTTTTTCTTATTTCTCCATCTCCTTAGAAAAAATGAGGAAGAAGTGCTTCGATAAATTTGAGGTTTGTCAGAAGGTAATTAAGTGTGCAGAATCCGACTGAGTTCAAATTTTATTTATTTCGCATCCCGGACGACTAGGTCGAATTCTGTTTTGCAATTAGAAGTAAAACATTTATGGCTAAACTGACAGCTCGAATTCGGGTCCAGGATTCGAAATAAATAAAATTTAAACTAATATTCTGTCTTATCACACTTGATTATCTACTGGAAAAGTTCAAAAATAATGAAAAATCACTTACCCCCCCCCCCTCCCCCCATTTTTAGGGAGATGGAAAAATGTGAAAAATGTCTCATACAAACTTAACTTTTACCAAATTAATAACTTTATTAACGAAAATTATTCTGATTGTTTCAGTGTCATTGCACATCAAACTTTTTTAACATAGTAAGCTCGGTGGGTGGGCGCAGGTTTCGTTCGATAGTTTCACAATATTTTTAACTGGATTAATTTGTTTCGTATTTTTTATTTTAAATTTTTTGAGATTTTTCTTTTTGAGTTTTATTTGGTAAAGAATATAAAATTTCCTTTCTGTCTTTACAAAATAAAAATTGTTTGTTTCTAAAATCTTTAGAATTTTAGCTAATTTTTATTTACAAAAATAAATTTATTAATAACAATTATGGGTTTATTTGGAAAAGTTAAAGTTGATCCCAAAGAACAGGTAATTCTTTTTTTGAAAACCATTTTTTATTTTCTTTTAAAGGTCCGCGCCTTGCAAAGAAAACTTCGACTTGAAATTTCACATTTAAATCGTCAAATTAATGCAATTCAAAGGGAGGAAGAAAAGGTTAAAAGGGAGATCAAAGTAGCAGCCAAAAAGGGCGATAGAGATGTTTGTGTTGTTTTGGCTAAATCAATTGTGCATTCGAAAAAGGTTTTTCTTTGGACAACTAAATAAATCCAAAAAATTTAAAAGTCTGTTGCCAAACTTCATGCAACTTCAGCTCAAATCAATTCAATTATTATGAATATGCAACACCAATTGGCGACAATCAGAATGGCTGGAACATTAAAACAATCGACTGAAGTAATGCGTGCAATGCAGCAATTGGTTAAGGTTTGGGAAATTATTTGTAAATAAAATTGGCATAAAATTTGGGGTTTTGTTTATCTTTCATTTTCTAGTTTAGGTGCCTGAAGTAATGCAAATAATGCGTGAAATGGCCAAAGAAATGACAAAAATGGGTTTAATAGAAGAAATTATTGAAGAGACGATGGAATCTTTTGAACCAGAAAACATGGAGGAATTAGCCCAAGAAGAGGTTGACAAAGTCCTTTGGGAGGTTACTGCTGGTGAATTAGGTAGAGCCCCCGCTGCTGTCTCTGATACTTTGGAACAACAGAAGGAAGAAAGAGAGAAAGCTATTGCAACTGCCGATGAATTTATTGCGTCTCAAGCTTCTCATACTTAAATAACGAATTACAAACTTATGTGATTTTTGATTAAAATTTGGGAATTTGTGAATGATAAAACTGAAACTTTTTTAAATGTTTATCAAAAATAAATCTTCAAATTTATATTTGCAAATTCCCAAAGTTCTCTCTGGTCTCTTTATAATTATTTTCCAGAGTTGTTTATTTTAATTTCTAGTACACTTATGTATAAATTTTTGACATTTAATTGTCTAATGTTTATTAACAATTTTATTTTGTTTTATATTTATTTTATATTTTTGCGTTAGTAGACAAAGTTTTTGGTTAAGAGCATTAAGTTGAAGTTATAAATTTTCGTTTTTACCTTATCTCAAATTCTTCTCTTAAGCATATTAATTATTTTTTTTAGATTAAGTATTCAAATTTTCTTTGAAAAAATGTCTGAAAATCAGCCTTCATTCTTTTATGGTGTTGCTTATGGATATAATCGTGGAGTATTTTCAACATATAAGGTTTGTATAGGTAATTTTGCTTTAAATCGAAAAATTGGGAAGTGGTATAAGGTATCTGGTTTGGTAGTATTGTCTTTGTGTGTTCAAAATATTTTACTAATTAAATTTAGGAAGCTATGGCAGCAATGAAGGGATTTCCACAAGCTGTTTACAAAAAGTTTAAAAATCGCGAAGATGCAGAAGAATTTGTTCAGAAATCTAAACCTGATGCAACTTTATGTAATAATTTTGTTTAGTCAATTTGTTTAAATTCTTTTTATTAATTTAGTTGAAGCTAAGGAGACTGATACTGACGATAAATTCTATGCAGTTGCTCGTGGTCGTGTGATTGGAATATTTAAAGATCTTGAAACGGTCAAGAAGAATGTTAGTTTAGAGTTTTTGTAATTTAAAGTTTGGTTAATTAAATTCTAATCTTTTCATTTTTTATGAAAATTAAAATATATTGCCGAATTTGAAAAAAAAAATATTGCCGAATTTGAATAATATATTGCCGAATTAATAAAATATTGCCGAAAATTAATAAAATATTGCCGAATTTGTCCCCTTCACATTAAAAAATTTTAAAATAAAGTATTTTCGTTATTAATTCTTATTTTTTATTTTAATTTTGATCATTTTTAGACTCAAGGATTTCCAAAGTCTATGCACAAAAAATTTGCAACTTTTGCTGAAGCAAAAAGCTATTTTGACAAATTTTCTGAAGGAAAAGGTGTTATAGAATTTTATTCTTATAATTATTTTTAGTTGATGAAACGGCAAAATCTCCTCGTAGGAAGAGAACGCATGCGGAGACAATTGAAGGGAATACTGATGGGCCAACAGTTAGGAATGTTGGTATGTAATTGAGGAATTTTTTAATTATATATGTTTGGTTTGGATAAACTGGTCTGAAAATTTTAAAAGGTTTTTATTCTATTTTTAAATATTTTATTGTAGCACGTAAACGTACATCTGGCAAAGTTGGCGATACTGACGAATCTGAAGGTGGAGAATTGGATCATACACAAATAATGAATGAATCGACTGAAGATGAGGAAGGTGGAGGGGCTGATCAGGAAGAAGAAGAAAAGGAGGGAGAGGAGGCTGTTTCTAATAAAAATATTGACAATAAAGATAAAATTGAAAATGGTGGGGAGGTTGAGGAAAAGAAAGTTGAAGAGGAGGGAGATAAGAGTGAAGTTATTATGGATGAGGGAAAGGTTCTTTTGCATTACAATAGATATATTTTTTAATTAAAATTTTAATTTAGGGTCAAAAGGATGAAGAGAATCCATCTAACGCTGTCGAAGAGCAACAGAAGCATGCCATAATGGAAGAATAATTTGAAAGGTTATGAAATTTTTAGTTTAAATATTTAATTCTACCAAATATATTCATTGTATCTCCACTTTTATTTAAGACAGCTAGACAGAAAATTGAAATTGAATGTCCTTGTTTTTGTTGGGATTTTTTGATTTTTATTTTTTCTGTCTACTTGTCTATAATTTTTGCGTATTCAACTGTTAGCACATTTTTATTTAATTTTGGTGCAAATAATTTCGGCAAATCATGGAATATTTTTTGGAAACTGGTTACTTAAATAAAAAAAATTATTAAACAAATGTGAAAATATTAATTTTCGAGATTTATAGAAATTTAAATAACTATTTTCTTTATCATTTGATTACTCATTGCCCCTATTTCCTTCTATTTAATTGTCAATTGCCAAAAAATAACCGATTCTATGGTCACATATTTTATCACATTTATTTTGTCTAGTGAAAAAAATATTAAATAAATGTTAAAAAAATATTTTGTGTATTAAAGTACAATAATTACTTTTTATTGATTTTATTTTACTTGATCATAGAAACTTGCAATTACTTAAAATTTCAATTAAAAATGTTTCTTTCCTACAGTTAAAAAACAAAATATACTATTTACATCTTTTAAACGTTGTTTTAATGGATTCTTCCGATTATTCCAAAAATTATGAACTTTTATTGGAGGAACTGAAAGCTGATGATGTCTTATTTGAAATTCCGCAAGTTCTTAAGGATGAAATAATAGAAGAATCAAAAAGATTGTCAAAAATAGTTTGTTTATTTTTATTAAATTATATTATATCTAATATTTAAGCGTTCAGAAATTGAGAGAATAATAACATTTATCGATTTAACATCATTAATGGGAGATGATACAAAGTCTCGTGTTCATGATTTGGTTAATTCTGCTGTTAATCCAGTTAAAGAAGTAAGGATTTATATTTTAGATTTTATTTTCCATGTGTTTTAGAACCTTCAAATAAAATGTGCTTCTGTTTGTGTATATCCTGCAAGGGTTTTGGACGCCTGCAATGCCATTAGAGAAAATGGAAACTCATTAAATATTGCTAGTGGTGAATAAAAATCCTATATTAATATCATTTAATTTATGTACAAAATCCTCGTTTTTTCCGACATAATTTCGTTGGTTAACTAACTCATTTTTGATTAGGCCAAAAACTCCAAATCCAGTTATATCTTTTTTTTATTTAAATTTTTAAACAATTTAAAGTTGCTGGTGGCTTTCCATCTGGTCAATATCACATTGAAAGTCGACTATTAGAAATTCAATTAGCGATTCGTGATGGGGCAACCGAAATTGATTCAGTCATAAATCGAGCTGCTATTTTAGAAAATAATTGGAAATTATTATTTGAAGAACTTGTTAAGATTAGAAATGCTGCAAAAGGAGTAAAATTAAAAATTATTTTGTCAGTTGGTGAGCTTGGTTCAAACAAAGCAATTTATTTAGCAAGTATGGCAGCTATGTATTCTGGTAATTTTACTAAAATACTTTTTTTATTTCTTTTATTACTTTAAAAGATTAGAAAGCTTGTACTGAAATAACAAAATATGTCAATTAAAAGTTAAATATGATTTTAATTTCAAAGTTCATTTTTAATTTCTCGATTAAGCTACGGTTACATAAAAATCGCGCGCGTCTTGCGACAGAAAAGATAATGTAAAAAGAGGAGACATCATTTTGTATGCTATTTTCTGTCGCAAAACGCAAAGCGACTTTTATGCAACCACAGCATTAAAAAACTACTATGACATGAATTTTTTTCATGAATATTTTTAAAATGATTTTCTAATTTTTAGGTGCTGACTTTATCAAAACTAGTACTGGCAAAGAAACAATAAATGCAACATTAGAATCAGCATATATAATGTGTTCAGCTATTGCCCAGTTTTACAAAAATACAAATAAAAATGTTGGATTTAAGGTTTAATTTATTAAAATTTTTTATTTAAAATTTATTTTAGGCTGCTGGTGGTATTCGCTCAGTAGAACAAGCATTGCAATATATGATTTTATTTGAAAGAATTTTGGGGGAAAACAATTTGGACCCTAAACTTTTTCGAATTGGAGCAAGTATGGGATTATTAGAAAATATTAAAGAAAAATTGTCAGCTGATAAATTAATTTGAAGTTGTACAAGTCTGTTAAATTATCATTTTCCCACTATTAAATATTTTAATTCAAACAGAAACTAATTCTATAATTATAAATATGCCGTTATTATGCCTTTGTTTATTATCTTATTCTGGTACATTCACTTATTTATTTTAATAAAATTATTTTTGCTCTTGAATGAATTTTTATTATGTAGAATTCTTTTTAATATTAATATTTATGAATATTTTTTATATTATATAATTGTTTTTGATTTTAAAAATATTAATGACAGAAAAGAAACAACAAATTGCTAGTGCTGGATTTGAACTTGTTCAAGTTAATATTTTTTATATAAAATTTTTGTTAACTAAATTATAGTCTTTACACGACAATCCGGATGTTTTGCCTCCATACAACAGAAAATTGGTTGATAAATGTGCCAAACAAATTGTCGATCTTTATAATGAAAATGTTCGTTCTTTTATGGAGTAAGTTGTGTTTTTCATTTATGAAAATGAGCAGGGATCTTTCGATAACATTGTTTTGATTAGTGTTAGTTTTTAATTCACATTTAACGTCTATTTTTCCTTAAAATGTTCTGAACTGTATCTGTCCAGATTTTGTCTTATTTCCTTTTCCTAAAAATTCCAACGGTCAATATAATCATCAGATTCAATCTCAAAAATTTAGAGATTTTCGAATAGATCTGAATTTTAAGGGATTTCTTCCCTTTTTAGGAAAAAGGAAATAACGAAGAGACAAAAATGAAAATGTATATACAGATAACGCGATAGTAACATATTTTTATTTTTTAGTTTAAAATCAAAGACAGACGGTTCAAATAAAGAAAATGAAAGTCAAGTTTTTCAACTGGTTCGTATTAGACAAGTTGCTATTGATCAAATAAAACGATGCAGTTAATCTTTAATTATTTTATAATAAAATTGAATTAATTAAAACTTTAATATAATTAAGTAAAAGGTCAGAACCATATTTTCTTTTATACTTTCAGAGCTATTCTCTAAAATTTTTAAAAATATGTTTTAAAGGTTGTGCTTATATAAATGAACGAATGAAGAGAATAAAAAATATGAGATGGAAATGTGGAGGTCAAATACCAGAAAAGGTCAAAAACAATATGTCAGAACATGAACATAAATGGCTTAAAAATTATAATGAAATTACTTTTGAATTTCAAAATGAATTTGGGAAAGAAGATGAAGAAAATGAAGGAGAGGAAATAAATGGGGGAGATGGTAGGCGTTTTAAAGTTTAACTTATATTTTTTAAATATTCTATAGGTGTTAATTTGTTTAATTATGTTGATCCTCCTGATAAATTAATGGTTAGTTTTTAAATAAAAATTTTGGGGAATTTTAGGAAGATTTTGCCCGTTTATTTTTTATGTACGTGTTTCGCTTCTTGTTTCTAAATTTTTTTGTTAAAAAATTTCTTATTAAACAAAAATTTCTTTTTTTTCAGGTCAAAGTTAGAGCTCTCAAGGATAGCGGCCAATTTGAAACTAGTGATGGAATTACTGTTGTTTTAGCAAAAGGTGCTGTTCATTTATTGCCTCGGCAGGATTGTGAGAATTTAGTGAGGAAAGGAGTACTTGAATATGTTAATCAAATAACTGATTAAAAACTGATAACTGATTAAAGGAGTACTTGAATATATTAATCAAATAACTGATTAAAAAATTTTTTTATTTATTTCGACATTAATTTATAAAAAAATATTTGAACTTTTTATCTTTTTTGCTTTCATAAATTGATATCATTTTTCTTTTTATTAATCAATAGAACAATTTCTCTAATTGTTAATAAATATATTTTTAAGGAATTTAATTATTAATTTTTTTATTTTTTAATAGAATATTTATAATAATGTGTCCATCACCTCCCATTAGATCAACACGCAGTAGATGTGCTTGTTTTTGGAAGGCTTTAATTGTTATTACTGCTATTCTTACTGCTCTTTTTGGTGTTTTTGTTTATCTAAATGAGGAATTTGAACCTGTTGTTTATAGGTTTTTTAATTAATTTTATTTTGATGTTAGACATGGACTTTCCTAGTTTAAGTTCAAAAATATTTATTTTAGACTTCCACCACCACCTTCACTCAAAGGACCATTAAAACCCAACAATTATCTTCGTAATGCTCAAATGCTTCTAAAAGGCCAAATTTTGGGGCCAGAATCTCTGGTTGTTGAAAAGGATGGCAAGAAGACAGTTATTTACACTGGCACTTGGGATGGAAAATTGTTAAAAATAGTTAATGGAATTGTTGAAAAATCTCTGAAAATCAAACCTGGAAAGAAGACTTTTGCTTGTGGTATTTTTTTATTATTTTAAAACAGAATTTTCCTATGATGAGAGTATCGAATAATTACATGAAAGACTTTAATTGAAAAAAAAGAATTGAAAAGTCCTTTTATAATTTAGGAGCGACATATCATACAGAACCAAAATGTGGCCGTCCATTGGGAATCCGTCGTCTTAACGAAAGGGAATTTATTGTGGCTGAAGCTTATAGTGGATTGTACACAGTGGACTTTGAAAAGGGTAAAGATGATTTTTAAAAGTTTTTACTTCTTTTTTGATAGGAACTGTTAATCAAATATTCTCTAATGAACAAACACTTGAAGAAAAAAAGTGTCATTTTGCTAATGATTTGGATATTTTAAATGGGAGAAATGATAGCAATTCATTTACAGTCTTCTTCTCTCATTCTTCTACACGTTGGGACAGGCGCCGATTTATGCATGACTTTTTTGAGGGAAAATCGACTGGAAGGTTTTTAATCTTAAAAGTTTTTTTGTAAATTAAATTAATTTAGACTTATTCGTGTTGAATTTGATAGAAATTTAAAACCGAAGCCATCAGTTGCTTTGGATGGTTTGGGGTTTGCTAATGGCGTTCAACTTCATCCTGATGGTGAATCTCTTCTTGTATCAGAATGTTCTCGTGCAAGAATTATTAGGTCTTTAAATAAAAAATTTTTGAAATATTTCCGAAGTTTTGCTTGAAAGAAATATATTAAAGGCAATATAGTATTCATTTAAATTGTTTCAAGTAATTTCTGTCCAAGTAACCGGGAAAGGAGTTATGAGGGTTCCTATTTTTTATTTTGTTCTTTATAGGTATTTCCACAGTGGCCCTAAACGAGGACAGCATTCTGTCTTTATCAAGAATTTGCCTGGATTTCCCGATAATATTCGAATTTCTTCATCTGGACAATCTTTTCTTGTCGGAATGGCAGCTGTTAGACATTCTGATCAATTTATCTCGTTCATGGACTTTTTGGGTGGCCACCCATGGATTCGGTGGGGAATAGTACAGGTTTGTTTGGAATATGATTTTTAATAGGTCACCTTTTTAATGCATTTTAAATCTCATTTTTATTATTCTATCCTTCTCTCTCTTCCCTCTCAATTATAATTTAAAAAACAATTTTTCAAAAATTTATTTATTTAGATAATCCCTCAACGTTATCTTACATCAATTTTAACATTAATCGCCCAAAAATATGGAATGGTTGTAGAATTGGATTTAAATGGTAAAATTATTCGTTCATATCATGACCCAACAGGGACGGTTATTCAAGGAGTTTCACAGGTTGAATGAAAAAAGAAAAATATTTTTGAAAGTTTTTACAATTTTTAGGCTTCTGATGACGGTGACTTTCTTTATCTTGGCTCATTCCATGCTGACTTTATTGGGAAAGTTCCAAAGAAGGGCTAATTAGAAATGATTTGAGATAAATAATTGACTAAATTTAATAGATACTATATAAAATACACGTGTTTTTTATTTTTTAAGCTACTCAATTTTTGGATAAATTATATTTTATTTTATTTTAAATATTCAAACAATAAGACAGTTAAAAAATGATAAAAGTATTTAGGAATTATCATCTTTTAACTGCTTTATTGTAATTTTTTTATTTTGTACAAGTTACTATCTCATCCCTGTGTTCCTATTAGAGTTTTTATTTTTTGTTTCACAATTTTATTTGTGTTCGATAAAGAAAAATAGTAGTAATCGTTTTTAATGTTTAAAAATATACTTTATCTAATATAAAAGAAAAAGTTAAACATAACATTATATACTACTTTGTTAACAACCAATATACCGTAAATGCTCTAATAGAACCATACGCGCTTCTACTTTCGCTACTCTCGTAGGGTGTGGTTATATGTATTAGATTGTGCTTATGTATATTAGAGAGTGTTCTTTTATTTTTCAATGTTTTTACCATTTCCCTTCAAAATTCCAATTATTGAGATAAAATTATTACTTATTTAGACTAAATTGTTCTAATTTTAGGCTTAATAAACGAAAGGTAATTTAAAGGGCTTTTCAAGAAATCAAACAATATAAAAATACCATCTAAACAAAAGAAAGTTATAGGGATAATTTTTATCACTGCTACTTGATGCAATACTTTTGTCCGGTAGTGTATCTGTCATTATTTCAAAAACTTTGATAATAAAACAAAATATCTTGTAGAAAATACAAAATAACTTTCAGGATCAAGCAACGAAGAATTTTTCAAAAAAAACATTTACAGACAGGATTCAATATGTTAAATCCAGCATCCCGCGAACAAAAAAAGTTCCGACTTCCGAAGTAGGGTGTGCTTATATTAGCCGGTTTCAAATAGATAGTGTGGTTCTATTGGAACATTTACGGTATTATTGAGTTTAAAAATAAAATAATTCCCTGCAAAACCCAAAAAAGGGGAGTATTTTTTTAAATATAAAAGTTTCTGAACTCCCAAAAAGACTAATTATCAACTCCATAATAAATAACGAAAATTGTTTAAAATTTTAAAATTTAAACGCCCATAAAAATTGTTTACTAAAAATCTTTTAAATCCCCCTAGAATTTCTTCCAAAATTTCCTAAAATATCTAATGCCCTCCTCTCGGTCGACGTCCTCTTCGACCTCCTCTACCGACTTCATGTTGACCTCCTCCTTGACCACTACTTTGCCCTTCATGTTGACTACTTCCACTAGTATGTTGTTGATGTCCTCCGTGTTGTATACCTCTAAGTTGATCGTAATTTGATGAACAAATGTTGTAAATCTATTTTTTATTATAAAAATGGGTTGGTTATTTTGATTTTCTGAATATTTTTTTTCTCAATAACTTATGTTTCTCTCGGGCAAAAAATCTTTCTTTTAAATTGAAAGCGGAATGAATGCACGTGAAGTCCCCTATTTCCATCGTCTAAATAAGGATTCGACATCTTCAAATTGCCTGGTGCGGTATCTAAGGTTTCTCTTGAAAATTGATCCGGGCAAGGGTTTCTAGGTTAAAATCCCGTAAACACCTACCGGATTTTATCAAATTACCCAGTTTCCGAGTTACCTGTGTCTATTAAATAAAATTAAAATTCCCAAACAATTTATGTATTTTTAATAAATTAATGTTGTCTAATTATTTTGTTTTTTATTAAAAAATAAAAGTTTTAAATTTACATAATTAACCAATCCATAATGTATTTGTGGAGGAACAATTATACCGGTTGCAAGTTTTAAAGGTTCAAGAATGTTTTCATCTAAATATTCTCTATTCTCTTCATTTTTGTAAACAATTTCATTAATAAAATAGTTATTTACAATATTTTGTTCAAGTTTTAATTGAAGTTTTGAAGAAGAAATATTGTAATAAAAAACATAAAATTGTGTAGATAAAATATTATTTTCAAAATTTTGATTAGGTAAAGCTTGGTTATTTATAACCCAAATACAATCTTCTTTTGTTGGTAATAATTCTTCTTGTGACACTAAATTAGAAGAATAATATTTAAATATATTTAAAAGACTACATAAGTATCTATTTATCTTATATCTTTATCTTAAGCGCATTTAAAGAGTTTTTAAAAGGATATTTTTAAAATGTAGCGAATTTATTTATGACTAAAATCTAAAATTCATTATTCTATCAAAAGTTTAGCCAACGGGCAGGAATCGAACCTTTGACTTTTCTAAGTGCCTGGAAGGCTTTTGCTTACACACAACAATTTTCTGATTTATCTTTTCTTCTTGTAGACCGTTTAATCTTTCTTTAAACTTTTAAATTTTGTCAAACAAATCACCCTTACTGTATTTAAATAAAAAATAATCATACGTTCATTATGTCGATAATACAAATACAAAATGAATTTAAAATATTCATTTCTATTTGTTTCAATTGCTTCGAAAGGAGAAAATGTTGCTGGGTAAATAATACCCTCTTCTGATTCAGCATCCTTTAGAGACATTAATACTTGATTACGAGCTATAGAAAATAAAGGAATTATTTACAAAGGAATTATTGCTATAAAAGAGTTAACTAATTTAATCTGTCAGCCAAATCAAGCGCCCTTAGGGCGTGAATACGAAAAAAGGTTGAATATGTAAACAAACACTCAACACTCCAAGAAAAAACTAATTTTTAAAAATATACATAGCAGGGGTGTTGTGCCCTTTTGTTTTTTAAAATCTGTTTCAGCACGGATTCAAAGATACTTCTCCTAGGAAAAGGCCTGTTTCTCAAAAATCTATTAAATATATTTAGTGTATTTTCTTACTAAAATGAGAATTGTTATATTCAAAATCAACTTCAGATTCATAAAAAACTTGCATATCTTCTAGGGTTTTCATATAATAGTTTGCATTAACCTCTAAAAAGTCATAAGCTTGGATATATCCAAAAATTGAAATCTTTTCCCTTTAAAGTTTTATTTAAAATTAATTTAAAGAATTAAAGTATTTATTAGAATGTATTAAATCAATTTCTGAGCCCGCAAGATTTTTATATTTTTTAAATAAAAACCCCATTTATTTAAAATATGCACCATTTATGGGATAGTCCTCTACCTTGCTTTATCCAAAAAATCTTTTGGCCTTATCTAGACTTACCCATAATTTAAACTCAATCTTAGATACGGTTTACAAACTCAGGTATAAGAGATTTTTTATTAAAGTTGTTATTAAAACTTTAATAATAAAAAAATAAACGGTACTTTTCGGTTCTGCCACACCCCTCACATACTATATTTGCAGGTTATACAACTAATAATTACCAAAATTAATTACCGAGGTATTCCTTGATTATTATTTGAACGTTCAATTAATAAATTATCATAATATTTATTTTGATTATGAAATAAAATAAAAGAACGAATTAAACTTCGAGCAAATCCAATCAAATGCCACAAAATAAAAATATTTTTTTCAATTATTGTTATATTTGCACATTCTTTGTAAAGATTATACAAATTGTCTGGACTAGAAAAAAGAAAATATTTAAAGTTTATTTTTAATTTATTTCTATCCCCCTTATTCTAATTTTGTATCCAAAAATAAATACCGAATATGTAAAATAATTAATCTGAGAATTATTGGTTATTTACTTCCCCCAGTCAATTTTTTGGAAGTAAAAAATGGTTATTCATAGATTATAGAACTCGTCGAGCTGTGTTGAATGACAACAAAACAATCCCAAGTCTTAACTTTGGGCCGGGATACAAACCCCCGAAAATTGAAAAACAATAGGGGGTCGAGCTCATTTTTTGGGTTAAAAATTCGATTGAACTAATTATAGCTACAGTACATGCTGAAATAATTACCCGGGGTAATTATTGTTTCGATCTCTCGCTGCGGGTGTAATTATTAGTCAGGGTAATTATTTGAGAGAGGGTAATTATTTCAGCTCACATATTTTATTACTTTAATAACACAATAATATCTTTAGCATTTTTAACCATTTCTTCAACATTATTTTCATTTTCATTAATTAAAAGCCCCCAATTGTTCAAAAATTCTCTAAAATTTTGTAAATTTTTTGTTAACAGAAATAAATTAAATCTTTTTTCAATTTCAATTTCAATCTCTTCTCTATTTATTTCATTACCATATTCATCATAAAATTTCAGTAAATCCTCATTTCTATATTCCTCAACTTTTTGTATTAAAGCATTATAATACAAAATAACCTTTTAATTAATTAAATTAAATTTTCTAAAAAAATTCCAAACCTTTTCTATTTTTGTAAACAAATTTACAAAAATAAAGGGATTATTTAATTGCCGACCAATATATCCTCCCCCAATTTCATTCAAAACTATTCCCCTACAATTTTTAATTATTTCCAAAATTTCCATATTATAATTTATTTTTAATATTTCCATATTTATTTTTAATAAAATTTTAACAAAAAGGGACAATTCAAAAAGTGAAAATTTTATTTCTTCAAAATTGAAATATTGAAGTTGTTGATGTTGATGGGAGGAAGTTGAACTTTCACCTACTTTTTCCTTTCCTTTTACACATAAAATATATTTAAAATTATTAGAGACTACATACTTTCTATAAAGAGACTAGCAAAAATGTTTGTTATAGTTTAGAGCCCGGACGGTACCGTGCTGCGACGGTATTTTTCGGTATTACGTATGAATACTGACCGGTAAAATTTTTTTTATTTTTTCCGTATATGTATAATCGAGGAGTTAGTTAAAACGAGAATTATTTTTAGTCTCTCATTTTTAATTTAAAAAAGAAAAAATTACTACGAGGAGGCAACATTCCATTTACTTTTATTTTATTTTCAAAAATATTTAAATAAAAAATCAAAAGAAAAATCAAAATAAAAATAATATTCATTTTTTAAAATTCTTTTTTTTTAATTTTAAAAATAAATAAACAAAATTGCTAAAATTGCTAAAATTAGACTCTTTTTAATTTTTGTTGTTTTTTTTAAATTTGGCCACGTGAATTTTTTTGGCCACGTGAATTTTGCAAAAATGCGGAATTCTTAAAAGCAAAAGGGCAAAACAAGAGCTGTCTCGAAATTTCGATCGTCGAGAGTTTTTTTCTTTCGAATTTTCGAATTGTTGTCTTATTTATTTAACTCAGACCAAACATAACCGTCAAAAATTTTTATTTTTTTAGAGGGAATAAAAGGTATATTAAAGGATTTAGGTGATTAAGTGTGGACGGTGGTTTTGTTGGAATTAAGTTGATATAATGGGCTATGAAGCTATTAAGTAAAATATATTTGAATCTGGAGGGATTATATGGGATATCGAGATATTGGGTAGTATGTATAAAGTCGGATAATGGGGGATTAGAAGGGATATCAATGGATATATCGGATTAAGAGGATTTTGGGACTTCCCCTTCGATCTCACTAATCCTA
This sequence comes from Meloidogyne incognita, assembly GCA_036172945.1. Taxonomy (NCBI): domain Eukaryota; kingdom Metazoa; phylum Nematoda; class Chromadorea; order Rhabditida; family Meloidogynidae; genus Meloidogyne; species Meloidogyne incognita. Next base: position 3,173,625 of record JARQAC010000025.1, read on the forward strand.
TTAATCGTCTATAGAAAATTATTCGCGATACTCTCTCCGCATCTGCAATCATCGCCACGTTAATAAAAACTTTGGTTCAGATTCGGATATCTAAAATCTTTGTTATGGCTCCATGATCCGATCAAGATATCCTGGGATTTTCCAGAATAATATATTCCTAACTCTGAGTGACAACAGTAAACGAAAACAGCGCTAGTATACTCGACAAAAATTTGGAAATTATTTTCCGTTTTTAAAATTTTTTTTTCGATTTACGATTTTCGAGGTTTTTTTTGTTTCGAAACATCTCTGAACCTGACACGTAATAATCATTTTAACAAAGAAAATTTGATATGTTTTTATTCTAAAAATAAAAATGTAAGGTCGTTTCATAAACTTTTAAAAATTACTAATAAATAACACAAACACCTTTAATGTTCGTGTCTCAATAGTCAATCAGTTATTGATGCAGTTAAATGAAAATAAAGAGGTAGGGAGTTAATTCGGCGCCTGCAGCTTAATAACAATATTTATTTTTATTTTTATTTTGATTTATGTTTGATTTTATGCCTTCGTAAGACGAGGCTGTATTTTAAATGAGAGAATCTTTGATCAAAAAATAATCTTATCATTTTAGAATATTTTTATATAGATAATATTAGCTTATCTTTAAATTATTTCTAAGAATGTATTTAAGGACTCCCTTTCATTGTGTATTTTTAATTTTCAATTAAATAGATTTGACGCCAAATCGTTTGCGCCGTAAATTTGTAGAAAATAAACTTTTAAGTTTCTTTTTCTTTTCCATGTCGATTCTTTTATTCAACTTATAACTTTGTCTTTTTTCCAATCCAAACATCGTTCAATATTTTTTTTATTTTTGCCACATCGACATAAAAAATTCCACGTTTTGTTTTTCGGTTATTAAATATTTTGACTATTAAATGACAATTATTTTTATTTAAATTTAATAGTTTTGGAGAAAAACAAGGATTTTTATTTTGTAAAAAATAATGACTAATACGTAACAAAAAATTTTACAAAAACTTAATTACTGTAACAATTTCGAAAAACTTCTAACTTTTAATACATAATGCCAAAGAATTAGAGATAGTATGGAAATCTGCAGAATTTTTTTTCTCTAACCTCTTCTGGAAAATTTTTTTGTTTTGTTTCAAGAAATGCTTCTTAAATGTAATAAATAAACCGACTTTAAATTTTTAGATCAAATTCATTTACGAACACAGCTCTCAGAGCTCGTGGAGAAACATCAAAAGCTCATTGTCACCGAGCAGAAAAAGGCCCGGGCAATTTAACAACAAAAAAAAGATACGAGAAGTAAGGGAATATTTAAATTTGGAATTCTTTACTTCTAAATTACCCAATTAATTTCTCAAAACTTGTTTTTGATATTCATTTTTAAAGGCCCAGAATATCGAAATGGCCGATAATAAAGAAAACGGCGATACCAAAACTGCAGTTGAGGTTAAAGAAGAAGTCAAAGACGTTGTTGACTCGACTATATCTTCTCCTCCAACAAATGGTAAACAGCAAAAAGAGCAAAAGAAAATTGTAGCAGAGCGCGTCACTGGCATTGTTAAATGGTTTAATGTTATGAATGGATATGGGTTTATTTGCCGTGATGATACAAATGAGGTTTTTTAAATTTTTTTTAAATTTTAAAACTGTTTAATTGGGGATATGAGGTGTGTTTAGAAAAGGTTAGGGTTAGTTATTACTCTGGTCGTTTTCTTAAGTTATATTTAATTGTTGGAATTGCCAGTTCAGTTCTAGGAAATTCTTCGGATATCCGTAATCGAACAGAAAAATTCTCGTTTCTTCGGTTCGGCCCAGAACTAACCAAATAACCAGTAATGATAAATTGAACAGGATATTTTTGTCCACAACTCTGCTATATCAAAGAACAATCCAGGAAAGGCTCAACGCTCACTGGGTGATGGTGAAAAGGTTTATTTTAGTTTAATAGTACATACTTTTAAATGGTTTTAGGTACTTTTCGACGTCGTTGAAGGAACTAAAGGTCCAGAAGCAAGTAATGTTACAGGACCAGAAGGACAAAATGTTGTTGGTTCCAAGTATGCTGCTGGTAATTTATTTTTAAAAATATCTCAATAATTCTTAAATTTAGATGCTAGCCAACAGCGTCGTTATCCACGTCGCAACTTTTATCGTGTTCGCAACCGTCCTCGTGGGAATCGTCTAAGTGCTGGTGCTCCTACTGGTGAAAATGGTGGGACTGGAGAAGGAAAGGATACTGCGCCTGGCGAAGGTGTTATTGATGCGAATGGTGGTGGTGATGGACAGCCTCGAAAAGAACAACCGGTTTTTTTGTTAAATTTTTTAAAATATTTTTAAAACTTTAGAAGGGACAAGGAAGAGGAGGAGTGCGACGTCGTTTTCGTCGCAGTGGAAATCAAGGTGAACAACAACAGCAAGGAGTTCCTGGTGGTGGTGGAGGTCATAATCGTCGCCGAGCATCAGGAGGTGGAGATGCTGGAAAGAAGCAAATTGCCCGCGAAGGAGAAGGCGGTGAAGAGCATAACAACAAAAATGTTAAGGGCAATAATAATTCTAATCGGCCAGCTAATGGAGGGGGAGGTGGATTTGGAGGAGGATGGCGACGTCGTCAAGGAGGGGGAAAAGGAGGTTTTTACTTTACATTTTAATCTGCTATAGTGACGACAACAATCAAAAATGGGCAAGAAATAGGGCATATTTTAGAGTTTATTCAACACATTCTCGCTCCAGGGCTATAAAACATATCCTTGAACATATCTCGAACACAAACTTATAACACCCAAAATGACACTAAATACAAGTAAACCTTTTACTGCTGTCAAAACATTTTACATAGCTTTTAATTCTTTACTTTTTAAAGGCGCACCTCCTCCTCCTCCTCATGCTCCAGCACTTGACCAACAACCAGGAGGAGGTGGTGGTATAAAGACTGAGCCTGCAGAAGAACAAAAAGTGGATAAAGCTTGGTAAAGAAAAGAATTTTTAAGATTTATGGATCGAAAGAGAGAAAACAAAAAGCGACAAATAACCGATAAAAACACCACCACCTAAACAGCCAATTTATTCTATTCTCGATAAAATATATGTTTGTAATTGTGGGTGAAAATTAATTAATGAAAGATTAAACTCTGGAAAAATCTTCGGAATATTCGTGTAAAAATTTTAAATTAAAAAAATTTTCCTTTCATTAATTAATTATCACATTTATATTCAACATTAAAAACCACCACCACAATACTCGTCGAGATATTTTGATTATATATTACTTTTTAAAGGCTGGCTTTATTTTACTCTTCTTTCCACTACCCTTTTATCCCAACCAACACACTGTGTCGCTAATTCTTTTGTTTTTGTTTGATAAAAATTCAAAAAAAATTTTTTGAAAGGATCTAAAAAACATTTAAAGAGACACATCCACAAATCTCATCACAAAATTTATTAAAAAAACATTTTTATTACGTCAGACAATTTTACAAAAAATATTTTCGCTCCCTTAAACAGGTTTATAATCCAACTTTGTTTCCAATTTCTTTGCTTCTCCAACTTTGCGAACTGCTTTCATAAAATCTTCTTGTATGACATATTCTCTTTCTTTTCTAATTGCATTCATTCCAGCTTCTGTGCAAACATTACGTAAATCCGCGCCAGAAAAACCTTCAGAAAGTTTAGCAATTGCTTCGTAATCGATTGGCTCTTGTTTGGTTATTGGTTGAGCGTGGATTTTAAGAACCTAGAATTTTTTTAAATCTTTGGTTGCAATTAGGGATTAAGGGGAAATTCTCAATTATTGAGTTTTCTGTCCTTAGGATTTTTCTGTAAAAATTCTACAAAACCAGTCTCTCATTTAATTTACAAAAAATATTCAAAACAAATACTAAAAAGAATAATTAAACTAAGAAAACTAACAGAAAGTCTGCTTTGTGCATTCGGAAGAGGAATCTCAATTTTACGGTCCAATCGGCCTGGACGAAGAAGAGCTGGATCCAACTTAAAAGTTAATAATTAAAATTAAATTCAGAAGGCGAGAAGGAAGAAAAATTAAAGAAAAATCGAATTAATTTTTTAAAAGTTTTAAAGTAAATTTACAGTATCCGGTCGATTCGTTGCCATAATTATTTTAACTTTCCCCAAAGAATCAAAGCCATCCATTTGGTTAAGTAATTCCATTAAAGTACGTTGAATTTCACGATCAGCAGAAGTCCCTTCAGAGAAGCGGCGGCCTCCTTCAAAAATTATTTTAAAAAATTTAAAAAAATCAAAAAAAACCGATAGCATCAATTTCATCCATAAAAATAATACAAGGTTGGTGATCACGGGCATAATTAAACATTTCACGAATCATACGTGCAGATTCTCCAATATATTTATCAACAATTGCTGAAGAGACAACTTTAAGAAAATTACAGTCAAGTTGAGTGGCTACAGCTCTGAAAAATAAAAATTAAATAAGGATTTTAAAAATATCCTTTACCTAGCCAAAAGAGTTTTTCCAGTTCCTGGAGGTCCATAAAGAAGACAACCTTTTGGTGGAGTAATGCCAACACGTTTAAATAATTCAGGATTGATTAAAGGTAATTCAACAACCTTTAAAAAATTAAATAGAAATTATTTTGGATGTTTAAAAAAATATTTCTTAAAATTATTTTAAATTTTTAAAAAATGTAAAAAATCCAAAACCTCTCTCAATTCACGAATTTGTTCATTTAAACCGCCAATATCAGCATAAGAAACATTTCCAGGATCTTCATGACTCATTTTATAAACAAGAGGATCAACTTCCCGAGGTAATTGTCTCATAATGGTCATTGTAGTCATATCAAGAGCTACACGAGTACCCTTTAAAATGGAAAAATTTTAAAAGAAAATTTGAAAAAAACACTTGTTTAAGTTTGTCTTTGGCAACAGATCGTCTACATCCAACAACATAACGAGGACCATTTGTTGCTTTAACAATAAACTTGTCTTCGGTTAATTGCTTCAAAACTTCCCCAACAATTTGGCCAACAGATTGGAGAGCACGAATATCATTCTCTGATTTGTCAAATAATTTTTGTGATTCCCGTTCCTGAAAATTATTTATGAAAGAAGGGATAAAATATTATTTATTTAAAAATTACTTTAACACGAAGATCTTTAAGCCTATTCTCAATCTCACGGCATTCAGTCAGCTTTCGTTTGTAGGTTGCCAAAGCTCGAGATTTGTCATCAGATTGGGCAGTCATTTTTTATTTAATAATTAAAATTTATCTAAGATAAAATCACTAAAATAAAAATATAAAGTGCTCGACGCTGAAAAAAAATAAATTTTTCTTTAACAAAAAGTTAGACACGGGCAAATCGTTTTCTCTATTTCAATTGAATTAAAAATAATCAAATATAAAAGGAAATCGTTTCGAAAAATTTTTTTTAATAAATTATTACAGTATTGGTCTAAAACAGAGCTTATAGACCGGCTTGTATTATCCTCAATTTTACAAATACCCTATATTTAATTATTATTTTAAAAATATATTAATCAATTAATTATTTTCAATTTTCATTTATCATCATCATATTTTCTCTTACTAATATTTTTATTTCTCTTTGCTTTCTTATAAATCTCCTATAAATGTACATAAAAGGTTTGTGGTGGTCATCTCGCTCAATGGATCACTTGTTCGTAAATCTTCACATTTCTTTTAAAACTCTCTCCAAATGCCTGTTATTGTGTGTTCTCCTTTGCTAGAAAATATCAACCAAACACACCCGCCGAGTGAATTTTTTTATTCATTTAAAATGGAGATTGTCGTTACACATTTTCTCAATCCAATGCCCAATATTATTCTTTCCATCCGAAAGATCTCTCCAAATATTTTGTTTTGATATTTAATTAGTTGATTATAATATTAAAATAAACAAATTCTTTAAATTTTTAAATTCACCTTTATTCAGAATTTAATAATTTATTCAAAATATGTCAATTTACAAACATCTCCGTTTTTACAAATTCTCTCCGTTTTTTAAATTCCTATTCCAGTTTATGCCAATAATATTCCAATCGCTTTTTTCCTTAAATTAACAGCCCTTTCCTGGGCCCCAAAATGCTAAAATATATGCATTAAGATATGCAAAATTTCTCATAATATGAACTAAATATGAAGATAAGATTGACGAGGATTTTTATAAAAATTGAATTAAATTTAACTTTCCTCTAATAATTGCAAATTTATCAATTTTAAATAAAAAATTCTATTTCCATAAATAATTTTTGAGAAATTTTTATGGAGAAAAAATGCCGAATCTCAAAAAACGACAAAATATTTAAGCATAAATTTTATGAGCTGTTATAATACGTAATAGAAACCATGTTCCAAAAAGCTTGGACTAACGTAAACATCCTACATTGAAAAACAGAAAAAAATCAGATGGAGTTATAATTTCGTAGCACATTTATTTCTTTAGAAGCTTAAACATGCATTTACAAGTTTTGGCCAGTTCTCTTTTTTTCGAATTTCCTAAAGTACGTCATTTGACAAAAAATCCCTTTCATTTCCACGTTAATTATTTATTTTAACTTGCTCGTTTTCTCCATTAATTTCTGGTTTATTATTATTTTTAAATCTCCTTATATTATTAGTCATCATCCTCTTCATCTTTTTTTTATCCACAAAAATATCCACATATTAATTGTCTCTATTTATCCTCCCCCTTTCCCCTTCCTAACAATAATTCTTTAATTTTTCTAAAAACACAGATCTCTTCCTTTTTTAAATGTTTATTCCTCCCCGGCCTTCCATCACAATCCTTTTATTAACAATATTTATTTCAACTTTTACTTCTGCAAAAGATCAGACTCGTGTAAAGCGGCAAGGAGGGGCAACAGTTCTTACAAAGGCTTGGAATGAAGCACTTCCCGGGGTTTTTTTTGAAAATAAATTCAAAAATTATTTAATTATTTATTTAAAAATTAAATAAATAAAAATTTATTTTACCTTCAAGGTACCCCCATTTTGGGATAAATATAGCTCTGGACCATATGGTAAGTTGAATGTTTAGTGTTTAATGCTCTTAATTATTGTTAAAAATAAAGAAATTTTTTTTCCTCAACTTTCTTATAAATTTATATTTTGTCTCTATTAAAAATTAAAAAAAAGGTATTGTCATTCGTGGATGGCAATTTAGTAGATGTGCAAGTGAACAATGGACAAATTATGTAGTTAATGTTTCTAATATTGTTATTTGGCCTGATTATCCACGCTTTCCCGGACCAATATTTTTTAATGTGACGATGGATGTTAATGAAGATTTGCCTATTGATAAAATTGAAATGGATTTGGAGGTTAAGGAGAAGAAAATATATATTTTTTTAATTTAAAAATAAGAGGCTGTGGTTGGAAATTGTAAGGACCTAGCAGCATTTAAAACGCTTAGGCGGGAATACCAATTTTGTCGAAAACTTTTCTTGTCACCCTGTAAGGATAAAAGAGAGCATTAGTTCGCTCTGGTAGCTCAGTAGTAGAAGAGCACCTGTATGTGGTGAATGAAAGCACCTACTAATAAATACGAGGAGATCGCAGGTTCGAATCCTGCCCTGTGACTAAACTTTTACTAAACTCTTACTTATTTAAAAATTCCTTTTAATATTAAATTGGAAAAAATAACTCCATATTAAAATTAAATGTTTATTTTTCAAAAGAATTAATTTAATCCAAAAAAATCTTGTTAAAGGTCAGACATGCAGTTAATGGAAAATTAAATAGTAGAGGTTGGCAAGTAATTCCTTGTCAAGGATGGAATCTTTTAGTAAATAATAAATATGTATTTTTAAAAAGAAAATATTAAAATTAAAAAAAGGATGGTTGTGATGGTGTAGGTTCTTGCCGTTATTGTGATATGTTAGATAAATGTAAAGAAACTGTTAAAAGTGCTCATAAATATGTTAATGGTTAATTTTAATTAAATTAAATTAATTTTTATTCTTTCTTCCCAATTTTATATCGAAAAGCTGAGGATTTTCTTCGTCAAAATAAATTATGCCCTCCACCAAAGGGACATTGGACAATGACTTTTAGCAAAATATTTACTATTGAGGATTTGCCTAAAAGTTTTTTTGGTCCTCTTCAATCGGTAAATTAATTAAATATTTATTGAGAATCTTTAGATATTCCTTTCAAAATTTTAATTTTTCTAACTTTTGATTAGTGGTTTTAAAAGGTTTCTTTTGGATTTAATTCTGAAAATTTAAAAAATATTAGAATATAAGTAGATTTAAAGATAAAGATTAGTTCTTGGAAAATCTTCGGATATCCGGAACTGATAATTTTTAAGGGTTAGATTTTCAAAAGACAAAGAAACCAGTAATTCTCAATTTTTTGACAAACCAAATAGAAGAAAAGAACAGATATCAGAACCTATTTTAAGGGTGTTACGACAATTGCAGATACGCACGTGCGGATGCGACAATTGCGGATTAAAATTTTTTTTAATTTTACAAATGATTGAAATGGCATTCCGTTTTTTTGTTCCGGCTGTCAGCTTCAGACTTCTGACGGTTTCCGGATCATTTTTAGACTGATGTGGCAATGAAAATTTTAAAAAATCTTAAACTTTTTAAAAATTTTATATCCGCAATCGTCGCATCCGCACGTGCGTATCCGCAATTGTCGTACCGCCATTTTAAGAACTTTTTTCCCAATAATTGTAGCTTCAAAATTAAATTAAAAATTAATTTTTTCCCTTAATTAAAGAATGAATATTGGTTAACATTTAATTTCACTGACGGAAAAGACAGAAAATTAGGTTGTGCACGTTTGTGGGTAGATGCATGTAAATATCATTTACAAGACAAACAACAAAAATGCTTAAAAGATCCAAACGCTTTTAAAGATTTTATTAAAGGTTATTAATTAAATAAATATAATTAAATAAAAAATAAAATTTATTTTTCAGAATTTAGCAGTCAAGCAGAACAAATTCGACAAAGAACATCAACAACTAAATAAATTAAGAAAAAAAGTTTTTTAACGCGGGTCGGATTTTTAGTAATTTATATTTTTAATAGAGAGGATTTGGTTAAAAGAATATGTGAAATAATTAGAGACCGGATTTTTAAATTGTAAAAACCTTTAAACAGTTAAAAATAAATTGTATAAAATCCAAAAATAGGGAAAAAGTAAGAGGTAGTTAAATAATTTACATTTTTTAAAACTTTTACTAAAAATAATAACTAGGTAATTGTAAGAAAAATTTTTTTATTTTTATCGAAAAATATCCAAAATAAGGAGAAAATAGAAAAAAACATTTAAGATAGTTTACAATTTCCAAAATAGATTCAAATAAATGCTAAAAATTCCTTGTAACAATAAATATTTTAAGAAAGGATTTTTGCCCTTCTCACAACAACAACTACATATTTCAGGAAAAGAAATAAACTAACGGTTTAAAAGTCCGGTCTTTAAAAAATTTGTATTTTTGTAAAATAATTTTATTAAAATTTATGGAGGAATTCTTTAAAATGTTTCCATATTTAAATCAAATTAAGTTTATTTATTTTTATTTCTAAAATTTTTGACAGATTTTAACAAATGATTTTTAAAAAACAAATTTAAAAAACAAACAAAAACAAATTTCAGGTTTTAACAAATGATTAATCAAACTGTTGGGTATCGGCTTAGTATAAAAGCCTTCCTATTATTCAGTCGGGGGTCTTAGTCCATTGTCGCAGTGTTATTCTATTCTGTCTCCACATATTCGGCATCTTGCCATATTCCTATTGTTCGCCCTTATTGTATATATTGTTGTAGATAAAGCACATAGATACTGTCTATCTTGTTGTTATTCTTGTTAGTACGAAGACAGACAAGTCTCGTACATAACACAAACTATCCCGAACTATCAAAACTCCATTTTTAATTCCTTAATTAAAAAAACATTAACTAAAATCTTTATCAGAACTACAGTTTTTTAGAATAATCTAAAAAGTGACGGTCATCAATGTCGCAATTTTCTCAACAATTAAAAAAATCTAAAAATACTAATTAAAAATCCAAAGGAAAATTTATTAAAATTTAACAATTAACGCACTTCCAACACTCCACATTTTCTTTATTGCAGAATTTTTTTCAAATTCATTGACGAAAAGTCCGTTGACGTAAGGTCCATTGACGAAAAGTATTGACGGAAAGTCCTTTGACGGAAATTCTATTGACGAAAAGTCGTACCACCGCAAAACTCGGTAAAGCCCGATTCAGTATGGCCGATTCAGTATATGGTCATAACTTTCCTAATATTCGACCGATTTGAATAATTCTCATATCATTCGAAAGGTCTCGAGATTCGACATCTTTTTCATAATTGGCTCGATCTGATCTGATCATCACAAAAAAGGTTACAGCGTGAAAACCGATTTTTTATGCCTGTGACGTCGTTTATCAGTGATAACTTTTTGTAGAGTGATCAGATCAGGTCAGTCCAAGTATGAAAAAGATGCAGCACCCCGAGGCCTATCAAATCATATATAATAATTCCTAGAATATTGATCGAGCAAAAAGTTTTGGTTTAAAAATCCAAATACTGAATCGTCCTTAACCGGGTCTTATGGGTATTTGTTTGTTTCTTTTAATTAATTTTAAGTTCCTTTAGCTGTAAAATTAATTAAATTCCTAACATTATTATTCAACCAATGGCCATAGATTATTCTCGTTGGAAGGATATTGAAATATCTGATGATGAAGATGATACCCATCCAAATATTGATACGGTCTTTTATTTTTAATTTGTTCTTTTTAAAAATATTTTTTAGCCTTCTCTTTTCCGTTGGCGTCACAAAGCTCGGCTTGAACGTATGGCAGAAATGAAGGAAGAAAAAGAGAAAGTTGAGGGTGGAAAGAAAGAAGTTTTGAGTCGTGTTCAGGTTTTTTTGAAGAATTTTTTAAACAAAAATTTTTATATATTTTAAGGAAATTGAAGAGAAGCTTTCAAACACAAATTTGGATGAAAAAGAGCGTATCAAATTGGAGTTGGAACGTGATAATATCCGTAAACAAGAAGAAGAATATTTGCGAAAAGAGAAGGAATTGGCTGATAAGGAGAGGCTGGCGCCTTGGAATATTGATACAATTGGGAAGGAAACTTGGAGTCGAACTATTGTTAATAAGGTGGTTTTTGAAGATATAGATAGTACTATTGTTTTCCACCACTACCCTTCCCCCTCCCCCACTCCTCAGCTATAGAATTTGACCAAATGTCCAGTTGGGCTTTATTGCATTCTAAACCTAATTAATATCTATACCAATGTGTATTCACCACTTTTTCTTTTGAGGAAGGACTTGTTTTTGTATATTAAACTCGTGAAATGAACAATTAATTTTTAATATTTATTTTTTCATTAATTTCAGCCAAAAGACAAGACTTCAGTTAAGGATCCTTCCTCTCCTAGTGTTTCTGCTCAACCAAAACTCAGCGAAGACGAAGAGCATCGACGTTTACTTGACTACTTTTCTAAAAACGAGACTTTATTGGGAGAAATGAGTCTCTTGAAGGGGTTTGATGCTATGGAGGTTTTTTAAAATTTTTTAGTATTTTAAATAATATTTTTTGTTTACAGAATATGTTGTTGGATAACCCTCATTTGGCTTCTGAATATGCTACAAATTGGTTGACCATTGAAGCTCTCAATCATGCAATTGAGGGAGATGTAAGGATTTTTACTTTTCATTTCAAGGGCGTATCCAGGGGGCTGGGGGGGGGGCTAGAGCCCCCCCCCCCCCCGAAATGGGGGAAAGAGGGAAAAAATTAGGAGAAGTTCGGTCGAAAAGTGAAATTTTTTCGCCTACAATCCTAAAATTTTCGCCTGCAGCGCTAAAAATGGAAGAAATCTAGCCCCCCCCCCCTAGCCCCCCCCCCGAAACCGACCCCCTGGATACGCCCTTGTTTCATTTTATAATTTAAAAATTATTTTTAAAGGATGACAAAATGGGTCGTGTAGCTGAGAATTGTATTACAATTCAATATCTTCTTGAACTTGCCAAATCATTGCATGCTCTCTCAACGAATACAAATTTGATTAAAAGCTTCTTCAAAAAGTTTTTTATTCTTTATTTCTTTCAATTTATTTAATTAGAATTCGTTCTGCTGAGGTTTTGTATCTGCAAATGTATCAGGAGGAAGTTCAATCCTTCAAGGATCGTCTTCGAAAGCGTGCCCGAGACAAACGTGAGGCTTATGTCGCTGAAGCAGAGGCATCTGATAAGGCTAAGCGAGTTGAGGCTTCTCCTGGTGGTCTGGATCCTATTGAGGTTTTGGAAAGTCTTCCTGAGGTTTTTAATTTTCTTTTCAATTTATTTAAAAATATTTAATATTCTCTTTCTAGGCGTTGCGTGAAGCATTTGAATCTCAAAGTATGGACAAAATGTTCAAAGTAGCTGAAACTATGGATAGGGAAGTCTTCAATTATCATCTGCAGCGTTGTATTGATTCTGGTCTTTGGATTCCAAATGCTAAGGAACACGAAGAGAAAATGGCTAAAGAGAAGGAGAAAGAAGAGGGTAAATAAGGATTCCAACAAAAGAATAATTATGTAATAAATAACAATAAGTGGACGAAATTGAAGAAAAAAAAAGAATTTTTAAATAAATAAAATTATTTTCCCCTTCCCTTTCTTGTTTTATTTTTCTTTACATAACAAGACCTTAGGACAGGGATATGTACTTATTTAAGAGGAGAGTAATCGATTTATTAATTTTTAAAATTGTATCGATGAATCTAATAAAACTGCAAAAATCGATGATCTCCTATCTATAAAATATATATTTGTTTTTTTTGAAAATAAATTTCTTCTAATATTTTTATTTAATTATTTAGTGTTTATTATTCATAGAATTTATTTTTAAATATTCTAATTTATCTAATTTTTTCAAATTTTTTCTTTAGAAGGTGCCAATGATTGTAAATTGTGAATCAGATGAAGGTTTGATTTTTTTAATTTAACAAAATCGTTTGATAATTTCGTTGGCTTAGAAAATCAAAACTATTCCTTTAAAAATTCTTATGAATAACGCATTTAATTAATTTTTATTTTTAGAAGGCATTATCCCAACCAAAGATGTGATTAAAAGAATGGCTATAGTTGATGGATGTAATGTTTTACATTTATGTGCTGGTATGGGGTTACATTCACGTGCAGAACAGCAAATGTTTGATCAAAAGTTAGTTTTATTTTTTGGATTAAAAAAATTAAAACGTTTAATTTTTAAAGAAAACCCGATGCAATTGGCCTTTTATTAGTTGTAAAAAAGTTGTTTGAAGAGGACTTTGATGTGCGTATATTTATCTCTTTTTCCTATATGTCAGAAAATAAAGTCTCTAATTTATTTATTTTACAGGTTTCTTTCTAATTTTTAAAGAAATAATTTTTTAAATTTAGGAATTTAAATCTCTCGGAATTCTCACAGTTGTCCCACCAAATGTTCATGACGACATTGCTATTTTAGAATATGCTTCGCAAGTTGGTGGTTTTATTGTTTCGAATGACAAATTTAGAGAATTTAAATATTGCCAAAAAATATTAGAATGTGTTGAAAGAACAATTAGATTTAAATTTAAACATTTAAAGAGGAAAATTAATGAAAAAAATAATAGGTATTTTTTAATTTTATAAATAAATGTAAGGTAGAGATGGGGATATTATTTTTGGGTGTCTAATAAGGGGAAAAGAATTGTCTGTTTCAGTCTAGGGATTAACTGGTTGACATTTTAATTCGACACAATTTGATATTCAATCTTAAATTTTCTTAACAACCTTAAATAGGGGATAGAGACTTTAAATAAATATTAAGAAATAATTTTTTAAAGGGATGACAACGATAATTCTGAATCTTCAACAAGTTCATTACCTAGAAAAAAGAGTAAAAGTGATATAAACAAAATTCAATTGGGAATGGAATTACAAATGGAAATTGATCAAGGCAAGTTAACTAAATATTAATAATTGATTAAAAGTAGTTAATTAGGGACTTTAAACTGTTAAAAGTATTTGGTCAGTTTCTAAATAAGGGAGTGAGAATCAAAACATATTTAAATAAACCCATTTAATTATCCCTATTAATTTCGTCATTTTCTAGATCTTTGTACATCAAATATCAAAACTGATGAGGACTTTTTGTTTATTTATTCATATCGTATCAGGCGTTCAAAATATCGACAAATTCAAACATTAAATTTAATTAAAGTAATGATTGATTTTCTACAACTTGAATATACCTTTATACACGGAATAAAACCTCAGCCTTTGGATTATTTTAAAGGTCATATACCTCCATCAAAATTCTCTAGTTTTTTGATACATTTTAATAAACATCTTCGTCATCAACAAGAAAATATTTTTCGAATTTATTAAAAGGTAACTGAAATATTTAAAATTTAATATTTCTTGTGTTTAAAATTGTTCTCTCTCCTTTTTTTTAACTTTTTTTGAATTTTTGAAATTTTCAAAAAAGCATTTGTTTCACAATTTGAGTGAGGAACAATTTTAAAAAATAATTTTTGAATCTTCTCTTTATACATTTTTTGCCTTATAATTTCATTTTTCTCTTGTGTGACCTCAAATCATTTTGAGGTCTTATGACCTCAAATCAATTTATTTTTGATTGTTTGCAACTACGCATTTTGATGTTTTTATATTACTTGTGTATTTCCCTGTGATTTAATTTCAATTTTTTAATGTCATTAGAAATATCTTCTCATTGAGCTTTAATTTATTCAATAATCTGAAAATCATTTAATTTCTTATTGGCATTTAAAATATTAAAAAGGCATAATCAAACTATGGGGTTTTTTAGATTACAACTTTTTTAGATTAAAATTTTGGTTTGTTCTCTTTTTGGAAACTTTTACCCCAAAATTCGTATCTGTCTGTATATACGAGAATGAACAAATGTAAAATTCCCAAGCACTGGTTATGTCTTTTTACCACAATAGATTGAAAAATATTTTATACTTGTAAATACATATTGGAAATAGATAAAATTTATTTTTAAATGCATGAATATAAAGACAGTAATTTATGTAAAAACGAATTTGCGCCTCATATAAAGTCAGAGATTGTATCATATCCGACAAGACATTTGTACATTGTCCAGTCAATTGTAATTAGATATGGATTTCAGAAAATCGACTAGATTGTTCTAGCGTTGAACACATGAATAAATTTAGGAATGGAACCGTATTTTGTCACTAATACTAAAAGATATCCACTTACATTAATTACAATTCACTGTACAATTGTAGTACTTTTCATAGTTTCGAAGAATAAATTACAATTTTTGACATTTTAAATCAATTTTTTAGAAAGGAACGCAAACATTTAATATATCACAATAATTTTAAACACTTAATTTCTGGGGTCTTGGGATAATTTTTGGGAAATTAAAGATAATTTCTAAAAGAGGAATATTTTATTTTATAAAAATTGTAAAAGAAATTTTGCTTAAAAAATTTGCTATCCCAACTATGAATTTAAAATATTCTAATTATAAGTGTCTAAAAATTGATACAGATTTTTTTATTTAAAATTATGCTTCAATTTTTTTCAAGTCCTAAAAAGAAAAGCTCTCACACATTTTTCTTCAAAATTAAAAACGTTTCACTACTGTTTTCTCATCTCTAGCATATAAAGGTTTTGCCATAGGTTGTCTTTCATTTTGAGATGATGGTCTACGTCTATCTGTATTTGTGGACATTGGTATTCTTGAAGGAGTTCGCTCAGACGGAAGTCTTTCTGCCTTCGTTCTTATAGTTTTTGGTGTTTCTGAGATTTCAGAATTTTTATTTGATTTATTTTCAATATTTGTGGCTGTTGTTTTTGGAAGAAATTTTTCACTTCCAGGATAATCTGGTGGAGGGAAATATGGTTTTTGTTGTTGTGGACTAGTAACAACACGCCTGATCGCTGCAGATGTTCTTTGTTCAACAAAATTTTTTCTAAAAGGCACAATACTTTGTTGACTTCCATCACTACTATTATTATTATCATCTTCCTCTTCTGGGCCAAGCATTACATAAGTCACATTATTCGGTGTTCGGTGAACTCGATGGCGACCACTGCTGTCAGTAGAGATATCGCGCCTGTGCTGAATATTAAAATTAGGTTAATATATAAAGAATTAAAGGTTTGAAGTTCTAGAATAGCTGGGTTTAAAGGTGTCCCCTTTTTTTTATACCAGTCAGAGCTCGATCCAAGACAGAACAACCCCATAAAAACTCGGTCAAATAATAATATCTATTCGATCAAATCAAAAGACCATCGTGTTATTATATAAAAAGCTCCCACTCAAGTCAGTTTAGATAGCGCCAACGGTCAAGCTAACTGCTTCGGCCTTCGTAATCTAACTTGAATGAGCTTACGGAAGTGGAGGAGTAAAGGGTTTCCCATTTATCACCGTGCACCTCTGTTCGGTGTACTCGGGCATTGATTTATAGATTTTATTGGAAGGTAGAAACGGCTCCCGGACAATCCGTCAGTGGACAATCCGGCAGTGGAAAATGCGTCAGTGGACAATCCGTCAGTGGTCGGACAATCCGTCAGTGGACAATCCGGCAGCGAACAAATTCGTGATTCTTACCTCTACCCGACCGGGGTCACTTTAGTACGTGGGTGCAGGCTTTAATTTACAAATGTTATACCATTCGAAAGAGCTCGTCGAGCTGAGTCGAATGCCACCAAAATTAGATCTAGGAAAAATTTCTGGACCGAGATATAGGTCCCTGAAGTTTGAAAAACCATAGGGGGGAGTAAGCTCAATTTTGGGGTAAAAAATTCGAATATGTAAATTATACCTCGTTCGAAAGAGCTCCTCGAGCTGAGTCGAATGACACCAAAATCAACGAAATCCGACTTGATTGGACCGAGATATAAGCCCCTAAAACCTAAGATACAAAGGGGCGATTTTTGGAATAAAAATTTTTTTATACAAATAATACCCCATTCGAAAGAGCTCGACGAGCTGAGTCGAATGAGACCAAAATCACCATGATTGAACAAGATTAGACAAAGTTAAGACACAAAAACAGGCAACATAAACCTATGGAGCGTCGGCGAGGCGCTTGTGCAAAACCCGCGCTTCGCGCGGGGTTTTGCGGCACGCGCCTCGCGGGGAGTCTACGGGCGATGGGTCTGGGCTCGTAACATAAACCTATTCTTATCTCCCTTGTTCTGGACGTATTTGGAGCCTCTGTATCAGCAAAAATCTCCACAGATGCCATAGGTAAGGAGCTAAAAGAAAAGATCAGAACTTTGTCCAATCAAGTCGGATTTTGTTGATTTTGATGTCATTCGACTCAGCTCGAGGAGCTCTTTCAAATGAGGTATCATTTGCATTTTCGAATTTTTCACCCCAAAAAAGTGCTTGGTCCCCCCTATGGTTTTTCAAACTTCAAGGACCTATATCTCGGTCCAGAAATTTTTCCTAGATCTAATTTTGGTGGCATTCGACTCAGCTCGACGAGCTCTTTCGAATGGTATAACATTTGTAAATTAAAGCCTGCACCCACGTACTAAAGTACAGCCACCCGACCTACCGCATTGGATTTTTTGCTGGATTTAGAAGGATTCGGGGATTTGGATGGATTAGATTACATAATTAACGTGTAGGATTATATTGGATTTGGATGAATATCGTGGGATTATGGGAAGTCCTCAAATACGAGAGGTTGTTTTTAGATGGATATCATGGAACAACCTCAAAATCTTCTTAATCCGACTATATCCGTTGATATCCCACTTAATCCACAAAATCCCCCTTAATCCCCAAATTCCTCGATAACCACCATTATACTCCAAATCTATTGTATTTCCATTAGTTCCACGATATCCTTTGAAATCCCCGATATCTCCCAAATCCACTGATCTTTTAATCCAACCAAATTTGCCGATTTCCTCATTAATCTCAAAATTTTCGATATCTCTTATAATCTCCACACGAAAATATGAAAATTTTTGGCCGCGGTAGGTCGGGTAGAGGTAAGAATTACGGATTTGTTCACTGACGGATTGTCCACTGACGGATTGTCCGATCGCTGACGGATTGTCCACTGACGGATTTTCCACTGCCGGATTGTCCACTGACGGATTGTCCGGTCACGGGTAGAAACAGGCTTCATACAGAAATTCTGAATTTTACATATATGTAGGTTACAAATAAAATACCTCAACATTATTACTGTGAATAGGAGACTGTAATATTTGTTGTTGTTGAGTAGGGTTAACATTAGAATTTTTTAATACATTTGTTCCATGTTGTTGGGTGTAAAAAGTAGAAGAATTATTTGTATTATTAATTTGATTAGTATTAATTATTCCATTATTTGTATTATTAACACCACTAGTGTCAGAGGAAGAGGAGGACAAAACATTATCATAATGGCTAGGTTGGCGTTTATGTGTAACAACTTCTTCAGCTAAGCGTTGTTGTTGCTTAATATAAAATTATTAAATGTTTTTTTAAATCAAATTTGAAGGTATTAAGGCTTAACCATTCAAATAATTCAAAAACATCCAGTTAAGATGACCAAATGAAAAATAAAATTGGAAGTTGGAATAAATTCTTAGATTTTAATGAAAATACAAGAGTAAAACAATGGGGGAATCTAAACAAATTTAAATATTTTCTAAAGATTTACTAATTTTTATATGCTACAAGAAATCCTTTATTTGAATTATTTATATATTTTTTACAATACTTGTTGTAATTGATGTTCCCTTCTCTGTCTTGGACTCATTCTAACAAAACCATCTTCATCTGGCACAGGCGGAGGTTTATGTCTTCTATCCTTTGTAGAGCCAACTCTTCTGAGGAAAGGTTCAACTGGAGGGGAAACAAATGAAGATGAAGAGGCTGGGGTTGAGAAAGGTATTGTATTTGTTGTTGTTCCTTCAATTGTAGCATCCTGAATTGGAACACGTATTGCTGCAGCTGCTGATTTATAATGTCTTTGCTGTTGTCGTCGGCTGGGGGCTGGGGAACGGCCGGCTAATGCTGAAAAAGTTTGGGAATAAATTAAAAATGAAATTAAATTTAAATTAAAAAAAAACAAAAATTAAAAAATATAAGTAATTTGAAGAAACAAATAAAGGAACGATAATTAATTAATTTAATATTTAACCTAAAGTTTTAAATATTAAATTAAACACTTGGAAGTGAATAAAGAAGAAAGGTTCTAAAATAGAGAAACTAAAAATATATCAAAATATGGCAAAATACTATAAATAACAAAAATATATAGAATGAACAAAAAAAACTATCAAAAATATTAATAAATGAGAAATTATAATTTTAATAATAATAAATAGCTGCCGTCCTTGATGAATAAAAAAATTAAAATAGCTAAAATAAATTTGAGAAAATATGTATATCTCAAAATAAATCTAAAATATATTGTTGAAAATTTTTTTTAACTCAATAGCCTTCCTCTTCATCAACATTTTCATCATCACTATCAATAAATTTAAGAACACTTGGAAGAGAATAAAGGAGAAGCATTGATGTTGCTGTAAAAGCACAACAAAACAATTTTTAAAATTTTACGAGAAATGACGAAAAAACAAAAACAAGAAAAAAAAGAAAAGAGAAAAAATAATAATTAAAAAAAATAAAACTCACAATTGGCACGAGAACATCTACTGTAGACCTTTAAATTAAAAAATAAATTTTAAAATTAAATTAAAAAATACTTCAGCAATATCAGAGCGAATATCAAGCATTGAACGTGTCAGAATTGGGCCTAATTGTTTTGTGGGAACTTCTTGTGGGTCCGTTGGATTTGGAGGGGGTGGTAATGCCATTTTGTCATTCTGGAAAGAAAAATTGATTCATTTTTAATGAAGAGTTGAAGATTAAATTTATTTTTTAATAACGATCCGGAGATAAAAATTTTTTGGAAATAAAAATTTTAGATTTTCAGAAAATAATTTTTTAGATTTTTCCAAAAAAATCAAAATACGATAAATAAACTATTTAATATGTAGAAAAACCTGTAATTTCTTCAAACATTCCTCTAATGATTCCATTACTTTATCGTCAGAAAATCCAAAATCTTCAGCTAATGTTCTTTGGATAAACTCCATAAATTGTTCAATATTCAATTTCAATATAGTTTCTAAAATTTTAAAAATTTTTTTAATTTTAAAATAAAACTATTTTTAAAAATTAATTAGTAAAATAAAAAAATAGAAATATATCGGAATGGAGTAAATGAAAAAAAGTAACGAAGACTTGTAAATTTAAGAGTATTTTTAAAAATTAAAAAAATAAAATTACTTTTATGCATTTTCATAATATTATAGGCCATAGCAATGAGAATACAATCTCCATAATAAAGAAAAACATCCCATAAACGAAGCGTTAATGAAAAAGGTACTCGATCTAGGAAGCAACCAAACCACCATTTTGTTAAATAAATTGGGGGAATGCCTGTTTGGTCCTTAAAAATAATTTTAAAAATCTGAAATCCAAAGAACAAACCAAATGTTTCCTAACTCTTGGCAAATATTTGAGCAAAACTTTGTCATAATGATTTTGGAAGCGATGAAGTTTTGGGAAGCCGGGAACAAAAAAACCTTTAAAAATAAAATTAAAATAATTTTTAAAAATTTTTCTTGCCATGCATTGTATATTTTCTTGTAACTAAAAGTGCATGCATACACCAAAAAGCATCTTCTTCGTCCATATACATGAGAAAAACAGCCGCAATTTGACTCATTCCTTAAATTTAAATTATAGTTAAATCCTCGATTCTAGTTGATTTTTAAAAATTCGGATAGAAAATGTATGGGAGAATGAAAGGACTGCACAACCAATCCCATCAATTAAAATATCCCTCGCTTTTAATTGCTGCTTTTCAGCCCCAAAGGGGTATTTATGAACCAGATAAATTTCAACAAAATTTACCTTGGCAATAACCAACTTCTGTATTTAACATTGAATATGCAGTTAGTAAATTAAATAAAGATTGTTGCCTTAAAAATAATTTAAATAAAATTTATTCAAAATTAAAAATTACTTCACGTCATATCTTCTTCTAAATGCCAAATTGTCTCTATATGTTCTATTAATATCCAAATCAATTTGTTTAATGTCTTTGGAAACAAGACGTGCACGAATTAACAAATCATTATATAAATTATTTCGTGCCTTTGCTTTGAGTTCGTTTGCCCCCAAAAGGCGCATCCAAACCTTTTTTAAAAATTAATTTTTAAATTAAAAAAATAAAAATATTCACTAAAAGTCTAAATTTGTCTGGTACTCCTTTCCAAATTCTTTCAGGTAATTTAGAAGGACGTAGATGTTCCCATTCTTTAAACATAATTACCCATTTATCCTCTCTTCTAAGTTCTTTTTTTATTCGTTTCTTCTCAGCTTCATCTGCCGAGAATTTTTCATCTTTGCTAAAAGAAATTGATTAGATAAGTTAAAAAATTAAAAAAACTAACTGAACAAATCCATATCTGTCTGTTATCCTGTAAAGTTCAAAGTTTGGGTTTTCCCAAGGGTCAACATCTTTTTGTTCAGGGCCCTTAATAAACAAATTATTTTAATCAAAATATTTAAATTCTAAAATTAGTTACTCTCTCGTATTTATCCACAATCTGTTCACGTTCTTGTAATTCTAGAAATTCTGGGTCGTTGTCAAGAGAATCATCGCTTGTAGAGGGTATTAGCGCGTGGGGTCCGTCGGCTTCATCTAAAAATAAAAAAATTTATTTTTTAAGAAAACACTAAATAATTTGGTTTAAAAACCTTGGATTACCATTATTTATTTAAAAAATAAAAGAAAAAAAAAGTTTTATAGTCTAATTAAATATACAATTATTTTCTGTTTGATTTTGAAGAACAGGCGGAGTAAATTCTTCAAACGGTGATCTCTTGAAACGTTTCGAAATTGATGAAATACATCGTCTAATTGAAGTAGAACGATTAAAAGTTTCGTCCACTACTCCATTTGATGTCCTTTCCGTAGCCGGAGGTGAAGAAATATTTAAACAACGTTGTTTATCCATTTCGGGGGCATTTAAAGGTTCACTGAGTGTTCCTTGCACTTGAATCTTTTGATGAAAAGAGGTACGCTAATGAGAGAATTTTTTAAAAGTTTTTTTGAGAATTTGAAATCAAAAATATTATTTCTATTCACATAGGAATGTGAGAAAAAATGTTTTAGCAATTAATTGAGTACCGTTTGGTATCCAATACGGCTATGATTTCGTTCATAAGATTTTGCACTGCCATTCCTTGAATTTAATCCAGATGTTTTTTCTTCTCTCGCAGACTTTTTCCGAGAATTTGAAACAAATCCAGCTGCTTTATTAGCAACAGTTTTTGTTTTCAAAGAAGCACCGCTGCAAACACTTTCCAAACTACGTCCCAATTCACTGTCTCGTTTTAGAAGTAATCTACCCCCATTGTGATATGGATTAGCTGGAAATTGCGTTAATAATAATTCTCTTCTAGTAATTGATGCCGATGTAAAAGAAATATTTCCTGTAGCTATTCTTGAAATGCTGCTTTTTCTTTCGTTGTCGTTGTGACTGATTTTCTTAATTAAATTATTGTTTGTTGCCGTCTCATTTATTGTTCCATTTTGAGAGGAAGATGCTGTTGTTTGTGGAGGAGGACAGGAATCGTTTTTGGCAATAAATATACGTCGATGAGCAAGTTGAGAAGAGATTGATGGGGATGATTCCCAATAGGGACGGGAAACACGTACAGATTTATTGGGCATTTTTTGAGAAAGGAATTAATAGGAAAATAAATTCCTGTATTTAAATAATTAAATAAATATTTTTAAAATAATGATAAAAATAGTTAAAATATAATATTTAAAATATTTATTTTAGGAGATAAAAAAATAATTAAAATATAAAAAAATCAATTAAAAATGCTATCTAATAAATAAAAAAACTCGTGCAT
The DNA here is from genome assembly GCA_036172945.1 of Meloidogyne incognita. NCBI lineage: Eukaryota > Metazoa > Nematoda > Chromadorea > Rhabditida > Meloidogynidae > Meloidogyne > Meloidogyne incognita. The sequence continues at coordinate 3,196,580 of JARQAC010000025.1, forward strand.
TGAAAAATTTTTAAATTTTTTTAATTAAAAATAGTAACAAATAAGGTTATTTGTTACAACATTAATTCGAACTGTAAATAACTTCCCCAAGTAATGCTTAAAATTTAGGAATTAAAAAAATTTCTCTCTTTGATTGGTCAGTAAGACTTAGAGTAAATTAAAATTAAAAATTATTTTAAAAATTTAAAAATAATAAAATTTTCCAAAAAAAAATCGTATAGTAAAAGGCTTCATTTTGCCCATAAAATATAATTTCTAAAGCCAATCCCTTACAACTCAAAAATTGTTAATATTTATTAGAATGAAATCCGAGACGGTAAAAAGAAAAGAATTGAAAGCGTGAGCTAGAGTGTGGCGTGAGAAAAAAACTGTAAATTCTAATAAACTTGAAAAAAGCTAAATATTTTATTTAAAAATTATTTGAAGGCATGGAAACGCTATATAAAAATCAAAAATTCTAAAGTTAAATTTATGCCAAGTCCGTACCATGTGAATTTTATTAAATTTATTTAAAATTCTAAAAGTGTGGAATACCTTTTTTGTGTGTTGTTTAAGCTTTTATTTAAAAAATTTATTTATGAGAGAAATGACATTAAATAAAAACTTAAATGAATTATTTAAATAATGAAAGACAAAAGAGGAAATTTTTATTTAAAAAAATAATTTTTATTTCAATTTCAAAAATTTAATCTTGGTAACCGTTCAACCATGCTAATGTTTATTTAAGGCTTCTTTTTAATTAAAATCTTTAAAATATTAAGGAATTAATTATTCCCCTAAAAGTCAAAAAAAATTATTTACAAAATTGTCTAAAAAATCAGAAATTCACTATTTAGCGGCCTAGAAATAATCAATTTTTATTAAAAAATAAAAAAATAAAGAAAGAATTTTTTAGTCAGAACAACGGAAATGTTAATTAGTAGAAGGAATAAATTGGTGGCATGGGAAAAGCAATGCGACAGAGGAACCGAAAAATTGTTGAGGGAAAATTGAGTGTTTTTGCAGCCATTTAAAAAAGTTTTGCAGAATGAATGCCAATTAAAAATGTATGTAAAGAAGAGGAGGTAAAAAGGACAAATAAAACGATTAAGAAGAGACTAAAAGCAGCGGGAAATTACGAAAATATAAGTAAAATAAAAAAATATTTAATAAGAAAGTTTAAATGTTCAAAGCAGAATTAAATTTAAAAATATGACAAAAATAGAATATAAAAAAATATTTTAAAATATAATAGACAATAGAGGAATAAAAAATCTAAAAAATATGGAAAATTTTAAATTATAACTTCGGATAGAAAATTAAAAATAATATTTCTTGTAGAGATCATCTGTATTAAATTTAAAGAAATTCAGGGATTTTGCAGTCCCTATTTTTAAAAAGTAGAAATTAATTTTCTATGTAGGCAGGGTCAATAAATATCGTATTTCCTGAAATAGCAATGCCGGCAATACTAATTAAGGAATACGGTATATATAATTTCATTCCATCCCCCATGCAAAAAATTGGTCAGAAACAATGAAAAAGGTAATGAGTAACACGAAAACGAAACGCAAAAAAAGTGGTGGTGTTTTTAGAAAAGAAAATAAAAATAATGTTATTGATGCCGACAAAAAGGTGTGAAAAATATAGAAAAGGAAAAAAAACAAAAAGAGGAAAGAGAGAGAAGAACCAAACAAAAAGCGCACCTTTTCCTCTATTTGTTATTAGTTTGGCGCCAACCGTTTTTGGTTAGTGCTTCTTTTTTATTCATGGTCATCAGTTCTTTGATGTTCTCCCAATATTTATTTATTTATTTATTAGGGGAATGTACTACATATCATTTCCGCTAAATTAATTTCAAGAAAAATTAAAATTAAGGAAATTACTTTTTTGTAAGAATCCAGCTCTAGTACTTTTAAATATTCCAAAAAAATATGGAGAAAAAACTTGCGTATGAATTCAGGAGGAAAGAAACTTATAATTTTTAGTATAAGAAACTATATGAGCTTAAACAAAAGGGTAGTCTTTTTAAAGTTTTTAGAAATTTTGGACTATATACTGTATTTTAAGATAAAAGAACTAATATCTTCTCCTATACACCTTTTACGGCACTTTCTGAGTCTCTTGGATAAAAAATAAAGACGAAATTAAAACAAATTAAAAAATAAAAGTTTTAAATAAAACTGTCAACAGAAAAAATATTAAATAAAAAGAAAATCTCGTAAAGTTAAAATAATAGAAGCACTCACATTTAATCCCAAAGGAAAAAAAAGAGAAAAGAGGTTTTAGGAGCGCGAGTACATTTAACGTTAAAATTACAAATATGGCCTAACAACATTTAATACTTATTATTAAGTAAGCATTTACAATTATATAGCTTCATTCAATCAATTGACTTTTTTTATAATTTATTTAGTCGCTTTTAAGTCGCGCGCCTGTGTATTTAAATATTTTTTAAAAGATATTTAAGTATTTAATCCCTCAATTTTATCAATATCCCCACAATTCTGTCAAGTATATTTTCATTTCTTAAATATTAGAAAAAAGTAACACGATTTTTAATGTAAAAAATGAGGGGCTTCTTTATTTTTTTTTGAAATTTGTGATAAAAATATTAAGTGAAAAATAGAGAAACGTCAATAAACACGTTAATAAATAGATTAAAAATACAAAAAAATGTTAAGAAAAAAATAAACAAAAGTTAATAAATAGAAAAAAAATATTTTTTTGATTATTAAAAATTATTTCCAACTTGTATACGTAAAAATCAAACTTGAATTAATAAAAAAAACCCTTAAAGTAAAGTTCCAGAATTGTTCATAAGCGGAAATAATAAATGAACAAATATGTGGATAAAAAAAGAAAAAAAGAAGCGAAGATATAGAATTTATGGAACAATTTATTTAAAAATAAAAATAATAAATTAAAAAAAAAAAGAAAAACTAAAGTTAATAAAGTGGGAGAAAAGTGAAAATAAATTTAAGTTTGTGGTGGTCACGAGAAGAAAGTAAAACATAATTTTTAAAGTGTCATGCAACAAAAAAATTAATAAAAGAAAATCTAAAATAAAATTCTTAACTTTACAATATGTAACGAAAATTAACAGAAAAATTAATAATCCCCCCTAAAGGACAGTTAGGCAATGGAAAATTTATCTTCTTGATAAAAAATGAAGAATTCTTGACTATTTTACTGTCTCGTGTGAGCTCCTTCCTGTCTATTTTTATTTGGTTTCCTGTATCTTTTATTTGTTTTTATTTAAATATTATTTATTAAATAAATTGACTCATTTTTAATTTTTATTGTCAAAAACAGATTTTAAAATATTTAAAATAATAAAGGTTGAAAAATAAAAAAATTAGACAAAACAAGTAATTTGTTTTATTAAATAGTTTAAAGAATGAAAATAATTTAAAAATGATGTACTACGAATTAGAAAAAAAGAAAAAAATTATAAGAAAAGAAATTGAACTATGTAAAGATAAACTATTATAGAAAAATTGTAAAAATTAAAAATAAAGCAAATTTAAAATTTACAAAAAATTGTATGTAAAAATTAAAATATCCCACAACAAACTCCCCCTCCCTCCCCAAATAATTTAATGGTAAAATACTCAATTAAATTACCCACTTTTATGTTCAGAATTTTGTTGTTTATCTAAAGAAGTTTGTTGCTGAACTATTCTTCCAATTGTTTGAGTAACAAAATTGGAATCATTTTTGGCTAATTCACTTAATTTGCGTTGCATTGACTTTTTTGCTTTTTGAGAAATAAGAGTTAATGAATATTTGCGTTGTTCGGCAATTGGATTTCTTACAATTTATTAAAATATAAATTTTGTGATTTATAAGAGTTGATTCTCGATAAGGAATCGAGTCGGGAAAAATAATTTTAAAGAAAAATTCTTCACGTCAAAATTATCGGAATTAAGGATGGACATCAACCAAAAATAAATCACTAAAAAATTAATTTTAATAACAACTTATTGCTAGCTGTATTGGTAGATTTAAGGCCAGCAACACTTTTTGAACGCCAATCAAGATTATTGTTTTTTCCATGGCAAACACCAACTTTTCTGACAGACGGAATTCTTTTAATTTTTCCATTTTTGTTGATATTTTCATCATCTAAAATTTTCTTTCGTCTTCTAATAGAAGAAAAACGAGGAAATTTTTGATTTTGTTCTTCTTTTTGTTGTTTAAAATAATTGTTGGAAAGAACAAATTGACGAATTGAAGCAAAACTTTTTTGATGAATTAATGAAGGATGTTGATGATTTTGAGATGTTAAAGGAGGTGAATATGTTTGGATATTTTTATTTGGATAAATAATTTTATTGTTGAGAGACATTTTGAGGTTATTTATTTTTTAAAGGAAATATTAAAAATAAAGATGAATTTACAAATTAAAACTTTTTCTAAAAAAAGAATTATTTGTTTTTGTGTATTCACAAATAAATTCAAGAAAATATCCTTCCAAAGACAAATTTACTTTATAAAGATTCACTTAATATTCAAAATGCGTGTGGCATTTTCCCAAAGTCAAATATAAAGCATTATTACGAGTTAAAGCATTCCATTACACAATAATTAAAATAATTTTGCATTATGCAGCAAGAAAGCCTCAATCCTAATTTATCCAATAATCTTAGTTAATTTAATTTTTAATGCGTCTCAAGTGGATTTATTCTACTAAAAGTCTAAAAAAAGTATTTTAGAGCAGAGGAGATTAAAAAAGTAAATGACGAGGAAAACTTTGAAGAAAGAGCATTGATACTAAAATACGAAATAGAAAATGATTTGCAGAGATGGATTCAAACCTTAATCTATAACAACCGTCAAAAGACCTATTTAAGTAGCTAGTTTCAAATAATTTAATTTGTTGTTTATAAATAAAATTTTTGTTAAAAAATTAAAAACTGTAAAAAAAAGTTTAAAATAAAAAAGTGCCCAAAGCTTTTGATTTTCCTCCTCCCTCATTTTTGCTTTCTATTGTTCTTTCAAAAAACAATGTTGAAAATATTCTTAAACCCAATCCCCCTTCTCCCCAATTTCCAAAAAACGGATGTAAAAAATTCGTGACTGGAAGAATTAGAAGGAAAATAACAAAAAGAATTTTTGTTGACACCAAAACTCTCATTAAAGAATATTTTAAAATAAACAACAAAAACAGAAAAGGCAAAAAAAAATAAAATATTTAAGAGGTTTTAAAAAAATATGAGGAACATTTAAATAATCAATGAAAATAAGAAAATTTTTGTAAATTATTTTGGAAATAATTTAAAGGGAAAATTAAAATAAAAAAGTTTTGCATATTTTCCCATTGTCAGAAAATTCTATTTTCTGATGAAACAAGAAAATAAACAAAAAAAGAGAAATATGCATAATTAGAAATAAAAATAATGTCAAATCTATCTCTTAATTAAAAAATTTAATTAAGAGATAGAAAATCAGTAAAAATAAAAATAAATATGTTATTTGACTGAGAATTAATATAAAAAAATGACTGACAAAAATTTGTTTAAAATTAAAAATATTTTTAGCATCTTATTTGTTGTTAGTTTAATGGAAATCCAAGGTTTTTAGATAAAAATTATAATTAAAATAAAAAGTTTAAAATTAAAAACACCCGAAAAGTGCCCAAATATGGTTTTTGACAGAAAAAGGATTTTCATTTACCGAAACTTCTCCTACTGAGAATTTTAATTGAAATCAGATTTTTAATAATTTATATCTTTAAATGCCTTATAAAAATACAAAAAAATCAAAAACTTAATTTTGTTGAAAGAATGAGAATTATGAGGCACTTTTTAGGTAAAAAAGAGATTTTAAAATAAACTAACCATTTGTCAAAACATCGTCCCCATCATAATCCAAATTTGTTCCATCTTCTAAACTTGCCTGTTTTTCCTCCTCATCTTCTTCCAAAATAGCGCCACAGTTTGAACAAGAAAATCCAAATTCAGAATTATTGTTAAGTTTTCCGTCAGAATATTTTGAAGAAAATAAAGAATTGCAATAAGGGCATGAACGTTGCATTGCAAATAAAACTAAAAAATATTAAAAATTATTCCAAAAGTCTATGAAAAAAATCATTTTTTTAACCCACAATTAAACGAGAAAAAATTGTTAAAATTATTTTCTATTTTAGATTCAAACGATTGAAAAGAAAAAAGATTACAATCAGAAAAATTAATCATAGTAAAAAGAGCCTAAAAAATTCCAAAGTAAACGATCAATTTCTAAAAATTAAAATGCTGATGACCTCTCAACTTTTCTTTGTGTCTAATTTATTTTTCTCTGATTTCATAGAATTCTTAATTATTTTTGGCATTCTGTTTTTAATTAAAATTTGAAATTTTTTTTAATTTTTTGATAATATTGGTTGATTTTTTGTAATTTTTCCCCTTATTTCAGAATTTAATCAGTTTAAATGTTATTTAAAAGAATTATTTATCTTCCAAAATTACCTCTAAAAGTAAATAAATTCAAAAATGCATCAACTGCGCCAGTTCCAGAAGGTATACTATTATTAGATTTTTAAAATTAAAAAATTATTTTTTAGAAGCTATACAACAATCAAAGCAAGTAATTAAACTTGATAAAGAAAATTCTTTCCCAACTCATTTTGCTCCAAGTAGAGGAATTGGACGTCCAATTTATTCATTAATTCCAGGCCCAAAAGGAGAACTTCTTGCTGATTATGTACTTTTTGAAGAAACAATGAAAAGACAAAGAGTTCCATGGCTTTGTTATAATAAGATGACTAGTGAAGAAAGAACTATTTATATTAAACATTTTAAGGCTATTGAAGAGAGGAAATTATGGTTAGTCCAAGTGGGGAATTTTTGATTGGGAAAAGAGGGACAACATATAGGGGTAAAACACTAACCGGTCAAAATACTATCTAGAAATTTTAATCAAGAACACTATACATGTTTTGACTGCTCTCTAAACTAGAGCCTGGACTTGACGAGATCTCGATGCTCTTATTACACTTTCAGTTCGGGCTCTACTCGAAACTGCTCCTAAACTTTTCCAATATCATTGTTAATGTTAACTATCCTTTTATATAAAATCAAATATTTCATCTAATTTGTTAGTCGACTTGAATTATACTAATAATAAACAGACAGATTCAAAAATTATTAATTGATTGCTGGGGAAATCCTTTTTAGTTAGGAGAACCTCAATTTTTTTTAATTAAAAAATTCTCAAGTTAAATAATTTTAAGGTATAAATGCCCTTTTACTGGCTTTATTATTGACACAATTTCCAAACATTTATATGATGGAAGATGCTGTGGAAATGGATGTAGACATTGCCCTTATCAATTAGAAGGATGTAATGAAGAAATTAAAAATTCCTTGGTTTGGAATGGAGCTTATTATGTCTAAATTGTTTAGTTTTCGAAGTTTATTTTGTAAAAATATTTTATAAATCAGTCAGAATTGTCCAAAATACATAATTTCCAAGAAAAAATTAGCTCCAATTTGTAGTCGCTAGTAATTAGTGGTGTTCGGCACGGTACGGTAATACCGCTGAAATTTTCGGTATCGGCAAATTTCGGTGTTACCGTTACCAAAAACCCTATTTACCGACCACTAGTAATTAGATATGTCTGGTCAGTTAAGTTTTTCCAAGCTTTCTCTTTAATATTCTCTTAAGGCAATATGATAAATAGACTAAAAATATGTTAGGAAAAAATTGATTTGCTACTCTTTTGTTGCCTCCCAATTCCTTTTTGATAACTATACATATATAAATCAAAAAAGGATTAATTTTGGAGTACATATAAAACTGACCCTTTATTTTCATCTTAAGTCATTTGCCCGTTTTTTGTTACTTGGCGTATTTATTTTTAAAGGCTTTTTAAAAACTTTATTTGATCTAAAATAAATATTGCTTATTTTTACACATTTTTGTTTTATTCCAGATTTGTAATTTTTAGTCATCATTTATTTATTTATATCTTATTGATTAGAAAGCTAACTAAAGTTTGCTCTAAATTAATAGTAAAAGTTTTTATAAATTTGACAATTAAAAAGATTTTTTTTTGTTATTGATGGGTAAATTTATCAATTTTAATTTTTCTATTCGGTTTGCATTTCCTTCTCTTTCTTTGTTGCCTAGACGATCTTTGTAAATAAACAATAAATTATTGTTTATTGTGAAATGTTTGAGAAAATTTAATTATCTAAAACTTCTTTCCCTGACATTTTTTAAGGACCTAAACAATTACCTCATTTCATCACTTTAGGTAAAAGAATTAAATATGTGCTAAATAAAAGGATTTAGGTATTTTATCTAAAAGCAGATATTAGTTTATTTTGTGTTTCTATCATAATATAATTTGATTTTCTGACCATTTTGGTATGCCCGAATTTTTTTAAAAGAAATTTCTTAATTTTCTAAAATTTGTACTTTTTTTACTTACTTGCTATGATTTATTTTCTTTTAATTTTTAAATTTAATTTTCAGGAATGTCTTTGCCACATCTTACAAGTATTAATCTTTTAATATCAAGAACTGAACTTTGTTCTACACCTGCATTTGTATGTTTTTTTTTAAATTTTTTGTTTAAATTTAATTTTTTAGCTTCCAATCTCTCCAAACTCAACTTTTGAGCAAATAGTTTCACCATGTTTGGCAAAAGTTTTGATTCCTTCTTTGCCTATTGTGATGGCTTTAACATCTTTTATTGCTTTGTGTGTCCAGAATTTTTTCTTCCGAGAAACGCTTAATGGATGTCGGTTGTATATTGGAAAGCTGGTTGTTTTAAAGACGGTTTGTATTTTTAGTTTGAATTCTCGATTTTGGGGTTTTTACTTCTTTCACATAATTTGCTTAATTTTCTATAAATATTTCCTTATTTAGTTGATTTCATTTTTCGCCGCCCTTGTTTCTTTGGTGGATGTTGTTTTGTTTTTTGCTTGGCCTGATTATTTAGGACCTTCACCGGTTCTACCAGAGGTTTAATTGAATTTTTATAATTTATATTTACTTTTATTTTTAGCAGCAAAATTCTGTTTTTATTGGTTTAGCTATAACTTTTTGTCTGCTAATAGTTTATGGACAATGTATTTGTTTGGGAGTTGTTAGCAGCGGCTTTTTACATTTGGCATGGGCTCTACGCTGTATTTCACTCATTCCCGATACTGTTCTTTCATTTTCAAATTCTCAAAGATTGTTTAATGAAGTTCCTTCAAATTATTGCTTATTAAGTCAATTTTTATTGACTTCTTTGATGACTTTTTTGCTTTGTTGGGCGGATTCGACAACTTCAAATGATGCCCAATACCAACGTTTAGATGGTCAAGAAGGGCGAAAAGAGAAGAAAAAATGTCCAGAAAGTTCATCTTCTGCACTCAATTGTCTTTTCTTTTGGTATACTGGACAAATGATTTGGCGAGGTTTACGTGGATCTGTTGATTTTGATGATCTTTGGATTTTGGATAAATGGTTTTTAAATTTAATCTTATTTTTTAAGTCGAATTAATTTCTTATAAATTTTTAGTAATTTATTCTAAATTTTAAATATAATTTTCTTTATATTTTAAAAATGTTTCTTTTAAGCTTTCAAGCAGGATATTTGCGCAATCGATGGCACCGAATTCAACGGGTATGTGCAGGACGAAAACTCAATCCAGCTTTATTTCTCTTTCGCTGTTTTCTTTGTGTTTGGGAATGGAATTGCTTGTGTGTTATTGCGGCAGTTTTCGTTGTTCTTGGAAATTATGCAAATGCTATATTTCTTAGGTTTTTGCTAGAATTTAAAAATTTATTTACAAATTTGTTTTTAGATTGATTGTTCTTTCTGTAACAGCAGGAAATCCAGTTTGGCTTTCTTTAACTTTTATGGTGTTTTTGTTCTTTACCGATTTCGGTGACAAGCTGATTACTGTCAGAAGAGATTTTGCATCATTTCGTGCTTATTTGAATCTTCGTTCGATATTAACATCTGTTATTTTTGATAAGGTTTTTAATCATTTTTTAATTCAACGTTGTTTAACGTGTTTAGGACTGCTCTTCATTAAGGCAGTTTTCGAAGTTTTTGGGCTTTCTAATAATTCGGCCCTAATTTTCTATTGTTTAGTAATAGACATAAGGCGCTATTATTATACTGTCAAAAAGACCACAAATTTTATTTCTTTGATTATTTAGAAATATAAGTCTTATAATTTTTAAATAGATGATTCGTCTTTCACCATCAAGCAAAATAAAATATTCTGTTGGAGAAATTCAAAATTATTTAAATAATGACGTATACCATATTCGTTCTATTTTCTTCGATGTCTGTTATTTTATCAATTGCCCATTAACGGTTTTTTAATAATATTTTATAGTAAAGGACCTAAATGAATCTTTAGCTTATAATTGCTTTTTCTGGTCTTTACATGGAACTTGGCGTTAATGCTTTTTATGGGGTTGTAATACTTGTCGTTGTTTTTCCTGTCAACTATGCTCTAACTAAGATCAGTACTCGCTTGGAGGTATTTTTTAAAATAATTTTTTGTAATGAAAAGTTTTAGGATAAACTTTTGAAAATCAAAGATGAACGTCTAAAATTAATTAATGATGTTTTGAGTGGAATGAGAGTATTAAAATTATATGCTTGGGAAGAATCTATGGAACAACTGATTGCTAAACTTCGTAAAAGAGAATTATATGTGTTACGTCAAGTATTTTTGATGGATGCTGGAATCAATGTCTCATTTCAACTTGCACCGCTTGTTGTATGTTTTAAATTTTGCCCTTTTTGAACCTTATTCCCTTTATAAATTTTTATTCCAAACTATATTTCGGCTGTCAGACATCTCCATTCTCACCTCGATATATAAATATTTCCGTTTTTTCAGGCTACTCTCATCAGTTTCTATGGTTATACAGTTATTCAAGGGAATCCTTTACGTCCAGGTTTGATTTAATTAAATAAATTTTAAAATAAAATTTCTAAAGATGTTGCATTCGTTTCTCTTTTATTTTTTGGAATGTTGCGTCTCTCAATTTATATGCTTCCACAACTTTTGACTGATTCAATTAAGGCTTGGGTGAGTTCCAGACGTTTGGTAGAATTTTTAAACGCTGAAGAGATGCAGCCAAGCCATATTTTAAGAGAAACTCGAGATCCGGCACTCCCAATTGGTTAGTCTTTTAAAATTATTTTTGTATTTTGTGTATAAGGCGTTTTTTGACGTGTTTTAATTTTAAAAATTCATTTAGTTTCTCTTCGTGACTGCTCATTTAGCTGGACTGGTGTAAATGTCACAGATCCAAATTTACAACTAAAAAATATTTCCTTGGAGGTTCAACCTGGAGAACTGATTGGAATTGTTGGCCGTGTTGGATCAGGAAAATCTTCTCTTCTTTCTGCAATCCTTGGAGAAATGGAGCGAATGGAAGATAAAGGAGAGGCAATTGTCAGAGCGAAATCTATTGGTTATGTACCTCAGCAGCCTTGGATCCAAAACAAGACTCTTCGTGGCAATGTGCTTTTTGATTCCCCATTTAATGAGAGCAAATATACATCTGTTATTAACGCTTGTTCGATGGGTGAAGACTTGAAGTTATTGCAGGCTGGTGACTTTACTGAAATAGGAGAAAAGGTAAAAATATCTTTCTTGGCTTTTTCTATGTGGCTCGCGTTTTGTAACATGACTTTTCATTTTTAGGGGATAAATTTATCTGGCGGCCAAAAAGCACGTGTTGCCTTGGCTCGTGCTGTCTATATGGGTGCAGAACTATACGTTCTGGACGATACACTTTCTGCTGTTGATGCACACGTTGGGGCAGCTATTTTTGCAAATGTGATTGGGGAAAAAGGTTATTTCTAAAATGATTTATTTGTATACGATATTTATTAGGACTTCTTGCAAATAAAACTCGTTTATGGGCGCTAAATTCGCTGGCTTTCCTTCAATATTGTACACGGATCGTCGTCATGGATAGTAAGAAAAACTTTTTGAATAGATTATTTTTTGTTAATTTAGAGGGAGAAATATATGATGTTGGTACATTGAGGCAGTTATCAGAACAAAAAGAAGGGCCTTTTGCTGATCTAATAAGGGAATTTATGGAGAAAAAATTAGAGAGCCAGAGAAGCAAAAAGTCGAGCACATTGGAAGGTTATAAATATAAATTTTTTTACTCAAATGTTTATAAATATTCTTTAGTGACTCTGGATGATGAAGAAGATTCGGAATTAAGTGAAGTGCTTGGGCAGATATCTGGATCTCCCCTCAGTGAGTCGTTGCTTGAACGTCGTAGAATTCTCGAGCAACAATTAGCGAGTTCTGAAAATCAACAGCCGAAGGAGATGGTGAAGGCGGAGGAATCTAAAGCAAAACCTTCAGAAACACGGGTATTTAATTTTTAAAAAGACCAGTTTGGGAAGCTTCTTGAGAAGGCGTGTCAGATTAGACAAAACTTTTGTAAATCTGTGACATAAATGGCACCCAATATATGATGGATCCATTATTGCGATATAAGTCAACCTGGCTTTCTATTCAGATTTACCTTAATTCATCTTAATTTTTTGCTAGGTGTCACATCAATCTTCTCATCAATCGATGCATCAACAGGGAGGTGTATCAGATATTAGTGACAACGCATATGCTGGAGATAGGCCAGAGTGGACAGAAGTTATTGGTCGATTAACAAAAGAGGAAGAATTGGCAACTGGAATTGTAAATTATTAAGTTTATATTGATTAATTAGTTTTCTTTAAAAAGGTTTCTCGTCGTGTATATCTTGTCTATTGTCGTTCATTCGGAATTTTCTTGGCAATTATTTATTTTTTCTTCACATTTTTTGGTGTCAGCACTTCCGAGGCTTTGTCTAGTGTTTGGTTAGCAAAGTGGTCATCTGCTGCTATCAACAATACTGCTGATTCATTGAGTCATTTGCTTATTTATGGAGGCTTTAATTTAATCTCTAGTAATTTTAAAATTTTGTTTTCTTCTAACTACTTTTTTTAGTTATTAGTTCTGCAATTTGTAGCATTGTAGTAGCAGGTACTTATTAAACAATTTTAATTACCGATCTTCTCGTTTTTCAAAATAACTAAAAAAATTTCACAGTTGGTGCCTATAATGCAAGTACATATTTCCACGGAAAACTTGTTAGTTCTCTCTTTCACAGTCCAATGGCATTCTTTGATCAAACCCCAATGGGACGAATAATGAATCGTTTGAGTTATGATATTGCTAGAATTGATGAAAATATTCCTTGGGCAACCTCTTATGCAATGAGTGTTTTTGCTGAAGCTTTGAATTCATTAATTGCTATTTGTGTAGTAATTCCAGTTCTTGTATTTGTTGTTGTACCTTTATTAACAATCTTCTTGGGAATTATTGTAAGTTTTATTAATTTTTTAAAAAATTTCTTAAATTTCTAAAGCATTTTTACAACGTTGCCTCGGTTCATTTTCGTCGCTTAACAAGCAAAGCAGTCTCATCTAATTGTTCTTTCTTCCAAGATTCTCATACGGGCGCCGATTCTATTCGTGTTTTTAATGTTGTTGAACGATTCCGTGACAAAAATGTCTATATTTGTGATTTTATGAATGAAAGTCTTATTACAGAAATTTACACTAACAGGTTTTTTTAATATTAAAATCAAAACTTTTTACCTTTCTTTCTCTTTAGATGGCTCCAATCTCGGTTAGATTTTATAAGTGACTGTGCTATTTTTATTTGTGTTTTTGTCGCTATTATAATGGCAGATTATAAATGGATATCTCTTGGTGTTTTGGCTATGGTTATTAACAATGGATATATTGTATATTTTCAATTTGAATGTCTTATTTAATTAAAAAATTCCAGTTTACTGGATATTTGGGACAAATTGCCAGAGTTTGGCGTGAATCTGAAGTTCAGATGGTTTGCATTGAAAGGGTTTCTGAATATATTAACAATGAAAGAGAGCCAGAATGGAATACAATAGATGAATCTAGAAATTGGCCACCATCTGGTGCTGGACATCTCCAATTTAAAGATGTTTGTTTGCGTTACAGAAACGAATTGGATTTGGTTTTAAATGATGTTAGCTTTGATGTTCGGGCGGGAGAAAAAGTTGGAATTGTGGGACGTACTGGAGCTGGTAAAATGAATTAAAAAGATGATTTTAATTTTTTTTACTTTAAAGGAAAGTCTTCATTAACTTTGGCACTCTTTCGAATTGTTGATCCCTGCTCTGGCAAAATTTTAATTAATGGAATTGATATTTCTACTCTGGGTTTGCATGACTTGCGTAGTACGTTAACTATAATACCTCAGGTAGATTTAATTGAACTTGGAGAATGCTTCTTTACTTCGAATAAAATTTAAATCACTTTATAGGATCCTGTTCTTTTTTGTGGCACTCTTCGTTTAAATTTGGATCCATTTGATGATTACACAGATGCATCTCTTTGGGAAGCTCTAGAAAAAGCACATCTTGCAGAGACAATACGTGAAATCGAGGGAGGTTTAGATTACAAAGTTGCTGAAAGTGGAGCTAATTTAAGGTTTAAAAATTAATATTGAAGACATTTTCTTTTTTTAAGTGTTGGTCAACGTCAACTTGTTTGTATGGCAAGAGCTGTTCTCAGACAAAAAACGTGTATTTTGGTTCTTGATGAAGCTACGGCGGCGATTGACCCAGAGACAGATTCTCGCATTCAACTATCTATACGCAGTCATTTTAAGTTGGTTTTTTTTGTATTTTTTAGAAGAAAGCCAAGTCAGGAACATTTCCGACCCAATAATAAGAATCCCTTTCCATAAATTTTTATTGAAAGGAAATTTCTAAAATTATTCTTAGAGAGTGCACGGTGTTAACAATTGCTCATCGTTTAAATACAATTATTGATTATGACCGTGTACTTGTAATGGATGCTGGTAAAGTGGCTGAATTTGATTCACCCAATGCTCTATTGAAGGATTCTGATTCTTTATTCTTTAAATTGGCGAAACAGGCGGGTATAAGTCAAAATGAGAGGGAAGAAATATAAAAATAAAATATCTGAAATTCTCTTTTTTATACTCAAAAAATTCTTATTAAGCAATTTCTGGTAATTGTTTATGGCTTTTTATTGTTTTTGTTGCCATCTTTATTTTTTTGATAAACGTTAAAGAATTATTTTTTATTTTATTCAAGAATGTATTAAAAATTATTTTCTATTTATAACAATCTACTAAATATATAAAACAACAGGTTTTGGTTAATTACATGGTAAAATTGAAGTCGTAGCCCCCTCTTTCTTTCGTCAATAAGATAGACAAGATAGATGCCCAACAAGATAAATGTTACGGAAATTGCCGTTGCACAACAAAAAGATGTCGCGCGGATAATACGGTGCTTTCTTCGAAGGCACTCATATAACAACGCAACAAAACTTTCATCCTTTTTTCTTTTTTGTTATCACTTAAAGGAAGAGAAATGAAGGGGTATACGAACTTCAATTTTACTATATCTTTATCAAAATTCTTCTTCAATTTTTTTCAGAATCTCATAATTTATTTTATTTGACAAGTTTTTCTCCTAAAATCAATTTTTTAAATATTTTTTTAAGAATAAATTAAGAAAAACCTTTATCACTTGGAGCATTGCCTCATTCGGATCACTTGCTTCTTTTTTGAGTGCAGAATTTGCATTTGGTTTACGTTTTTTTCTTTGTGGTTGAGTAGTGGTTTTCTCTTTTTTGATGTTCTGTGCCTCTTCTTTTATTTTACGCCTTAAATTAATTTATAAATTTTTGAGAGATGTTGATAGATTTTAAAATAGATTTTTAGTAGAAATTTTGAAACAAAAATATTTTTTAACTCTACATGGAATTGCATTACGAATAAATTTCGGAAATTTGAAATCTGCATCAAAGGACCCGAAAAATTTTGTTACAAAAATTTCTGAAAATTCATTTAAATTAAAAACATACTTTTCTGCCATTAATTGTAAATGTTCAGAATTACGAGCCATCCAGTATTTTGATTTAATTGAAGCTTCGGTATCCGTTAATATATAAGAATCGATTTCATCATCATCAATTCCTTCAAAATTTAAAAATATTCTTATCAAAAATTTAAAAAGAAAAAACCTGTAAGATCCAAATTTCCATCCCCTTCAGTATTATTCGAATCTGATTTAATTGTTTCATTTATTTTTCTTTCAACTTGTTGACTATAAGAAGGTTTTAAACCAAGTGATTCTAATGTTGGGCCATATTCAGAATAGGAACTGAAAATGAAAAGAAAAATCGAATAAATCTAAACATCTATTGTTTATTTTTCTTATATTCTCACAGTATATTAATAAAAATTCCGCCCTAAATAAACATCATGTTTGTTATCCCGGGCTCAACTGAATTCTAGCACAAAAAATATTTAATAGGTAACTTTGGGTACAGCCCAACTAGGCGCGGGCCAACTAGGCGCAAGGCCAAATAGGCGCAAGGCCAACTTTCGAACCCCGGACTCATTTCGACCAAGTCGAATTCGGGGTAAAAACTCAATATTAAAAATTTAGGGCTAACAAGGGAACAATTTGAACTGTATGTGAAAATTTTGTATTTTTTTTTTGCACCATCGTGTAGAGCAGGGTCGAAAACCTATTGCCAATTTTTGGCTTTTTTGGCCCTGACCCCCATTTCGAAAAGTTATAGGGGTCCAAAGTTAGACCGCTTGAGTATAGTTGCACAACTTATTAAAGAGAAAAATGAGACTCCATTTCTCTTTATTTCCTTTCCTCTTCTTTTCCAATGTTGGTTAAAGAAAGATAAAATGAGGAGAGGGAAGAAAAGGAATAGGCGCATCTATCCTCTCTTTGCTTCTCCTAATGCGAATTAAAAAGGAAAGAGAAGAGGGCAGAGACGCCTCCTTTCCTTTCTTTCCTCTCCTCTATTTCTCTTTCTTTAACCAATATGGGAAAAAAAAGGAAAGGAAAAATGGAGAAAAGGAGTCTCATTTTTCTCTTTAGGAAGAGAAATAATAAGAAAGGTCGGGGTGACTCAACCGCTCCAAAAGTCGAAAACTTTGGACCTCTATAACTTTTCGAAATGGGGGTCAGGGCCAAAAAAGCCAAAAATTGGCAATAGGTTTTCGACCCTGCTCTACACGATGGTGCAAAAAAAAATACAAAATTTTCACATACAGTTCAAATTGTTCCCTTGTAAGCTCGAATCAACTAGGGGCTAAGCTCAAAACCAACGAAATCAGACTTCATATGGCCGAGTTACAGACCCCCGAAATTTGAAAATTTTGGGGTCAAAAATTCGAATAAACAAATAATAGCTCATTCGAAAGGGCATAACGAGCTAAGTCGAATGACACCAAAATCAACTTGACTGAATGATTCTGAACAAACGGAATCTTGCTGGAAAACCTATGGGTTTCCCCAAATCAAGTACATGTTAAAAAATCTGATGAAATGTCATATTTGATCAGATAGATTGTCATAATCTATCAGATAGATTTTACTGCACTTATACTTAATAAAAAGCTTGCGCCTAGTTGGCCTGCGCCTAGTTGGCCCGCGCCTAGTTAGGCGTGTCCCGGTAACTTTTGATCTTTGCACGACGAAAAAAACTATCAACAACCTTGTTGAAGGTGAATGTTCTTCTGCCAGTTCAAAAACAGTGTCCATCATCTCATCACGCAAAATACAACTTGCTTTAGACAATTCTGGTACTCCTTGATCAGCAATATTTCCAACAATCATTTTTGCATAAGGGGAGTTTTTGAGACGTTTTTGGAGTTCTACTTCAAATTCACGACGTAAAGGTTCAAACTAAAGATTGAGCGAATTAACAGAAGAAATCGGATTACGTTATGTATAAAACAAAGGACCTTTAATCCCCAAATTTTTCATACCTCGTTTACAGCAGAATCCGCTGCTTTTTCTTCATCCCTTTTTCGCTTTTCTTCTTCAATCATTCGCTTTTTTGACTCTTGGAATGCAGGAGGATCTTCACTTTCTTCCAAATCAACATTGTTGAATTCGTCTATAGTTAATAAACCAGAAGGCGTATTCGCAAATTCATCAAGACGACGTTTGACTACTCCATGACTCACATGAACGATATTGACAATATCAGCTACAGACCTATAAAAATTTTTAAGTGAAGACTAAGGGCGGGAAGTAATTTAAAAATCACTCTTACCTGTTCAAATTAAAGGCCCTTGATGCTAACAATAACGCAGCACCACAAATTCCAGTTGGTCGACGACCAGTGGACATCCAATCGCGTTTCATTCGTTGAATAATACGTGTAGCCAAGAGAGCAATCTATTAAAAATTTAAAATTAAAAATATTAAAAGGCACTCAATACTTCTTTTTGTTTATCACCAAAATCAAGCATTGCCGAAAACCGAAGAACATAAATGCATGGATCTGTTGGAGGAAGTTTTATAAAAAGAGATCGAGATAGAAATCCAAGTGTTCGGCCGAGATCGAAAATGTTGATCTGACAAAATTTATAAAAAAAAAAGTCAAAAAGTCTCGAAAAAACCTGAGTAGCATCACTAAAATCCAAAAGTAGATGAGAAGTATTTTCACTTCTACAAGCCATGTACAAACAAGCAACAACAACATGAGAACGAAGTCTACCTCTAGTTAATTTTTTGGTAACACACATTTTGAAAAAACCAAATGCGAGTTCAACACAATGTTGATTAATGCGAAGTTGATTAGCGACCTTTTAAATAAGAAGGTTAATTTTATTAATAATAGACTGGAAAGATTAAACAAAAAATCACAATTTCTTACTAAATCTTCCGTATTAAATTACCTCCTGTAGACGTTTACGTCCTCGTTGAAATGTTGTTTCTCGAGATTCAGTCCGAGGGAGCCCATTAATTCCTCCAAGACAAGTGGGCTGAGCTCGATCTCTACTAACAAATTGACCTACAAGAATTAATTTGAAAATGAAAAAGTAAAAAAAGTAAACAGAATACCTTCAAGAAGTAAAATAAGCTTCAAATAAATCGATTCAAATTTCGCGAATACCTTACAGAACCACGCAAGAGTCTAGCGCTTTATTGCATAAATAACTACCAAGGAAGAGGATCGAACCATGAACCTTTAAATATCCATCCTAGACATAAACCACTTCACCACCCACAACATATAGGGGAAAGCGATTTTTCCATATATCAAGTTGAAATTTAATATCCAATTAATCAATGATTAAAAATTCACCAATAACTTCTTGTCCACCACCACGTTCTTGGAATTGAACATCAGATATAATATTTGATTCTTCTAAAACAGCTCCACAACCTGTACAGATTGCATCGCCTCTTCCCGCATCTTCTTCAATTTCTGACGAATTACAAAAAGGACAAGTTCGTGTCATTTTTGTTAATTAAATCTTTTAATTATTTTAATTAATTTTATAAAACTTTAAACATCCAAAATTTACGAAAAACACTAAAAAACAAACAAAACTGAGTCACGAACAAAGGTTCAAGTTGCCCTTTTAATAAATAACATTATGCCAAATAATAAATTAATTGCCAAATATTCGCAAAATTAATTTTTAGGCAATTAATTAATTTTTGAAGATTCAGTTATTTTCACAAAACTCTCTTAAATAAACGCCTAATTTTTTAATTTTTTTTTCAGAAATTTAGTTTAATTTAAAAAATCTTCAATTTATTCAGAATGTTTGCACCCCAATTTCGCCCTTTAACTTTTAAAAAATTTGAAAAAAATATTTTTCGATTTTTCCGAAATTTACAATCAACTAATTTCTCATCAGCCTCTTTTTCTAAAAAATTTAATTTTGAATCTGAAAATGTTTTGGAACGTTTTATTATTGATAGAATACGTTCTACTGGCCCAATAAGTGTTTTAGAATATATGAAATTATGTGTGTCTTCACAATATGGTTATTATGCACAAAAGGTTTTTTTTTAAACTTTTTAATTATTTTTTAAAATTATTTAGGCTAAAATATTTGGTGATGGAGAAGGTTTGGGGGTTTTAAAAAATTTATTTAATTTTTATTTTGAAGGAGATTTTATTACCTCGCCTGAATTAACACAAGTTTTTGGTGAATTGGTTTGTTTAATTTTTTTTCTTTTAAATTTATTTCGTTTTTAATTTTTTGGGCTACTTCCTGGTTTTTTAAATCTTTTATGGCGTTAATTCTTTTTTGTTTTTTAAAATATTTTTATTTCTTCGGGTTATCCCATTTAAGATTTATTTAAGATTATTTTAAATAATTTTTTATTTTTAGATCGGAGCTTGGTTATTAAATGAATTACACATGACAGGATGGAAGGGGCCATGGAACTTAGTTGAACTAGGTCCAGGTTCGGGAGCTTTGATGGTTGACGTTTTAAATGTTTTGAATAAATTAAAATCTGATAATAAATTAAATGTTTATTTAATCGAAAAATCTGGACAATTAATTAAACAACAAAAACAAATATTTGAACAACAATTATTGAATAAACAAATTTCTATTAATTGGTTTGATTCTATTGAAGATATTCCTGAAGGGGTTTTTAATTTTATTTTAAATTATTTAAATTTAATTTTAAAGTATTTTAATTTGACTATAAAATATTCGAATAACCACAAAGTACTTAACTTTTTAAATTTTATACTGACTAACAATAAATCAAAAATTAATTTTATTTTTTTATAGATTGTAAAAAATATTTTATTTTTTTTAAATCTAGTTTACAATATTTATTTCAAATGAATTTTTTGATGCTTTACCCATCCACCAATTTGTACGAAATAAAGAAAAACCAAATATTTGGCAAGAAGTTTATATTCAATTAACTAGTAGTAATGGAAGTGTTGAAATAGATGAAGAAGATGGACAAATATTAACTAAAAAACATTTATGTTTTGGATTATCTCCAGGTATTTTAATGAGTATAATTTTTTTTAGAAATTTTAAGTTAATCATTAGGGTTATTTTTTAATTAAAAGGCATTATTGATAAGAGTGCTGGTTTTATTTTTTAATTTTATATCCCAACTTATGAGCGTTAATTTTTTTTTGAATTAAAGTTTGACTTTTTTAAATTTTTAATTACTCTTCCTTCCTGAATCTTTTTCCTTCTAAATTAAAAAATCTTTAATTTTAATTATTTATTAACGTTTAAATAATTTTTGTTTTCTAGGTGAAAATATCCATACCCGTGCATATATCCCCCAACATATCAGAAATGATTTGTCCAGAACTAAATGGGAATATAGTCCATTGGCTACTAAAATTACACTTGAGATGATTAAAAAGTTTTGTTTTTAATTTATTTAAAAATTTTAATTTTAGATTTACAGCAAATGGAGGTTTTGCTTTAATTATAGATTATGGGTAAATTAATTTTAAAATTAATTTAAATTATTTTTAAGTAAGGAAGAAACAAAAAGAAATATCCTTTAGACTTGGATAAATTCCTTTGAGATTTTATGTTAGATACCTAAAAAAATTTTTTTATTTTTTCTTGACTCGAAACCTTTAAATTTTTTAAATTAAAATATTTAAAAACATTTTTAGACACAATGGAGATAGAAAAACTCATTCCCTTCGTGCTTATTCAAATCATTCAATTGTTGATCCATTAGATTGTCCAGGAAGAGTTGATTTAACAGCAGATGTTGATTTTGGGGAAATTAAAAGGGTTATTGAAGGAAAATGTTTAAATTTTGGACCTGTTGAGCAAAGGTTTTTTTAAATTAAAAAGATTTTTAATTTTTAAAGTTTTTTGGAAATATTGTTTTTCTAAATTTTCTCGTAAAGTTCGGAATAAAGTACGAAAAATGTAAAGAATTTGTGAATTTTTAAAATAATTTATTTAAAAAATAATAAAATTGACCCTATCCCCAAAGAAGGGTCGAATCGTTTTTTTCATTATTTTATAAAAAGGGTCACTTTTTCCTTAGTAGTTGATGCTTGTTGATGTTTACTGTAAGGAAAAATGGAGAAAAGAGAATAACTTTTTTTTCTTTTTTCGTTTTTATTCAATGCAAAAATAAACCAAGTAAACCTATGGAAAGCCGGCAAGGCGCTTGTGCAAAACCCCGCGCTTCGCGCGGGGTTTTGCGGCACGCGCCTTGCTGGGGAGTCAAAGGTCGCTGGGTTCTACCTTAGTAACATAAACCTATTCCTAGTTTAGTAGCAATGGGGATGCCTGGATACCTCCGCAGCAGCAAAAACCGACAGACCCAATAAGTATCGAGTTAAGATAGCTCTTTTTGTTATAAAAATGTTAGTCTCTTTTCTCCATTTTTCCTTACGGCAAACGTCAACAACCATCAACTATTAAGAAAAAATTTGACCCTTTTTATAAAATAATGAAAAAACGATTCGACCCTTCTTTCGGGATAGGGCCATAAAATTTAATTAATTTAAAGACAATTTCTAACCCAACTTGGACTTATACATCGATTAGATTATTTACTTAGAAAATCAACAACAACAGAGCAACGGGAAGCTTTGCTTAATTCTTGTAATATTCTTGTATCAGATGCTGAAATGGGGGCACGATTTAAAGTAAATTAATTTAAAAATAATTTAATTTTTTGAAAGTAAATTTTCGTACTTGAAACGGCTTAGATAAAATGGGAGATATTCAAATATAAATAAGGGAGTTACTATTTTAGTTTTATATAACTGTTCTCAATTTTTCCCACCATTTTAAGTCTTTATTCAAAAAAACTCCATAAATAATTTTAGGTATTTTCATTATTTCCAAATACACTTTCTGAAATTATCAAAGCTAGAGGTGGAATACCTGGTGGATTTGCATCTCCTTTACCTCATCTTGAAGACGAAGATTTAATTAATGATTGAAATATTTTGTTTTAAATTTATTTTTTAAATATTTATTTTTACAATAAATAAAGAAAATTATTTTTTATTGTGTATCTTTTTCTGATTTTATGTGTTCGCAAATTCTGATTTTAAATTCTGATTTTGTATTTTTAATAATTTTATTCTGTAGTGTTTATTTCTTGTTGTAATTCTGATTTTGTCTGTTTACGTCTGAGACAAATCGGGGTATTTTTGCTCCTATCGACAAAAAAGAATAAATTTTTATTTCAGAATTTCGACTAGATTATTTTTCTGATTTTCTGTGTTTCTTATTAGAGAATCCGGAAATTTGTATTTTTAATTTTAAACAGAAAATTCTGATTTTTAATGAGAAACAGAAAGTTGTCAAGTTTCAACAAACTTTTATTACAACTACAGAAAAATAATGATTATCACAGGCAGATATAAGGACAAATACAATAATTTATAGGAAAATATTTAAATATTTTTGGGGAAAAGGGATACCTATTTTTTAATTTATTTTTGTGAAATACCCTATCCAAATCTTTTCTTCTTCTCACTCTTCTTAATTTTCGTCTTCTTCTTTGCTTCTTCTGCCGCCTTCCAGTTAATTCCCGCCGGTTCGTGAACAACACTCTTCTTCTTCTGCTGATCAGTCTTAAAAATTAAACAAAAAATTTCAGTTTAAAATTCATTTTTCGACTCACTTCCTCAGGCCATCCTTCATTTGGTTCCTCTGTTCCAGCCAAACTTTTACCCGGCTTTAAGATCTCAATAGCAGTATTATCATCATCCTCCAACAAATCGCTGTCCCTTTCGAGGCTCAGAAGATCCGAATTATATTGAGAATTTTTGTTGATACTCGAAGAATTATTGTTTTGAGATGAAGTTGCTTGATTATAGTATTTCTGAAAAATTCCATGTTTATCCCAGGCCTATTAGTAAATGTTTCATTTGTTTTACATTTTTTCAAATTAATCGTTCCTTCTTTCTTTTTTTATTATTGTCTCATTAAATATTTATTTGTGGCCATTTATTCCCTTCTTCTCTTCACTTTAATTTCCTCCACTTTTAAATTAATCGGATTTATTTGCCCCCCCCCCTTTTTTTTAAATTTGAGGTCAGTTCTCTTCACTTAAATAGCCATACATTTATTTTTGACAAAAGAGGAGATTTTTTAAAGACTTGCGCTGATCAATAAATAATTGGCCTTATTAAAAATTAAAATGTCTATTAATATTTTTTCTAAAATTTCTTTTTTAATTAATTTCTTTATTTATTTTATTGTTACAATAATTTGTAATTTTTCATTTTCTTTTAAATTGCCATTACCTAATCTTGTTCCAATACGGTATTTTTATAACAAAACAATTAATTTTAGTGTTACCATAACGGAATTTTTATTTATGTAAAGGAGGGGGCAGGGAGGGGGAATACATATTTTTGGTGTCCTAATTTGTTCTCCTCAAACTATCAACATTGATAAAATTAATTTTTCGAGAATAATTAGTAATTTTCATTGGATTAGTTTTTTGTGTTTGATTATAAATTCTTAATTAAAAATAAAAAAATAAGTTTAACCTATTGACAAAATATCCCCAAAATTTGAGATAAATTTAAAAAGTCTCGGCTGTACTTTAGCCGGTGGCCGGTTCGAAACTGATTCGAAATATCATTCGATTTGTCTTGGCGAGCTGAGTCGAATGGTACCACTCCCAGGGTGCGGAAATGCCTGTGGAGTTTCCGCACCCTGGGAGTGGTACCATTCGACTCAGCTCGCTGAGACGAATCGAATGGTATATATTTCGAATCGGTTTCGAACCGGCCACCGGCTAAAGTATATCCAAAGTCTCTTCTACAAAAAATCATCATTTCAGTTATGACCTTCAATTTCAACTTCCAACAGCTTCAGACAAAGACCCTTTAGTTCCAACATTTGTTGGCACAGCAAAATTAGAATTTCAATTAACAAGACAAATACCCCCATACGAATCTAAACAGCAATATTTAAATAATAATGAAATAATTAAATTAACATTTCTTTCACAAAAATTAGATCAATTTGAAAATATTACTTTAATTCGTTATGGGGAAGATGAAGAAGAAATTAATTTTAATGTTGATGTTGAATTACGTCCTCCATGGGAAATTGACTTTTTAGTTCGGGAAGGAAAAGGAGGAGGGGAAAATAAAAAACTTTTAACTGGCCGTTATATATTAAATATTGGAAGATTTGAAGTAAATATTTTTTGAAAGAGTTTAAATGTAATTCTTAAAAAATTTGAAGGGTATAATTACTTACAATAAAGGTTTATTCTATAGAGATGCTGGAGGATTACCTTTATTGGCAAGTAATTTTTTCTTTGAATTTTCGCCTTCTTTGTTTCCACAATTGGGTGGACCTTTACAGAAAACTACAACTAAAGTAATTTTTAAAAAATAATTGTCGCGCTTATTAAATTAGATTTCTTTAATTCACCCTCATGGCACAACAGCTTTGTCAAGTATGCATCCTCTTGGCCCAACAGAATCTTTAAATGAACATTGGCAAATATTTTTATTTTTTTAAAGGAAAAAACAATAATTTTTTAAAGGAGACTTACACGTTTTGTTCAAGCCCCAAATATAGCTGCTTATTTAATTGGAATTGCTGTTTTGCCTGATTCTGTTTATGAAAGAGTAATTAAAAATGAAATTATTTTCAGTTAAAACTTTAGACATTAATTCAAACACAACCACCTTTATTTATTTGGACAAATCGTTTGTTACATACAACTGTTTTGAAACGAGAATTGGCAAAGTAAATGAGATTTTTTTATATTTTTGTTTAAATATATATTTAGAGTTAAAAAGGAATTAAAATACACCTAGACATTAATGACAGAAACTAGAAGAACTAAAGTTAATAAGGACCAGAATACTTTTTTGGACAAACAAATAAAAATTTAATTTTTCTAAAATAATTTTCTCTTTTCCCCCTTTTCTAGAATATCTGGCCCAGTATTTGAAGCAATATCTTCTTTACTAGGAAATGAACGTTTACCTTTAAATGCTTTGAATTTATTAATTATTGATGATTTTAATAGTTAATTTATTTTTTTAAAATTTTTATTAAAAAATTAATTAAAAAGACACAGATTCTACACATTCTTTTGGATTAATAACAATTTCTTTAATTCAATGGGAAGCTGCTGATCAGGCTCATAAAATTGCTTTATTAGCTAGACAATTTGCTAGGCAATGGTTGGGGGGAATGACTACAGTAATTAATTTCTGATTTTGAATTTTTGGGGTGTGGAGTTTTTGGGTTAATAATAGTGTTTAACACACCTCCTACTGTTTTCCTGATAATTTTATTTTTAAAAAGAAATTTTTGGTTTATAGTCAAATATACAGGGACTTATTTTGGGGTGAATTCCATAATTTAATTTTTAAACAATAAAGGTAGCAAATGCAGGAATTTTTTGTTTACAAGAAGATATAGTTGAATGGTTAACACATAAAGTAAATAAAAATAAATTAAAAGATTTGGTTAAAAAATAATAATTTTTTGGGTCATTCAACGTGTTTTACCTTCTATTTTGGCAAGTTCTAGTTTGTGGGACAAAGCTTGGCAAAGATTCCAACTTGCCCATTATTTAAGAATTAATTTGGCTGGTAAAATAAATTACTTATATTTTGTTTATTTATTTATTAATCTGTTAAGAATTAATTGAAATAATTGAATAAAATATATTTTTAAAAATTATTCGAAAAAAATATTTTGAAGAACTACTAAACTTTTTTAAAATTTATTTAGAAACTTTCCTTGCACCAGGCGAAGCAGTTGCCCTTCCAGAATGGGCCGGAGTGGATGAGGTAATTAAATAATTATTTTAATATGGTTTGACGAAAGAATTAGGTTGGCAAAGATTTTTTAAGAATTAATTTGACTTATTAAAATTAAAAAATTTAATTGATGAAGAAAATATTAGTATTCAAAAAATATTTATTTTTTAGATAAAAACCCATTGTTCACTTAAAGGAGTTTTATTTTTTAATTCAATAGAACGTTTAACCAATAAAAGTGAATTAACAATGCTTGGAATTATTAAACGTTTATTAGTCCAACAACGTTATAGACATTTTAGATTAGAACATTTAGATGAATTATTGAGACCTTTGTTAATTGATAGTATTGATATTGGACAGGTAATTTGTGAATATTTAATATGCTCTTTAACCAAAGATATTCTTTTGAGAAAATATTTGTAAAGGTGGCAAAGTTTTCACCAAATTTAGTTTTTATAAATCAAAAATAAAAATACCGGTCGATTTAGGGACAGAGTTTGAGCACACTCCCATTCCAGTCTCTAACAACAAAATACAGCTCCGGAGACTTCCAACCTATCCAATTTTCTATTAAAAATAATCTTTAGAAATTCTTTTTTAAAAAGGTTTTTACTTTTTGGTTTAAAAGTGGAGGTATACCAAATTTATTAGTGGAAAAATCTTCAAATAAAAATAACAATCGTTTACGTCTTGTTCAATTAAATAATGGCAGACAATCACAACAATTATTAAATGGAATACAACATTGGGCTAAAATGCCTTTATGGCCTTTACCTATTGATATACAAAATGTTTCTTTACCTTTTAAATTTATGTTATCACAAGGTATTTGGAAACGTGTCTGGTGATTTGGGCAGTGGTGAATTGGGCAGTGAGTTAAATGGGCAGTGAGTGATTTGGGCAGTAAACGTTTTTTAAAAAATAATTTTACACGCAAAAACAATTTGAGTAACATTATGAAAATAATTTTGAGTGATTTGGGCAGTAACTTAAATATTTTTAATAAAAAATTAAAAAATTTTATTTTAACTTAAAGTAAATTCAACATATTTTTCAAAAGAAACATGTTTTGGCCTTTTTCAGATTTTTTTGACCCTATCTTAAGACGTGAGAAACCTAAAATAGGGACCTATTTCTCGATTATCGTAACTAAAACTACTTATCATTTAGGGAAAATTTTTAACATTGTACCATGGGCTTTTCTCAGTTGTTTCAGAATGTACCTACTTGGGATTGCCCCAAAATTGATTTTCATAATAAAAAAGAATTAAATGACATTGATTTTGACATTATTAATGTAGTTACTGAGCTAACTGCATTACCTAATAAGAACTCGTCGTTTGAAAATATATCTTATAAAATTCTTAAAACATATAAGGACATACTTGCTCCTGATTTATGTGAAATTTTTAGAGATTCTCTCGACTCAGGAGAAGTCCCTTGTCAATGGAAAAGATCCTACATAGTTCCTGTTTATAAGAAAGGTGAAAAATCAGACTGTACTAATTATAGGCCAATTTCCCTCACATCACCCATTTGCAGAATATTTGAAAAAATATTAACCAAAGAGATATTAAACTTTATGATAAATAATAAACTTATAAGTAATTACCAACACGGATTTATGCCTAATAGATGCACCACAACACAGTTAATATATACAATGGAAAAGTGGTATAAATCCTTGTTAGAAAAATCCAATACAGATGTAATATATATAGACTATAAGAAGGCTTTCGACTCTGTCCCAATAGATTTTTTACTCAATAAGTTATACAGTTATGGTATAAGGGGTAAAATACATCGATGGATAAAAAATTTCCTAAAAGACAGAACATTTAAAGTTAAAATAGGAAATGATTATTCTGATGAACATTCTATTAGTTCGGGGGTACCTCAAGGCACTGTTATTGGTCCTCTATTATTTATAATATATATTAATGATGTTGTAACAAGGATAGGTCAGAATGTATCCATAGCCATGTTTGCAGATGATATTAAGCTTACATTTAGTTTTAGGAATGAATCAGAATGCCATGCATTGCAAAATGCTGTCAATAATTTAGTTGATTGGAATACTATTTGGGGATTAAATGTCTCTCTAGATAAAACTGTTATTTTTCATATTGGCAATAAAAATCCAAAATTTAATTATTACGTAAATAACAATGAACTACCTAAGGCAGATATAGTTAAGGATCTAGGTGCAATTACAAATAATAAATTAACTTTCGAAGAACATATTAACCATGTTAGAAACATTTCTATGTTGAGATCTGTACAACTATTACGAAATATTAAATCAACAAATCCAAAAATATGGGGAAATTACTTTAAGATGTATGTACTGCCTCTATTAGAATATGCTTCTCCTGTTTGGAACCCCTCTCTAAAGAAAAGCATTAAATATATAGAACGCGTCCAAAAATTTTATACGCGTATGGCGTTAAGAAATTGTAAAATTCTACGTAAAATTTCATATGACAGGAGACTAGATATGCTAAACTTAGAGCCTTTATATTTAAGGAGGTTTAAAATTGACTTAATTACCTTATACAAAATAGTTTTTAGACATACTAATATCAACCCTTTAGAACTCTTTACCTTTAATCAAAGACCGAGTAGAAAACACAGTTACATTATAAACATCCCACACAAAACTAGCAAAACACATAATTCATTTACAAACAGGATTATAAAAATATGGAATTCCCTGCCCAAAGAGGCTTTAAATAATAGCACCATTACAAGTTTCAAACTTTGGCTAATAAATAACCTAAAAAATGTTCTAAGTAAACACATTACCTTATAACGAACTAATTCTAACTTCCATTTTATGTTACAAATTACCAGACTCATATGACCCTAATTTTGCTGATAATTTTTACTTTTGGCGTTCCTTTATTGTTTTTTGGCGTTTTGACAAAATGACATTTGAGACAATTTTCTTTTTCTCTAATTTTTATTGATTCCCTATGGACAATGTTTTTGCTTTTTAATTTCAACTTATTTATAATTTTTTGTGAAATTTTTTAATTTTTATATTTTTTAGCACTTTTTTCAAGCATAAGTGCCCTGTTGACTATTTTTTCTTCGTCAAAATGAATAAGCGCCCTCATACTTCTACTGACAACTTGGGTAATGATTCATCACCAACAAATCCACCTTATTCAAAAAAACAACTTTTACTCAAGACAATCACAGAATTAGACTTTACTGGATTTGTTGATGCACCCCCATCAGACCCAAATCTTCCAGAATATGCAAGAACAATGATAATTAATCAACAAAAAATGCTCAAACAACTTAATGGCCTTCTCCGTGTTGCTTCTGAACTCCTCACAGAACAAAAAACTTTTGACGACTCTTTCGAACAACGACAACGTGAACACCTTCTTGTTATTACCGGACTACCAGAAAGCACTGAACAACAACCAATGGATAGAGCAGCATCAGACAACAGAAATGTTCGTCAAATATTAAATGAACTTAATATTGATCGATGCCTACCATCAGCGGTATTTCGACTCGGAAAACAACGGGAACCAGGCTCCAAGCCAAGGCCCATCAAAGTCCAATTTCCGTGCACAGCAGCTGTTGTGGAAGCTTTGAGAAACAAGAAGAAACTGGTTGGTGGAAAATTTAAAGGAATTAATATTCGTAAGAGTATGACAAAAGAAGAGTTAAGTAAACGAAATGAGTTGATTGAAATTTGTAAACAGAAGCGTCTATCGACAAAATTTGATTTTGTTGTATATGCAGGGGAAGTTATGTTGAGAAGCGAAATACCAAAATTCAAACAAAACCTTAAAAACTTACCACAAAATAACATAAATTTTTAAGTAAATTAAGGACTTCGCATTCGCTTTATCACCATAATTTTCCCTTAAATTGTCAATACCCAAAAGTAAAAAATTTATTAGTAAACAAAAAGTTAGAAATTAGTAAAGGTAATAACAATGTGTTTATAAACAAAAATATTTTAAATAGTCTTGGTATAAGCAAGGACATTAATGGTGCTATATTAACTAAAGTCCCAAAAATTTTAAGTCAAAATACTGAAAAAAGTACATCAATAAATTGCTATTACTTTAACTGTAGATCGATAGTAAACAAATTATGTGATTTGCGACATTTTGTTGGTGTAGAAAATCCTGACTTATTAATGCTATCAGAGACATGGGTTAGGGATACCACACTTACAGCTGATGAACTATCGCTTAACGCAAAATATCAAGTTTATTTAAGTAACAGATCTAACAATGATAAGAAAAAAGGCGGTGGTGTAGCTATTTTGATAAGATCCGATATCCCAAGTAAAAAAATATTAGCACAAAATAAAAATGGTTATGAATTAATAATTGTTGACTTACTCAAACCCCAAAAGGTCAGATTATTCTGCGTATATCTTCCGCCCAAACTAAACAAAAAAATCAATAATCACCTAATTAAATGCCTAGAAGATAACTCGGAAAGAAATTCTATTATTGTTGGGGATTTTAATATGCCAGGCATAAATTGGAATAACAAACACTCTAATACACTTTTTGAGGCTCAATTTTTAGAATTTTCAGAGCTATTAGATTTTAAACAATACATACAAGAACCTACACACATTAAAGGTTCCACGTTAGATTTGCTATTAAGTAATTCTAATAATCTGATATGCAACCACCAAATAAGGCCCTCATTCTCTACCTCAGACCATTTTTTAATATATTTTAAACTAAATATAAGGAGACCTAGCCCAGAAAAAATCTTAGTGCGTGACATAACTGTACAGAATTTAAATAAAATTAAGCCCCTAATTTTACTTACTTTGGACAATATTCATATGTACTATAAGGTTGCAGAAAAAGAAAATTTTTTGTGTAATACTATAAACGAAATAATTACTAACAACATACCTACTAAATCAATTAATTCAAGGCATAAACTAACTTATCCCAAATATATTAGAAAAGCTATTAATGATAAATTTACATTATTTCGTAAACTAAATCAGCTAAGCAAAACTGACGATACTAATAGAATTGAGTATAATAGAAGCTGTAAGAGGGTTAAATACCTTATACGAAATTACCAGAATATCCGTAATAATAGAATTATGAATAATCATTCTCTTCTCAGGAAATATATTCGTAACAATACTAAACCAATCTTCACAATTCCAATTTTACTGCACGAAAATAGATATATTGCGAATAATAAGGACAAATGCCAAATTTTTGGGCAATACTTTTCTCAGTTGTTTCAGAATGTACCTACTTGGGATTGCCCCAAAATTGATTTTCATAATAAAAAAGAATTAAATGACATTGATTTTGACATTATTAATGTAGTTACTGAGCTAACTGCATTACCTAATAAGAACTCGTCGTTTGAAAATATATCTTATAAAATTCTTAAAACATATAAGGACATACTTGCTCCTGATTTATGTGAAATTTTTAGAGATTCTCTCGACTCAGGAGAAGTCCCTTGTCAATGGAAAAGATCCTACATAGTTCCTGTTTATAAGAAAGGTGAAAAATCAGACTGTACTAATTATAGGCCAATTTCCCTCACATCACCCATTTGCAGAATATTTGAAAAAATATTAACCAAAGAGATATTAAACTTTATGATAAATAATAAACTTATAAGTAATTACCAACACGGATTTATGCCTAATAGATGCACCACAACACAGTTAATATATACAATGGAAAAGTGGTATAAATCCTTGTTAGAAAAATCCAATACAGATGTAATATATATAGACTATAAGAAGGCTTTCGACTCTGTCCCAATAGATTTTTTACTCAATAAGTTATACAGTTATGGTATAAGGGGTAAAATACATCGATGGATAAAAAATTTCCTAAAAGACAGAACATTTAAAGTTAAAATAGGAAATGATTATTCTGATGAACATTCTATTAGTTCGGGGGTACCTCAAGGCACTGTTATTGGTCCTCTATTATTTATAATATATATTAATGATGTTGTAACAAGGATAGGTCAGAATGTATCCATAGCCATGTTTGCAGATGATATTAAGCTTACATTTAGTTTTAGGAATGAATCAGAATGCCATGCATTGCAAAATGCTGTCAATAATTTAGTTGATTGGAATACTATTTGGGGATTAAATGTCTCTCTAGATAAAACTGTTATTTTTCATATTGGCAATAAAAATCCAAAATTTAATTATTACGTAAATAACAATGAACTACCTAAGGCAGATATAGTTAAGGATCTAGGTGCAATTACAAATAATAAATTAACTTTCGAAGAACATATTAACCATGTTAGAAACATTTCTATGTTGAGATCTGTACAACTATTACGAAATATTAAATCAACAAATCCAAAAATATGGGGAAATTACTTTAAGATGTATGTACTGCCTCTATTAGAATATGCTTCTCCTGTTTGGAACCCCTCTCTAAAGAAAAGCATTAAATATATAGAACGCGTCCAAAAATTTTATACGCGTATGGCGTTAAGAAATTGTAAAATTCTACGTAAAATTTCATATGACAGGAGACTAGATATGCTAAACTTAGAGCCTTTATATTTAAGGAGGTTTAAAATTGACTTAATTACCTTATACAAAATAGTTTTTAGACATACTAATATCAACCCTTTAGAACTCTTTACCTTTAATCAAAGACCGAGTAGAAAACACAGTTACATTATAAACATCCCACACAAAACTAGCAAAACACATAATTCATTTACAAACAGGATTATAAAAATATGGAATTCCCTGCCCAAAGAGGCTTTAAATAATAGCACCATTACAAGTTTCAAACTTTGGCTAATAAATAACCTAAAAAATGTTCTAAGTAAACACATTACCTTATAACGAACTAATTCTAACTTCCATTTTATGTTACAAATTACCAGACTCATATGACCCTAATTTTGCTGATAATTTTTACTTTTGGCGTTCCTTTATTGTTTTTTGGCGTTTTGACAAAATGACATTTGAGACAATTTTCTTTTTCTCTAATTTTTATTGATTCCCTATGGACAATGTTTTTGCTTTTTAATTTCAACTTATTTATAATTTTTTGTGAAATTTTTTAATTTTTATATTTTTTAGCACTTTTTTCAAGCATAAGTGCCCTGTTGACTATTTTTTCTTCGTCAAAATGAATAAGCGCCCTCATACTTCTACTGATAAAATATTTTCGTAAAACATTAATGCTTATTCATTTTTGACTTTAAATATTTTATAACTCTATTTTTGCAATTGTAAGAGACTCAGTTAGAGTCCTTTTTGCTGAATAAATTTGATTTGATTTGAAAACTTTAGACATTAATTCAAACACAACCACCTTTATTTATTTGGACAAATCGTTTGTTACATACAACTGTTTTGAAACGAGAATTGGCAAAGTAAATGAGATTTTTTTATATTTTTGTTTAAATATATATTTAGAGTTAAAAAGGAATTAAAATACACCTAGACATTAATGACAGAAACTAGAAGAACTAAAGTTAATAAGGACCAGAATACTTTTTTGGACAAACAAATAAAAATTTAATTTTTCTAAAATAATTTTCTCTTTTCCCCCTTTTCTAGAATATCTGGCCCAGTATTTGAAGCAATATCTTCTTTACTAGGAAATGAACGTTTACCTTTAAATGCTTTGAATTTATTAATTATTGATGATTTTAATAGTTAATTTATTTTTTTAAAATTTTTATTAAAAAATTAATTAAAAAGACACAGATTCTACACATTCTTTTGGATTAATAACAATTTCTTTAATTCAATGGGAAGCTGCTGATCAGGCTCATAAAATTGCTTTATTAGCTAGACAATTTGCTAGGCAATGGTTGGGGGAATGACTACAGTAATTAATTTCTGATTTTGAATTTTTGGGGTGTGGAGTTTTTGGGTTAATAATAGTGTTTAACACACCTCCTACTGTTTTCCTGATAATTTTATTTTTAAAAAGAAATTTTTGGTTTATAGTCAAATATACAGGGACTTATTTTGGGGTGAATTCCATAATTTAATTTTTAAACAATAAAGGTAGCAAATGCAGGAATTTTTTGTTTACAAGAAGATATAGTTGAATGGTTAACACATAAAGTAAATAAAAATAAATTAAAAGATTTGGTTAAAAAATAATAATTTTTTGGGTCATTCAACGTGTTTTACCTTCTATTTTGGCAAGTTCTAGTTTGTGGGACAAAGCTTGGCAAAGATTCCAACTTGCCCATTATTTAAGAATTAATTTGGCTGGTAAAATAAATTACTTATATTTTGTTTATTTATTTATTAATCTGTTAAGAATTAATTGAAATAATTGAATAAAATATATTTTTAAAAATTATTCGAAAAAAATATTTTGAAGAACTACTAAACTTTTTTTAAAATTTATTTAGAAACTTTCCTTGCACCAGGCGAAGCAGTTGCCCTTCCAGAATGGGCCGGAGTGGATGAGGTAATTAAATAATTATTTTAATATGGTTTGACGAAAGAATTAGGTTGGCAAAGATTTTTTAAGAATTAATTTGACTTATTAAAATTAAAAAATTTAATTGATGAAGAAAATATTAGTATTCAAAAAATATTTATTTTTTAGATAAAAACCCATTGTTCACTTAAAGGAGTTTTATTTTTTAATTCAATAGAACGTTTAACCAATAAAAGTGAATTAACAATGCTTGGAATTATTAAACGTTTATTAGTCCAACAACGTTATAGACATTTTAGATTAGAACATTTAGATGAATTATTGAGACCTTTGTTAATTGATAGTATTGATATTGGACAGGTAATTTGTGAATATTTAATATGCTCTTTAACCAAAGATATTCTTTTGAGAAAATATTTGTAAAGGTGGCAAAGTTTTCACCAAATTTAGTTTTTATAAATCAAAAATAAAAATACCGGTCGATTTAGGGACAGAGTTTGAGCACACTCCCATTCCAGTCTCTAACAACAAAATACAGCTCCGGAGACTTCCAACCTATCCAATTTTCTATTAAAAATAATCTTTAGAAATTCTTTTTTAAAAAGGTTTTTACTTTTTGGTTTAAAAGTGGAGGTATACCAAATTTATTAGTGGAAAAATCTTCAAATAAAAATAACAATCGTTTACGTCTTGTTCAATTAAATAATGGCAGACAATCACAACAATTATTAAATGGAATACAACATTGGGCTAAAATGCCTTTATGGCCTTTACCTATTGATATACAAAATGTTTCTTTACCTTTTAAATTTATGTTATCACAAGGTATTTGGAAACGTGTCTGGTGATTTGGGCAGTGGTGAATTGGGCAGTGAGTTAAATGGGCAGTGAGTGATTTGGGCAGTAAACGTTTTTTAAAAAATAATTTTACACGCAAAAACAATTTGAGTAACATTATGAAAATAATTTTGAGTGATTTGGGCAGTAACTTAAATATTTTTAATAAAAAATTAAAAAATTTTATTTTAACTTAAAGTAAATTCAACATATTTTTCAAAAGAAACATGTTTTGGCCTTTTTCAGATTTTTTTGACCCTATCTTAAGACGTGAGAAACCTAAAATAGGGACCTATTTCTCGATTATCGTAACTAAAACTACTTATCATTTAGGGAAAATTTTTAACATTGTACCATGGGCGTCGGTACCTCGAATTTTTGTGTGTTAATAATTAGAAAATTTAAGTTACTGCCCAAATCACTCAAAATTATTTTTCTAGTGTTACTCAAATTGTATTTGCGTGTAGAATTATTTTTTAAAAAACGTTTACTGCCCAAATCACTCACTGCCCAATTCACCACTGCCCAAATCACACGGCACCATTTGGAAATAAGTTTTTTGGAAAAAAGAACATTTTATTTAATTTCAGTTCTTGAATTAGCGCCACTTGATAGGAAATTGCTGCCATTAACAAATCTTGGATTTGGTTAATTTATTTTTTTAATTTTCTTTTTTTAATTCTCAGCCAGAAATTTAAAAAACAAAATCAAAATTCCCTACATTTGTTTAAAAATCTTTAATTTTTTCAGATCATTTATATAAAGTTAATTATGACCTAAAAAGTTGGGAACGTATTGTTCACGAACTTGGAGATACTTCTACTTTAAATGTATTAAATGCAAAGTCTCGTGCACAATTACTTGGAGATTTTTGTTATTTTAATGCTTTTGATGGTTTAAAATTTATTTTTTAAAATTTATTTTTCATCAACCAAATTGTCCTCTTTCCCCTCCCTCCTTTAATTAATTACTCTCTCCAGCGAAAAGTTCAAATAATAATCAAAAAAATCAATTGCCCTATCGTACATACATTCAAATTTCAAAACTTAAATAAACTCCTTCCCTCGAGTAATTACTAAATATCTTCGGAGAGGTATCGGTATTTATCGGTATTCCGTATCGGTAGTACGGTACGGAATACGGTACGGAACGAAATTCCGCGCTCTAATTTTAATACTTTCTTTTTAACCTTTTTTCCCTTTAAGATTTCCTTTTCAATAATATTTAGTTGTTTACCTTGCTTTTTCAAATTTTTGCGAAAAAATTAACTAAAAACTAAAAAAACATTTCAAATTATTATAAAAATCCTCAAAGTCTGTTATTTAGGTATTGCACTAAAAAAGCAATACATTCCCAAAAATTGACAAACAAATACAAACCAACCTTAATCTAGGTAATAAACCAAATAAAATTAAATTTTGTTTTTATTATTTCTAAAAGAATTTTATTTATTTCAGACGTGATATAATATATTTTTAAATAATTTTAGGGAAGAAAAGAGCAATAAATATTTTTCCTTTATATTTTTTATTTTCTCTTTTCTTTACTAACAAATAAAAAAATGTTTTGCTATATTTTAATTAAATTTTGTTATTTTAAAATTACCGAGCACAGTACACAGTCTCTTCTTTTAAACTGACTTTAATTAGGGTGCCCTGAAAATCAGGATTTCTCTTGCCCGGAACCGGATTTTTCAAAATTTGAAACCCTCTCCTCTTCATTGTTTTTTCATTCTCTATTTTATGTAAAAAATTACCAAATAAAATTTTTGAAAAAATATTACGTAAATTTCATTTTAAAATTAAAAAAACAATTTTTTAGATAATGACGAAAAACCATCAGAATCTAACCAATTATTAATTGAACGTCTTCAACGTAATTTCCTTGAACTTTTACGAGAACATTATGAGTATTTTGAACTTTGCGAATTTTATGCTTTTTGGTGTATGGCTGGACGGGGAAGGCGTATCCCCATGGACAGAGAATCGAGATTTAAATATTTACAAATTATTCAACAAAATGTTTTGCCTGCATTATTAAATGGGGATAATTATGAATGTGGAGGTAAAAAAATAAAATAATTTAAATTTAATTAAATATTTTTAAGGTCCCGGATTAGGCTTTGATGCCGGTAATATATTGTGTAGAGCTGCATTTGGACAAAATTGTTTCTTTTAAAATATTTTTTTTTGATTTTTGGTAATAAATTAATAAAAAGAAAGTTTTTTGTTTAAATTGTTTTTGGTAAAATTAATTTGTTTTGACTTTTGTTAATATTTGACATTTCTTTCTTTGAAGAATTTATTAAAATAAATTTTGAAGGAGCGAATAATTAATTCATTATCGATAATTGAGAGAGAAGATTTTGTATATTTTATTTTCTAATAAAGATAATTCATATACCGTAAATACTCTAATATATGCCTATCTGAGGAGACCCAATGAAAAATATAAGCACATCCTCTTGTAGAAATTCCGGTATAAATAATAATCCGTTATAAAAAATTTACCTGAATCGGATTCCAGATTTGCAATTAGAATCGAACCGGATCAGGCCCGATTTTTCGGTACTGTTTAAAATCAAAAAGTTTTTTCTAATTTTTCTAAAGAAGTTCCCAAACGCTCAAAACAAATTAAACATTCGGAAGAATGGGCATCTCCTAAAATACAGGATTGGCAAATGAAATAAGTGAAGATTCTGATTCATGATTATTGATAACGTTTAGTCGAGACAATTGTAAATTTGAAAAGTCTTCAGCGCATATTGTAAATAGAGTAAATAGTATTGTATTGTAAATAGTATATATTGTAAATAGTACCTTACTAAAAAATAAATTAGGATGCATAAAAAATAATAATTTTTTTAAATTATCTAAATTATGTAGGCAAATCAGAAAATAAATATTTACATAAGCTACTATAAAAACAGATAAATTTTCAATACTAGCAACTCTTCAACAACTTGATCCAATTGTTACGTCGACAGCTGCTCTTCTCAACTTGGCCTTTGCACTCCAGACTTCACAAGGATAATGGCACAACCGAAGATGACCTTGGCGGAGGTGGATGGTCTCATCGAGCGCATTTTGCTGACGAACTCGCAGCGCTTCACGCAACTGGTCGGTGTTATTTGTTCTTTTAAACTTTTGCAGGCAAAAAACAATTTCCAATTTTTTAAGGTCACAGCATCGGACATCAAAGCTCTGTGCAATAGCGCCATTGAAGTTCTTCGTGTTCAACCGTCTCTTGTGGAGATCGATCCGCCAGTGGTCGTATGCGGTGACATCCATGGACAGTTTTCTGACCTGATGCGCATCTTCTCTCGAGTTGGCTTTCCACCGCTGAAGAACTTCCTCTTTCTCGGAGGTAAAGGACCAACCACTTTTTTATTAGCCTTTCTAACAAATTTTCGCAGATTACGTCGACCGCGGCCGTCAAAGCATCGAGACAGCTGTCCTGCTTCTGGCCTACAAGACAAGATATCCGGCAAATTTCTTCCTGTTGCGCGGCAACCATGAATGTAGCAACATCAACCGTGTCTATGGGTTCCTCGAGGAGATCCGCCGACGATTCCCACACGACACTCAATCGCTCTGGATAGCATTCAACAAAGCGTTCGCTTGGCTGCCATTCACTGCTTTGGTTGGCGGGAGAGTCCTATGTAAGTACATAAATATATAATTGGGAAAAGGCATTCTCTAAATTTTTTCTTTAGGCATGCACGGTGGAATCTCGGATCGTCTGCGAAGTTTGGACCAGTTGCGCTCTCTCAGTCGCCCGGTGCCTGACTTCGACGCGGCAAACCCAACAATTGAGCTCGACTTGCTCTGGGCCGATCCGGAAAATGGTGTTCAAGGCTGTGTGAAAAGTCCGCGGGGTGCAAGTGTCATGTTTGGCGAAGACGTTGTCGCTCGTATTTGCCGACAATTGGACATTGACTTGGTCGTGCGTGCTCATCAGGTACTTCTATAATTAACATTCGACCATTATCGCAGTAAATACATTTAATCCTATTTTTAGGTTGTGCAAGACGGTGCAGAGTTCTTCGCAAACAGGAAGCTCATCACGCTCTTCAGTGCGCCACACTACGCCGCCCAGTATAACAACGCCGGCGCAACTATGTTCATCGACGAGAACTTGCGCTGCTCGTTCCAAGTGTTCCAGCCGGCGGGTTAGTTGATGCTGTAAGATGTAGTGATGTAGTGATATCCATTGTCGTCCCGATAATAAAAGTGATCGCTCCTTCCTATTCAGTTGTAATGTATTTTCTAATTCCCCAACATAGTATGTATATGTATATTGTCATAAATGTGCTGTTTGTATATTTTTCGTTTTTCGTATAAATAATTTTTGCGTATTTTTTGTTATTTAATATACCGTAAATACTTTAATATAAGCCCACCTCTAATATAGGCCCATTTGAGGAGACCCATTGAGAAATATAAGCCCAAGGCTTATATTTAGACACCTTTTGTATAAGTTGAAGATTCGGTTTGGCATATTTTGAATTGCAAAAAGTTTTGTGAGACATTCTTACTTAAACTTGTAAAAATATAAAAATTTTTTCCATTTCCAAAAATGAAAAGACTGGAAGAAGTCAGTGGATTAAATTTAAGACTTTTATTTATTATCTTTATTTTAAACAAT
This sequence comes from Meloidogyne incognita, assembly GCA_036172945.1. Taxonomy (NCBI): domain Eukaryota; kingdom Metazoa; phylum Nematoda; class Chromadorea; order Rhabditida; family Meloidogynidae; genus Meloidogyne; species Meloidogyne incognita. Next base: position 3,237,065 of record JARQAC010000025.1, read on the forward strand.
TATTTTTATTTACTCTTTTCTTCCGATAATATCCCCCTTTATACATTCAATCATCATTTTCTTCAATTAATTAAATTAATATTTATTTTTTATTTAATCATCCACATATTTTTTCCTTTTTTTAAATTTATTTATTCCCTTCTAAACTTTCTTGTTGTTCCGCGCTGATTATCTACTAAATATTATTTTCGAAGCTTGTATTTATTTATCCTCTATTTTCTCTCATTTCATTTTCTAAAAATCTATTTATATTTAAATCTTTTCTATAAAAATAAATAAGTATATATTTTTATATTATCAACAATCCCCCAAATATATCCTTTATATAAATTTATTTTCTCGTTAGAAAATTTTTCTTATGAGATTGCTTCTGTTGATTATATAAAAATATTGCTGGAATAATAAGTAAAAAATATTTTTTTAATTTTTTATTTTAATAAATACTTTGGCAAGATTTAAACCAATTTTTAATTTAAATTATATTCCAAAAAATATTTTTCACAAAAATATATTTTAATACCCCCTCTTTACCAATAAAATACAAAAATCTATTCATTTATTCCTAACAACAACAAAATCCCCCCCCCCTCCCCCTCCATTCCTTTAAATCCTGCTTTCACTCTTATATCCCCAAACTATTTATTTTTATCCCCCAATATAAAATCCCTCAAAACAATTTCCTGCTTCACGAGAAAATAAAAGAGAAAATCGCGCGGCGATTTTTAAGAGAGAAGAAAAGAGAAGAAAAGCTTTCCTTTTTTTCAATCAAAAAATTTATTTTTATTTATTGTCAATTCAAATAATTAATTATTTTATAAAAAATCAATGATCAATCTAAAAATGTTGTTTTTTTTTGTTAATTAAATATGCCCCAAGGCTACAATAATTATTTTTAAAGGCGTGAAAATAATTCTCGAAATAAATGAATATTCTAGTTTTTTTTAAATTTTTTTTTAATTTTCTAGAATTTAAGAGCGATACTTTTGTTTAGAGCCCCTACTTTCCTGTTTCGCTGACCATTTTGAGTTTTTTTGCTTGATATATACTTTCTTTATATATCATTCAAAAGACCTCTTCGAGCTGGGTTAATGATACCATTATCGGCTAGATTTAAAGATTCTGAACAGTTATGAAAATTAAGGTTTAAATCAAAGTTATGTTTTAATTTGGAAAAAAACTAATTAAAATTTTTTCAAGTACATATTTATCCAACCAGTCAATTTTTTTACTAAATTCTGATTTTATTTTCTTTTAATTTTTTATTTTTATTAAAATATTTACTTTTTTTTAAATTTTATTTTGGCGGTCATTCTTCGTCCCTTTATTTTTAATAACAATAAAATCATTCTAAAAATTCCTAACAATGTGGTCACATAATACAAAAAATATTTTTCTAATATTTTATTTAAAAAACAAAATATTTATTTAAATAAAAATCCTCAAAATTTTAATTTATTTTTCTAAAAATAAAATATTTAATCCTTTATTTAGATTAAATATATTTTTAGATTAAATCTTTCTTTTTTAAAAAAGGAATGTTCTTAATTCCAAAAAACGAGATTTAATAAATAAATATATTTTGTGTTGCGAAAATATATTTTAATAAAATTTTTAAAATAATTTTTAGAATAATTAAATTAAAAATTATTCTCACAAAATTTTATTGAATTCTCGATTAAAATTTTTTAAAAATTTAGAATTAATTATTTAAAAAAATATATTTTTAAATAAAAACGTTTTCTCTTCATTAAATTATGAAATTATTGCAAAAATAATTTTTATTAAAAAATTTAGTTTATTTTTAAGTTTATATTTAGAATAATTTAAATAAATTAAATTAAAATTTGTTTTGTAACTTTCAAGTTTTCTATGTGCAACAAACAATTTATTTTTTTTAAAGAATTAGATAAAATATTTAAATATAATAAAAAGAAAATAAATAACAAAAATATTTATTTTTATTTAATTTTATTTATTTATTTGTTAGTTTAATGAAAAAAGCTTTCTTTTATTTCTTTTTCTCTGCGGGAAATTTTGGTGAATGTAAGGAAGTAAGGAAGTAAGTAATGTTATTTTTGCTTTACCTGTTTTTGCTTGTTTGTTGCTTTGATGGGGAAAAAGAAAAGTTTGGGGACTGTTGCTTTTTTTGTTTTTTATTTTGTTAAAAATGAATTGGTAATTCTGATTTTGGAGGAGGGGGGGGATTAATTGTTTTAAAGTTTTATTTAAATCTGAATAAATTTTTTAGTTTTTTAATCCTTAATAAAAGTATTTAAAATTAATTTAAAAATATATTAAACAAACAAAAATTTTTATCGAGCAATTTTCCCTTAAATATTAACCTTTAATTTCAAATTTTTTACCTGAAAATTCTTTTAAAATCTTCATCTTCTTCTCTTCTACATTCATTCATTACTCATTCATTTCCTGTCTATCAACTCAAATTATATAAAGTTTTACATTGGCGACGACATTGTTGAGTTGATGGCGCGGTTCCGCTTTGCGCTATTTACACGACTTTTCTGCGACTAAATAATATATACCTACATCGACCTATTCATTCTTTCTATCCAAAATTATTTAAAATTGTTAGAATTTTAGGGGAAAATTTTTTGTTTTTTGGAGAATTAAAGAATTTGGAGATAAAAAAAAATTTTGCCACGAGGCTCTACGTACATATTCCCGAGCAGAGTTGCGGTGTAATTACGAATTACGATTACGAAAAGAATTTTCGATTACGATGCAACTCTTTCCCGAGCAGAGTTCATTTATAATTACTTTTCGATTATTTTGTTTTTTTTTCCGAAATTCTAAGGCAAGTTTAGATCAAATAATTAAACACTACAAGTCCAATTATTTTTAAATAATTGCTTAAAAGTTTTATTTGAGTTTTTTTTTATAATTTTTAACCTTATTTTATATTTTGTTTGGATTTTCAACGTTTATTTATTACGAAAAATTTATAATATATTTTCCATTCCTTCCAAAACTTTCTCTCTCCATTCTTAATTTAAATACTTTTCTCTACCTTTTTTTGTATAAATAGTATGTATTTAGTTAGTTCAAGTTCACTAATAAATATATGTATTTATTTACGCCATCATGCAACCATTAAAGGATCTTTCTTTCTAGTTTTTATTTCTTTTTGTTATTTTATTTTACCGCTCATTCAAAAAATACTTTTTTATAGCATTTTTATTTTGTTTACGGATATCAGAAATTAATTGTAAAAATTTTGAATAATAAAATATATAGAATTTTATTAATTGAAAAATTAGGGTTCTAAGCAAATTTTTAAAGATATGTGTGAATGAGCATTGAAATTTTTCCTTATTTATTTGAAAACTTAAAATATCTAATTTGTAAAACAAAAACCTCTCCTTGTTTTTTGTTAAATCTTTAATTTATTTTTTAAATTAATTTTTTAATTTTTATATATTACCCAACAGAATTTATTTTATTAAAAATATAATTTTATTTTTCCTTTTAAAATCAATTTAAAAATAATATTATTCTAAAAATAAAACCAAATATTGCTAAAAAAACTCGATTTTATTGCTCAAAATCCACGTTTTAAATGATTACATTTAAATATAACTTTAAATATTTTTATTTATGTTTATTATAAAATAGAATATATATTTTATATATCTAATTTATTTTTTTTACTTTTTTACTCTTTTTCTTCCTTTTCTGTATTGCGTGAAGAGGTCAATTATTAATAAAAAAAATTGGAGAGAAGTTTTTAAGTTGCAAATACTTTACGTGAATATATATAGCTAAACAACAATAGAATTATAATTAAACAAAAAAATATATTTAAAGAAAGTATCACAACTAATTAATTTATATTTTCTAGAAGTAATGGCGCCAATCATTCGCTTTTTTAGTGTTTAGTCACTTTATTTTAATAAAAATTCCTTCGCAATCCAAAAAATAAATATTTAATTCTTTTTAGTCACTTTTGTCAACTGTTTATGTTCTATATTGAATCATATAAAATACATATATATATTTAATTTTTTTAAATTTAAATTCATAAAATTATAACCAACAATAAGATGAAAAAAATATGTAACTATTAAATAAGCCAAAAATTAAACGGTAGTTTATTTAGAGGTAAAGTGAGAAAGGGGGGAGGTAAAATGGGGAATTGAATCCTCCCTTTTCCATACCAATTCTTTTAATCATTTATTAATTTGAAAAATCTTTTTACTCTTTTTTAACCTCTTTTAGCATTTAAATTTTTAAACTTTTGTATATTTAATTAAACATTTAATAATATTAATACTCTTTATCTAATATCATTTTTGATCATTATTTTTTGTTATCAATTTTTATTTATTTTTTTACTTGTTTAGTTGTCGATCCGGGTCATTAGAAAAAATATTAAAAAAAGAAGCGCAAAATATCCAAAAATATATTTAAACCAGGTAGTTATTATTTAAAAAAGGGTTTTTTTGTGAATGGCGGCGGCTTTTGTGTGTAAATTTGCGGTAGAGAAAAAAAAGATTTTTCGGAGAGTTTTTGGTGAATTGGATTTATTTAGAATATATTTATTTATTCAAAAAATACAACGAAAGGGATATAATAATAATATAAATCAATCAATTTTTCATCAAAATATTTTATTTTGGTATTTTGTAAGCCTAGAAATTTTTTAAATTAATTATTAGCTTTGGGGGTTGTAAACAGTAGCGAAAAAATTAGCATGAGGTTAATGAATGTAAAAATTTTTTACTCAAAAATTGAACGTGATGCAGAAATTGACTAGAGAATTTTTGTTTTTGAGTTTTAATTTATTTTGCCAAATTATACCCTTTTTTTCTTATCCGATCACCGCTAACACAATCATTCCATTCATTATTTTCATTCACTCATTAGATACAAATTTTAGAAGGGACTTAATTTAAAAAAACTTGCAGCAGGTTAATATTATTATTTTTTGGACTTGTAGTACATAGGTATGTTAAATAAAATTATGGACAAATAAAAGAATAACCGATTAAAATTTTATTCGCATTCTCTTAACATTAGTACTAATTCCTAGTATTTTAAATTATTGTTTTTTTTATTTTGCCAAATTATTATTAATTAAAAATATTCTTTAAATATTTTTATAAAATTTATAACGTAAAACAAAAAAAATCTTCAAAAAATCAAGCAAGTTTTATAACCCTCTCTCTCCCTAACGCCTTTGTAATACCCCTTCTTTTCTTCTCCGATCACCGCTAACACAATCATTCCCATTCATTATTTTCATTCACTCATTTATTGTTGTCCAGTTTATATTTATTGCTATATTTTAAAATAGCGAGAAGAATTTTTAACTTTTTTGTTACCAAATAAAATTCGAACGATTTAGTTTGGGATATACTAGAGATCAGTCAAGATTTTCTTTTAATATTTTCAGTAATAATTTCACTATTATTTACCCAAAAATTCTAAAATCATTAGAGAACTGTATTGGAGTAAAAACTTATTTATTTTACATATAAGCTACTTACACCCCACAAAATTTTTATTTAAATTTACAGAAAAATCCAAATATTATTTTTCAATTAAAAAGATGATTCCTTCAACAACAAAAGTTCATTCCTCAACAAATGAACATCAACAACACCAACAACCTTCATTTATGACAACAATGTCAATTACTACAACCGGTAGAAGCAGTGAATGTCGTCGAAGGAGACGAAAGAAAGAAGAGAAAAGCAGCAAAATAAAAAATGTAAGTAGACTAAAATAATTTATCAAATTTTTAGGTAAAAAATCAGAAAAAGTTTTTGAGCTATTAGTATTATAATTATCGAATTTTTTTCTAAAGTTTTTCTGTATTTATTTGTTAATAGAGATAGTACATCCGTATTTCCGCAATTAAAGCCCCACCCCCTAATAAAGCCCAATTCTGGAGGACAGTTGAAAAATAGAACCCATGGGGCTGTATTAGAGAAAACACGGTAATTTATTTTAATTTCTTGCCAAAAATAAATAAATTGGCATTTTGTTATTTTATTATTTTCTTTGTAAATTAGAGAAAAATATTTTTTAGTGTCTAACCTTTTTGATTTTTAATTTTTTAAATTTAATTTTAAAATTATTTTTTAAATGCTCAAGTAATTACTTAAATTATTCCTTTTTAATGCTAGTCAAAAAAGAAGATCTCCAAAATTTAAATAAAATTTATAAAAATGAAATAACTCAAAATTTGTTAGAAAAAAATAATTTAAAAAATAAAAATAATTTTTTAAATTTATTTTATTTTCCTTTAATTATTTTAATTAAAATATTTAATTTTAAACAAATTAAAGTAATTTTCTTTAATTTTAATTGAATTTTTATTTTCTTTAGTTTTTTGATAATTTACTTGTTGGAAAAAGCGATCCTTCGGATTTCTCAAAAGCATGGAGAAAAAAATTTTCAAAACATCCATCTTGGTGCGATGCAGATATGTGCCTTCAACAAATTAATTCTGTTAGTGGATTTTTTTTATTTTTTTTTTAAATTTTTTTTGAATTTTGTGATAACAATTTATTTTTTTGGAAATGTTTTCTAAAAACAAAATCATTTCTTTTTAAATATTTTTCCAAAATATTTTTAAATAAATTTAGGACAATGCTTACGGCAATAGACTAGCTTTATATTCTCGTGCCCTCTTCCAAAAAGCCCTTTTCCATTTGGGCGAATTTGTTCAAAAATGGCCAAAATCAATTATTGTGTTGGGAATTATTATTTTATTAATTTGTTGTTATTGGCTAAAAGATGTTAAAATTGAAACGGATTTGGTTAAATTGTGGGTAGAACGTAAGGAATTTGAATTTCTTAAATAAAAAAGATTTCTTTCTGAACGTCTACAACTTTTCCATTTTTTTATTTTTTAAGTCAAAATTTTGATTTATTTTTAAAATACCCAAAATTATTAAAAAAAAAAATTTTTTGATAAGTCTAAATTATTAAGAAAATTATTTAAATATAAAATAAAAAAATTTTTTAGAAGGAGGTAGATTAGACGAAGAAATGGCATTTTTGCCAAAATCTAAAGAAAAATATTATTTACAAAAACAATTAAGAGAAGAAAAACAAATAAATGGAACTGGAGAACACAGAAAAAATAAAAAACGGGAAGCCGTTAGAGTTTCTGAAATTCCAACAGATTCGGCTAATTTTGGAGGAGGCTTTCAGGTTTTCATTAAATTAATTTTATCTCTCCTCTTAATGATTTAAATGTTTTTATGCCCTCTCCTTTTTTTAAATTTTTTTAAATTTCTTTTAATTTTTAATTTAAAAAAGGTAGTAATTCAAACACCAGAACATCCAAATATGAATATGCTTACAAGAGAAGCGTTAATTAAACATGTTAATATTTTGGAACAAATTGCTAATTATAGTGTTGAAGTGTTTGGAGAGTTAGTTTTTTAAATTATTAATGTTAATATTTTGTAAATTTTTTGGGGTTTAAATGTCATTAGAGGTAAAAATTATGCCATAATGCCGTGGAAATAAAATGCGGATTTAAGGGAACATTTTTAATGAATATAGACTTTCTAAAGTATTTTCTGTCTTTTAAGATAAAGAAACCCCCATGTATCTACCCCTGGCTTATTTTAATTTTTGTCTCTTAATTTTTTACATAATTTTCAATTTTAGAACCTGGTATTTGTCTGATATTTGTTTCAAACCGCCACCACCCACAGCTTCAAAAGATGTTTTGTCGCAATTAATTGAAGAAATAATGGCACAAATAATTCCTTGTGTTTGGATAACACCTATAGATTGTTTTTGGGAAGGTTCTAAACCTTTGGGGCCTTTTCCTCCGCTCGATTTGTTGGTTTTTATTTTAATTTTTGAATAATTTTTGAGATTTTCTAAAAATTTATTTTGTAAATTTTTCGGCAAATTATTTTAATATTTTTTATTAAAAAAATTTTTTTAGAGGTCCAGCTGCTCAATTTGTTCCTTCAGTCTCTAACGGCCTTCTCTCATGGAAAACATTAAATCCAGAAAAATTACTTAATTCTGTTCGTTCACTTATTGATGTTACTATGGTTTCTGATTTATTTGAAAGGGTAAATATTTTTTAAACGTTTATTTTTAGTTTTACTATTTTTTAAAATATAACGTAAAAATATATTTTCGTCTGGTGAGCTTTTTCATTGAAACGTTTCAAAGTTTTTATATTAATTTTATTTTTAAAATTTATTATTAAATAAATTTAGTTGACAGTTTAAATTAAAAACTTTAGTATTTTTTACAATTGTTTTTTAAAATTATATTAGTTTACACATTTTACTAAATGTTTTTTTAGATTTTATTTAATTACTTTTTTAAGGCAGGTATTGGCGCTGCTTATCAGGACCGTCCTTGCATTGACCCACTCGATCCTGACTGTCCAGATTCTGCTCCAAATTATTTTGATCGTTGCCAAGCTTATGCAAAATTCAAAGAATGGAATAATGCTTTGCCTGAACAAAATAAAATTAAATTGGAACAAATTTCTAAAAAAGAAGAAATCTCAAAACCTTTAAGGAAAAGAGAAGTAACAACAAATACTTCTTTAAATTTATTTTCAAACACTTCAAATAATTCAACAACAGATGATTTGGCAGATTATTATGATAACAATGATGATGATAAATCTGAAACTACTGAATCGCCAGGTTTTAAATAAGATAAAAAAATAATCGCTTCGTCAATAACTCGACCAGGAATGGGAAAAAATCTCACACCCAAGGTGGTGCGAATTTTTGCCTAAAATTTTTCTGTACACCAATTCTATATCCGAGCAAAGGGGGGGGGGCACTTCGAAAATTTTTGATAATGTCTATTCCCTGTTTACTTCTCTATCATAAAGCCTTGTTTGATCCCATTATAATTTGAACAAAGTTATGCCACAAATAAACTGCCCGGTTACTTTTTTGTCACGCTGTATTTAAGCTGTCAAAGAATTTTTTTTATTTTGAAAAAATAAATAAAATTGAAATTAATCTTGTTATTTTTTTATGATAATCAAAACCTCTTCTGATTTATAAAAATTTTTAGAAAAGAAATTACAAAGACAAATGTTGGAGGAATGTAATAAATATGGAATTAGTTTTATGAAATGGATAAATGAAAATAGAAGTAGATTGATGGAATTTTTGTCAGAATCTGATAAATTAATATTGCCTCAATATCCAAATTATGGCGAACAATTAACTGGTGGATGTAAGGGATTTGGAAAGAATAGTAAATTAATTATTATCTCTTTAAAATAGAAATTTAGAGATTTATTATATTTTAAAATCACAATCAACCTCTCTTCCTTCCTAATATTTTTTCCTCCCTTTAGAAATTAATTTTTAATTTTTCTTTCAAGTAATGCACTGGCCAGAGGATTTAATTGTTGGTGGAATTGAGAGAGACTCTAACGGATTTATTCGACACGCAGAAGGATTCCAAACAGTTTTCTTAGTTGCTTCAGCTGGAGATGTTCAACACAGAATTTCTGTAAAATTTTTTTGTTGATTTCTAAAAATTATTTTTTTTTAATTTTTTAGCATGCCAAATCACCAAATTATAAAACTAAAATTGATAAAAATCATTTTACTACAACCCATGCTTCTGTTATTATTCAGACATGGCAGAGAAGCTTTACTAAACGTTTATATGAACATGAATTAAACAAACCGGTTTTTTATTTAAATTTTTTCAATTAATCTTTTTATTTTTTAGAGTGAAGGCATTCGTGTTGTCCATCCATTAGCTTCCACGTCCATTTCAGAAATGTTTGATTTTTTTTTATTTTTTAAAACTTTTTAAATTTTCACAGGTTAGAACAATTCAGCGAATTTCAATTCGGCACAATATTCATTGGATATATTCTAATGATTATTTATGCTGGCTGGTCTCAATTACAATGGGATGGATTTTGGTTTTCTTCACGTTCTAGTTGTTTATTAGCTGTTGTTGGTGTACTTATGGTAATTTTAAATTATTATTTTATAGAAGGAATCCTATCATTTTACACTTTCTTTCACCTAATTTTTTAATAGAATTTTGTATTTTTCCGCTGTCTCTCATATTTCCTTGTTTTTAGACCTCACTTTTATTTTTCTAATAGATTAAAGTTAATATTTTTCAGATTACTTTTGCTTCAGTTGCAGGTCTGGGAGTTGCCACAGCCATGGGAATTAATTTCAATGCTGCAACAACTCAAGTTTTGCTTAAATTAATTTTAAAATAATTTTAATTCAAAAAAGATTGTTCCTTTTCTTACTTTGGGGCTTGGTATAGATGACATGTTTCTTTTACTTCATAATTACAATGATGTATTAGAAGCTGTTAAAGAGAAGGAAGTGGCTGTATTACTTAAAGAGACAGGAATGTCTATTCTCATAACTTGTAAATTTATTTTAAAATATTAAAATCAAATATATTCCTAAAGCTATCAACAACATTCTTGCCTTTATAACTGGGTGTATTTTACCAATACCGGCACTTCGTTCATTTTGTGGGCAGGTTGGACATCTTTTCTTAAAAATATTTAAATATTTTAAATTTTTCAATAGACCGCCATTTTATTAACATCCAACGTTCTCTGTATTATAATGCTCTATCCGGCATTTATTGCCCTAGATTTGAAGAGAAGAAAGGCTGGCTATCGTGATATGCTTTGTGGTGTTGATTATTGTTATCGTTTTGTCTCATCAGCTGCCTCAGCTAAACAAATTGTTGAACAACATCCTTCTGGGAAAAGAAAAGTTTATTTTATTAAAATAATTCAAATTATTTTTAAAAAAAAGTTGGAAGAAAGCAGCAGCCGAAATCAATTAGTCAAAACAGACTCTGATTCCCCTTCATTAAATAATCAGTCAGAAATTGATTTACAACAAATGAGTGAATCTGTATTTGGAACAGGCCCAGCACTTAAAACAAAATTACAATTAAATTGTGAACAATCAGAGAATAATTTTAATATTAAAAAATTTGTAAATAAATGGTTGACATTGAATGGGTTTTTACATGAAGTTTATATTCCAACATTGAGGAAACCTATTGCTAAGGTAATTTGGACTTTTACTTATTTTTATATTTATAAATCACAATTTTTGGGTGTAAGGATTATTCACCTAATAGCATTTTAAACGCTTACATTAGGCGGCATCGGCCCGGTGGTAGAACACATGTATTTGTTGAACAAGGCCGAGCGAGTACTTTCTGCATTGTCGCAGGTTCCTGTCCTGTAGCTAAACTTCTGCTAAGCTCTTGTGTATTTTCAGAATATTCCTCATTTTTTATTTTTAAAAATTTTTTTGAATTTTAATGTTCCGTTTATTTTTGAACATTTCTTATTAAACAAACTTTAATTAAGGCAACTATTCTCTTCTGTTGTTCTTCAATGTTTCTCTTTGGTTGTATAGGCCTTTACCAATCAAAAATTGGTTTAGAATTAGCTGATGTTCTTCCTGAAGATACAGCTCCAGCTGCCTTTTTAAAAGCTAGAGAAAAATATTTTAGTTTTTACCCAATGTTTATTGTTCCTATGGGACCGGGTGTTGACTATTCTAGACAGCAAAGAAAATTGGAACAATTGAGGGCTGATATCGGTTAGCTGATAGTGATTTTTGGAATTTAAATAATATTTTTTAGCTCAATCTGAATTTGTTATCAAAGCAGATGGAAAGCCAGAGGCTTATTGGATGATGTAATTTGATTTAACTTTTTGTCTCAAAAATTCAGAAAAACTTTTCTTTCAATTTTAGATTCATGCGTTCTTGGCTTCATGCACTTCAAGCCCATTTAGACAAAGCCCGGCGTGTTGGAATCCAACCAACTGACAGTCTTACCCAAATTGCTACCTCTTCTCTAGCTATTAATTACACACTTGTTGATGATTTTTATCTGGCTAGAAGATTACTTTGTTCTAGAGGAGAAGAATATAATTGTTCTAATAAAGTAAATAAATATTTATTTTTGCTCTACTTGATTTGTTTTAGTTACAAACTCGACTTATTGATTCTGAGGATATAATCGATTCTGCTGGATTTTACAATTATTTAACTGCTTGGTTTCATTTAGATAATATGATGTAAATTATTTTTTTAAATTAATTATTAAATTTTATTTCTCAGGTATTATGTCTCTCAAGCAGGCTTTTTTCCAACTCCTCCAGGATGGCGTTTTGTTCCTTCAGTAAGTTTTTTTGTTTTATAAACTCTAAAATATTTTATTTTTAATTTTAGGAGGAAGGTGTTGTTCCTCAAGCAGAACCTTTAATTTATTCTCAAATTCCGTTTTATATGAATGGATTAACTGAAACACCAGCAATTGTTCAAATGGTGAAATTTATAGAAGAAAATTATTTTTAAATTGGTAAACAAATTAAAGATTAAAGAAATCCGTGCTATCTGTGATCGTTATGCAGCTGATGGTTTCCCTGTATATCCTACTGGTATTCCATTCACATTTTGGGAACAATATTTGCAATTGACATTTTATTTGTTTGTCTCAATTTTGGTAAAATCTTTTAGAAAAATAAAAAATATTTTTTATTAGACAATTGCAACGGCTGTTCTCTTGGTTATCTCTGTTATAATTGTAAGGGAAATTTTTTCTGAAAATTTTAAAAATATTTTTTAAAATTTACTAGTTTAATCCTTGGGCAGCTGCAATGGTAGCAATTATTGTTGTTTCAATGACTGTAGAATTAGCGGGATTTATGGGATTATTTGGTGTTAAAATGAATCCAATCTCAGCAGTTACTTTAATTACAGCTGTTGGAATAGGTGTTGAATTTACTGCACACGTTGTTCTTGCTTTCCTTACTTCTCTAGGTACTAGAGATGAAAGGATGGTTTCTTGTTTGGTAAAGAGAATTTTGAAAGAAATATTTTTTAAAATATTTTTTTCTATAAAGGATCATATGTTTGTTCCTGTAATTCATGGTGGTCTTTCAACCCTTTTAGGCATTGTTATGCTTGCCTTTTCTGAATTTGATTTTGTTGTTAAATATTTTTTTGTTGTTATGTCTGCCCTAGTTATTATAGGATTAATTAATGGGTACTTAAATAAATATTTTTTAAAATTAATTATTTCTTTAAATTTTAGTTTAGCTCTTTTGCCAGTACTTTTGTCACTTATTGGACCCCCTTGTGAGGTAGAAAAATAAAATTTAAATAATCCAAAAAACTTCTTTCTTTTCAATTAAAGATAACACCTTTCGATGGTGATGGCACTCAATTAGCTTGTCCTTTATCTAAACGACATAGTAGTTCTAATAGCAGTAATAGTGGTAGAAGTAGTGTTGTTAATCCTTTTATGGTAGCACTTCCACCTGATTCTGATATGAAAAAACAAAAAGTGGATGTTTTAAATGTAAAAATAATTTTTTAAATTATTTTGTTTGTGTTCAGAATTGTATTTTTGATTAATTTTCTGTTTTCTAAAATTTATTCATTTATTTATTTTAATTTTTTTCTATTTAAGGGTCATAAAACAAGTCAAAATCCAAATAATAATAATAATGCTGCTAGTTGTTCTTCTTCCTCTTCTACCTCTTCTTCAGAAGCGAGTCCAAACTCTTCCTCATTATCTCCAACTTCAATAAGTTCTGAAAATAAAAGGCAAAACGAAGAAAAGGAGCAACAACAACAAACAACAATACATAATTATCACGAATCACTTTCTACGTTATATGAAGCATCTACAAATACAAGTGGAGCTGAGGAAAATATTAATGAAAAAATAAAAACACAAAATAACATTTAATTTTTTCTATTTTCTCAATCTTTTATTATGCTTAAATATTATTTCTCTGGTATCACGACTTTTGCGCCGAGAACATTTGCGCCGCGACTCTTGCGCCGAGACTTATGCGCCGAGCGACTTTTGCGCCGCCATTATTTAAAAAAATAAAATAATAACTACAATCAAACCTCATTTTAGAGGTCTTGGAAATCCCCGGATCCGATATCCCAAATGATTTCTGATGTGCTGACTTTTTCGGATCAGGAAATTTGGATCTGCTAACCTATTCTGGCATGATTTTCAGCCCCAAGAGGTTCCAACTATCCGACAACCCTACTATAGTGAGGTCCGGCTGTAGTTATTCATATATTTTTAATGATAGTGGCGGCGCAAAAGTGGCGACTTTTATATCTAAATTAGAAAATTTTAATATCTAAATTAGAACTTAATATCTAAATTAGAAAATACTTCTTTTAAAAATATTTAAAGATATATTTTTCTTTGTAAATCTCCACTTTTCTTTCCGGTAGATTTCCGGTTATCTAACTCCAAATTATCATTATTTTACTCTTTCATTTTCATTACCCTACAAAACTTTTCTCTTAAGTATTCATACAATTCATGAATACATGCCGTGAATTTAATTTTTCTTTTGTAAATAGTCGGTTTTTAAATGTGCTTTCTTTCTTGTTTATTTTTATTAATTATTTTTGTAAATATTTTTTTTATATTAATAGTGAATGATTTTTTGCCTCATTTGCTCATATTAAATATTTTATTTGAATATACAAATAATTTTAAGAATAAATATTAATTAAATACTCAAATTTAAACCGTGGCGCGACACATGAGGATATGACTTTTGAGGACCAGACATTTGAGGACCGACTTTTGAGGACGCGACCTTTGGGGATGCGACTTTTGAGGAGAGGATGCGACCTTTGAGGATCCAATTAAAATTAAAATTAATATTTTTCCACTTTCAATTAATTGTCCGATATCCTTTCAAATCCCTGATATCTCAAATCCACTGATATCCACCTTTATCCCCTCAAATTTGATTTTGAGATGAATATGATTAATTAAGCTAGATATAGGCATCCAAGATAGGCATCCTAATCCAATCCCTCTTAATATAATTAAGCTTTAGGTATTTAACTGAGATATATACAAGTGGGATAATATTCTAAAATAAATTTTTAATTAGGTATTTCGAGCCTAAACGAAGCCTATGATGAAGAGGAGTACTTGATGGAAGTTTTTGGGCTGGGATTTTCGTTAGGAGACTTTTAGTTTGTGATGAATTCTATTAAATTTTAGAAAAATATTATTCAAAATTTTGCAAAAAATTTTAATTTTCAAAAAATTTAGACATCGAAAAAAATACCCCCCCCCCCCCCCCTCTCTAAAATACCCCCCCCCCCCTTCTAAAATAACCCCCCTCTAGGCCCGTACAATAAAATCAGGGTTAAATGACCGGGTTAAATAACCCGGGGTTAAATAACCCTCAACCCCGGGTTAAATCCGCACAATAAATTCGGTACAATAAATTAGCATTTTTACCCCGAGTTGAGGGTTATTTAACCCTACGGGTTACCCGGTTATTTAACAATAATATTTCATCATTTATTTATGAATAAAGTTGGCTGATCCTGGGAAATCCTCGGATATTCGCGTTGATAACTGAGCCAAAAATTCTTAAATAATGATTCGATATCAAAATCGAAAATATTCCGATATTTTTAAAAGTTTTAACAACAATGGGTGAAGTGAGTTTGGAGGGATTAAGTGAGATTCCTAATTAATCTCTCGACTCCTGTGAAATGAACTAATTATTTCTTCTTCTTCTTTTAGATAATAAAAAGTACATTGAAAACCATAAAATTTCATTAAATTCTTCTCGCTTTAGATAATAAAAATTCTATTGATAAAATCCTAAAAATTTTTTGAATTTCTGAAAAATTTCCCAAATTTTATCTCGTTTTAGATATTAGTTAAAAATATTTTTTTTCATTCGTGAAATAATTTTTTTTATTTTAAAAATATTTTCTAAGTTAAGCGTTTTTACCCGATTACCCTGCCCCCTAGCAGGGTCGTCATTTTACCCGGAGCTGCGGGTTATTTAACCCCGGGTAGCTCTTTTATTGTACCGGTCGGTTAAACAACCCCGGGTTGCGAGTTAAATAACCCGGTCATTTAACCCTTAACTCCGAGTACTCATTTATTGTGCGGGTTGAGGGTTATTTAACCCTCGGGTAGGGGTTAAATAACCCAAACCCCGATTTTATTGTACGGGCCCTAGAGGTCGATCGAAAAAATAACCCCCGGGGGTTATTTTAGAGAAAATACGGTATATCAATATATGAGCTTACTGGAATTTTTGTAGATTTTTCCTATTGTTGGAAATAACTTTTTTGCAATGTGGACGTATAATTTTGCGTAGGCCGAAAACACAAATTTTGGTCTAAAAATTTTTTAAATAAAGATTTTGCCTAAAATCCATACTCATCTTGTTAGTTATTCACTAAAAGGTGTGTATTTAAATTTTCAGAAAATTCAGACCAATACAAATGAAAAAATTTCAAAAAATGAGGTGGACGTATGTATAATTTTGCGTCGCAGTGTATGTATATGAAATTTTACATAATCGAATTTTTTTATAAAATGTAATCTTAGGGGTCTTTAACAGCGGGTGCCGTTTCTTAGTAGAATTTCTTTTCTTGCTTCTAGATTTGTCTTTCGTATTTTCACTTTTAGTCCTTTTCAACGTCTTCCATATCCATAATTGGGAGGATATCCGTTAGGACTAGCAGCTGGATATCCATAGCTATTAGCATAATTATTTCCGCCATATCCTCCACTAGTCTGGCCATATCCATACCCTCCACTAGGTCTTCCATATCCATATCCTCCGCTGGGTCTTCCATATCCTCCACTAGTCTGGCCATATCCATACCCTCCACTAGGTCTTCCATATCCATATCCTCCGCTGGGTCTTCCATATCCCCCACTAGTCTGACCATATCCTCCAGTAGTTCTACCATATCCATATCCTCCACTTTGTCTTACAGGATAGCCTCCAGTGTCGCCTTTGTGCACCAACTAAATTAGTGTTCTTAACTTGTGATGTTAACAACCCGAGACAATAAAAACCCTTAACTAATTATGGACATCAATTATTAGAAAAATCCTTTAAAATTATCCTAATTTGAAATAAGTGAAAACTAGCCATGCAAAAAGATGAAAATTGATAAAAATCCGAAGATTTTGGCTATTTCTTAGCGCAACTAGTTACTTATTATAAATATTCTATTTCTTTGTCCAAAAAAATTAATTTAAAAAAACTAACCGCCCAACCAATAGGTCCATATTTATATGGATTGTAGGCATTTGTAATTTGAAATGAAATCATGGAGATGATAAGAAAAAGTGTCAAAAGTGTCGACATTCTCAATTTTATTTTAAATAAAATTTGTAGAGACAATTGAAAGAAATTACTAAACTTGGAAATATTTTTATTAACTTTTTAATTTTTATTTCTATTCAGTTTAACTGTCAAAATATTAAAAAAATTTGACAAATAATCCCTTAAAATAAATTCTCACAAGTCCAAGATTTAAAAAAAATTTTTAAAGTTTTTTTGATAATTCTGAAAAATATTAAATAATATATTTTTTTAATTTAAGACTTACTTAAATTTATTTAATGAAAATTAATAAGAGATAAGGAACGTTTAAATAAGTTTATTTAAAAAATTTTTAAATATAGACAGGTTAATTAATTATATTTATTACCAACTTTATTATATCTATTACCAACTTTATTATTTAAACAAAGTTTAAAAGAATCAAAAACAATTTTTATTTCTTCAATGTCCTTTTAATTAATTTTTAAATTTAAAAATTTTTTTTATTTCCTTGTTTTAATTTCAAGAAACAAAATAACATTAAAATAATAATAAAAATTAAATTTTAATAAATTAAATGTCTGGTCTTTTTTAAAATTAATTTTAACTTTCTTCTCTTTTATCTAATAAAATAAATTTAAATTTAGAAATTTTTGTCCTCCTTTTCAATATTTAAAAAATTTAAAAGACTTGATTTAAAAAATTCTTTTTTAATTTATTTTTAATTTAAATTATATTTATATGTACATATAAGAAGTCTCGACTTTCAAGAATTTTTTAAAATTATAGAAAATGAGTATGGAATAGAAATATTTTTTTAAAAATTATTTATTTTAAGAAAAAATAGGAATGAATAAAAAAATTTAAATTAAAACCCGAATGATTATTATTTTTTAAATTGTTTAATTTCGAAAATTCTATGAAAAAAATAATTTTTTTAAAGATTTCTTTTCGAAATTCCAAAAAAAAATATTTTTTTAAATAAAAATCATGGCCATTTTTATATAAAAAACAAAAACAAAAAATATCCAAAAAATTATTTTCTTTTTTCCAATTTTTATAATCCACTTTCGGCTATCCCTTCATCAATATCCTCATCTTTAAAAAATCCTTCATTATTATGAAAATTTTGGCGATTTTGTTGTTGTTGTGAATCGATTCTAGGGGATTTTTGTTGGTGAAAATTGTTAAAATTTTGGAAATTATTTGTTGTTGTTTGCCAAAAACTAGTATTTTCATTATTTCTTGTTGTTAATTGTGGAGAACTAGTTATTGGGGAAGAATATGAACAAGTAAAGGGTAAATG
Organism: Meloidogyne incognita; assembly: GCA_036172945.1. NCBI lineage: Eukaryota > Metazoa > Nematoda > Chromadorea > Rhabditida > Meloidogynidae > Meloidogyne > Meloidogyne incognita. The sequence goes on from JARQAC010000025.1 coordinate 3,255,502, forward strand.
TCCGTTATTATTTGAAGAAAATGTTGGGGGAAAAGAACGTTTTCCTGGAGAAAATTGTTGTGAATTTAATAATAAAGAATTTGTTGTTGTTGTTGGGGTAGGGGGAATTATTGTTGTTGTTATTAAATTGTTGGTAGACAAAAATGGATAAAAATTTTCTAGAACATATTGAAGGCATTGATGGATAAATATATATTGTTGCTATTAAATTTTAAATAAATAATTTAAAAATATATTTTTAATACTTCATTTTGCACCATATGACAACGTTCAAGTCTCATTTCGAAGACAGCCCCAAATACATCGATAGGCTTACCACATTCTAAAAATTAAAAGAAAAATTCTGAAATTTTGTTTTGAATTAGAAAAAATTAATTTTAAAAAATCAGAAAATAAATACAAAATTAGAAATACAATTAATATTCTGATTTGTGAAAATAAAGTACAAATTTGATTAGAATTAAAAATCAGAATTTATTGTATTTCTAATATTTCTTAAAAATCAGAATAAACAGAAAAAGAGAATTACTTCTTCTGATTTAATAAAAAAATACACAAAATCAGAATTAATTTTCCTCACAAATTAACCTACCAATATGTTGAATAAGTCTATCCAATGCAATGAAGGTTCCAGAACGACCAACGCCTGCAGAACAATGCACAATGGTTGGTTTATTGGAAGGGGAAGGAGGTAATTTATTGCGAAATAAACGTGCAAAATGAACAATTCCAACAGGGTGTTCTTTAAATTTAAAAATAATTAAAATTAAATTAATTAATTAACCAGGTACTCCAAAATCAGGCCAAGCCTAAAAAATAAAAATAAGAAATTTTTCAAAAAAATTCCCAAAATTCTTTTTACTTGATAATGTAAATGTAAGACAGTTCTGGGTTGCTGTCCAGGCTCAGAAAGGTTTGTTAAACGTAATTCTCTAATTGTAAATTCTTCATAGTCGATGGATTCAGTTAATAATGTAACTTCAATGTCCGCATAAAGAACACTTCTTTGGCGATTATCTGGCCAATATCTGATTAAAAAATTGAATTAAAAAAATTTTTTTTTAATTTGTCTGGATAAATAAATTTTTATTTATTAAAAACAAACATTTTTAAAAAATAAAATATTCTACTACTGTAATAGAAAATCCGATTAAAATTATATGTACATAAAAATATTTATTTATTATTATTTCCTTTTTTATAAATTAAATACAAAATTGTTTTAAAAATATATTTATATGTATAAATCCTTTCCATTTTTTGTGCTAATATATTTAATTTAAAGAAAAATATTTAATTTCAAAACCACTTTAATTTTTTTATTTACTTCCAGAAAGTACTACTATATTTCTTATTATTATTATTTTATTATTGGAGGAAGAAAAAAAACAAAAAAATTACTGATGGCATTTATCCCGTCCTTTCTCCACACATTTTGTTAACGCTATAATTGCCGGTACTTGTTGCTCCCAAACTAATCGCCAAAAATGATCGCGAGCTAAATAAAAATGATAATAACTTTAGATTTTAAAAAATATTTACTTGAAGGCAAAGGTCCTTGTGCAGCAATAAATTCACGTCGAGAATTAAAACCGGGAATATATGAAGCATTAACATAATCAGAACTATTTAAATTAAAAATAAACAAATCAGAATTCTTTAAACAGTTAACTACCCATCATCGTCATCTGTTTGTTTCAATTTTACGCGAGAATGATCATATGGAAGAATATTTGTGAAACGATTTTTTGGTCTATTCGGAGCTAAATCTGCAGCAATACAACTCTGACCTAAACCAACACTTCGTAATTGTTCATATTCTTCGGAAAATCGAAAATCAGAATCTGCAGACATTAAACGAACATGTTCTGAAAATAAATTCTGGTAATTGTATTACATAGAAAACACAAAAATTTTGATTTTATTTTTGCTTTATATCTTATAATGAAGACGAAAAAACACAATTCTGATTACATCAGAATATTTAGAATATATTTCGGAACATTTTTTAAATTATAAACTAAAATTTCCTTCAAATACATACAAACAGAAACAATGTTCCATAATAAATAATTTAGAAAAATTTCGTACCAATAAAATCACTAATTTGCACAGGACGACTACGTTCTAAGGGAATATTTCCATTTTTGAGCACCGTCCATAAAAGAGTGGAATGTCTTTGGCCAGGAGGGGGACCACTTGGCAAACGTGCCAACCGTTGATCGACACCTGTTCGTTCACGCAAACTTTTTGATCTGAAAAAGAAAAACAAATTAAAAATAAATTTTGTAAAGGAAAAATGGGAAATTTAATATTCAAAATTTAATAGTTAAAAATTTTAAAGAATACTTTATATTCTAAATATTTTCATTCAAAATACAAAATAAAAATTAGGTATCAACCGAAATACACGATTGGTATTTATCATCGAAAGTCGATATGGAAATCGGAGCAAGTCCAAATGTTGGGAATTGGAATTGAAAAATATTTTAAGGAAATCCGACACTCATTTGGAGTAACAGAAAGAATACAACGGATATTACAAAAGATTGGTCGAATAATCAGAAATTAGTCAAGAAATATTTTTATATAAATTTATTTTTTATTTTCAATCACAAATTTTCTCAAAGTTTAATTTCCACATAAAGTACCTTCTATGATGTGGAGCACCAAAAAGTAATTGATCCTGATTTCCCGTTCCCCCACAAAGCACATAACCACCTCCATTTGATAAATGTTGCTGTTGTGAAGGAGATGAGGAGGAAGGGGAAGAAGAAGAGGAAGAAGTTGGGGAGGAACAATGTGATAAATTAGAAGAAAGTTGCTTTCCAAAATTTGAGGGGGAATTAACAGATATTGCTTGCTGTTGGTGTTGTTGTTGTTCATCTTTCCCCAGGGAAGATAAAGATTGAGTGTTTGTTGCTATAGTTGATGGAGGTGGAGGAGGAGGTGGGGGCTGTTCTAAGCCTAATTTTGCTAAACAATCAGCCTAAAAATATTTTTAAGATTAAAAAAATATATCAGACAAAAATTTAAAGATTTTTTAATATAAAAAGATAATTAAATTTTAATTTTAAAAACCAACCGCACGTTCAGCCATTATCATCTAAATAAAAAAGTATTTTTTTTTAATTTTTAAAATAAGGTAGTTTATAAAGGTTGTATTCTAATGCAGACCCTAGACCAGAGGTCGGTCGGAATTCCGATTTCCGACTTGTGCGCCATTTTCGATTCCGACAGTTCCGATTTCCGGCTCCTTTGTCATTTCCGACCGACCTCTGCTTAGACCTCAATTTTATAAAAAATATATGAAAAATGCCAGAAATTTTAAACAAAAACTATTAAAGGTATTTCTGTTGTTGAAATAAAAAAAATTATTGTTTTAACATATTTTCTATTCTAATAAAAAATTTTTTTCAATTTTCTTGCCTTAAGCACGTGCCACTGTCCTTCACTTTTATTACTTCTTGTTGTGCCGTTTTGTCTATTATTAAAATTATTTTGATTGTTATTTTTGTTGCTATGTTTTTGACGTTTTTGTGGACTTTGATTGCTAAGAAAAAATAATTTTTAATTTATTTATGACGTAAAAATGTGAAAAAGAAAATTTAAAGAAAAGGTTTTAAAACAAATAAGATTATTTAAATAGAAGAAATTAGAAAAAAGAAAAAAATAAAACAAAATATTTTTGTGTACCGGAATTATTTTTAAAATTTTTATCGAATATAAATAAATATTATGATAAGAATTTATAATCATTTAACGAATATTCACTCAAAAATAAAGAAAAATATCAAACTAATCCAGAAGTATCCGAATATAAAATTAAATAAAAAATAATCTCCCTAAATAAAAATAAAACATGAAAGAAAATTTTAAAAAAAATTGAAAATTTTAAATTTAAATTTTCTGTTTGTTTACGAAAAAATATTAAAATTATGAATATTTTAATATAAATAAAAAAGAGCTCTTTCATACATCCGTTTTTACTAAAAATAGAAAACAAATTAAAAATGGTATCTGAATAAAATTAAAAATAAATCTAAAATAAACAAATTGAAATTTATAATAGATAAGTGGAGAGAGTGGAGGGGGAGAGGGGGAGGTTTACTTTGCTTTACTTTACAACCAAAGTAAATATTTGAATTATTCAAAGTTGTGTTGGCAAATGGTGTTTTGCGGGATTAGACACACTCTCGAAAAATACAAAATCCTCGAAAAAAAATTTTAAATAGATATAGAAAATTTAAGAAAAGCTCATGAAAAATCTAGTTTCATGTAAAATCAAAGAATTCAAAATACATCACTTTTAAAAGTACAAAGTATAAAATAAATTTAAAATAAATATACCTATATAAAATGTTGCTATATAAAAAATAATTTAAAAATTCAAAGAAAAAATTTAAAAGAAATCTTCTGAAAGTACAAATTATTTAGGTATATAAATTAAATGGATATATGTAAAATAAAGTAGGTAGCAGGGAGGGGGGACTATTTTAAGTGTTTTATATGTATTTAATCTTTTTTATCACAAAAAATAATCTTTTTTAAGGAAAATTAATGCATTTAAATGTTAGGATTGGGGAATTGAGGTTGAACGGAGATGAAAGGTTTTGGATGGAAAATTATGTTTTAAAGACATTTTTTGGGTATATGAACGTCCAGAATATTATATTACGTTTATGTAAAAGGAATTTATGAAAAATAAATTGACAATATATTTATGTATATTCTCTCTGTTAATTAGAAAGTTAAATAATTTGGAAAAATCTTTTTAAAAAAAATTTTTTTTTTATTTAACTGCTAATTAACTACATATTACGTAAAATAAAGTAAAATTTCTTGACTACTAACTAACCAAAAAAAAATAATTAAAATTTTTGGAATAAAATTAAAATTACAAAAAAATATTGACAAAGAAAAGTTAATTTAAGAATTTTGTAATTCTGCGAATATATGGGGGTATATCAACAGGCAATTAACACAATTTCTCCTCTCTCTTTTCAGCACTCCTTAAAGAGAAAATAATTTTCCGGTATTTCCGGAAAAAGAAGAAAAGAGAAAAAAAGAAGAGAAGAAAAGAGGAGAGGAATTATTTATTAAATATTCTTCGAGAATATTCTTAGAAAATAAAAAAAAGAAAAATTTTTTTCTTTTAAAATATTGGCATTTAAAGTAAAAATTATTTAAAGTATTTAATTTTTTTGAGAGAGAGATAATTAAATATTTTAGAAAAAATAATTATTTAAGTGCCAAAATGCGAGAAGATGAAAGATTAATAAATTAAAAAGGAATTAAAAGATATGTACAGAAATAGAAATTTATTTGAAAAAGATTTTGATAAAAGTATTTAATTATAATTTAGAAAATTGAGAAATTTTATTAAATTAAAAAAATTTTTTGAAATTTTAAAAAATATAAAAAAGAAAATACAAAATTAAAAAATGAACTAGAAACAATGAAGCAAACACAAAAGAAAGCAGAAAAGCTAAAAATACAATAAAAATACAAAATATCAGAATTTTTCTTAAATAAGAGAAACAAACAACAAAAAATAAAATATTAATTAAATAAAAGCTTAAAAAATAAAAATAAAAAATAAATTTTCCTAAAATAAACAGAATATTATATATTAAATAAAAATACAAAAAAATCCACCTGTCGTTCTCTGGCCGTTGTAGTTGTTTAATTTGTTGTTTAGTTTTTTGTTTATTATTTCTTTGTTTTGTAACTAATAAAAATAATACAAATCCAGTGCAACCAAAAATAATTAAAAATAATAATAAAATAAATATAATTGGTAGGCCAAAAAAGGATTCGCTGACAGAAAGTTCTGAAAAAAAAGAAAAAAAATTTTTTTTAAATTTAATTTCTAAATTTAAATATGTATAATTTTAGTAAGGAATGGGGGGGGGGAAGATTAGAAATTAGTGGGCGTTTAATGATAACTAGAAATCTATAAATGATTTACAAAAATCTCCAATTTCGGTTCAGACCAGGGATCGCGCCGACCCGATTCACGATTCCTGAAAATCGGGAATTTGGTTTTCTGTCGTCGCGAGCCCTGGTTCAGACTATGGAAAGTTTAAATCAGATAATCTAAATGATGTAATCAATATATCAAAAAGTAAAGAAGTATGTAAATTCAGCAAAAAAAAAGAATAAATTTATGTAAATAGCATTTCTGTCAAAACAACCAAGAAAAAGCGTAGGAGTAAAAAAATGAAGAGGAAAGAAGGAAAATGAAAAAGGATTCCGAAATCCCCTAAAGGCTTGGAAGAATAATTTAGTAAAATTCTTTTTATTTCTTCTCCTTTTTCGGCTTTTTCTCGCTCTAACTAAAAGCCCTCGTTTTTAAATGCTAAAATATAAAAAATAGCAGAAACAAAATAGCTGTAAGGGTATTTTTTTATTTTTGTTTTTTTTTTTCTTGAGAATTTTTTAAAAATATTTTTTTTCTCTCAACTAGCAAAAGAGAGAGAGAGAGAAGGGGCTATTATTCTTTTCTACAACGGAAGTAAAGTGAAAAAAGGCAATGTGCTGCTTGCCCAGTTTACTCCCTCCACCTCCCCCCTCCCCCCCTTCAGCGCCACGTATTTTTTTACTGGAAAGCGCGGAAGAGAGAGAAGAGGTTGGCTGGCAGAAAATGAGAAAATAAAAAATACATATAAGGAAAGAGAGAATGTTAATATAAAAAAAGGTAAAAAAAGAAATTAGAAAAAAATGTATAGGATGGCTGGCAATAAAATATAAACAAACAAACACGCAAACAAGTTAGAGAAGAGGCGCAACCGGAAGTAGGCGTGGCTAACAGAATTAAAAGAAGAAAAGAGAGAAGGAGAAGGTTAAAAGAGAGAAAGAGAAAGAAGTGGCAGACAAAGAAAAATTGAGAAAAAAATAAAGTAAATAGGGGAAATAAAAAAAGAGTGAAGAATTGACAAAAATGTATGGGGAAATTTAAAAGAAAAAGTAAAACAAACAAAGCCAAAAGACAAACATTTAAAAGAATGACGAAAATAGTTAAAGATTTTTGATTTTAATTGAGTAAAATTATAATATTTATAGAAATTAATTGTTTAAATTGTTTGTACAGGGAAAGAATAAATTGAAGAGGATTTCCTTTCTTTTCTATCCACAATAATTTATAGACTCGGATCTCTCGTTTGTAAGACCCAAAATTTCATACACCCCCAATTTTATATTTAATTTTGTCACCTCCGAGACAAAAGTGTAGTTCTTTGTTTCTTTTCTAGATTTTCATCAAATATTCTCTTTTATTGTTCGATACAAGTGTAGGGTATTTTGTGTCTACGGCTCTCCGAACTGTTTCAAATCTTGGCTCCTCCTAAACCGGTCCATGTTGGCTCCGGGCTTCGGGTGGCAAATCAAAGGATAATATTTCATTGACGGATTTAGAAGATTAAGATGTCGGGATTTTGAAGGATATCGAGAGATTAAGGCTAAAATAAATATTTTGAAAAGAAATTTAAAAATTGGTGACATGTAAAATGGAACTTTTTTATTAAAGAATAAAAGGACTAAATTTGGATAAAAAAATAAATATTATTTAAGCAATTAAGTTAAATAAAATAGAGAATTGAATGGGAATAAAAAAAAGAATTGAAGAGTGTTTGTAGGTAGGTAGGTGGGTGTTTGAACGGAAATATAAAAATGACAAGTATATCAAAGAAAATAAGGGGGGGGGGGAATATTTGTATGGGAGTAAAATTCTACAAAATGATAGTCGTGGGAATTAAATAGCGGGACGGAAAAAAACAATTTAAAAAAACTGTTAATATAAAAGAAATAAAAATGAGAAAATTCTTTATTTTTTTCCGGAGATTTTCCGGAAATTTTTCCGAAAGCATTTCCTTTGTTTAGTTGAAAACATGTTATTTTCCTTTAAATTTTTAATGTAAAGGAAAAGAATTTTTAAATTTTATTCCTTCCTTTTAAGTATTTATTTATTTTCTCACAATTTTTATTCAAGACTTTTCCCCAACCTCCCCCATTAATCGAATATGTATAATTTAATATTGTGTAAAAACCTCAAAGTTTAAAACAATTGAGAAAAAGAATAAAAAATAAAAATAATGATGGAAGAAAGTATGTAAATTATTTTATTTAAATTTTTTTCGTAAAACAAATAATTTTTATTTGAGAAAATAAAAAGAATACATATTAGGTATACAAAATTATGTATGTATGTAGTAGTACATAAATGTTATAAAATTAACCTAAAGATTTTCCATAATCAGGCTTCGGATTCGTACTTATTTTGTAAGTACGTACTTACAAATAGACTTTTTGGTTAAAAAGTTAAATTTAACCTTAAAATTCTCAAAATTTTCGCCTGCGGCGCAAAAAATAGAAGACTTTTGGCGCTTTAGGCGCCACAGAAATGTTTTGAAATTTTTTTTTGTAGCGTGCTTATATTTTGAAAATTTTTCCCCCTATGTACTTCCAAATTGAACTTAACATTTTCTCGATCCGAACCCTGCTTTAAACAATAAAAGATTACTATTATTAGGTATTTTCACATTCCTAATTCAAACAATATAAACTAAAATTAAAGCTAGAGTAATTTGTATTGATGGAAAATAAAATAACTAAAATTAACAAATGTAAATTATTTTTAACTAAAATTTATTAAATTAATTTAAAGCTACATAAATATTTCTCTCATTTCTATTAAAATTATATACAAATTTAAAATAAAAAAGGTGACGCATTTTAATTGGCACTTAAAAGATAAATATTACTAATATATTTACATAATTGTAAAAATAAATATATCCAATTAAAATACATCATTTTAAATAAAAATATAAAAGGGATTTAAAAAAAAGACTATTTTTAATAATTTTTAAAAATTAAAAATTTGAAAAATAAAAATGAAATGTTTAAAAATTCCTTAAAAGATTAAAGATGAAAATAATATTATTTTTAAAAAAATATATAAACTGTTCTCTACATATAACTAAAAAAGATTAAAAATAAACAATAAAAATATTTTTGGGAATTAAAAGAAATAAAATTTTTAATAAAAATAAATTGTCGTGCATGCTCTTATTTTTTGGTATTATCTGTTGTGTCCGCACTTTCAGAAAGAACATAAATAAGAAATAACCTATCATCGGGTTGGACTGGGGCACAGTCGGTTGTGCTTATATATTTGGGCCTCTTCTATGATGGTTCTATTCCACCTCCCGTCCAATGAATTTTTCCACAGCATGAACACATACATACACATATTATCAAAACAAACTCAATAAACACTTAATTCCTCTTTTAATTCCCTACCAAAAATTTAAATAAGGATATATTGTAGCGGGAATTATGTATAAGGGAAAATTTTTGCATAATTTCTTGGCCAAGTATCGATATAATTTAATTGAAATTCTCATGCATTTGCCGCTAAATTTCCATAATTTTTCTGCGCCGCTAAGAAGTGCATTTATGGCTTCTAAGTAACTACGTGCATTTATGGCTACAATTTACAATTAAATTTAAAATAAACAATTTAAAATTTTGGCAAACAGGCAAGTAAATTAAAAAGGTAAGTAAAATTAAAATATGTACATATATTGTTGAGTTAAAATTTGTAAAAATAAATAAACTTGAGAGGTTTTATCAAATTTATTTTTTTAATTTTTAGACTCGCTCAGAATTTGTGTCCAGAACTCTCTCTCTCTCATGCCTTTTTCCTTACCAGAAATTAAAATAAGGACAGTCAACTTTAAAATATGTAAAACCCGCGAACCCTGTTGGTATTAAATTTAAATAAATAAAAGCGGAAAAAGCTAGGGGGGGGGGTGTTAACTATTGTTTTATCGGTAATCAGGAAAAAATAAACAAGAAGAGAAAGTAATTAATATAGTAGGTAAATATTTTTTTATAATAATATAAATAAATTATTTTTATTTCAAAAGATGATTTAATTTTTAAGGTAAACAAAATTAAAAACACGTGAAGATTAACAAAAATAATTAAATGTATTTTTTGTTTTGTTTTGAGTTAATATACATACAAACATATGTATTTATTAAAAATGAAGCGAAAATGTGGAAAAGGAAAGTAAATAATTTAAGAAATAAATTGCAAAAAAATTATTGAGAAGAAAAGATATGTAAGAGTACTTTTTAATTAATTTAAAATATTTAAATTTTGGAAATTAAGAAAAAATATTAAAAAATCTTTTAAAATTAAAAAAATAATTTAAATTAAAAATTCAAAAATCAATTTCCCTTACCTAAACGTATTGGATCTGTATATGGAGAATCAGACCAAAGATTTTGAGAAGTAAATAAACGCAATTTTAGTCGATAAACAGAGCCAGGCTAGAAATTATTTTAAAAATTTATTTTTTAAATTAATTCAAAACACGCAAAGATACATAGGTATGTATATAAAAATCTTAAATATGTAAATAAATGTGTTGAATTGGTTAGATTTTAAATTAAAAATAATTTTTTTAATGTCGACAAAAATCGTAAAATTTTGCACAGATAAAAATGAGGTACTAATTAATTTTTTAAATAAATTTTAAAATTTTTAGTGTGAAAAAATAAATATTTTTAATTAAAATAAGTATACCAAAAATGTTCCAAAAGAAGCCCTGGGCGTCTATTTTTCAATGGGTCCCATTGGCCTCTAATGGGGCTTGGGCTTATATAAGGCATGGACGTTTATTCTTCAATACCCCACATTGAGTGGGCTATAATAGAACATTGGCTCCTATTGGAGCCAGGCTTCTATTAGAACATTAACGGTATTTTCTTTTAAAGAAATATTTATATTTTATAAAAAATTTTTATGAAAATTCTCTCTTTTACCTTCAAAGGCCCATTACAAATTTGTTCTGCTAATTTCTCTTCGCATTCAAAGTCAGAGCCAATTGACGTAATAAAAATTGAATTAATAATTGAAGTATCTGGTGAGGTATTAATAGAAGAAGGAGAAGAAAATCGACGATTTTTATTATCTGGTAATAATTCTAATTCAATAAATGGTGGCCAAATGTTTGTTGTTGAATGACGACGAACCATTCCCCATGTTGGCAACTAATTTAACAAATTTAAATTTTTAATTTATTAAAAGATCTGTTCCATAATTTAAATTTTTATTTAATTTTTGAATTGCTTTTTATATTTTATTTTAATTTAAATAATGTTTTTTTTTAATTTTGTGAATTATGTTAAAATTGATATTTTAAATATATTCTCCTTTAATTACATATTTATAGTTCTTTTGTATTTTCTATTGATATGAATAGATAAGTTTACAGAAATTTTTGTAGATCTTTTGAACCACTTCTAATGTCGAAACTGGAGTTGGTCTTAAAGTTTATTGACACACTGTACTTACAGTTTAATTGCCTAACTACTAACTTTATTTGATAAGTTTAAACTAGAACAAAGACTAGATCTCGAACAGAAATTCCGGTTATTTTTTGAGATATCAATCTCAATTCTTGTACGCCCTCTCAGTCCTCTCCATTCTTTAATTAAAATTTAAAAACTTACAGTTCCATTATTTTCATTTAATAACAACCAATTATCAAATCTTTTTTGTTTATTTTTTGTAGTATTTTCCTCCCCTTCCTTTTCCTCTTCTTTAATATCTACTTCAGCTACCAAAATAGCTAATTTAATTATTTTACCATTTCTATCACTAATTTGACTTAAATCAATTCGAGCAGATAATTCTGTTGATTTAATCGAATCTGTGACTATTTGTATTGAATTACGGTCAGGAGGCGGTGGAGCTAATAAATTTATATTTATAAATTTATTTTAAAAGAGAGAAGAATTAGAAGCTTGATGGATTTGTTTTCCAGGTTGGGTGGTGCCGACAAATTGAAAAATATAATGAAAAAACCGACTACCGTATATTCTCTATTAATTACTCCCTCTCTCAAATAATTACGCCCTCCAGCGAGAGGTCGAAACAATAATTACCCAGGGTAATTATTAGAGCATATACGGTAACTCATTACCTAAACTAACTCATTCAATCGGAAATTCCTGATGTTTTTTGTGTCAGGAATTCCGATTCGTAAAATATTGAATTTATTTAGAATATCGACTAGATCCCTGATAGGTACAAATTCAAAATAAAAAACTTGAAACTTTGCCGATACCCAAAAATATTAATAAAAAATAATAAATTATTTAATCTCTTAGATTTATTTTTTAAGATTTTTACAAATTCAGATCCTTAAAAATAAAATTTTAATTTACCAGAAATAGGTTGATGAACACTAAATTGTTCACTTCCCCGTCCCTGCCCAGCTTCATTTACAGCCCAAACTTGAAGTAAATATTTATGTCCCCCCTTTAATCTATCCAAAATTTTTTCAATAAATTCTTTTTGTTTAAATTCTTCATTTAATTTTTTATTATTTTTATTTTGTTCCTGAACAATAACTTTTTCTGTCCAAGGCTTTATATTATCAAATTCGTTAAGTAAATCGTTGTTATCGTTTTCTAATTGAGGTTCAATCTAAACAAAAAATTTTTTTTTATTTTTTTAAAACAATCCTCTCTCCCTTCTTAGCAATTATTTCAAAATAAATTTTAATTTAATTAATAAATTCTGCTGGGATCGAATGTTACACATATGGAAATTTATTCTTAATTTTATTTACCTGAATAATATAGTGACTAATTAGTCCATTCGGTTCTGAAGGTATTTGCCATCTTAATTGCGCAGAATAACTAAAATTAATCTATATTCAAAAAATATTTTTAAAATTAATTTACGAATTTAATGGGCGAACAGTAAAATTTAACTAAAATAAAAAATATTTAAATTTAAAAAACAAAAATAAATTACAATAGGTCCGGGATGGGCAGATTCTGTACGAAATTCTACTTGAGTTAATCTGTGCATTTTTGGTGTACATGGAGAAGAATGACGATTTTGGGCACCACAAATTACCTAAAATTATTTTCAATAATTTTATTTTTTTATTTAGAATTATTAGATATGTACTTAAAATAATTAAAATAAATAGCCTTCAAAGGCCGTTTATTTTTTAAAAAAAGTAAAATAAAAAATGGCTCTTAAAATATAATATAATTTTTTATTGAAATTTTAAATTCAAAAATTAAAATATAAAATTAAATTGGTTGATTTATTTAGGGTTGCCAAAATGGACCGACTCGAACCGAAAGTCAGGCATAAGATACTTGGCTTGAAAAAATGACTCGACCGTCGGCCTGACTCGAAAACATCAACCCTGGATTTATTTTAGTGTTTTGAAGGCATGGAAATCTCTCATAATTTACAAATACGTTAAGTAAATAATTCCCCCTAACCTCTCCATTTAAAACATATTTTCGCCAAGGCTTAAGATTATCCAAAGAAAGAGAAGGTAATTGAGAAGTAGATAATTCTTGTAAATTTTGTTCATTAGAAGATAATGTCAAAATACGTTCAACAATAAGTTGAGAAGTTAAGGAGTCAACAACTTGTATTTGAAGTTGGCATTGAGGGGAAATTTTTAGTTTTTCTTTTTTGAAAGTTCTAATGTTGTTTTGATTATCTATTAATTTAAATATTTTCTAGATAATAGGGTTGATTCCCGACGGGGGGGGGGGGCTACGGGGAAAGGTTTTCAGGGAGGCAGCGCCACGCAGGGGGTGGCTCAAATCCCCCGACTTTCGGGGACGGGGACCAACCGTCTTTACGGGAAAATCAACCGTTCCTAGATTATCTGTTTAAGTTTTTTTGTTTTGTTTTAAGTCTACGTTTAGGAATCCCAAGAGTTTATAAAGATGATAGAAAATTTTGTTGTGAACTTTCAAATAATCCAAATTCCTCCTCTTCTATTTAAATTAATTACCACTATTAAATAATGTAGAAGTCCCAGAAACATAAAAAGTTTGAATTGTTGCGGCTCTAGAATTAAGATGCCCAACAGCTAAATCTAATTGAGGCGGATTTTTTCGAAGAAATTGTTCGAAACGACGTTCAGAAACTAAAATAGAATTAAAAATATTTTTAACTAAAAATATTTCTCTCTCCACCTATTCCAGATGATGTAACGGTGTACAAAAGAACCTAAAATTATTCAATGAACAAAAATCTTTAATTTAACATCAAATTCTCCTCACTTTATAACATTCCCCTTCATGTAAACCATCAATAACTAATGGAGATGGCTCTGTCGGGCCCGTTTCCCGTTGAATAGTTGGGCCGGGATTGTCAAAAGGTTGAATAGAAAAATGTAAATGAGAGTCACGTCCTCTAGAAAAAGTAATTTTTAAAAATCATTTATTCCATAAACTAACACAATGCGGGCCCAAAGGTCAGCAATCCTCAAACGAGCTACTTCACTTTGTGGCCATTCAAGAACTAAAGAATTGCTGACATTATTTGGAGTTTCCTTAAAAATTTATAATTAATTTTCTCCCAAAAATTCATTGGGTATACTCTCAAATTTAATCCAAAAGAAGCAAAATCAAATCCTGGTTCAACAGCCCTATTTCTCAACATTCTAGTACTAAAAGCAGATGATCCACTTAAAGCCGTTGCAGCGAATTCATATCTTCTACCGGGTAATAAATCGAAATAAACCTTTAAAAAAGAAAATATTTTTCTGATTAAAAAATAATTAATTACTTCACAAATCTGCCCATTTTTGGCTGGAACAATAGCCTGTTCACTTTTTCCATTTTGATCCTCAGATTGAACAGAAATCTGACATTTTCTACAAAATTATTTAAAAATAATATTATAAAATAAATAAACAGACTCTGTATGTGATTCATTCTTTGGGGCAAGACTAACTCTGACACGGAAACGTGAACTTAAATTAATTGGAAGTTTACAAAAAAATATTTATTTTTTTCCACCTCTCAAAATCAGGCTCTACAACCAAATCTTTTGGAGCCAGAGGTTTAATTGTATGTGAGGTAGTTGAAGGTTCAGATATTTGCCTTGATTTTTCTGCTATAACAGCAAAAATGAAAGCTCTGCCGGGTAAAATTTGTTGGCAAAGGGGTATTTGTTGTTTGGGGTATAAAACTTCTAACTGAAAAAATTAAATATTTATTTATGAAATAAAAAGGGTGTGAAGATTTTTAAATAGAGAATGAATTAATATTTTCGAGTCTAAGGGGCACTACTTAAGCTTGTCTCAAAATTACTTTTAACATAGCTTGTGCACCATGTAACAGTCCATAAGCTATTTTAAAGCGATCAGCACCCGATTCAATAGGTAATTGCCATTGAAGAAGAATACACGAAGAATTAATTTCAATAACATTAAGATTTTCGGGTTTTAAAGGACCTTAAAAATAAATTTAAAATAACTTATAAATCCCCTATTTATTTACGTGTTGTAACAATTCCTTTCCAAGGCACACTTGGCAGTTCTTCCCTCAAAGAAGTTACAGAAATTTCGTAATCTCTTCCAGGGGATAAATTTCCAATATAAAGTTCTACTTCACGTTGCTCTTGTAGATCGTGAATGTCAAGTATAGGAAAACGTTTGAGAGGGTCTAATTGGTGATATTCAATTCTGAATGTGTCCTGAACGAGTAGAGATAGAGGGGAAGAGTTTGATATTTAAATATATAAAAATGCCTGTAAAGCTCTTTCGGGTTTATGTGCTCTTAATGTAATATTGTGTTGTGTTACAAGAATGGATGTTGAATTACTAGGAACACCAAAATCCAAAGGAACAGGATCCATCAAAATCTTTAAAATAGAAAAATTATTCTACTATAAATATTATCTCGTTTTTTAATTAAATTTACAAAATATTATAAAAATTTTTACATCTTCTTCCCGAATTAATAAACTTTCAGCTTCTCTTCTCCCAAGAATTGCAACTTTATATTTATGTCCTGCATTGAGGCCGTGAACATTAATAACTGATGAATCGGTAACAGATGCAAGAAATGTTCTATTGACATCCCAACTTCGAGGATCGCTAAAAATATATTAAAAAATAAATTTTAAAATATTTGAAGTCTTTCCTTCTCAAAGATATTATATTTCAACTTTTGTAAAAACCAGAAACTAATTTTTAATGAAATAATTAAATTCATAAAATTAATATTTCATAAAATTTCATAAAATTCACAAGACTTACTCAACAACAGATACATCTGTTACTCTGGCAATAAATTGATGAAATCTATTTGGGCGATTATTTATTTGTGAAGTTGGTGGAAGAAAGACATTAAGAAGGCGTGATGGGTCCTTATAAAAAATGTTTTTTAAACTAAAAATTGAATAAAAAATATTTTCTTTTCACAAAATATGTATGTCAAACAAAAAAGTAAATTTTATTCAAAATTAAATAGACTTATTAAAAAAGTTTTATTAATAATTTGGATGATTCCTTATTATTTTGCCAATGACCATTTAGATAAAAATTAAACTTATTGCTCTAGTACGGAGGCTAGAGAATGGGGTCTTTATTAAAAGATAACGATGCTTCGTTTGTTGGCTAACTAGCCAATCCTTAATAATTTTATTATCGAAATAACCATTCTCAAATTTATCAGTCAGCGATTTGTATACCATTTATGACCATTGATAAAACTATTTTTAAGAAACAATTTGTAAAATAATTATAATCCACCTCCTGATCCTTTTCAATTCTCAAAGATCTAGATATTCTCTCTATTGCCTGATCATCAACATTAGAATCTACTCCATCATTCAAATTACTTGTTTCCCTCTCTTCCCTTCCTTCTACTTCTTCCATTTGTTGAGAGGATGATAAAAATGCTGGGGGCAAAACAGCCATAGGCGTTTGTTCTTGCGATAATTTGTTGCTTTGTTTAAGTCGTCGCCTTTGATTGTGAAGTTGCTGAGCTGTTGAAGGTGTTGATGTGTGAGCAATTGTTATTACTAAATTAATTTGGATTTTAAAATTATTTTATAAAATTATAATTGGCCAAAGAATTAGCCAAATTATCCTCAGAAATTTAGCGGGTTGAACTTCAACGACTATTTTGAACGCTTAGAGGATCTTCTTGAATATTAGGATTACACGAAATTAATTTACGGTACAGAAAATATAACAGAAACAACGTCAATTTTTCAATTATCTACGCAAGTACTGTAGTGCCAAATCTTGTAGAAAAATATATTTTATACTTTTTATTTATTAAAAGGGATTAGGCTTATTTATTATAAAATGCTTACAAAATATGAGCAAATAAAAAAGAAAAATCCATTTCCTCAACAAAATTATTAAAGGTAATGGTTGTAGTGGAGGTAATGAATTTAACATTATATAATAATTTAATGTTTTTTTGTTGTTGTTTAATTAAAATTTAAATTAATAAAGAATTAATAAATATTCTATCATATTTATTTTTTTTTAAATTAAGGTATTTATAGACCTAAAAACAAAAAGTTGTAATCGAGCAGCTTTAATAATTATTAAGCTTAAGGAAAAATGTGTAATATACAATAATATATATATACAATTAGAGTGTAATATACACAATTAGAGCCCGGACGGTACCGTAGTATGAGGATATTTTTCTTTATTTTCCGGTATCGGTATTTTTCTGTATTTCTGTACGGAATACCGTGGAGGGCAAAATTCCGGGCTCTATACACAATAGCCTTTGCTTAAATTTAAAAGGTTTAATAAAAATTAGAAAAATCAACAAAAATTTGAAAATTACTGATTGAATAAAAAAGTAAATTTTAAAGTTTGTTAAGTAAAAATAACAAAAATTTTCATTAAAAGATGTAAATAAATTTATGTACATAAAAAATAAAATCGTTAATTAATTATCTGTTCGTTGGTCTCTAAAATATACAAAAAAATGAAGGAGAAATACTAACTCTCTATACAAAAAAATTAAACAAGTGGACAAATGAAGAGCCCCCCCCCCATACATACTTATTTTTTTTGTTAGTGTTCAATAAAGGGGATTACAAAAAATAGAGAAGAAGCGGATGTGCGCGGAAGAATATTGGAAGGGATAAAAAGAAAGATGATTTTTTTGTTTAAAATAAACTACTTATTTATTTACTGAATAAATAAATGTAGCAAAATGTTTAAAAAAATATGTAGAAGTTGATAAATATAAAGTTGAAAAGCTAATACTATAAAAATAATTTTTATTAAATGAAGCAAAGGAACTTTTCTGAAGCAGCAACAGATTAAATAAAATTGAGATTATTTAAATAAATTATTTAAATAAAATTGAGAAAAAATAAGAGGAAAATAAAACCGAGATTGAATGAATAATAAAGTACTTCCGAATTCCTCTTCTTTGACACAAACTTTTAGATTTAATTACTAAGTATATAAACATATATTTAAGTAATTATAGTTTCGGTTAAAAATCAACTCCTAAACAAACCCAGTACCTTGTCTAAATAATATTTCGGAATTTTCTACTTAATATTTATTTATTTGCTAAAAATGAAAGAGAAAAAATAATATTTTTCAAAGAAATTTTTATCGAAATTATGTGTTGGAGGATTATATTAATAAAGAGTAGGGAATTATATATGTATAAAAAGGAGGGGATTTGAATAAAAAAGGAGAGGGATTGGGGGATATAAACTAAAAAGGAAAAAAAGGAAAACCAAAAAAAAAACTTTTAAAAAATATTAGCGAATTAGTTTATTAACAAAAATATTTTTTTTTCGTCTAATAAAAAAAGTCGTTGAGTTTTCAAGTACCTAATGACAAAAAGTTTCTTTTTTTGCGCACTTAAGACAAACAGTTAATCTTTCTTTGTTAATTAACTACAACAATGGTCAATAGAGGAGAGAAATAACAAAGAGAAATCAATCGGTTAAATTTTTTCGGAAAATATTTATTTTATTATTAGTGGATTACTAAGAAAATTTAAAAAAAGAAATTAAATAAAAAATTAAAAATATTTTTTTGAAAATTATAAAATATCAAAAAAATCACTGATAAAATTAACCAATATCAGATTAAATTAAAATTGAAGAAAACATTTTCAGCAAAATTCAATGCTAAATTTAATTAAATAAACTTGGATTGCACTAATAAATTACTAAAACAAAAATCTCCAGCTAATTAAACAAAAACTAAAATATTTTAAATTTTTTTATTAAATAAAAAAACAATTGTATTTGAGATAAGAAAAAATGGACAATTAAATAAAAATAAAGAAAAGTCCATTCTCATTCATTGATACTTAATTCTTCTTTTACTTTCTCCATTATTTAATGGATTAATTGAAGAAAGTATATATATTTAACCAACCAGCCGCAAATAAATACACACACAATTAAATAGAAAAATAAGCAATTCAATTTCTAAAAACACATACACTTGTTTAGTCATTCAAAAGGGGAGAAAAAGTGAAAAGAGGGGAGAAAATTAAAATAAAAATTAAAAAAGAATATTTTTAAATATACATACATACATACATAATAAAATTAAAAATAATTATTGAGGAAATTATTTAATAATGAAGAAATCCTCACATACAACAAAAGGCATTTGAGTCGACATTTGCAAAGTACCGGATCCGGTTTCGGATTTCAATTTTTTTTTAGTCCGGACCGAATTTTCCGAATAATAATCCGGATTTTTTATATACTCTGTAACAAAATGAGAGGACCCCCTAGTTTTTTATCGATATCCTACTAAATATTAGATGGATCTGTTTCAAATTTTGGTAGAATATAGGTAGGGATATTATGTATCAATATTGAAGAGAAAAAGTTGAATGCAATTTTTAAAAAAAATTATAATAATAAATATGATTTTAGAGTGTAACAAAATGGTAGGGCCCCTTGTATTTTCGACCTTAGGGGTGGTTCAAAAAATCTACAAAAATCCCTGTAAACATATCTATTGATATCTATCGAAAATACAAAAGAAACGAAGTTCCTATATAATTCCTTCATTGAGATCTGAAAACCCTAAAATCAACGGAAAACCGGGGGTAGACGTCTTTAAAAAATATTTTCGACCCCTTACAGGTGAAATAAAAATTTTATTTTGGGCTTATTTAAGAGCCCTTGAAATTTGCTACAAGATAGTTTTTATCTCATAATCCAGAAAAAATTCATCTTTGAGGAATATTGAGTTTAGTTTGTAAGTTACATTTTCATCACTTTTTGGGGGGCGTTTGAGTGATTTTTATGACCTGAAAGTTTATCACATTATGTCTTAAAGGTAAATTTTTTTCGGAGAATAAAATTAATGCTATCTTATAGCAAATTTCAAGGGCTTTCAAATAAGCCCAAAATAAAATTTTTATTTCACCTGTAAGGGGTCGAAAATATTTTTTAAAGACGTCTACCCCCGGTTTTCCGTTGATTTTAGGGTTTTCAGATCTCAATGAAGGAATTATATAGGAACTTCGTTTCTTTTGTATTTTCGATAGATATCAATAGATATGTTTACAGGGATTTTTGTAGATTTTTTGAACCACCCCTAAGGTCAAAAATACAAGGGGTCCTATCATTTTGTTACACTCTAAAACCAAAATTGCATTCAACTTTTTCTTTTCAATATTGATACATAATATCCCTACCTATATTCTACCAAAATTTGAAACAGATCCATTTAATATTTAGTAGGATATCGATAAAAAACTAGGGGGTCCTATCATTTTGTTACAGAGTGTACCATTTTATGGATCAGATCTACAAGCTATATGTATACATATCATAGTAGTGAACTAATTTGCTAAAAAATGTTAAGGAATCTAAACCCAACCATAAAATCCAAAACTCAATATTGTGATGATCTAGACAAGAATCCATCATGATAATTTAAGGAAAAAATAAAATAACTTAACAACTTTTCATTTATTAAAATACCTATATACATACTTACAATAAAAGCATTTTTATTGTCCATATTTAAAATAAAAACATTTTTTTAAAATAAAAACATTTTTGTCCTAATTTACATTTAAATCAAAATTACAAAATATTAAAAATAAAAAGAAGAAAATCTGGTAGGAAAATGACAGCTGGCTATTATTTATATATAAATTACACATAATAAATAAATAAATTTATTTATTGCCACGTCATTTTCAAATGGTTGTTGGTGAATGGAAATTTAAAGAAAAAAGTGAAAGGAATAAAGAAAAGATGGTTTTCTGAAAATATGGAAGAAAACAAGATGTTTAAATAAAAAATAAATAAATATGTAATTTATTGTTTAAAGAAAGGAATTAATTGTTTCGATTAATTAAATTTGCAAAAATTTGTCAGAAATAATTCGATTAATTTATTAAGGAAAATAAAAAATGACGTTGTAATAAAAATTAAAAATGATTATATGTTAATAAATGATAAAATAAAATAAGGAAATAATAAAAGTATTCAAGAAGTCCAGAAAATAGAAAAATATAGGAAGGAATTAATCCTGAGAGTTATTCGATGGAAGCTCAATCAGTAAATCTCATCTTCACACACCGATTGTAGTTTTCACAAAAATTGATAAAAATTTTACATATTAATTAAAAGAGACAAAAAATCTAAAAATAATTAGAATTTAAATTATATAAGTACGTAAATTGTAAGGTGAAATTTAATATTAATACATAGGTATGTATGTATATGTATAATTAAATTTAAAAAATAAAATCAGAAATTAAGAAAAATGTGAAAATATGTATATAATTTAAAATCAAAATAATCAGAATTATCTATAAATTATTTCAGGTCAAAATTGAAACAGAAAAAAGGGTAAATTTTTAGCTAAAAATATCCCCATCATCTGTCTCTGAACTAAACAATCGTCGTCGACTGTCATCTTGCCGCGCCATTTGAATCGATTCCAATTTATTATTTCTTTTCCCAAAATCACCAACCCCCCCCCCCTTCCCTCCTCCCCCTTTTTTTAGTTTTGACCCTTTTTCTTCATTCCTATACGCCTCCGATTTTCCATTGCTTGTAACAAATTTTATGCGGCATTTGCTCTGTTGGAGATGAAGGACGAGGGGGAGGAGGAGGTGGAGGAGGGTTTTTTGGAAGAAATAGGCGATAGATTGAAAAAGAGTGACGAAGACTTTGACGAACTCCTCATTCCGTCTAGTTAAATAAGAACGACCAAAGAGTGCAATGCGCGAGAAGATTTGAAGGTCATTTATGAGTGTTTTGATCGAATCAGTCAAAAAATATTAAAATCTTTAAGAATAGTGTTGATCTAATTTTTAACATATAACAATTGACTAGGGGGTGTGTTGATCCATTAGAAAGATTCGAGCTTGGAAATTATGTACCATAAAATTCAAAACAGTCCCCCCATAAAATAGTCCACATTTAGTTCAAATACCTCTGTAATTACTTTAAATATAGAGGCTATGAGGGCTATTTTAACGATATTTTTCTATATTTAAAGTAATTACTAAGGTATTTGAACTAAATGTGGACTATTTTATGGAAGTTGAAAAGTTTGAAACTCACCTAAGTTTCAAACTTTGAAACTTAGTTGATTTAAGTATTTAGATACATAGTCTAACAATTAAATAAAGGGAGAGAACTGTAATCTTTGATTAAAATTTGAGGGAATTTATTTAAAAGAAAATTTGTTAAATAAAAAATTAAAATTTAGCAAATTTTAATGGAAATTAAAAGAACATCACAAACAATTTAATTAACTTTAAAATTTAAAAAATTTAAAAGAGAAATCGATAAAAAATATTAATAATATACTAATCTGAAGTGACCTTTTACCGCAACTATGTAATTGAAAATAAAGACAATTAAGAATAAAAAAAGGCAAAAACAGAAAATAATTAAGGGATTAAATAGTAAATAATTATTTAATTGTTTTAAAAATAATGATACAAAAATATGCATAAGTTTAAAAATATAAATAAAATACTTTGAATTATCTACAGGCTAGATCACAAATAAAAAAACAAACGATTATTTAAAAAATCCAGAAAAATTCAAGTATGTTCTACTGCCCTATTTTTTGTTCGTTACTTATCTCAAGAATTAATTTATTAAATGAAAATTTTAATTTTTAATTAAACAGAAAATTAAGTTTAAATTTCTAAATTCTACAAAGCATTGGGGAATCTAGTACAAAACAATTAAATTTACATAAATAAAGTATTTTCATTTGTTTTCAAAATAAATTTTTTCAAAAATATTTTTGTTAATTGTCAAATAAAATTAAATATATATTTTTGTTTAGTACATTTTTGATTTAATTATTACTGACTTTTTTTTTGTTAAAACAAAAATCGCTGTAAAAAAGTTAAAAATTAGGTCGCGATCAAATTAAGCGTTAAATACAAAAAAGAATCGAGAAATTAATTAATTAATAAAAAATATTTAAAAAGAAATATTTATTTAAAAAAAAATAAAAGGTCAACAAAATAAATATGAATTGAAAGAATAATTTAACAAAAATTCCAAAATATTTTTTTTTCAAGAATTCTCTTTTTCCAAAATAAATAAATCAAGATAAAGAATATATTAAAATAAATAAATAAAACAAGAAAAAATATAAGTATAAAATCAGGATTTTGGAATTTGAAATTTTTTTGATAATCTTTTTCAAATAGCTCGTTATTCTAAACTAAATTCAAAACGGTTATTTCCTTTTTCTGAAATTTAGGTGGAAATCTTAATTTAATTATGGTATTAAATTTTAATCAGAAAGACAAGATAATAGAGATTAAAATTAAAATCAATGACCTAGGCTAATATTTTTTTTCCGACATTAAAGGTGAAAATTTGTATTTCTCCAATTTTTTGGGGAAAACCAAAAATTTTTTAATTTTTATTTCTGTCTTGGGTAAACAATCCAAAATAAGATAATGCCCAAACATTTAATAAAACATTTAATCAGACAAATATTTGATTTAGGAATAAAGGCGTAGTGACAGAATTACTTTTTTTTTTAAATTTTAAACACAATTTATATCCTTTGTTTTCAGTCGACAAAATCCTTCCGAGCAAAAAAAATTATTTATTTTTTTATTTATTTTTTTTTATTTTTTAATGGGATGAGTAAATTTAAAAAATAAAAGGTTTTATTCTTTAATTGAAAAGATTAATGAATTTTTAAAAATAAATGGAAAATTTTAAAAATTGGGAATACTCTTTAAATTAAATTTAAAAATATTAAAAAAAGTTAAAATAATAAGGTTAACAAATCAAATCAAAAGCTTCAAATAATTAGCTAATAACTATTACCTCAGAATATTTTCTCAACAAACTGAGTCAATCATTTCGAATTGTTTAAATCAAATAAATGATCATTCCTATAAAATAATAAAAAATATTTCAATTATTTAGTAATTTATATTAAAATTTATTTATTTAAATTTACATTACCATATATTTTAAATATAAATTTAATTGATGATTTTCAAAAACTGATTTTTACTATTTAACTCTTAATTAAGGGCAACACAAGACTAATGTCAGCTTGTCACAAGCTATTACTTTAAATAACTATTGCATCATACGAATTACCGATTCTCGAAAATTATCAGCACTTCTCCCTTCTAAAATTTTTAACAGTAAAGGGAGAAGATTTTTGAATTTCCTCCCCTAATATATTTTAAAAATAATTCCGTTTATATTCATCAGTTAACCGAGGCAGGTTTCTGGCAAACTTTTTCATCCAGAATATCCCATTCATATTTCTTCCATTATTATGGATATATTTCTCTTCCATTACGAGGGATTAAGTGATATTTATGATCGGGGATTAAGAAGATTTGGAGGATGATATCTAGGGATTCGAGTTGATTAAGAGAGATTAAGATACGAAGTCGAGGGATTTGTAGTTCTATAACATCTGATATCCTTAAATGCGGCATGCCCTTTCTCTTTCAACACAAGACTTATGATAGCTTTTCACAAGCAAATCACACGTCGCGTTAGACTTATGAAATTGTCTATTCCACTTTTTTAAATGCGGCATGCCCTTTCTCTTTCATATGGCAACACAAGACTTATGACCACCATTTTCTACCACCCCTCGCTCTCCCTTAACTCTCCTCCTCTTGCCATTAAAAATAATTTTGAAATGGGGGAGGGGAGGGGAGATTTTGAATATCCCCTCCCTTTGTAAAGGCTATATTTATATACATTTACATACACTTGCTTATTGCATATTTTTATTTAATTTTTTAAATTTATTTAAAAGATTTTTTTTCCTTTTTAAAAAATAAATTTCCTTTTTTAAAAAAAACTAAATGGATATTTTTCCTTTAATTTTCCTTATAATTTTTGTTGTGGATCAACATGTAAGTGGAATGCAAGGAATTTACGGTGGTCAAAATGATAGTTAGTTTTTGTAATTTATTAAAAATATTTATTTATTTATTCACTGACTAATTAGACCTCCTTCGATTAATTACATTCTTTATCGAAAAATTGAATGAAAAAATAATTTTGGGAAATTATTCGTCAAAATCAGCGAATTATTAGAGTTTTTTTAATCAAAATAATGGATATTCAAATAAACATTTTAAAAATTTGTTTATGAAAATGTTTAATAAATTTAATTTTTTTTCCTTTTTTAAAATTAATGTTTAAAAATTTAATTTCCAAAGAACACTTAACTATTATTTATTAGTTAAATTTAAAATGGGATTTTGTTTTAATATTTAAAAATAAAAATAAAAAAATTATTTTTAGAAAGAGAAAGAAACGCTAAAGGCATTGCTTTTTCTTCCGCTCCTCTTCCAAAATTACAATTTTCTCCGACTGAATTAACTTTTTTAACTGAGATTTTGAACAATATTGAATTCAATCATATTAATAATAATTCTAATTTAATTGATATTATTGGTAATAGTTCAATCAATCAAGCGAAATATCCTCAAGTAAATCTGCATCAAGTTATTCCAAACTTCAATGCAAAATTGCGAGTGGTGAAGAACTTAATATATTCAATATTTTTAAATATACCTTATTTAAAATTTAAAAAATTTTTAAAAAAATGTTAAAATGGTTAAATAAAGAAAAGAGAATATACTAAATAGTATATCCTTAATCGCTTAACCTTTTTTACTTTAGATCTATTAGAGTTTGTAATTTCCAAAATAAAGGAAAGATGTATTATTATTACCGTAAAATAGAGCCCCACTTTGGAGGATAGTTGAAATATAGAGCCCCATGCTAAATTAGAGCCCCACCCCAAAATAGAGCCCCACTTTGGAGGATAGTTGAAATATAGAGCCCCATGCTAAATTAGAGCCCCACCCCAAAATAGAGCCCCACTTTTGAGGATAGTTGAAATATAGAGCCCCATGGGGCTTTATTTTAGGAAATATGGTATATTAATATTACACATTAACTCGTTAATTTATATCTAATTTTTTTACAAAGATTTTGAATTACTATTACGATATATTAAATGCTCAACAACAAAGAGTAGGTGTATTAATCCTAAAAAGTACAAAAGATTTATTTGTTGTTTGGCATTTGTTTGGCATAGCTCGAAGTCTCATCCACTCATTTCTTAAAGATTATAGTCGAAAAAAGAACGATTACGATCGAAAGCTGTATTTATATATTACTATAAAATTAGTTTAGAAATTTTATTTTTAAGTTCTCAGCGTCAAATGTTAATTTCCGTTTTTAGTTACATTAAGGCTTTTGATGAGCTTGAAGTAATGGCTAATTTTTTGATGCGATGGTTTCGAACACTTAATGTTCTACAAGGAGGAGCTATCCAATTTAGTCACATTGGACTTATTTATAGTAAAAATTAATTTAAAAATTAAAAAATCATTCGAGAATACAAAAAAAATTTAAACTAAACAAAAACAAAATTCTTTAAAAATAATTAATTAATTAATTAAGACCGTCCAAATATGTTAATGTCTTTGCAAGAAGCGGAAAATCATGTAAATGCAATATATCCCGTCCAATCTGAAGATGTTGGCAATAATGACAACATAGAGTTTAACTTTTTGATTAATATTAGTGATTTGTACTTTCCAAAATTAACAAATGAGGAATGTCAAAACATTAATTTCCTTATACAAACTCAAGCAAATATTCAATTTTATAATTTATATAATCAAGTTAATGAAATTGTTAAACGGAAAATTGATATTTTGATTGGCCGAAATTTAAAAGAATTATTCATTGGAAATAAAGAATATCTCCCCGAAAATTCTGAAAGTTTACCAAATCGTTTTAACTTCGTCACAAAAGTAATTTAGAATTAATTAAATTTTGGTTATTTTTCGGTATTATTGGTATTTTATCGGTATTTTTTATCAGTATTTCCGAGTAAACCTTTAACAAATTTCCAAAGAATTTGTTAATAAGACAGAAATATTGACAGTCTTGGTTGAGGATATTTTTTAAATTAATTAATGAAATATAAATTTTAGATTAGAGATGAGTGTTTGGCTATAATGTCAGATCATGCTGAATCTAGTGCTCGTGGTATTGACCTTGTTCTTAAATTATGAAGGAAAAGCAAAGATGATAGCGCTGAAAAACAGCGCTGAAAATTCAATTTTTAAATATTTACCTATTTATTTTTTAGTTTAGACTTCAAAGAAGTGATTTATTTTTTTTAATTTATAAGAGAAACATCTTTTTAGTATTTAAATTTTATTTAAGATATTTTTTAACTTTTATGTAGTTACACGGCAGTTTTTATTCAGCAAAAAGGGGAGGTGGAGGGGGGAGTGAATTCAATTTACTGTATTATCTATAATAGTATGGCCGGCCATTCTATTTTTCGATCATCCTCCAGGGGCCATTGGAGGGGGCCATTCAAATCTATCAGAGATAATAAGGTGTTTTATAATTAAAATAATGAAAACATCTTAAGAACTAAATGATCTACAAAAAATAGCTAGGCAGATTTTTGATTTTAAGGTTGTAATTCAGTATAGTATCTGGTTTCAAATGTTCCTTTAAATTGCCTGTGTGTTAGTCTAACAAAAATTATTATGAATTTATTAAATATTTTCGTTGATAAAATTTTGAATTTATTTTTTTTAAAGTTTTACTAAAATTACTATAACAGAAATTCCTACTAAAATATTAAATACAAAATGACCTATTAATACCTCTTAAAAGTCTTATTCCTTCAAATACAAATATCACTTTAAATCCCCTAAATCCTCCGATAGCTTTACAAATAAAGTAATCTTCTTATGTCTCGGAACTTTGTTCTCTAAAAAAAGTTCCGAGACATCTACATAGATAATACCGGAGAATTCTGAAATTTTTGAGAACATAAATAGATGATCTGATTTAAAATATTTATGCAGAATTTTACTTTAATTTTATAAGTCCAAGCCCTAACGGCTCTCTCTCTCTCATTAATCTGTTGTGAATTTGTATATCTCGAATTTCGCGCGCATCTGCTCTTAAAGTATGCTCGAACTTCTAAAATTACTCAGCTTATTGTTAGTCGAAAATAAAGGGATTATGGTACTGCTTTGAATTGGCTACTCCGAATCGACCTTAACCCCATGTTTAAAATTCATTCTTGAATAAGCTTAAAATATGTAAGTATTTTCATTAATTTTCATTTTTCTAAATAAGAATAAAAAAATAAAAACATACAAAGACTAAAAAATGTTGCTATTTTCTGTTCGCAATTTTTCCACTTCTCGGATTTCGCGCGCATCTGCTCTTAAAGTAAGTGTTTGCTTTCTTAAATTAAAACAAACAAATCAATCTTTTTTTTAAAATAATTTCTAAAAATAAAAAAGGAAGTATTCATTTTGGATGCTTGCCGCACACCTATTGGCTCTTTTCGTTCACAACTTGCTTCTATACCAGCCCCTTCACTAGCTTCTGTTTGCATTAAAGAACTTATAAAAAGGACAAATATTCCGGCGAAGGAAATACAAGAGGTTTTTTTGAGAATTTTTTTGAATAAAAAAACGTGTTTTGACCTTAATTAAAAATTATTGTAAATATTCTAATAGAAGCCCATCCCTATTAGAATCCCCCTCGATGAGTAGTATTGAAAAATAGAAGCCCAGGGCTTCTATTAGGATATTTACGGTATTTTTATAAATTTTGATTTAATCGAAAAAGCTTTCTTTAATTGTGTAAAAATGACAATGATGAGTTCAAACATAAAAAATAAAAATAATGCTTACAGCATATGAATATTAAAAAATTAAAGAACGGATATCTGAGTCATTTTTTTGTTATTAATTTTAAAATTAATTTTATATTCAAAATTAAAAAAATATTCTTTAGGTTTTTCTTGGCCAAGTCTGTCAAGCAAATGTCGGACAAGCTCCTGCTAGACAAGCTGCTTTAGGAGCTGGTTTTTTTTCTTTAATTTTTTAAATAAAATTTTTATTTTAAAAAAGGTTTGGATGTCGGTGTTGCTGTTACAACAATAAATAAAGTTTGTAGTTCCGGGTTAAAATCGATAATGCTTGCTGCCCAACAAATACAAACTGGACATCAAAATATTGTGATTGGAGGAGGTTTGGATATTTTTTTGTTGGAAATAATTTTAAAATAATTTTTGGGGCGTCTTTGCCAATTTTTTTAAATTTTTGCTAATTTAGGAATGGAATCAATGAGCCAAGTTCCTTATTATTTGGAACGGGGAGAACTTCCATATGGAGGAGCAAAATTAATTGTATTATTATTTTTAAATAAAAATTAAATTTTCTGACATTTTATGGAATTCTGTATTTTTTTATAAAAATCTTTAAGAATTAAAAAAAATTTTTATTTTTAAAGGATGGAGTAGTTAAAGATGGCTTAACTGATGCTTATGACCAACATGTCCATATGGGTGTCTGTGCTGAAAAAACGGCAAAAGAAAATTCAATTGGACGTGGAGAACAAGATGAATATGCAATTCAAAGTTATAAACGTTCTGCCGCTGCTTGGGAAGTAAATTTAATTTTTATTTTTTAATTTTGGGCGTTTTGAACTTTTGACATTTTTAAAATTCAATTTATATTAGAGTGGAGCAATTAGTAAAGAAATTGTTTCTGTTGAAGTAAAACAACGAAAAGGTACACAAATTGTTAGCAAAGATGAGGAATTTACTAAAGTTGATTTTGATAAATTGAAACAATTACGGGCTGTTTTTCAGAAAGGTTGGAGTTTAAAATAATTTTTTTTTGCTTTTTGAGAAAGAATTTCAAAAAATAGGGAATTTATATATTTTTTGCTTTTCTAAAAAAATTTTTTTTAAATTAGGGAATTTTCTATTTTTTGGTTATTCTAAATAATTTTTAATTTAAAAGAAAATGGGACTGTAACAGCTGGAAATGCTTCAACATTAAATGACGGTGCTTGTGCTGCTTTACTTTCAAATTCTGAAATCGCCAAAAAATATTCTCTTCGTCCATTAGCTAAAATTATTTGTTTTGCTGATGCTGCTACAAATCCAATAGATTTCCCTGTTGCCCCTGTTTTGGTTATTCCAAAGGTTTTTTTTGAAAAATTAATTAAACTAAAATTCAAAAAATTATTTTTTTTTATTTTTGTGAAAATCTTTGGAAAAAAATTTTTTGATTCAAATTTTAGATTTTTTTCAAAAATTTTCATATACATATTATATGTAGTAAAAATGAAAAAAAAACAATTTTGATTTAATCCAAATTATTAAAAAAATAATATTTTTTAAAGTTACTTTCTTCTGCTTCTTTAAAACTTGGAGATATTTCTCTTTTTGAGCTTAACGAGGTTTTTTTTAAATAAAAAAGGAAAATTTTTATTAATTTTTTATTTAGGCATTTTCTGTCGTACCTTTAGCTGCAATTAAGAAATTAGGGCTAGACCCAGCTAAAGTAAATGCCCATGGAGGGGCTGTTTCTCTTGGACATCCTATCGGGTAAAAATTATTTTTTTCGAAAAAATAATAAATTTTTAATTAAAAAAAGAATGTCTGGTGCCCGTATTTTGACCCATTTAGTGCATGCTCTAAAACCGGGACAATTTGGATTGGCTGCAATTTGTAATGGGGGAGGTGGGGCTAGTGGAATGGTAATTCAAAAATTGGAATAAATATTGAAATATTAGATTTTTTAAAAGATTTTTCTTTTTTTTTTATTTTTGTAAATTTTATTTTCAGTTAGGGCTGAATATTTAAGTATTTTTATTTTTTAATATTTTTTTTAGTTATTTTCTCTACTTTCAACTAAAACAATTTTCTTGCCTTTTTATAAAATATTTTTGGGATTTTTAATAGTTTAAAATAATAAAATTTATATTTTAAAATTTGTTTATTTTTTATTTACAAAAAATATTTAAATGGCACTTTTTAAACATAAAAATGAGATTATGTATTTAAAATATGTATTGATGCACATTGATTGGTTGGGTTATTTTAAAAATTTACTGAATTTGTTATTTAAATCGGAAATTCTCTTAAGTAAAAATTAATTAATATTCTCTCATATTTCTGGATTTTTAACAAAAAAACTTCGACACCCTACCAATCGGGCTGTCAAAACAATGTAAATGACAAATAAATTATTTGGGAAAATTTAAGCCTCTTATTCATTTAAAAGATCTAAAGAGACACAGCTGTAACATTATTGTAGGTAGCACAAAAGGGTTCTTCTCCATCTTTATTTGTAACAATCGCTGTTTTGTAGAAAAGTTTTTTGTTATTATTTTCCCCTTCTGTGTCTGTATTAATTTCTGGAGGTGCTGATAATAATCTTTGAATTTTTGAGGGCCAATTTGGATGGCTCTGGAAATTTATCGGAAAATATTTTTTTTAATTTTAGTACAAACTTTTTGTTTAAATCCTCGTCTAATTAATTTTTTAAATGCTTCTCTATAGGGTCGCAAAAGAATAAGTGTGATTAATGCATTGCTTAATGGATGTAAAGAAATAATTCCTTCTCCAACAATAAACCAAACTAAAGGAATATCTACGTCATACATTAAACAAAGACCTAAAAAATAATGAAAATTATATTTAAGAATATTTTGGATTTAAATATTCTTTAATAACACGTGCCTTAAAATCTTGATTTTAAACTTACCTCGTAGTCATTCACCACTAAGGTTGTCGGATCCGTATCCGATAAGAGACCGGATATCCGGAAATTTTCGGTTCGGATTTCGGATCCGGATATCCGAAGATTTCCAACTATCCGACAACCTTATTCACCACCCCTTTTCTGTGTATCAAGGTATATATTGTAGAAAATTTATTTCTTGACACAATTTGCAAAACGAGGGTAAATCCTACAATAATCATCCTATGCTAGTTTTGGAGAAACGGGACTTTATAATTTCCAACAAGAATTGTTAATCGAAATAGAAAACATACAAGCAATATAATAAGGCGTTGCAAGTGCCAAAGGCAAAAATGCTTGTAAAATATAAGTATAAATTATGCTTTTGTGTTGTTGGAGTTGGCGGGGATTTAGGGAACGTCCACATTGTTTTCTAGAGGTTTTTGATTGTCTTTGAATAATTGAGAGGAGAACGAGAATATTGCAAATAAAGGAAAAGGCAAAGAAACTAGGGGCTAATACAAGAAAGAAAAACTGAAAAAGAAAAGTATTCTTCAAAAAAAAAATTATTTAAAATTAGTACCATATTTGTATATAAAGACATTCTAATATATTTAAACATATAATCATATAAAATAACATTTTGTAAAAATAAATCATAAATAGCTACGGCCATAGGTATAGCAAAACAAATGCCCACAATTCTCTTTAACCAACTAATTTTTAATTCAACATTTTGACAAATAAATAAATATTGGTCGACTGCTAATAAAGGAAATAAGAAATAGCAAACATAAGAAGTATTGTATAAAACAGTTCTGACAAAGCTGCAAATAAAGAGAGAGAGGCGAGTCTTTAAAATAAAATTAAAAAAAAGTTTAATAAAAATTCTGATTTTGTGTTTCACATTAAAATTTATTTTGAAAATCAGAATATTTTAAATAATCATCTTCAGAATTAAACCAGAACCCGGTTGGTACCCTACAATCGACGGTATTTTAAGTATTTATCGGTACCGTATTTTCTCGATTAATTCCCCTGGGGAACTATTTTTTCAACCCATCCGTGGCATGGGGAATTATTCGAGGGGGGAGGGGGGGGGGGAATTTTTCCGTATCGGAATTTTTCCGTATTCCGTATCGGTATTTAAATCCCTTTTGAATCCCAACCCGAGATATTTCTTAATCGACCCAAACACTTAATCAACACAAATCCCTAGATATCTCTCTGTTAATCCTCTAAATCTTTTATTATTCCTAATCCCTCTATGTTCACCCATCCGGACTCGAATTTAAAAATTGTTTTGTTAAATAAAATTCTGATTTTATTTTCTGAAAATTCTGATTTTATTTTCTGAAAATTCTGATTTTATTTTCTGAAAATTCTGATTTTATTTTCTGAAAATTCTGATTTTATTTTCTGAAAATTCTGATTTTATTTTCTGAAAATTCTGATTTTATTTTCTGAAAATTCTGATTTTATTTTCTGAAAATTCTGATTTTATTTTCTGAAAATTCTGATTTTATTTTTGTCTTTAACGAACAATATCTCCATGTGTTCTTTATTGTGAAATTTAAGCTTGCTCTATTTTGTAGCAAATTTTATGGGCTTTCAGATAGGCCTAAAAGAAAATTTTTATATATGCCCTAAAGGGGTTAAAATATTTTTTGAAGTACTGTACCCCGGTTTCCCGTTGATTTTCGAGATTTGAGATCTCGATGAAGAAAACAGTTATAGACTTCGTTCTTTTTTCTTTTTAACTCAATATCAATAGAAATGTTCATAGAATTTTTTATTTCATTTTTAGTAATTGCTTAAGGGCTTTTTTATTAGGTTTTACAAACTGTTCAATGTATTTTGGAACACCTCATTTTCTGAAAATTTTTCATAACTTTTGTTAAAATTTTTGCTTTTCTAAAATTTTTTGTAAAATAGGGTAATTTTTGCTGCTAAATCAATATTTAAAGAAATTATAAAAATTGGACAAACCTAAGTTGACTTATCGGAAAAATTAGGGGGTGTCAACCTATTTTGGAACGGACTTTATAAATAAACAAAATTGAGTGTTAAAAACCCAACAAGGCCAAAAAGATTAGCAAAAGTCATTCCTATAAAATAAATATTTTTTAAATTTATTTTCAAAAACTCGCAACCTAAAGTTGGAAATTTAACTCTCGAAGTAATCAAATCAGTTCTTAGCCCCATATACAAAAGGCAAATATTTGGAGGGAGAGCAAGTAAATAAAATATTGTGTAAATTAAAGAATTGGGTAAATATCCAGGCAAAGCAGAAACTCCAAATTTGAGAGAATCTTCAGATTTTGGATTATAAAGTAATTCAAGATCAGTCACTTCTTTGAAGAAACTACTCATTTTGAAAAACTGAAAATTTATTTAAATTTAAATTTTTTTAGATATTAGTAGACTTTTTTGTAAAATAAATTTTTTAAAATTAATTAGTAGGGATGGGATTTATATGGATTTCCATATGTTGCAATACTATTAGTTTCTATATAGTTTAATTTTCAAACGTTAAAAAAAGAGAATTAGAAAGTCATTTAAATTATTTATTTATTGCTTTTTAAATCCTTTCCTATTTTCTTTAAAATATTTTTCCTAAAAAAATTTCAGATTTGTTTTTATTTAAATATTATATTAGAAGACTAATACTTTTTTACTTCCTGTATATTTTTTAAAAACAAATTAATAATTAATTTTAAATAAATTTTTTTTTTTTTTTTTGACAATTTTTTTGAAAGAAAAAAATACTTTATTTAAATTCTCTATATTTTGTAGTTGGCATTTTAAAGTAGTAGATGAGGGAGAAGAAAATTAAAAAAAATTTCGTGTGAGAGAATTTGTGCCTTTAAAAAAAGGAGAAGCTTTGGAAGAGGGAAGAAAGGATTTTTAGTTGGTAGAAAGTATTACCTAAAGGTATAAAAAAATAAATTTATTTATTTGAATACATGTGACAGATACACACACACTCGTTAAGGGAAGAAGAAAAAGTTAAGGAACGGAGGAGACATTTTCTGAGAAAGAAGAGTTTTGAATTGGTTGAAAAAAATTGGAGGGAGAGGGGGGGGGGAGAGGTAAAAATGGGGAAATGGAGGGGGAAGAACAATAATGATGAAACAAATTACGTAGAAATAAGTACAGAAAGGCTAGTTTCTATTTGCGTGTTTCTGACATTTTTTTTCTCCAATATTTTCTGAGAACGGAAAGAAATTGGAAAATTAAAAAAAATATTAATTTTTGTTAGCAGTTCCTTATTTGTATTTATTGAAAATGGATATTTGGGGAATGAAAATATTATAAAAGTTTAGAGAAAAAATTGAAAACGAGGTGTACTTATGTAAATGAAATGTGTTTGTTATAAAAATCCTAGTCTGGATAGGAGAGATATTCGAAAATTGTCTAAATTTAAAAATGAATTATTTTCTAGTTCTGTGAGTCAAAAAATAATTTTATAAATTATTAAATATCAAAACTTTTAAAATTTTAGGTATTAAAAAGAAGAAGATTTTTAATAATTATTTAAACAAAATTTTTAATTTTTAAGCCAAAATTTAAGAGGAACAAATAAAAATTTTAAAATCTGAAACTACACATATTTATTTAAATATTACGTGTTTTATAATTAAATTGCAAATTATTTTAGACAATAAAAAAATTTATGTAAATAATTTCTAAAATTTAAAAAAACTTTTTAAAATTATTTCCTGTACTATAAATGTGGGTGTTATAAAAGGAAGACTACTACTAATTTAGCTTTTAAATAAATTAAAAAAAAGACAAACATTAATTACTTTAATTGATTAATTAAATATAATTAATTTAAAGGAAACACACCTTCCTCTTTTAATAAAAAAAAACTTAAAATAATTAATCAAATGATTTTTGATATAGAAAAGTGGGGAAAGAATGTTTATAGAGAGGAGAGGGAGAGGGGGGAGAATTGAAAGGATGGAAGGAGAATTTGTTGGAAATTTGACTTAAAATTATTATTATTTTAGAATTTCCAGGGAGTAACAATATCACAGAAGTTCCAGCACTTTAACCAGCACTATAATTTTTGGGAGCATTCTAATTTCCCAAAAAATCCTGAAAAGAATCTCTAATTTACCTAGATATTATTTTAAAAAATAATTAAAAATAATAACATAGAGATTTTTAAAATAAAAGAAGTATAAAATTTAATCTTTAATAATCTTTAAATTAATTTAAATATTTTTTTAAATAATAATAATTGTGTAGGTGTTTAAATTAAATTTTAAATTTTAGTCTTCTTCTTCTTCAAACAAAAATAATAA
Organism: Meloidogyne incognita; assembly: GCA_036172945.1. Lineage (NCBI taxonomy): Eukaryota > Metazoa > Nematoda > Chromadorea > Rhabditida > Meloidogynidae > Meloidogyne > Meloidogyne incognita. Next base: position 3,291,704 of record JARQAC010000025.1, read on the forward strand.
ATAAATAAAATTAAATACTTGAGATGTTTGAAAATTAAAAAGAATGGAGAGATCTTTAAAAAATCTTAAATAAATTAGAAACATAATGAGGGAGAAGATGTGCACAATAAAAATTTTAGTAAAAAATAAAAAAGAAGCCGTGTGTGTGTGTGTGCATCCAAAACTTTTAAAAAACTTTTAATGCATCCAAACTTTTCAATTGTGCACATCCAAAACTTTTAAAGAAAGCCTAGAAGCGGCAATTATTTTAAATGGAATATTAAATAGATAAATTAATTATTTAAAAAATCTAAAAAAAGAAAAAAATTCTCCCTCCATTTAAGCTTGAGGATTAAAAAAATTTGTTAGGAATGGGAAAATTGTTAAAAAGAAAAAAAAGTAAATTAGTGTAACAGACTAAAAAATAAATAAGTGAATGTTTTAGACAGAAATTTTTATTTAAAAATTAAAAAACTTTTGTAAGAACCGGAAGTATTAAAAACAATTATTGTTTAATTAAAATTTAGAGGAAACGAAAAATAAAAAACAATTGAGGGGATATATATAAAATCGGTATATCCATGATCGAAAATTGAGAATTTGGTTTTGTGTCAGAAATGTTTAAAAAAACAAGTAATAAATTCAGGAAATTTAATACCATTTAGTGAAAGTTTAAACTAGGGTAAGACACAACCTGTTTATAAACCGGAGGTTTTGAGATTTTTGCTAGAAATTATCAGACTTTATAAAATTTTAAAAACCGGAAATTTAAAGTTATCCAAAATCAAACCCGGTATTTGCCCAAAACTCAAAACCGGAAACCGGGGGTACCACGGTTAATAACCTATGTCCACTAGGATTTCACCGGAACCGAAATTTTGACCGGAACCGGAACCGGAACTTCCGGTGAAACCCTAATGTCCACCCTAGTTTAAACTTTTGATTTTAATAATTATTTAATTTATACCAAAGTATTTAAAAATTGTTTTTCATAAAGAAAGATGGTCATTATTTCCGTAAAAATGAAGTATTTAAGTTTTCTTTTGCCAAGTTTTCTTTTGTTTTTTACTTAACAAAAACTTGAAAATACCACGTTTTTATCCCTTAAATTTAAATGGAAATTGTGTTATAACAAGTTTTAAATTTATTATTTTCTTTCCTAGAAATTTGAAAAAATAAAAAAATTAAATTTTTAAATATTTTTGAGAATATTTTTGAAAAATTTAAAAAATAATTAATTAAAACCACATTTAAAAAAATATTTTCTCATTCATAATATAAAAATTTTTTGTGAAAAAATCTAAAGAACACACAGAAATTTTTTAAAGCATATTTTATGAGGTTAGGAAAATTTATTTTATTGGAAAGAAGTGCATTTTGAATGGGTAAAAGAAATATTTAAAAAAATTTTAGAAAAAAATTATTGAGATTTGGAAGAATTTATGTCTATTAATTTTAAATGGTGGGATAAAATGTCTGAAAATTAAAAAGGAATTTTTAAAAAAAGGAAAATAAATAATAATTTTTGGGAAAAAATATCCACGTCTTTTTGTTAAAAGAAAGTATTATTATTTAGTTAATAAAATTTATTGCTTGTCTAGTCCGCAACAAATATATTAACATTCTACATATATTCCAATATCTTAAACACGAAAAATAAATTTTTTAGAAAAATTCGGAAATCCGAAGGAGTAATTAACGTAAAGGGGCAATGCCAAAATTAATTTATGTTTAAAAATCAAAAAAAGTTCTTTGAAAATGAAAAAGATTTATTGAAAAGATAAGTAGAGGGTCTAGACAATTTTTAGAAAAATTAAAACTTTTTATTCAATTAAAATATTAAATATTCTATTTTTGAGGAATATTTATATTATATGTAGAAATTCTTTAATTATAAATTTAAGGAATATCATATTTTAATAAAATTCCGGGATTTTTCTATGCCTTTAAAAGCTTCCGTTTAGCTTTTCTTTTCTCTAATAGTTAGTAAAATAATTTTCTTTTTTCAATTTATTTTTATTTTTGAATAGAAAAAAAAAGAATTTACTATTTATTTAACTAAATTCACTAAATAAACTCTTTCCTCTCTCCCTTTCCTCACTCTCTTCCCTTTTCTCCACTTCATTTTAATCGGTCTCGAGGGGAATTTCTTCTCTTCTCTCCATTTTAGTTTTTGAGAGGTTTTTTCCTTATTTTATATTTTTTTTTGTTTAAATGACTAAATGAGTGAAAAAATGGTTAACAAAAATTTTTTTTTGGAGAAATAATGAAAAAAATATATAAATACATAAAAGGGGTTTTTAAAAACAAATAAAAGGATATTCGAGAAGAACTGAAAATTTATTTATTAACAAATTAAAGAAAATAAATAGACGGAATGTTTTTAAATATAAAATTTTGTATATTTTTTGTTTAGCTAAAATGTTATCCTTGAAATGACATTTTATTAGATAGCTGGACATTCTATTTTCAATCATTTTTCAAAGAGTTATTCTATTAGAGGGGGCCATTCTAATAGAGTTTATTAATAATGAAAAGAAAAAAATGAAATAAAGGGGAGGGGGAAGAAAGGAGAGTAATTAAAAAAAAATTAGATGAGGTATCTAGATTTTAGCTTCGGAAGGTTAAATTAAATCCTTAAAATAAATTAGACTTTATTTTCAATAAAATACCCATCTTGATATAAAAAAGGATTCAATGGATATTTAAAAAAATAATTTTATTTCAAAAAAATATAATTATCAAAAATATGAGTAATCAATTTAATAATTAAATAAATAAATAGGATTTGAAAAAATATTATTTATTTATTTATTTAAAAAGGGAACAAAATTATTTTTAAAATAATCTTGCCTTTTAGGCATTCGTTTTGGTCTGTTACCCATTTGCTGTCTTTTCTTCTTAACAAAGAGCTAGTAAAGGATGGATTTTCTTTTTAAAATTTCAAATAAAAGGAAAATTTCCCCAAAAAAGAATAATAAATTTAAAAATTCAAAAACCACCACGTCAGAAAATTTAGAAAAATTAATTTGCAAATTAACCTAAACTCTCAACAAAAAACATAAAAATTATACACAAATAATTAAGAATAAATAAAAGCAGCCGAAAATTTCGGTTCTAATATCAGACTAGGATATTCTGAGATTTTCAGGGTCCGCTAACACTAAAAAACAATATAAACTATTTGGCTTTATGTGAAAGGAATGCCGCTATCCAATTTTTTCCATATTCATTCCACAGACATAATTAAATGAAACACAGTTTTTAATCTTTTAAAAAAATTTTTCTAAAGATTTTTCTATTTTAGGAAAGACTTTTAAACAAAAATTTTCAAAAAAAACTTTTAAAAAATAATTTAAATCTATTTAATAAAAATTAAAAAGAAAAAATATTCCAAGAAAAAATTTCTTTTAAAAAAATAAATCTCTTTTTATTTTTTTTTTGTAAAGATTTATAAACACAAAAACATGTGTTATTTGAAAGGAAGTTAAAATTTGGCACCAAAAATAGAGAAAAACTTAAAAAGGATTTAAAAAAGGATTTTTGGTTTTAGAAGAGAGGGGTTTTAGAAAGCTTTAGGCAATTTAAAATAAACATTTTAAATAAAATTCTGAAAAAATAGTGAATTAATTTGAAGGGTTTTAGAAGTATTTTTGTCTATATTTAGGCTAAATTTAATAATAATTATTAGAGATTGGAGAGATTGTACTGAAAATGAAATTCTCCGTTAAAAATTTTCGAGAAATGAGACAGGTAAATTTAGGTAGAGAAGAAAGTTCGGTCTCTAATAATTATTAGTATTTTGTATGTATATTTTCCAGGCATGCACACGGATACGGATAATATCCGGATATCCGCGGGTATCCGCGGATACGGACGGATATGGATAGTGTTTTTTAAAAAATTGGACGGATACGGATGGATACGGATACGATGCTTCAAATCCGCGGATATCCATCTCAAAATTCCAGCCTGCGGTGCAATGAAAGTGGATTTTTTTCGCTTTCGGCCTTTCAAAATTTTTAAAATTTTCGCCTGCGGCGCTAAAAAAGAAAGAAATCTGGCTTCTAAATCATTGAAATTCTCAAATTTTCGCCTGCGGCGCTACAATGAAGAACTCGTTTGTTGCCTTCCAGCTTAAAAATTTCCATCTACGACGCTCCAATGTGCTTACCCACTTAAGGTACGAAGTACAAGTTCAGGCCAAATTTATTGGTGAGTACGAGCAAAATTAGCTCGTTCTCTTTTAGCAGAGCAAACGAAGGTTTTCAGAGGGGTATGAGGAATTCCCCCACCCACTTCCGAATTGGGAAAAGAAAAATTTTCCGAGGGGATTGGCAAAAAAGTGGATTTTTTGGCCTACGCCCTTCTAAAATTCTCAAAATTTTCGCCTGCGGCGCTAAAATTAAAATCTCAGTTAACCGAAATTTTCATTTCGGCCCGAAACCGGGAATTTAACTTTTCAAAAATTCTCAAAAATTTTCAAAATTTTTTTGTCGGTATAATTTCTGATAAGCAGCGTTGGGTCGGAATTCCTATCTCTGCCTTCCGATTTTCGAACCTCCAATGTTCATAAGCAAGGTTACTTTTGCTGCATCCAATTATTACCTCATTGTCTAACCATTACCCGAATTTAAATAAATTTGACCATTTTGAAAATTCTAGCCAGGCTGACCATTTTGAGAAAAAACGGATATATCCGCGGATATCCGCGGATGGATATGACTCAAAAGTACGGATACGGATATTGATGGATATGACTCAAAAGTACGGATACGGATATTGACCCCACGGATATATCCGGATACGGATAGCAAAATCCGTATCCATGTGCAAGTCTGATATTTTCTAGACAAATATATTGGCAGTTTTAGAATTATTTTTTGTTTTAAATACCAAAAGAAAAGAATGAGTTACGTAATATGTATTTAGAAATAGGTATATGTATTTAATTGCAATTTTAAATAAGTAAATACTTGCTTACAAGTTGGCGAAAAATATTTTGTAAATAGTAAATTAGGTAAATTAATTTCTGAATTAATTCAGATTTCATAGTTTAAAGTTTGTGAATGATTAATTAAGTGGAGAGAGAAACTAATTATGTATATAATACAAATCCACAATTGGCGAAAAGTAAATTATAAACAAAAATTAAACATATAAATAATTTAATTTTGGTTTGTAAGATTTGGAATATTATACTATTGTGTTTGTAAAAAAATATGTAAAACTTTCCTCTATTGGTAAAATAAAAAAAATTTATTAAACAATGACATCAAAAATATTTTAATTAATTTTTGAACATTTATTTTTAAAAATACTTTTTACATCAAAAAACAAATTTTTGTTTTATTTTCATTTGTTTCTAAAATAAATAACGAGGATTGAATTACACTTTTATTTATTTATTTATTTTGTTATAAAACAAGATAAATAATGGGAGAAAAGGGAAAAATATTTTTATAATAAATTATTTTTTATTTATTAATTGGCTAAAGTTCCTCAATATTTTAAATTTATATTAGACAAGCGGTGTTGGTTCCTGAAAAATTTTCGGATATCCGGAACCGAACATAAGAATCGAATCGAAAAATAAGTTTCAAACTAAAGACCCTATTCTAAAAAAAATAAAATAAAGGGGATTTTCTATTTATTACAAAATTACTTTAACAACAAATAATTTTTAAAAAAATAAAAAAGATAATGAGTTCGTTGAATAAATAAATATAAAATTTTATTGAAAAACAATGAAAAATTAATTATTTCAAAGATCCCTTAATATAATAAAAAATAAAAATTAGTGAAGCAGAAATTAAATAAAATCTCTTAAAGTACAAATAAAATAAAAATAAAATAACTTCTTCAATAAAGCCTTTTTCTTTGTCAGTTATTGGCTTTGTTATAAAAAGTAACACAAATATATACTAGACAAATATTTTTAAAAATACCTAAATAATTTAAAATAAATATATTAACAAACAGTAAGTTATTAAATATTTTTTGAGTACCAAAAAATAAATTTATTGAAATTAAAAATACTTTCTACAATAATATTTTCTAAAAATAATTTAAATAATTATTTGAATTAATTTGAAAGGGTTTTAAAGTTTTTAGCACCTCATTTGGGGGTTCTTAAAATATTTAAGTCTCTTCGAAATAAAATTACTAATACATATAGTAGATCAAATCGTTTACCGAACTTAAAACTAATTATTTATACAGCAGAGATATCGAAAGTTAAAACCAAAACTGGTACATAGATTAGGGGACACGCCCAAGTAGGCGCGCGGCCAAGTAGGCGCAAAGCCATAACTACCTGAAAAATTTATGGACCTTAACAATTTTGGTACCAATCTCTTTAGCTCGATGAGAAGAATCGTTTAATACTAAATTTTGAAAAATTCGGAAATCTTGAAGCAAGTTATGACCTTGCGCCTACTTGGCCGCGCGCCTACTTGGGCTGTACCCATAGATTAGTTCTAAACAGGGTTTGAGGAAACTTAAATGTTTTGTTATATAGGTAATTGTTTAAATAAAAAATGAAACTATTCTAATTGAGTATACAATTATTCCTAAAATCTTTATTCAAATCTAGAATTTTTTACGAATTTTTAGCAAAGAAAATTTTAAAAAAGAAAAAGTATTTTTTGTTCCTTTATCGTAAAAAGAATAAAAAAATTGAAGTAAAAAAGTTTGTAGTAATTTACTTAAAGCTTTTTGTTAGTGTGTATTTATTTATATTTATTTGATTTATTTATTTGAAAGTTAAAAAAATTTATTTGTTCGCTTAAATGTAGCATATTTTATTTATAAAGAAGCAAGTCTTTTTACTAATTCTCATTACAAATATATAAAAATAAAATATTTTTTAACTCTATTTTAATGAGATTTGGATTAACTCGTTCTAGAAAATAGGATTAGAAAAAGAGTTTTTAGTTTCTTTAAGAGAGAGAGAAAGAGGTTGTTTTCTCAAAATAACCCATCCTAAATAAAATAATAATTTTAATTTTTGATTTAGTAAGTTTAACAAAATCGTTGACAACTTAATTTGAAAAATGTAAGATTTGAGGATATTCTTTTACGAATACTTGTGTTTATTATGTCAAAGGATAACATAATAATTTTTGTTTATTATTAAAAATTCCCATATAGGGATTCGAAAAAAATTAAACAAGTATTTTTAAAATACACTAAAAACGTTTATTTTTTCGATGTATTAGGGTTCATGGCCATGAAAACCTTCAAAATAAATTATAATAAAAAATTCTAAAAAATTTTAGTAAAATATTTAAAATTTAAAATATAATTGTTAAAATATTATTAAAAAAATTTTTTTAATACTATTTTATAATAAAATAAATGTTTTATATTCAAAAAAGAGAAAGAGAGGGAGAGAAATAAATTTGAAATTGACACCAATACTCATCTTTAAAATTTTATTAAAGAAAATAAATATTTTTATCAAATTACAAGCATTTTCTTGTTAAATAAAAAAAGTTTTTTTTTGTCCAATAAAGATATTAAATATATATTTTTGGACTGAAATAATAGATAAAATGTTAGGCCAAAGAACAAAATATTTTAAAAAATGTCTTTTTATTTTTTCTGAATTGAAATATGTAAATAAAGAAGGATTAGTAATAAGAGATAAGCAAAAATCTAGTAATAAAAGTCTATAACCAATATTAATTGTTAACCCCAAAAAATAAAGCTAAAGAAGTAGCGACTGAAAATAGAGGGTAAATTCGTTTAGTTCCAGTAGCAGGAACAAGTACGATGGGAACAGGTCAAAAAGGAAAAATAAAGAAGATGGAAACAAAATCGGCCCCGAAACTGGGCCAAAAAATGGCATTACCTATTTTAAACTAGGGTTTCACCGGAAGTTCCGGTTCCGGTTCCGGAAAGTTCCGGTGTTTTTTTGGTTCCGGTTCCGGGAACCGGAACTCAAATTGGATCCGGTTCCGGTTCCGGCTCCGGTTTACAAATTGGTTCCGGGCAAACCGGAACTTTTTTACACCCCTAACGATCCGTTTTTGTAAAAATATGGGTTGACCTTGCAATATTTTCACCGATTGGCCTTCCAAAATTATCAAAATTTTCGCCTGCGGCGCCAGAAAAGGAAGAAATCTAGCTCCTTGTTCTCACAAATTCTCAAAATTTTCGCCTGCGGCGCTGAAAAAGGAAGAAATATGTATCCTTGGTTCACCTAAACTCCCAAAATTTTCGCCTGCGGTGCTGTAAAAGGAAGTTTGATGGCATAACGAAGGATTTGGATGGATGAAGGTTGATTTTGAGTTACATCGTGTGATTTCAAGGGGTCATAGGTAATATAGAGGGATTTAGTGTGATGTCGAGGGATTGAGCTGTGCAAGGTAAATATCAGGGATTGGATATCGGGGGATTTGGCCTGAAAAATCTTGGCACTTCTCACTTGGCCTTCCGAAATTCAGAAAATTTTCGCCTGCGGCGCTGAAAAAGAAGGAAGAATATGGTAGTATTGAGAATTTGCATGGATTAATGGGGATCTGGTGAGATTAAGGATAAATTGAAGAAATTCGCGGATCAAAGGATATCATGAAATTGGTGGGGTATCGGGCATATAGATGATTTGGGTAGTTTGGTTCGGGTTTTAGGTTCGGTTTTGGTTAACCGAAAGTTTCGGTTACGTTATCCGGCTAGATTTCGATCAACCGAAGAATTTGACAAAATTTAATCGAAGAATTTGGCGAAACCAATACCCCTAATTAAAATACAAAATTTTTAAAATTTGCTAGCAAAATTTTTTTAAAAGTTCCGGTTCCGGTTCCGGTTCCGGGCCGGAACTTAGAAAAGTTCCGGTTCCGGTTCCGGGAACCGGAACTTAAATTGGATCCGGTTCCGGTTCCGGTTCCGGTCAAAATTTCGGTTCCGGTGAAACCCTATTTTAAACACATAAAACCAATTAAAATTTTCAATAATTTCAATAATAAAATAATAAACATTCCAAAGATTTCAATAAAATGATTTTACTTTTTACATAAAAATAATCTAAAGAAAATTGTTTTTCTTATGAATTTTACATATATATTTCTTTCAAACATTAATTTCTTTTACTTCAAATTTTGAATTTTTTACCCAGATATAATTTTTCTTATATTACATGGATATTCTTCTAATATATTTGTTCCAGTCCCCAAAATATAGTTTCCATTTCGTTTTTCTAATATTATAGCCTTTACCCATTCAGTTTTGTCATTAATATTATCATAAATGCATACTTCAACTTGTTCACCGACTTGAAAATTTTCACTTTTAAATTTCCTCATACTATAAATATTTCTATTAATTATACCTCCAATCAATTTACATTTCCCTACAACTTCTAATCTACAATTATCTCCCTGATTAATTTCTAATATTCTTGCTTTAATCCAATTAGTTTCTTTTGTTTGGTGGTCAAAGTTTTTTACCTCAATAATTTCACCAATTTCATAATGTTTCAAATCTTTTGAACTATCATACTTTCTTAATTCTTCCGAATAACGCCTAAAAATCGTGCCATAACGATGTCCACTTAAAACACTAATTATATACTTCCCCGCTTCTTTTCCTACTATTTTCCCTAAAATCCATTCATTATAGTTTTTTAATTCAACAGTTTCATTAATCTGGAAGTTGTCATTGGCACTACTACTATATTTTCGTATATCTTTTGAACACCGAAAAAACTTTGCGCCGAAAAGTGAACTATTTATTACTTGAGCTTCATAACCTCCATTTTTGATTTTTACAATTTTTGCTAATAACCATTCTGTGCAGCCTTCAATTCTGTTCCAATTATTTACTTCAACCACTTCGTCAATTTCAAACTCTTGTTCTCCTTTTAGACACCTATTTTGAATTGATTAATTATATTTAATTTATTAATTTTAATACTGAATTAATTATTATAAAAGATTTCTCTAAATTATTATTTTATAAGTAAATACCCTGCAAAATCATCCTCTGTTGGAGACCATATTTTGTCCTCCTTATATAATGGTAAATATTTTCTATTTAGAAAATTCTGCCTATGCTTTCCAAATATTTTTTTCTTTTGATTTAAACTTTTTGGTTCAGAAGGTGATGCTTCTTCTGCAAAAAATTAAAAGAGTTATTGGGTCAAGCCGCCATGTTAAATAAAAAAATAACCTAAAAATGGTAAGATGTCAAATGAAGCTGACTCGTCTTCAAAGTCCTCATAAGAGTTTGAAATTAATGATAAAATTATTAATAATAGTGGAATAAACATTTCTAAAATTTTAAAGAATTTCAAAGAAAACATTCATATTAATCAAGCACTCCAAATTTTAAATAATTAACTGCTAAAATTGCCCGATTTGAGGAAATTTAAATATACTTATATTTTAAATTTGTACGTGCCCTTAAAACTCATTATACGTCTTCAATTATTCCCTGAATTCCTTAAACTTATTAATATGTTTCCTCAAACGGGACGTTATCATGGGGCATCATTATATGATTATCCAACCCTTAGACACTATTCATCCTCCAAATGATGATAAATAAATAGTTAAGAGCAGAGATCGGACTTGTAGTGTCATACGAGAATCGAGATCGTTAAGTCTCGATCGAAATCTTGAAAAATCTTATTATACGAGAATCTAGATCTCGATCAAAAAATCGGGGTCTCGTCTCGGTCCGATAGTTTGTATGTAAAAGAATATCTCTCAATAGGTAGAGGGCACTGTTTATTTTAAATAAAAAGTAATTCTCTAAAATATGAGGTAACATTTTATTAATATTTTGAATTTGTTATTGTTTTAAAACAAAAAAAGAAAACAAAAAGCAAATGTTCATTATTTTTTTTTGTTTTTAAAGACTTAATAATATGTAAATAATAATTTTTAATGAAGATTGATGTAAAAAAATAAATTTAAATTAATTATGAAATTAAATTCTTAAAGCTTTAAAGAGGGGTGAATGCCACTCAACATTAATTTCATAATTAATCAATTTTTTGTCAATGCCTATAATTAATTAATGTGTTTTTATGATTGATAAATTCGACATTAAAGTCTAATGAGTTGGTTAGACCCGGAATGGTAATAAAGAAAAATTGCAACGGAGGGGTGCCGTTAAGTTATCATACAGAAAATATAGATTAAAAGATTAAACAAAAAAATTTTTTTCTTTTTTTTTATTGTAAATCTTCAAAGTAGAAGCTCTTTTTCTACTTAATTCTTATATTTTCTTTTACTTTTTTTCAAATTTATTTGCTCAACATAAGCTTGTTTGTGTATTTATTCTTCTTCCATTCATCTAAAAAAATCCCTTTATTTTTTTGTATTTTTACAATCAAATTTTACTAAAGCTAATATTTTTTAGCTTTTCTAAAAATTATTTTCTGGAATAATTAAATCTTTATTCTGATTTATTTTTTCTGATAAAAAATACTAAAATGGACAAAACACAACGTGATTTAGGTTATTTAATTATTTTCTAAAAATTTTAAATTTAAAAATAAAATTAAAGAATTATTATGTATTTTAACTTTTACCGCCCCCAGTTTATCATTTCATAACTAAAGGGAGGAAGAAGAAACAGCTGGTTCTAATTTTACTTTTTTACCTCCTTTTTTTTAATATTTTCTTTTCAAATGTATCTAAATATTTCTGACGTTCCTTTCTTTTTTTCAGTAAAATTTTTCATCAAAAGCTAAAAAAAGCTCTACCTCTCTTATTTCTTTTCAACAAATCAATCCTTTCCCCCATTCATTTTAATTTTTCCGTTCAATTTCTTTATTTATTTTTAAATTATCTGATAAATTTTTCCTTTTCGAGAAAAATAAATGCGTTTAGAAAAAAGTACTGATGTTGGTCGTGGCAAATTTGAAGATGAAGTAAAGCCGGCTTTAGGTTAAGAAATTACCTCTTTTATTGTCTCTTTAATTTAAAAAACTTAATTGTTGGAGGGGAGGGAGTGGGGGTTATTCTTTTAAATTACCTCTCTTTATAATAAAAATTCAAATGATTCTTTTAAAGAATTACTTCTCAACGATTTGCAAAGAACAACTGAAATTCTTCGAAAGGGTCATCTACGAAAGGCAGGAGATGACAACGATTTTGAGACGGTTGATAATACTGAGCGACTTCTTAAGGAAGCATCCAGTGGAAAGTCTAAAAGGTGGTTTGGACAGTAGTTAAGCTTCTTTGAGTGGCATGAATATATTAATTGCTAAATTATTATTTTTGATTAACTGATTAATTATTATGTATTTTCAGTCCGTATGCCCATCGAAATGTTGGTGAAGTTTCTCCTCTTCTCTCTGACGGATTTAACTCTGCAGAGGTTCGTGCTAAATTTATTTCCCATTAATATTTCACATTTTTCAGTTTTCAACAACTACGCCTTTGAAAGCTCAACGAGATCCTATGTTGGATGGAGACAAACTTGGGATTCACACAATACCTAAGGGGGATTGTCCTCAATGCGGGGAGGCTGTTATTGGCCCTGTAGTAATAGCGCTTGGAAGAATGTGGCATCCAGAGCATTTCTGCTGTGCACAATGTGGTGATCCTATTGGGCATCGGAACTTTTTTGAGCGACAGGGAAAGGCATATTGTGAAAATGACTTTCACGGTATTTTAAAATAATTTTTATCTAAGTGATCAGCATTTATCTTTGTTTTTATTCTTATTTTAATGATTATATTTTATTTCAGATATGTTCTCCCCCCGATGTCATTATTGTAATGGATCTATTAAGGAGGTATATAAAATTGATATAAAATTAAAATTACCGTTTTCTACTTAATATTGAGAACATATCAGTATCTGTTTTGAGAATTTTATATAGTTATTTTTTATTGTCTAAAAGAATGACATTCAGTCAATTTTCACGATTTAACTACTAATATATTTCCTAAAATATTTATTTTTTAAGCGTTGTGTAACCGCTCTTGGAAAAACATTTCATGTCGATGTTTGTTTTTACTTAATTTAATTGTTGAAAAAAATTATTTTTAAGCATTTTGTCTGTGCCGAGTGTGGACATCCTTTCCTTGATGGGGGCTTTCATGAAAGAGTTATTAAATAATTTATGAGGGGGTTACTAAATCTTAAAATATTTTATAGTCCAACTCTGCTTATTGCCGTGATTGTTTTTATCGTCAGCACGCTCCCAAGTGTCAAGGATGCAAACAACCCATTACAAACAAATTCATAAATGCTTTAAACACCCAATGGCATCCCGAATGTTTTTGTTGTCAGGTGCTTAAAAATAAAAATATATTTTTAAATTAAATAAAAACAAAATGTTTTTAGCTTTTTTTTTGCTTCTAGCTTTTTATTTTTTGCTTGATTTTTAAGGGATGTAGTCGCTCTTTCCTTTTTGCCGCTCCATTTGTGTTTTTCGATCGTTTACTTTGTGAACAATGCTTACATACATGCCAAGGATCTTTATGTTCTCATTGTCATTTACCAATAACTGGACGTTGTATTTCTGCTTTAAACGACCAAAAATTCCATCCAGAACATTTTTGTGAGAATTTTGGAATTTTTAAGAGCTTCTTAACTTTTTTTGTTCTTTAATTAGTGTGTTGTAATTGTTGTCGACAGATAGATAAATGTAGTTTTAAAGAACATAATGGAAGGGCTTTCTGCATTTCTTGCTTTCAAAAGATGATAAATTGGCAATAATTAATGTTTGTTTTTGGTGAAATTGAAAGTTTTCTTTTTTGCTTTTTGCCTTTTTTGAAATTAAAAATTCAATTTTTGTAATTTTTTGTTACAAAAATTTTTGTTTTAGGCCGACAAGTATTTTGGTGAACGTTGCCCAATGGCTGTAGACATTTACGACGAGATCGATTTAGATGATGATGAAACTTTCAATAGGACAAGAGATTAATTAATAAATTAAACTTAAATGAATTTTAAAATTTTTGATTTTCCCCATTATTTGTAAAAACCAAAAATAAGACAATAAAACAATCGGATTTAAGCTCAGAAATATAAATTACCTCCATTTTTTGACGATTTTATCCAACCCCCAATATCATTAATTCCTCTTGAATTTAATAAAAAGTCATTTTTATGAGTGTTGAGAATTAATTTTTATTTTTAACTTTTACACCTTACAGTAAAAACATAAATAATGGTGGTTTTTATTTTTGATTATTAGCTGGCTGAGGGAAAACTTCTCCAAATTTTAAAAGTTAATAAAGTCAATTTATTCCACCACGTTTAATTCAAATGTTTATTTTCAAGTATGGATCGGTTGCCACGTTTTCTTTTTATTTTAAACTTTTTTTCAATTTTTATTATTCTCCTAAAACTTTTTAAATTTTCTTTCACTATTTACAGTCTAAATTTCACTTGTTATTCTTTCCTTCATTTGTTTTTAATTTTTTTAACCAACTTTCAATTTTTTAAAGTTTTTTTTTCAGTTTATAATAGGTTCTCGAATACACAGAGTTTGAATATAATATCAAATGATTTATCATTATCAGCCCCCGAATCTTTTGTTTTAGAAAATCTGACTTTTTTTATTTCCAAATGGTTAAACTTTTTATTCGGGTCAAAACTCTCAAATAATAACTCTTTCACCCGGTCCACGTAATTGAATTGATGATGTTAATTTTAGTAGGTCAAATAGTGTAATTCAGGTTTATGAGTGAGTGATCGAAGAAAAGTTTCTGTATTCCACAAAGTGTACGGCGACAAAGTGGTACTTAGGGAAAATGCGACAAATTGGTAAGCGACAAATTGGTACTCGACCATATTTGCGCACACAATCAGCTGATTTCTATTCAGATAGAAATTTTTTTCTGACTCCGGTTCAGAAATAATCTGAAACTAAGAAAACCTATATTTCTACCTCAAGATCCGGATCGATTCGTGCCGTCGAACACTACTAATTTGTTTATATTTTAGTCGAGTATTTGTCGGTTACCATTTTGTGCAGGTATCAAAATTTCCTTTTTAATTATAAATTAATTTTTTTTTAATTTAAAGAGTTTTTAAACCTAAAAATAAAATGGTTACAACAATTAAAAACAACAAACTTAAATGGTTATCCCTTTTTATTTTAATTGCACAAACGACAGCTTTGGTGTTGACTTTACGTTATTCCCGAACACAAATAGGGGAAGGACCCAAATATTTATCTTCTACAGCTGTTTTGATGGCAGAAATTGTTAAATTCATAACCTGTGTTTTTGTGTTATTTTTTCAAAATGATTGGAGTTTTGATCGATTATTGAGAGTTTTGAATGCTGATGTTTTTAATAGATTAAATGAAACGACTAAAATTGGTGTGCCTGCATTGCTTTATGTTGGTTAAGTTTTTTATGATTTTTTGAAATGATTACTTTTTATTAGGGTTGTTCCTGAGAACAAGGGGAGGGGGCGAGGGATTTTTTAAAAGGAATCTCAAATTCCCCGACTTTTGAGGGCCGGGGCTAGGGCTTAGCCGGAACCGCAAATTTGGTCGGAACTGGAACTGAAATTTTGCCCGGATCCGGAACCTGAACTTCCGGCGAAGCTCTAACCCGGACGGAGAACAACCCTTTTTTTTGTTTTTTATTTTTCTAATTTTATTCCATTCTAAATCTTTTAGTTTTGAATTTTTTTTACTTTTTAGGTTATACAAAATAATTTATTATTTCTTTCACTTTCAAAATTAGATGCGGCAACATATCAAGTATTCTTTTAAAATTTTGAAAATATTTTTTAAAAATTTTATAGGTCACTTATCAACTCAAAATCCTCACAACAGCCTTCTTTTCAGTTACTATGCTCAATAAAAAATTAAATATTCTAAAATGGATTGCTTTACTTTTGTTAACTGGTGGGGTAGCTCTTGTACAGGTTTTTTTTGAAATTTTTTTCGAAGTTTTTATTAGAGATCGGGCTGGGCTGGACCAGGCCTGGATTTTTCCTGTACCCAGAGTTTAGGCCCAGGCATTTTTTGACCTTCCTGGGGGTTTGGGGGGGGGGGGATCCTGCCCAGGTCAATAAATCAAACCCATAAATTAAACCACATCTAAAATTCTTTTAATTTCTATTAAATTTTTAATTTTATTCTTTTAAAGCTTCCAAAAAATTCTTCAAAACCCAATATTGTCTATGACCACAATTCCAGCGATAGATTAATTGGACTTTTTGCAATTTTAGCTGCTTGCTTTTCTAGTGGATTTGCTGGGGTTTATTTGGAAAGAATTTTAAAAACTGCTTCGGTTTTTTAAATTTAAAATCTTCAATTTTTTTAATTTTAGGTTCAACTTTGGACTCAAAATTTGTTACTTTGTTTGCTTTTTATTTTTTAAAAATAATAATTTTTATTTTTTAAAGCTTTCTTCAGTATTTTTGGGGCTTTTGCAATGACTTGGATTTATGATTGGGAACAAGTAAAATTGTGGGGGTTTTTTCATGGGTATAATACAACTATTTGGATTGTTGTAGCTTTACAGGTTTAAAAAAAAATTTTTTTTTGTATTTTCTGTTTGGTTCTAAAAATTAGAGTTAAGTAGAATTTTATATTTTTTTATTTTTATTTAGACATATAAATTTAAAATTTGAACTAAAAAATTTTTTTTAAATATTACCCAATTTTCTTATCATTAATTTATTCTTCACTCTAAAATTTTTCCCGGGAGAATTTTTAAAAATAGATTTCCTTTTTTATAGTATTTGATTCCTTAAAATTTTTTTTTCAATTTTTTAAGGCTTATGGAGGTCTAGTAATTGCTTTAGTCGTTAAATATGCCGATAATATACTCAAAGGATTTGCTGTTTCCTTATCTATTTTGTTGAGCAGTTTTATATCTTGGGGGTTACTTGCTGACTTTGAACCTTCATTTACATTTGTTTTGGGTGCTTCTATTGTGATACTTTCTACTTTTCTTTATGGGTAATTTTAAATTTTTTCTTTATTTTTTTTAAATTTCAAACGAATCTTTGACTTTAAATCAATCAATTTCTAAACTAAAAAAATTTTTTTTAATTTTCTGATTGCAAAATTGTCATTTATCGGAAAAATTGATTTTACATACCGTATTATCTCTAATACAAGCCCTGGGCTTCTATTTTTCAATACCCCTCATTGGGTGGGCTTCTATTAGGGCATGGGCTTCTATTGGAGATGGGCTTCTATTAGAGACAATACAGTAATTTTTAACCCTAAAACTTTTTTCTTTTAATTTTGTAAAAATATATAATTATTAAAAAACAAAATTCCCTTTTCATCAAATATTTATTTATAGAAATTTGTTTTTTCTGAAATATTTAATCCAAAATATTTTCTACTTTTAGTTTCGAACCTCAACGACAACAACATAAAATAATAACGCCCTCACCTTCAGAAATTAAATTACAAATAAGTAAAAGTTTAAATTAATTAATTAGTTAATATTTAATTTAAATATTTTGTATTTTATTGTTTCAAAAAAATTTAAGTAATTATTGGAGCTGTCTAAAACTTTTGGTCTTGAGTTTCCCTTTTCTACTTATCTTGGGGGTTTTTTGGTCTTGATTTTGAGTCCTGAGTCTTGGAAAATCTCCGGTCTTGGACAGCTTTAACAATTATGGATTATTTAAAATATTAAATAATTATATCTATTTTATTGTTTTTAGAAGAAAAGAAAATTAAAAATAAACTTTATAAGGTGTGTTAAAAAATTAATAGTTTTCTTTCATATTTTCTATGTTTTAAGATTTTTATAAAGATTTGACATTTTGAGTACGATTGAACGGCTTAATTTTTTCTTAGTTTTTCCTAATTTATTAGGTGAGGGGCAAAACGAAGAATTCCAAAACACGGAACGACAAAACACGGTCCATGGAAATGATAATTCTTTATAATTTTAAAATATTTTAAATTTTATCAAGAAATGATTATTCAAAAAGGGTGAAAATTTTTAAATCGAAATATCTTTAAAAATCAGTATTTTTCAGAATTTCTTATAAATTCCTATTTTTAAAATATTTCTGATTTTTAAAGAATTTTGATTTTAAAAATTGATTTTAAAAAATATTCTGATTTAAAAAAATTCTGATTGCAAGAAATATTCTAATTTTAAGAACTATCCTGATTTGAAAAACTTTAAATATTTTTTTGATAAAATTTAAAATATTTCAAAATCATAAAGAATTATCATTTCCCTGGACCGCGTTTTGTCGTTCCGTGTCGTATCCGTTCCGTGTTTTAGCCCGACACGATTACTATTATCAATGCTTTTTAATGGAATATTTAAATAAAACTTAGTCCTCATTTAAATACTGATCCATTTAAATATATCGTCGTCCAAAAATATTTTGTATGTTTGGCCGGCCAAAATACATCTGCGAGGTGATAAAAAATGTTTCCAACAAATTTATCGATAATTTTAAATAAATTTAAAATAAAATATTTTTAAAAATCAAGTCAAAACCCCCAAATAATCTTTCAGACAATTTTTAATCGTGAAATTGTCCCAATAATGATAATCTTTTAACTTTGTTTTGCTAGCGAAAATTTTCCAAACATCCCAAAATAACCAAAAAATAACCCAAAAAATAAAAAATTTTAAACTGAAAATATCTACCGTATTTACTCTGGTAATTCCCCAGGGGGATTATTGTTTCAACCCATCCCCAGGGTGGGGAATTAATAAAGACTGGGGAATTAATAGACTGGGGGATTACTAGAGTAAATACAATATTTCTTTCAATTACATCTTTCAATCATTGTATCCTTTTCAGTATCTTCCCCTTACAACCTTCACTTCACCCACTTTTGTGTTTTTCTTCACTTTGTTCAGCATTATGTTCATTTATAATTGTAATACAATGATTGTAAATCTAAAATTAATTTACAAAAAAATTTTTTTTAAAGAACAAACATTAATAAACAATCCCAAACGCATGTGAGGCACAGCACTTCCATCACCATTAGGTGAATAATATAAATCAAAAACATCCTCATTGAGATATTCTCTTTCATTTTCATTTTCATTAACAATTAAATTAATAAAATAATTATTTAAAATAAATTGTTCAAGTTTATTTTGCAAAATATTTGAATTAATTTTGTAATGGTAATAATAATAGAAAGGAATATTTGGGGTTGAATTTGTTGGATTTATGTCCATATTTTCTATTAAAGTAAAACATTCTTGACTTGTTAATTTAGCTTCTTCTGGCACTAAAAATTTTTGTGAAAATATTATTTAATAATTAAAAAAATACATTCAAGTTGGCGATAATAAACACTCAAAAAAACTTCAATATGTGGATTATCTGTTGTTTCAATTAATTTGAACGGAGAGAAGATTGCTCTATATATAACATCCTCTTCTGATTCTGCCTCTTCTAAAGTCAAAAGCATTTGATTCCGAGCTAATAATTAATTTAAAAATATTAATAAATTTATTTTAATTTATTAAAACGGTTTTCTTTAAATTGGAAACCCTATATTTACTCTACAATACAATCTTGAAATCGTTTGGAGTATATACCTAAAACAGCCACAGTTTTTAATAGAGTAAGTCGAGTACCGAGTAATTGGGGAAAAGCCGAGTTCGAGTAATGCCGAGTTTGAAAACCCCGAGTTCGAGTACGAGTAAATCGAGTAATCGAGTAATTTTTATAAAACAGTATTCTAAAATAATTTTACCAAAAACAATACTTTTACTCATTATCAGTGCTGGGTATTGGGCATTTGTTGAAAGTAATGCAGGGGATCATCATCCAAATACCATTTATTTTCTTAATCCGCCTATATCCCTCTTAATCCGAAGGAATTCTGGCTTCGGGCGGAAAATCATTGGGTAATATTATTTCGGGAGATTTATGTAGATTATGCAGATGATAACAAATGAATGAGATGGATATCAAGGGATTAAGTGGGATTTGGGCTGATTATCGTGTGATTTGGGTTATTAAGAGAGAAATCTGAATTTTGTTCCGTACCGAATATCGATAAATACCGATAAAAATTTATCTGTATTCCTTACCGCATTTCTAAAAAATTTAAAGATTAAACACTAATTATTTTTATATATAAATTTGTAGCGATAAAGAGGTTTATCGGTGAGTTGGATGAAATAGGATGAATTTGAAGGGATATCTGAAGATTCAGAGGTATATCGATGGGTTATTTAGAGTGGTATTGGTGGTTTGCAGTGATTACGGGGATTTGAATGGATATCGTTGTAGTACGGTACGGTCCGATCTCTAGTTTAATCTCTTACAAAATTTCTTATTATTATATTTAAATTTAATTTCTTCGTTATAAAAGCCAGTAAATTCAAGTTTATCCATCAAAAATTTTGCTTTAAACTCGAAAATATCGTAAGCTTCCATGTATTTAAAAATTTCAATTTTTTCCCTGTAATTAAAAAAATATTTAAAAAATATAAAATTAAAAAGTTAATACTTTGGTTTAGAATTGTTTAAGAGAACTCGTTTAAACAATAATTCATCATAATATCTATTTTCATTATGATAAAGAATAAAAGATCTAATAAGACTTCTAGCAAAACCAAATAAATGCCATAAAATAAAAATATTTCTTTCAACTATAGTTATTTTTATGCATTCTTTGTAAACATTTGTAATAGCTGAAGGACTGAAAATTAAAAATATTGCTAACAATGATTGGAAATCTGAGACTTACTGGGTACTAATTGAATGCTACTATTTAATATTAGTGTTCGGAATGGCTCGGTATTTTTCCGTATCACTGATACCGAAAAATCCATTTACAAACTACTGAGTATTTATTGTGTTAGGAAGCCGGACAAAACTCCTTTCTAACAAAATACATTTCGAGAAATAAGTACTAAAAGTATTCCATATATCCAAAGTTAACTGTCTGTAAATTATTTTTTACTAATATTTTATTGAAAGGTATTTTTTCTAAATACCGTATTCTCTCTAATAGAATGCCATGGCATTCTATTTTTCAATCAACTTCCAAAGTGGCATTCAATTAGATAGAATACGGCATGTAATATTCACCCAAAATTTATATAAATTTTACTAAAATAATTTAATTACGTTAAACTTTTAATATTATTTTTAGCAAATTTAATAATTTGTTCAACGTCGTTATTTTTGTAAAAAAATAAAGCATTCCAAGGTCGGAAAAAGTCTTTAAAACTATTTAAATTCTTTGAAACTCGAAACTCCTCAAATCTATTATGAATATAATTTTCCATATTTTCAAGGTCTGTGTTGGATAAAGACTGATTTTTTGCCTCCTCAATTTTTTCTAATAATTTGTTGTAGAAGGAGATAACCTTAATTAATTTTAAATATTTTGAATATTTTTGTTGTATTTCTAAACATTTATGTTAGTTTCTATATTGGTGACATTGGAAAGCACTTTCTTCTCTCATTAAACATGCCACAGAAAAATTGAGTGAAATTGAGGCAGGAGTATGACCATTCTTTACATAAGGCAGTCCGCAAAAAGGGGGTAGGGATAACGGAAAATTACCCATTTATGTAGCAGGAAATGTATCATCACACTTCCCGAAAATCAAGAATTTATTTTTTATGTCAGCATCTTCCCTATATAATTTAAAATTTTCCCAAACTAATTTTAGTTTTCCAAGAAAATAATAATTTAAAATAATTTTTCTACCAAAAAATTATTTTTAAAAATATATATATTTACCTCTTCAAGTTTTCCAAATACATTTTCTAAAGATTTACTTTTTTCTAATTTATAATAGATATCCTCTATTATTTTCAACTCTTCCTGTTTTTTCTCTAAATCAGATTCAAATTCATTTTCAATTTTTGTTTTAGCTTCAGTCTTCAATTCATTTACCAAAACCATTTTATGTATACTCTTTAGTTATTTCTAAAATACCCAAATTATAATTATTTATAATTATCTCCGCGTCAATTTTTATCAAAATTCGAATAAAAACAGACAATTCAAACAATGAAAATTTTATTTCTGGAAATTTTGAAATAAAATCCCTTTGAGGCGGGGCATGGAATGAAGGAATATTATGTGAAGTACTTCCAACAATTTCTTTTCCTTCTTTAAATATTTAATTTAAATTAATTAAATATTAAATATATTTTCTTACTTGAAGATTTCATTCCTTTTGCTATTTTTTGTTGAAAAGGATTTAAAACAAAAAATAAAAGAAAAATTAAAAATAAGAAAATATTCATAATTTAAATTAACATTTTAAATTAATTTTTATATTTTAGAGTGGAGAAGGTAAATTTTTAAATTGATTGAAGGGAGAGTGGAGAAGGAAGGAAGGGTAAGGGGGGGGGGAGGAGATTGCTATAAAAATTTTTAAAAAATTTTAATGACTTGGCAAGAAATAAATGGGCGTTTATAAGTAAAGAATTAAAGTTTCATCCTCTATTTTTTAAAAATTAAGAAAAAGTATTAAACGAATAGCAAATTTAAAATAATTAAAGTAAATTTAAAAATACGACAAAAAAATTCAAGAGCTTTCGAAAGAGCTCAAAATTAAAATTAAAAACCATCCATAAGGGGTCGAAAGTATTTTTTAAAGAGCCTTACCCGCTGTTTTACGTTGATTTTCGGGGTGTCAGGATCTTGACTTTGGGTAAAGATATGAGCCTAGTTTTTTTTAATTTTTTCATGAGATCAATGTATATGTTTGCTGGAATTTTTATAAATTTTTTCTAATGTTTTGAAGTAATTTACTTTAATAGTTAGGAAGAGAGCCTATAAAAAATTATTGTATCAATTTTCCATTATTTATTCCATTTCTTAAATATATTTTTATTTCCATATATTTTATTAATTTTTATTCCTTTTTACATTTATTTTCAGTAGTTTTAGGGGGGGGGGAAAGAATCGCAGGTTGGCAGCAGAGCTCGGAGCGAATGGAATTTTGCCCTCAATGAAACGAAACTTAATTTTGACATAAAAAATTTGACAAAATTTTAATTTTAATTCTGCATCAGAATATTTAGAGTTTTAACAAAATTTTCTGTTCTATCTACTAATTCATATCTAATTATTATTTTTAAATATTTTTAGCTAACTAATTCCATCATCTTTATAAATTATTTTATAATAATTCATATGAAAATAGAAAGATTTTTGAAATTCCTTCATAAATAAATTTGCTTTGACATCAAAAATATCATAAGCAAACCGGTCCCGGTTAACCAAAAACCGGGGTTAAATCAAAAACCGGAACCGAAAACCGGGGGTAGAAAACCGCCGATAACCGAAAACCGGGGGTACCGGTTAATTACCGGTCGCCAACAACCCTAATAATTACCTAATTAAAATAGGTGCCCAAAAGGAGAACAAGAGTTTGAAATTGGCGAATTGGTTGAAGTAATGAATTGGAACAGAATTAAAGGCGGCACAGAATGGTTATGGGCAAAAATTGTAGAAATCGAAAATGGAAAGTATAAAGTTCAAATAATGAATAGTCCACTTTTTGGCACAAAGTTTAGTCGGTCTTCAAACGAGATAAGAAAATATAGTAGTGCCAATGACAACTATAAGACTAACGAAATTGTTGAGGCAAGAAACGACAAAAGAACAGGAGATTAAAGCAAAAATATTAGAAATTAATCAGGAAAATAATTGTAGATTAGAAGTTGTAGATAAATGTAAATTGATTGGAGGTATAATTAATAGAAATATTTATAGTATGAGGAAATTCCCCCTATAAGAAAAAAACATGTTAAAATTTCGAAAAAAGAACAAATCTCCTTTTAAAATTAATTTAAAAAGCTGAAAATTTGTATACCTATGTTATAATATTATTATATGGATTCTGGGAACGATTCTAATAAGATAATAATTTGAACAATAATGTCTTGCTCTTAAATCTACATATAAATAATATTTTATTTAAATTGGAGGACGGACTGGGAGTATCGTACGAGTATCAAGATTTAATATAAAGATTCTAAATAAAAATTTTTTAAATTTTAAATAAAATTAAAATAAATTAATATAAATTAATTAAATTAATAAAATAAATTAATTCTATATAAAAATTCTAAATAAAAATTCTCGATCTCGATAACCGAGATTTTCGATCGAGATCTCGTCTCGGTCCGGTCTTTGATTTAAATTATTCATTTGATAATCGGATGTACATATGTATGTATATGTACTCTTAAATAAGGTTGTCGGATCCGGATATCCGGATCCGAAAAAAGGCCGGATATCCGGAAATTTTCGGTTCGGATACCGGATCCGGATCCGGATATCCGAAACTTTCGGTTCGGATATCGGATCCGGATCCGGATATCCGAAAATTTCGGTTCGGATACCGGATCCGGATCCGGATATCCGAAACTTTCGGTTCGGATATCGGATCCGGATATCCGAAAATTTCGGTTCGGATATCGGATCCGGATCCGGATATCCGAAGATTTCGGTTCGGATCCTAGAATTAGGAAAAATGGACGAAATCCTAACCCTTTGACCTTCAAACTTCAAAAAATTTCGCCTGTGGCGCTGAAAAATGAAAGAAATCTGGCTTAAGGACCTCCATAATTCTCAAAATTTTCGCCTGCGGCGCTGAAAAATGAGAGAAATCTGGCTTAAGGACCTCCATAATTCTCAAAATTTTCGCCTGCGGCGCTGAAAAATGAAAGAAATCTGGCTTAAGGGCCTCCATAATTCTCAAAATTTTCGCCTGCGGCGCT
Source organism: Meloidogyne incognita (assembly GCA_036172945.1). NCBI lineage: Eukaryota > Metazoa > Nematoda > Chromadorea > Rhabditida > Meloidogynidae > Meloidogyne > Meloidogyne incognita. The sequence continues at coordinate 3,316,321 of JARQAC010000025.1, forward strand.
GAAAAATGAAAGAAATCTGGCTTAAGGACCTCCATAATTCTCAAAATTTTCGCCTGCGGCGCTGAAAAATGAAAGAAATCTGGCTTAAGGACCTCCATAATTCTCAAAATTTTCGCCTGCGGCGCTGAAAAATGAAAGAAATCTGGCTTAAGGACCTCCATAATTCTCTAAATTTTCGCCTGCGGCGCTGAAAAATGAGAGAAATCTGGCTTAAGGACCTCCATAATTCTCAAAATTTTCGCCTGCGGCGCTGAAAAATGAAAGAAATCTGGCTTAAGGACCTCCATAATTCTCAAAATTTTCGCCTGCGGCGCTGAAAAATGAAAGAAATCTGGCTTAAGGACCTCCATAATTCTCAAAATTTTCGCCTGCGGCGCTGAAAAATGAAAGAAATCTGGCTTAAGGACCTCCATAATTCTCAAAATTTTCGCCTGCGGCGCTGAAAAATGAAAGAAATCTGGCTTAAGGACCTCCATAATTCTCAAAATTTTCGCCTGCGGCGCTGAAAAATGAAAGAAATCTGGCTTAAGGACCTCCATAATTCTCAAAATTTTCGCCTGCGGCGCTGAAAAATGAAAGAAATCTGGCTTAAGGACCTCCATAATTCTCAAAATTTTCGCCTGCGGCGCTGAAAAATGAAAGAAATCTGGCTTAAGGACCTCCATAATTCTCTAAATTTTCGCCTGCGGCGCTGAAAAATGAGAGAAATCTGGCTTAAGGACCTCCATAATTCTCAAAATTTTCGCCTGCGGCGCTGAAAAATGAAAGAAATCTGGCTTAAGGACCTCCATAATTCTCAAAATTTTCGCCTGCGGCGCTGAAAAATGAAAGAAATCTGGCTTAAGGACCTCCATAATTCTCAAAATTTTCGCCTGCGGCGCTGAAAAATGAAAGAAATCTGGCTTAAGGACCTCCATAATTCTCAAAATTTTCGCCTGCGGCGCTGAAAAATGAGAGAAATCTGGCTTAAGGACCTCCATAATTCTCAAAATTTTCGCCTGCGGCGCTGAAAAATGAAAGAAATCTGGCTTAAGGACCTCCATAATTCTCAAAATTTTCGCCTGCGGCGCTGAAAAATGAAAGAAATCTGGCTTAAGGACCTCCATAATTCTCAAAATTTTCGCCTGCGGCGCTGAAAAATGAAAGAAATCTGGCTTAAGGACCTCCATAATTCTCTAAATTTTCGCCTGCGGCGCTGAAAAATGAAAGAAATCTGGCTTAAGGACCTCCATAATTCTCAAAATTTTCGCCTGCGGCGCTGAAAAATGAAAGAAATCTGGCTTAAGGACCTCCATAATTCTCTAAATTTTCGCCTGCGGCGCTGAAAAATGAAAGAAATCTGGCTTAAGGACCTCCATAATTCTCTAAATTTTCGCCTGCGGCGCTGAAAAATGAAAGAAATCTGGCTTAAGGACCTCCATAATTCTCTAAATTTTCGCCTGCGGCGCTAAAAGGGAAAGAGTTGTAAACATTTGTAATGCTCACATGCGGAACTTGTTTACAACTTTAAGCAAAGGTTAATGTATTGGGTGTCATGGAGAGATCAAGAATGATGGGATTAGAGGGGATATAGGAGATTAATCACTAAATGCTACTATATCTCTCACAATTACCAACCTCAAGCTCTTAATCCATCAATGTATCCGATGTCGACTATTACCTCTGTTAATTCCACAAATACATGCATAATTGATCTTAATCCCTCCATATCATCCATTGGGACTCAAATTTACAGCGCCGCAGGCGAAAATTTTGATAATAAAAATTTCGGTTCCGGATCCGGATATCCGAAAATTTCGGTTCGGATACCGGATCCGGATCCGGATATCCGAAAATTTCGGTTCGGATATCGGATCCGGATATCCGAAGATTTCCAACTATCCGACAACCTTACTCTTAAAGGGTAAATGAAGGGCAAGAAAATAAAAAGAATTGCCAAAATAAGTGCAATTTTGTGTTTTGACTTTTAAGTAAATACATTTAATTAAAAACAAAAATATATTTTCGGAAAAATCAAAGAAAAATTAAAAAGTCCAATTTATATTTGCGGGCAAATATAAAGAGAATAAAATAAATTGCGTAAAAGTTTAATTTATTAAGCTAAAAATTAAAATCTGACAGTCTAGACATTTAAAAGAAAATATTATTAAGCAGAAAATTCTGTTTTTAAAAGGGAAATTTTAAATAATTTTATTCACTTTTTTTTGTTTTTTTTTAAATTTTATTAAATGAAATCTTTAATTTTATTTTTGTTTTCTTTTAATTTTGTTTACGGAATGGATAAAGGGGATAAAGGTAGAAATAAATAATTAATATAAAAAATAAATTAATTAATTAAGGCAAAGGTATTTTAGAAGAAGGAACTCCACTTTCATTCCAAAAAGTTTATAAACTCCAAACTTCTTATAATGACCCAAATTCAGACGACGAAGACTACGCTCCTGACAATAAACGTGTTAGGAAATTTTGTTTAACAGAACTGTCCGTCTTAATTCAAATTTTGAAGGAAATTTCTATTGAAAATTTGGACAAACCGAATAAAGAATTAATTGATATATTAAAAAGTTTTACAAATTTAATCTTTGATCATTTTTTTGGAAATGAATTTTATAAAAATTTGGGTGAAGTTAGTTTTCAATTTTTTTATCCAAAATTTTTTAAATTATTTTGAAAATGAGAGTTTTTGTGAATGATAAAGCCTTAATAAATTAAATAAAAATTATTTATCTTTAGTTTCATATACATACATAATAATAATTTAAGAATATATTTAATTATTGTACATAGGTAATACTCTAAATTTAAATATAAATTAAGATTATTGACAATTATAAATATATTTATGAGCAATTGGAACATTATTCACTTGAAAATAAATATAAAAATATTTTTATTATTTGGCATTTATTTGCAATTACTCGGAAGGCTATTCAAAAATTTGCTTTGTTTCAAAATTCTGATGATTACTACAAAATAGAATTAGGGAAGTATAATGATGGAAGAAACGTTTTGTTAGTAAATATTTTTTGGATACCTATTTATTTTTTAAAAATTCTTTTAGCGAAGAAATTTCCATGTTTGGTTATGCTGAGGCTTATGATATTTTTGAAGTCAAAGCAAATTTATTTATGAATGAATTTAGAAAATCACGCTATTTTTACATGCATTTTGGAAAAATAATTTATGAAGATGATGGAATTGGTTAGCTAAAAATATTAAAAAATAATAATTAGATATGAATTAGATAGAACAGAAAATTTTGTTAAAAGTCTAAATTTTCTGCTTCAAAATTTAAATTAAAATTTTGTCAAATTCTATGTCACAATTAAGTCAAGATTTGGACTTAAAATTGTAAATCTGGTCAAAATTTAGAATTTGTCAAAAGTTCAATACCTATAGATATTGCTTTTTTCGTATTTAATTAATTATTAGAGTTGCAGGGAAGTTTAGAATCTTAGAAAAAATTGTATTTAATTTTATTTAGATCTTATCAATTTATCACTTCAAGCCGCAGAAATGTCAGAAAACATAATATACAACGCTGAATTTGAACCTTATAAGGAAATTGAACGCCATCCACAAATGGGACACTTTTGGCCTTTAATTTATAAAAACAAAATGGGTAAAAATTTTAAATTTTCCCCACAATGGATCTGTGTCGAGTCTTGTGTGTTTCTGAATATAAACTGTTTTGTTCCATGCATTTTTATTTCATTGTGGGAAGAACAAAAAACACTTAACACTCAACAAAATGTTATTTCGGGGCTATTTTAAAAATTAATTTTTATTTTAAAATTTCCAGTTCACAATACTGAATTGGTTTTAAATGAATGTAAAAAGATTACAATAGAGACCTTAGACCCAAATTCACTCGAGCCAGAAGTCCCTTTTTATGTTTTCTTTTACAAATTAAAGAAAGAAACAAAAGATAAATTACAACAAATAATAATAAATAAATATTTTATTGATAAATTTGTTAATGAAAAGCCTGAATATATTGAAAAAGATTGTATTGAATTAATTCCAATGTCAAAGAAGTTATTAGCTCCTCCTCAGAAACATTTAGAACTTGTTAAAGAAGTAAGGTTTAAAACAAAGAAAATTTAAAATTTATTTAAATTGGGTTTAATTTTAAATATTTTTGGGTGGTCTGAGTATGAAAGAAACAAAAGAAAAATTAAGACTCGCTTTTGAGGTGAGAATAATTTTAATTATTTACATAATATTTAGAAATTTAAAAGAATTCAGAAAATTTTCTAAACAATTTTTAGATATTTGAAATATGCCCAACAAATATTTTCCAAGACATGGATACTTTACAAAAAGTATTAAATAAAAAGCTTCCGGGAGGGAAGCAATAATTGAAATAAAGGAGGGGATAATTAAAAGAGAAAGAATTAAATAAAGAATATTATTTTATACTATATAGAACATTTTCTATTTTTTAAATTCTTTTTATTATTAGGTAATTTGGTAAAAATATTATTTTTTATAATTAAAATTTTATTAAAATACAGTCTGTCTCCATTTTAATAATTTTTATTTTCTTCTCGAACTATAATTTTTGTTTTTCCTTTTCTCTTATTTCAGAAATAAAAACTTTTATTTTAAAGTTTAAAATTTTAATTCTTAGGTCAAAACCAAGGATAAAGTCATATAGCTGCACGCATCATATAGCTGCACCATTTACCGTAAATGCTCTAATATAATAAATACTCTATTAGAAGTCCACCTCTAATACTTCAGTTTTAAGTACTCTCAAATTTTTAAATTTTTACAATACTACAATTTTTAAGTTTTTCTGACTACTTGGAGGTTCGTTTAGAATAAGAGTTCATCTGCAATTGATATCTAAAGCCGAAATCCGAGTTGTAAAAATTTTCCTTTGTTCTTTTAGGAAATTATTATTATTTTTAATATTTTCTGAATTAATATTAATTTCTAATTTTTTAAATTTTTAGTTTAGTTTTTATTTTAATAATTTTTCTAATTTTACTTTTTAATTAAAATAAGAGAGAATAACAATTATTATATTTACCTTACAAATTTCTTTTTTATTTTTTAATTTTCTTTTAAATAAATTTTTTTCAATATTTTTAACACGCGCGGCTTCTCTATATAATTTTAAATAAATTGGATGGATTGATTTTGCCAACAGACTAATGAGTTATTTTATCTCTTTACTTGTTTAGTAGTGCTTCCCCCCACCATTTTAAAGCAAAAGAAGATAAAATAAATATACCTTTTTTACAACAAAAAATAAATCCAAGCAACGAGAAGAGTATTTAGAAGGAGGAGAACACGTTTGAGAGAAGAGTCTTTTAATAAATAAAAATATTTTTTATTCTTTCAATGGCTTCATCAAATTTAAGAAAGCAGATAGAAAGTATTAAAAATATTGAAGTAAATTTATTAAATGAAGAGAGAAAAATAAATAATCCTTCTTCTAAAGAAGGTGGGGACACCAACCAAATAATACTCATCAAATCCTTTTCTAACCTTTCTTCCTCTTCTTCATCCTCTTTATCATCTCCACAACAAACTCTCCCCCCTTCAACAACCGTTGTTTCATCTCTTAATAATAATTCTTCCGTTCCCGTCCCGGCTTTTTCTAACAACAACAATTATTTAATTAATAATTCTGTTAACAATAATACTTCCGAATGTTCTCCAATTGTTTTAAAAGATAATTCTTCCGAGGAAACAAAATCTTCTTCACTTCTTCCTCTACAAAAAATCAACGATACTTCCTATTCTGTTGAAACAACCTCTTCCTTTAAACTAAACTCATCATCTTCCTCTTCCCATACAACAAACTCATCATCTTTGGAAACTTCTTCATTTACTCAATCAAATAGTCCTCCCCTTCAGGAAAAATTAATTAAATTTTCGGCTACAGTGTCTTCCACTTTTTCCAAGACTTCTTCCTCTACAAAATCTCCAGATAATCCTTCCTCAACACCTCAACAACCTTCTCCTTCGCCCTCCTCCACAGTAAATTTTGTTCCCCGGCGCCGTCCTCGCCACATCTCAGGAATTGGAGGAGGCCGTGTTCGAATTTTGGGAGTTCATTCAGAGCCGGGCTCTTTTGCTTTAGAAGAATCTCCATTAGAAGAAGAAGAGCTTTTAATATTTAATAAAAGTGAAGAAAAATCACAAAAGGATTTATTAGAAAACCATTTAATATCGTCTAAACAAAAATCAAATAATTTTAAAGGCAGAAGACAGCTTAGCGCAATGTCCAGCCTTTATAGACAAGTTAGCTCTTAAAAAAGTTTTATTTAAAAAAACTAAATTATAATCCATTAAAAAGAAAGTTTATTATTGAAGAAATATTTTTTGTGTGGTTCCGTTAGAGGGAGTAATTACTCGAGGGAGGATAATTATACGAAATTTGAGCGTGTTTTAGGGCATTTGATGGAGGGTAATTATTGTTTCAATCTATCGCTGGAGTGTGGGGTAATTATTTGAGGGAGGGCAATTAATAAGGTTTTACGGTAGTTGTTGTCTTTTTCAACCCAATTATAGCCTTCTTTTTAACCACCAAACCTTCAAAATGTCTATCAAAAAATCTAATTAAAAAATATCTTTTTCACTTTCCACAGGCAACAATCGGTGCCGCAGCCGCCTCTGTATTTAATTCTACAGCAACAACTGTAGCCAATGCCCTCGAATTTGTTTCAACTGTAGAGCAACAACAACAGCAACATCCAAATGTCCCTCCTCCTCCACAAAATTCTCGTTCTCAATCACCCAATAATAATTCCTCCGGTTCTATTTCTGATAATAATAGTTGGTCACCTGGTGGAAATAAAGCTATGAGGAAATTCAAAAAAGAGGTGAAGATTTTTTTAATTTTTTTAAAGATTAATATATATAAGGTTATAAAATTTAATCAATTTAATATTTACTAAAAATTATTTTAAAAATAATCAAATAAATTTTATGAACCAGAGAATGTTCAAATAAAATAATTTTTAATCTAGGATTAGGGATGGCCGAATTAAGAAAAAAGTCGGGTAGTTGGTAACCCAACCCTGTGTTACAGCAATCGCGATGTGGAAATTCCTGTTGACAATACGGACGACGATTTCGGATATAAAATTTTTAAAAATTATTCAAATTAGAGCCTGTCTTTTAGTCCAGGATGACTGTTTCCAAACCTTAACGGTTTCAGGATGATTTCTGCATTGATGTGTCAATGAAAATTTTAAAATTCTTTAATTTTTTTCAAATTTTTATATCTGGAATTGTCGCCGGGAATTCTTAAATCAGGAATTTCCGTACCGCCACACAACCTATCTCTGCTAGGTATATTTTTAAATTTGTTGAATAAATCTTGCTTGTAACAAGTTTTGTCCTTTTATTTACATTTGGATTAATCTACCGTATTCTTCGAATAAAATGGCCGGCCAATCTATTTTCCAATCATCCTTCAAAGGGCCATTCTATTAGAGGGGGCCATTCAACTGGAGGGGCCATTCTAATAGAGAGAATACGGTAATTAGAATTTATTTATTAAAAATTAAAAAAATACATTCATTAACAGCAGTATAATATTTAAATTAAAAATTTTTAACAAAATTGTTTAAAATGTTTTTACACTAATTTGTAAAAATATATTTTATATTGTCTATTTTGTAAGCTTAAAAACTAATCTTAAAAACAGAATTTCATTTTTAAGAGCTCAATTTTGTTAATTAAATTTTTTAAATCAAAAAACATTTTATAATTTAGTTGATTAATTTATTTAATTTATTAATTTAATCCCTTTCTTTCCCCACTTTTTAATCTTTTAAATTTTTTAAATTTTATTTAAAAAATAAAAATTATCTTTTTAATTACCACCCACATTTTTATTAAATTAATAAAAGGTGATAATTAAATATATATAAAAATGGAGATAAAATAAACAAAAATAAAATTGTAATTAATAAATAGTAAATTAAATAAATAATTTAATTATTATATGTACATATGTATAGTATTTTCTCTCTATAAATAAATAGCTCAACTTTTCTAAATTTTAAATTGTCCCTAAACTATTTAATTAATCTGATTCAGTCGAATCTGGTTATAGTATATACTTCCACCAGTTAAGTATTAGTCTCTGATTTATAATCGGTTTAGTCACTGATTGGAGGATATATCCTTAATATATCCTTAACCTTTACTTTATTGTACATCACATTTTAGTGTATTATTTTTCAATCTTAAGAATATATTAATAAATTATATAGAGGTTTAACTGTATTTAAATTTTAAAATTTTTTTTTAATTTTAGAAATAAAATCTTAACGTGTATAAAAATATAGAACTATCAGACAAAATAAATTTGTCATTTTTTATTCTTTCCTTATTAAAGTTATCTTTTATGTTTTATTTTTGATTACTAAAATATTTTAAAGACAAGATTATTTATTTATTAAATGTCAGAACAGAGAATATCTTTAAATATTTTTTAATATTTTCATCATTTTAGAACATATTTAAAGTGTTATTAATATATTAAACTTATCTCCCTCCATTAACTCACTCCAAATACCCCTCTCTCTCCCCCCCCAATCCCCCCTCCCACATTACTTCTTTAATAGCTTTATTATTTTTTAAAGCAAGCTTTAAATTAATCCTTTAAAATATTTACACAAACATCTTTTTAGTTATTTTGGAAGTAAATATATGGGCGGCCACATTCCATTATATGTACATAAATGTTAAACATTCCATTATTTGATGTTAATTAAATAAATGGGGGTGTTTAAATCTATATAAATAATTTTAATATTTTATTTTCATTTTTAGTTTTTGTGTGTTTTTATAAAAAATTCTTTATAGTTTATTAAAATTTATTTATTTTTATAAATTTTTTTTGTAAACTTTTTCTATCTTGTTTTTACTTCCTTCTAAAGTTTCTCTCTCTCCTAACAAGAAATACATTATTTTCTCAAATAATTAATCTGGATATAATTATTTTTTGGGGAATATTGTTATTACTTCTAAGAAATCTTCAAGTTATTACTTCTAAAAATCTTCAATTCTTCGGCTCAATTCAGAACCGTATGAGGGGAGAGTAGAGGGAATGAAAAATCATTTTTTAATAATGAAAAAATTATTAGATAATTGGTAATTAATCGAGAAAATATTGATATATTCTATAAATGTAGTTGTCATATTTTAGTGAATTTAGTTTACAAAAATTAAAAACTCTTACTTTAAATGATTTATAAATATTTTTAGTAACCAATAATTTATTGAACAAAAAACATTCATTAAAGATTTTTGTTATTTTCTCTTAAAATTTCAAAATAAAAAATGCTTATTACTGAAAATACTGAAATTATTGTACATCCCCGAATTAATGAAATGATTTTAAATAAATCAAGTTTAAATGATTTTTATAAAAAGGTAAATAAAGGATTTGTTTTGGAATTAGGAAAAATTGCAAATATTTTAAATTAAATCGCAAAATGTGACTGTAGGGGACATGCCCAAGTAGGCGCGCGGCCAAGTAGGCGCAAAGCCATAACTAGCTTGAAACTTTCTAGACCTTAACAATTTTGGTACCAATCTCTTTAGCTCGATGAGAGGAACGTTTAATACTAAATTTTGAAAGATTCAAAAATCTTGAAGCAAGTTATGGCTTTGCGCCTACTTGGCCGCGCGCCTACTTGGGCCGTACCCGACTGTAGATATAAAATTTTTTTCAAAATTTCTTGTAGCTATGTTTAGGAATAGCCAAAAAAATAATTTTTTCCAAATAAAAATCCAAAATTTTCTAGGCCCCCAATTTACAACAATGTACAACCTCTTCAGAAGAAGGCTCACAAATCGACTTCTCTTCCCCATCAATTTCACGTACAAACAGTGCCCAATCAATTCCCGTCCCTATAAAATCAGTCACAGATTCTGAAGAATTATCTCCATACGAAAAAACAATAAAAATGTTGGCAAATGATTTACAATGCCAAAAAGAATTGGCTTTGGGTAAAAGAGTTGGATTTTATCGTTTGGGAAAGGAATTGGGTGCTGGCAATTTTTCTAAAGTTAAATTGGGTGTTCATGTACTTACTAAAGGTATTTTTAATAAATAATTAATTAAAAAAGGGAACGAGAAGGTCAAAAAGGGGCCTCCCAATTAAGGCCAATTGAGTTATGCTACGGTACCCAGAAAAACCAGCGTTTCCGCCGGCGTCTTGCTTTTCTAGGTACTTTAGCATAACACACAGTGTAGCCATTTTGCCTCATTCGGGAGGCATTTGCCTCCTTTTTGACCTTCTCGCCCCCCCCCCCCCTTCTGATGATTTGGAATGGGCCACACTGATAACACATAAAAATCTTTTTGGATTTTATAAGGAAAAAGAAATAAAAATTGTAAAAACAAAAAAATTGTAAAAACTCCTTGTTTTAACTATTTTACGATATTGTAAAATATAATAATTAAAATTTTTTCCAAAATTTGTTTAAATATTTTTTAATTTAAAGAAAAAGTAGCTGTAAAAACAATGGAAAAAGGAAAAATGGACCAAAAAGCTCAACGAGTTTTAAACAGGGAAATTGATAATATGGAGTTATTACACCATCCAAATATTATTAGATTATTTGAAGTTGTAGCAACATTGTCTAAAGTCCATTTAGTTATGGAATATGCGGGGGGAGGGGAATTATATACTTATGTACATGATAATGGAAAATTGACAGAAGAAGTTGCCAAACCTATTTTTGGTTCTTTTAAAGGAAAATAATTAAATAAAAATTAAAAATTAACAGCCCAAATAGTCTCAGCAGTTGCCCACCTTCATTCAAAAAATATTTGTCATAGAGATATTAAAGCAGAAAATGTTTTTCTTTCACATCCTGGTATTAATTTTTATCTTAATTAATTAAATTTAAAAATTAAAAAAAGGATGGATAAAACTTGGAGATTTTGGGTTTAGTTGTAAATTCGAAGACGATTCTTTTTTAAATACTTTTTGTGGTTCTCCCCCATATGCTGCACCAGAATTATTTCGAGATCAAGTAAATTTATTTTAAAAATATTTTTTAATAATTTTAATTTATTTTTAAAGAAATATATTGGCCCAATGGTTGATATTTGGGCTATGGTAGGAAATTAAAAAAAATATTTTTTTATTTAAATATTTATTAAGGGAATACTTCTTTATTTTATGCTTGTTGGTGTTACCCCTTTTCGTGGAGAGACTGTTTCTGATTTAAAAAGAAATATCTTGGAAGGGGTTTATTATATGCCTGATTATGGTAGTTTAATTAAAGAGAATATTCAAAAAAATTTATTTAAAAAAAGTTTCAACATTTGCACAACATTCAATTACTCGAATGCTTGAATTGGATGCTAAAAGAAGGGCAAATATTTTGGAACTTAAGGTATTTAAAAAAATTTAAAATGTGGAATTGACCGAAAGTTGAACGAATAGAATAAACCTTTTATTGGAGAGCTATTCCCATCAAGTATTTAATGTGGCATTAACTTTAAAAACTTTTCTTTCCAATTAATATACTGTAAATCTTCTAATAAAAGCACACCTCTAATATGAGCACACCCTACGAGAGGATCGAAAAATAAAAGCACAGTCTCTAATTGAAGCACAGTCCCTAATACAAGCACACCTCCTAGTATGCAGCTAAAAAAGCACAGCAGCATTTTTATCGTTTACATTAGAGTTCGACATTTAAAAATTGCCAGATTCGGTATCCAGATTTTAAATGTTTTAGTCCGGAGCGGATTTTCCGAATCAAAATCCGGGTGATCCTGATTTTTCAGACAAGTATCCGGATCTGGATTTGCAAAAAAATTCTCTATAAAAATTTCGCAACATATATGCGAATTAGTGTAAAATTGGGAAATATCGGGTTAACAAACGTGAATTAAAAGTTCGTATAGGGACATCAAGAGAGATATCGTTGGGTTGATTTGGGGAAGTATCAAAGGATATGAGAGGATTTAAGGGATTGTATGTGATATCAGAATATTAAATTGATATCGAAATATACAGAGGGGTTAGGAGGGATATTAGCGATTTGGGCATTAGGAGGTTAATGAAGGTGAATTAGGAGGTCCCATTAGGAGGCCAATGAAGGCTGTGGTCCAATGAAGGTTTGTGCGTCCAATGAAAACTATGACTTTAATTGCAATTTAACTTTTGTTTTGCTTTATGTGGAGTAAAAATTTATTTTAAAGTTTGCAAAATATATCGAAAAATACAAGCACAGTCTCCAATTAAAGCACAGTCTCTAATATAAGCACAACCCACGAGGGGATCGAAAAATAGAAGCACTGTGCTTCTATTAGAGGTTTACGGTATAAACTAAACAATTAAGTCTAGTCTTAATAAATATTCTTAAAAAATAATTTTAATAAATAAATTTAGAGAACATATTGGCTAAGTGAATGTAAATTTCCCGATTCTTATGTAAATTTGTCTTTAAACCCAAATGAACATTCATTGGCCCATTGTAAATTGGAAAGACTTGTTTGGTCACAATTACAAAGTTATGGAATAACAGAAGAAATGCTTAGAAGTGTAGCTAAAAGTAAAGGAGCTAGAAATCCTGTTATTGGTTAGATTTACTATTAGTTTTGATAAATTAGAAGAGAATATAGAAAAGGTTTCCAATTTTCGTGCGGTGTGGGCGAATACAAATTATGCCTCGGTTCCCTGTGATTTATTACCAAGGAAAATTTAAATTTTGAAAATAAACCTAATTATTTTTTAGGAACTTATCGAATTACTCTTTATCAATGTCAAGCACTTGATAGAGATAAGGAAAGGGCTAAGGTAAAAAATATATAAAATTAAAAAATTATATATGTAGTAGATATTTTTAAGTTAAACGAGCATTTATTACAACTTGCTGAAAAGAATAATTTATTGGCGGGTAAAATTGATGAACGAAGCAAAGCTTGTATAATAATTTAAAAAGCCAAATTAAATTTCTTAAATATGTAAAGTGCCCAAATTTTGTCTTTTTCATTGTTTATAAAAATTTTAATCTAAAAATTTCGAATATTTATTTTAATATGTACTAAGAAATCGCTCGAAACGGCTCAACTAGATTAAACAGAATATTAAAGCAGAAAATGTTTTTCTTTCACATCTTACCTTAAAATTTGAGATAAGTTTTGAGGGCTGGGACGGAGACTGACTTTTGAAATTCTTAAAACATCGGACCAAGTTTAGTTTGGGTCAAATACCAAGAAAAATAAAATTTAAATTTTGGCTATAAAAGCCAATTATTCCGAAAATAGAAAGTAAGATAAAGATTAAAAATAACCAGTTGTTTAAATATTATAGATAAAATTAACTTCTAGTTTCGAAACAGCTCCGATAAATATTATTATTAATTTAAAAGACTAAGCTTTAACTTAAAACGAGACTTAGCATTTTAGTAATGCCACGTACTAGGCCCTGCCACGTCTTTGCCACGTACTAGGATGGATAAAATAAACTATCCACGTACTAGGATAGTTTATTTTACTACTTAATTTTAAAATAAATTTTAAATTACTCGTTAAAATCTGCCACATTAATTTAATCATTTTTATTTTATTTTAAATTAAGTTTGCTTTATGATCAACCTTGACACTGAGAGCAAGAAAGAACAACCTCGCCACCCAAGACCTTTCCGGAAAACAGGCCGAGATGGAAGAACTTATTCTGACGTCGAGGACGCCGTCGTCTGAAGCGGGCGGGATGTGATGCTAAAAGGGAATAGCATTTGATTTCTTTCGTTTCTCTCCCCATTTATTGACCCCATTCAATTATTCTTTCCCATCTTTTAATGTAAACCCCTTTTTTCCCATATTCAAGGTTCTTTTAGTTCTTAGTTAATATTGTTAGTTTATTTAAAAAAGAAGAGTAAAGGATTTTATATTTTATTTGTATCTAAATTGATTTGAGAAAAGAGAGAGGAGTTTAAATTTTTAATATTACTAAAGCAACTAATCTTAAGCATTTTTCTGTTTTGTAAAAGAGATCGAACTTGAGGTTCGATTGAAATATCGACATCAATACACGATATAATTGATTATCAACAAAGATATCCCTTTTATATTTTAAAAAATTATTTTTTAGAACACATAATTTTTCGACTTAAAAACTTGTTGCTTTTTTTTTAATTTTTCACAAACAATTATTTTACCCATCTTCTTTTTCTACTCTGTACTAATTTTTATATTTTAAGTATTTAGAAAAATATTCTTTTAAATTCAAATACCCTATGTATATTTTAGTTAAAATTTGTTTTTCATTTTAACAATTTTTTCGTATAAATCTTTGTAAAAATGGTTAATGTCATTAATTTATCAGCTTTCAGCTAACTCCTAACAAACTACTTTTCCACTGCTTATATTCAAAGGGTTTATTTGACCATTCTTCTTCATTTTTCTATCATTGCCTAGCTCAGAATGTTTTACAATATTTATTTGAAACCGGGGATGTGCATACAAAAATTAAAAATGGGAGCCAGACCAAATATATTCTATAAAGGAATTTCTATTGGTTTTTATGATAATTTGCTAAAGAGAGTTGATAATTCTAACAGCTCCGAAGAGGAAAATCTAATTTATGTAGAGTAGGTTTTTCTCAAAAATTTAAAATTGTATAAACGAACGAAAATCTTTAAATTAAATCTTAAAAAATCATTAAAATATCAAAAATTGGCATTTCATCTTCTTGAAGTTCCACCAAATCCTAAAAATAAATTTAAAAATTTTAACTTAGTTTAATCTAACCAGAGGAAGTGTGTGTAGTTCCTCCACTAGATGAAGAGGATGAGGAACATCCACCTCCACTATAACCTGAAGATGATCCAAAATAACTTGGACGTCCACGATATCTTTAAAAATTAATTGTTAATTTAATTTTGATTTTAAATAAATGAAAAATAAAAATTTGGATTGGAGGAGTTCTTTAATTAATATTTTTATTTAAATAAAAGGTTAAATTTATTTAAAAAATTATTTTTTGTAAATATTTTTTAAATTAGGTAACAAATCCAAAATCCAATCCAAATATAAAATCATTTTTAAATATTTCAAAATTCTTAAAAAAATTTTTACAAAAAATCGATCAGAGTTTTTACAAAAAAATGTTTCTTTAAATTTATTTACCTACTACCATAACCATCATATCCATAACCATAACCACCTCCATAATTTCCACTACTTCCAAACAAATAACCACCAAGAGCACCTAACCCCAATCCAGAAAAAAATCCAGGTCCACCACTTCCACTGCTTGTACTCGGTCCTTTATTGGAGTAATAATTTTGATTTGTTGTGGCATCATCGTAAGATGGAGGAGGGGGATTCCATCCAGGTGGGGGTGGCCTTCTGTCGTCTGGCCTTTAAAAAATAAATTTTAAAAAAATTTTTAAGTGTCGTTAAATAAAAGATTTTTAATTTTCAAAAAAAAATTAAAAACTTACCCCCACCAACTACCACCACTTCCACCTCCCCCTCTCGAAGTAGAAGAACCACCCGATGAAGAAAACATTAGATAAACACAATAAACAATGAATGCAATGACAAGAAATGAAACAATTTTTTCGAAGTTGAACCTGGAAAATAAATTTTTTTAAACAATTTTAAATAAAATACCAAGAAGATTTTGAAGGTAAAAGATAAGTTCCTTTTTGAGCTCCATATTTGCTGTAATCAAGTTCGTAACGTAACTAGAAAAATTATTAAAAAATTAATTTGTAAATTTTTTTAAAAATTTTGTCTAAATTAAATCTACCTAGAAAATTATTTTTGTTAAATTCCAAAATTAGAAAGATTTTCAAAATAAAAAATTGGTATTTTATAGTACAATAATTTTGACAATTAATTAATGTGCTTGAAAAACCCCATAAAAATATTCAAAAAATAATTATAAAATTATTTTCGTTTATTGGAAAACAATTTATATTTTAAATTTAAAAAAAATTATTTACAAACCCCACAAGATCCAACAACAACATAAGGGTCTTCAGGATAATCAAAACCTTCACAACTAACTTCAATCCTTCCAAATTCATATTCTACTGGCAATTCTGCCTTACATTCCCATTGAACATCTCTACCGTCTGACCCTTTGTTATAACATTGAACTACTTTTGGTGAGTGCCTTTAAAAATTGATTAAAAATTTAAGAAAAGAAATCCCGAATTTAAAAATAAAATTTAAAAACTTTTTCAACCCCGGTCAATAAAATAAAAAAATAATCCAAAAGTAAAATTAAATTTTACAAATTAACAAAAAAATATTTTCAAGTATTTATTTTAAAAAAACCCTAACATTCCAGAGGCAGTCCCACCAATACATTCCAATTGTCTAATAGGTTTATAACCCTCAGTATAACTACCTCTGTATAATGTTAAAACAGGAAGACTTGTTAACAAAATTTTTTGACGTGCTAAAAATAAAAATTTTTAAAATAAAAAATTAAATTAAGAGTTTTTAAAGTAAAAAAAATTTCTTTTACCTTCTCCAGATCCAATAACAACAATAAAAACAAAAATAAATTTTAAAAATATTTTAAAATTAAAATCCATAATTGTAGAAGAAATTAATAAAATTGAAAACAAAATTCTAAAAAAAAAATAAAATTACAAAAAATTTTTAATTACACGTTTAGATTACGTAATCTTTAACTTTTTAACATTTTGAAATAAAGGAAAATGTCATTTATTTATAAAAACGAAAATAGTATGGATAATTATGAGAGTATTAGAGAAAAAAACAAAAATATTAATTTTAAGAATTAATTTCTTTGTTTAGGCCTAAACAAAGAAATTAAGTTCTGGCGCGTGCGTCAACAGGGTGGACCCGCTGTGCGCCTAGGATTTTAACTTTATTTCGTTGATTTCTGTTTCAATTAATTTTTATCTTTTTTTAGATTTATAAAACAAAATGTAAAAATCATAAAAATGCGGCATTTAAACCGCACACTTTCTTGCCTAATTTCAACAATAATTTCAATATTTTTTATAATTTATTTAATTTATGCTGCCTGGACAACTACAAAATTTAATTTTGTTTTTAATGGAACTCCTTCTTTGCGTTTTTCTTATGCTCAGAGCCAACCTTTAGTTAATAAAGTGAATGAAGATAATTTACAAAAAAATTCTTTGATTGTTTCTTTTGATCAAATTAACCAGGATTTTGCCAAATTTAGGTTTTTTATATTTTTGAAATTTTAAAATTAAATTTCTTTCTTACTTTTTTCTTATTTTTTTTTCAAAATTAATTCCATCTCCGGATCCTTGCTTATTTTAACGACATTTTTTTAGTTTTAAATTTTCTGGAGAAGATACTCTCATTTTTCTACACATTCAAAAAACTGCTGGCACCTCTTTTGAGCGATTTCTTGTTCGTAAATTAAATATTAGCAATCCTTGTATTTGTGAAGAAGGGCAGAAACGTTGTGATTGTGAAATTATTGATAATTTTGGAAAGAAGAGAATTTGGCTATTTTCCCGTTATTCTACTGGTTGGGTGGATTGGGCTTGTGGATTACATGCAGATTTTACAAAATTGGTTGTTGCTAATTGTGTTGATTATTATTTTAAAATTAAAGAAGGTTTTGTTTTTTAATTTTTATTATTTTTTTTTAAATTTTGGAATAATTTTTAAAAAAAATTTAATTTTTTAGGTCAATCAAAAAATCGTTTTTATTTAACAACATTTATTAGAGAACCGATAGATCGCTTCATCTCAGAATTTAGTCATGTAAAACGCGGGGCAAGATGGAAAAGAGTTCAACATTTTTGTAATAATATGTCAGAATGTTTAGAATTTGATTTGGTAAAAGAAGTTGAATTGGATGAATTTTTGAATTGTCCACACAATTTGGCATTTAATAGGTTTTCTTTAAATAATTAAAGGAAATTTCTCTATCATTTTTTTAATTTTAAAGAATTTTTTTCATTTTGTTACTTAAAAATAAATTTATTTTTCGGGTAAGTATTCTACTGGGTGGGTGGATTGGGCTTGGGTGGATTGGGCTATTTTTACCAATTTTTAATTTTATTTGTTTTAATTTTTTTTAAACAATTCAAAAAATTTTGCCGTTTTTCAGACAAACTCGAATGCTTGCAGATTTAACTTTAATTGGTTGTGATAATTTAATATTTTCTGATACCCCTACATCACATTTTGGTCGATTAATGTTAGAAAGTGCTAAGAAAAATCTTCAAAATAAATTTGCATTTTTTGGAATAAAAGAACGAATGAATGAAAGTCAAATACTTTTTGAGAATATTTTTAATGTCAAGTTTGTTTTATTTTTCAATTTTAAGTTTAAAAATATTCTTACATTTTTCAGATTTTCTGATTCACTTTCAAATTGGAATTTAAGTAAATCCTCTGATATACTTGTCAGTGCTGATCAAATTGCCCAAATTAAGCAGAGAAATCAGTTGGATTTGGAGCTATACTCTTTTGCTAATAAATTATTTGATAAAAGAATTGAAGAATTTAAAATTAAAGGAAGGCTCTAAATTATTTAAACAATTTTGCTTTTGATATTAGAATACTTTCCAAAAGCTTTTTTAATAGACGGGTATATTATACTTGTATTTCTTGCCATTATAGCATTAATTTTCTGTTAATATTTTCTGTCAATTTTATTTTTAAAATAAATTTTTTTATAATCTCAATTTTTTCATTCAATAAAATAATAAAAATATTTTAAGCTATCTAAATATCTTTTAAATTAATATTTTAATAAATTATTTAGTAGAAATGATTGGCAGAAATACTCGTAGCAATCCTGTCAGTATATTAGACAAATCTCTAAGCAAAGGAAGGCATGAGGTTTTTTAAATATTTTCTGGGTTATTTCGGTCCCAAATATTTTTTGGTCCTTGTAGATTTAATAAATCAACTACCAACTCATTCAATTCTAGATAACCTCAATTTTTGTAGATAAACATTTCCACCTTTGCACTTTTATTTGCTGAAATGATTAAATATTCTCAAAATAAAGTTAACACCGTACAAGAATTACAAGAAAGGTTTCTATTTTTTAACGCTAAATTAAAATTTATTTTTAGATTAACAGATTATGGAAAATTTGTAGGATCTCGTCTTTTAGATCTAATTACTTTAAGAGAGGTTTTTTTAATTAGTTTATTCTAAAATTAAAAAAAAATTTTAGAAAGGATACAAAAAAGATGTTAAATTATTGCATATGTTAATGTTTTTGAAAGGGCCTGTTTGGAAAAATTTATTTGGTTTAGAAGCTGATAAACTTGAAAGAAGTAATGAAGATCCTTGTAAATGTTAGTTAAATTTTAATTTAATAGAGAGACCTTTAGTTTTTAGATATTAAGAGAAAATCCGTTAAATTCCTTATAAGAACAGTTTCTTGGACGTCCGTCAATTTTTCGATTTTCTTAAAAATATTTCAAATTTTCTAAAGAATTTTTAATTTGAAAAAAAAACAGAAAGAAATTAAATTTAAAAATAAACCACCCAAAAATTAAAATAATTTTTCTTTTAAAGATTTTCTCATCGAAAAAGAGCCAATGGTCAATACATTTATTTCACTTCCAAAAGACAAAGGATCTCTAAATTGTGCATCTTTTATAGCCGGTATAATAGAAGCCTTCCTAGCTGAAAGTAATTTCCCTTGTCGAGTAACAGCACATTGGCATATGGGAACAGCTTATATGATTGAATTTGAAGAACAGGTTATTACTAGAGAAAATATTATTAATGAAATGTCTAAATAAAGTTTGTTTAATTATTTTATAAATATTAGAAATTGTCTAGGAATTCTAAAAAGTTTATTGTTAAATAGAAAATTCTTTAATTAAATTATATTCAAATTGGACAAAGTCAGTGACCGATAGCACCTAATTTTGGTGTTTATTTTCTTAGGAAAAGTGATCGAATAATAAATCGCTCATTTTCCACTTTATCTAGTTTTCGAATTTCAGCATAATTTTCATTTACTGGCTTTGTCCAATCAATTAAAAATTAAGTGAGGAATAATTTTCACGAATCAAAAATAAATTATAGAAAATTTGAAAAAATGTAAAAGTGATCAAAAATAAAGTGCACAATAAAAATTATGGCCCGTGAGAATTTTTTTGTAAAAAATATAGCTCTGATTTTGTTAATTTTTGATGATTTTGAGATCTTCAAGTGAACCACCGGTTTTATCGATAATTTGTTCTATTGTTAGTGCCTCACCTAAAAAAAGGATATTTTTTAATTTTTTTATATAATCTAACAAGGCTAAAAACGGTCGAGACCGGGCGCATTCGATAGAGAATGAGCCCGGTCTCGACCGTTTTTAGCTCGGACACCTCGCAACCTTCCCTTGTAAGGGAAAAGGACATTTCTTTAGACCCAAATTATTTCTATTAAAATTCTTTTCGAAAAATTATTTTCAACAAAATAAAAAAGAATTTCTAATAAATTTTCTTTACCATTTTCCACTTTCTCTCCGCCTGGAGTTTCACAATCTAAAGTCACCTCTTTTCGTAAAACTTTGTCAATATCAACTTGACTGAAGAAGGCGACAGACTAAAAAAACAATTTTAAATTAATTTACCTAAATTTTATTCCCCACCCTTGGAAGTTCTCGAATTCCAAGCGATTCAGATATTGCTGCTCTTAAATAATTTTTATATTTATTTAAATATATTTCTAGATTACCTAACATACATATTACTTAATGTCAATGCCAATGCACATCTATATTTATCTTCATCGACAACCATATAACGGACCTTTAATTTTTAAAAAAATTTTTAAACAAATTAAAACACACTTCATCGTGTATAGAAATCATAAAACGAGCTCTAATTCCATAAGTAGTACACAACCACCTCATACAGACCAACAACATATGAAGGAAATCGACAGCACTTGACTGGACAAACTTTGAAAATTAAAAAATATTTTTCAAAAAAAAAATATTTTTTACCCAATTAATTATTGTTCTTTTATATAAAGTATTGAATGCATATGCTTCTGGCCCATTTTTTATGGTAACGGGGAAAGGTTCAAGTGCTTCGCTTAATCGGCATTTGAGGACAGGAGTTTCAGGGTAAAGTTGATGGGATTTAAGTGAAAGATAATTAAATGTATTGGATTCACTAAAAATTAAAAAAAATTTTTTAGAAAATTATTTTTTTAAACTCACTATCCTCCATTGTACAGTTTTATTGGATATCTCGAAGCAAATTTATCATTTAAATTTGTTTTCTTATAATTAAATAGCCATTCAGCAAAATTTAAAGTAAAACTGCTAAAAGTAACATTTGGAAGGAAATAACAGCCATCAACAAATAAATAAGAATTATTTTTAGAGGTATTCTCAATAATTATATTTTGATTGTGAAGATAATCTAAATATTCTTCAAAATATTTTCCTCCAGATTCTGATAGACGATGATAACTTTGAATTGAAAAATTAAAAGAATTATTTTTAAAAATAAAATCGCCTACTTTGAAGCCTTTCCTTTAGTTGTCTCAAATAATTTTTTAGTCAACTTTTTAGAAGTAATATCTGAAATTCCTTGTGTTTTTAAGAATTGTTCTGCATGTTTACTACCAGCACCATATAAACGAGCATAGTTTAATACCTTTTTTAGAAAAATAAAAAATAATAAAAAAATTTAATTAAAGAAATATTAGAATTTGTAATTTATTTTTAAAGGTTCAGAGTCAAATTATTACTAAAAAACTTTTCGAAATGGGGGTCAGCGCCAAAAAAGTCGGAAACTATAATAGGTTTTCGACCCTGTTCTACACGATGGTGCAATAAAATAGTTTGGAATGTTTCCTTGTAAGTAGTATATTTTTCCTTTAATTCTAAAAAATTCCCTCTCCCTTCCCCCTTTAATTAATTTGAAAATCCCCTCTTTCTACCTTTGCATGATCTCTACTAATTCCAACAGTTTTTGCTACAACAGAATGTAAATCAGTCTTTTCTGATTTATTTCCAGCCAAAAGCATAGCACTAAATGCTGTAGAACCAGCACGTTTTGAAGGATGTAAAGAATCACCAAAAAGAGCTGCTATCCATTGTTCTTGAGAATCAACATCTGCCCCAACTAGAGAATAACCGTTTGAACATTGAATCATTGATTTCTAGAAAAAATAAATTTTTATTAAAGATTTAAAAAATCTTTACAAGATCAGAGCCAATAATTCCCTCCTGAAATTAAAATAAATTAATAGAAAAATTTCAAAAAAAAACTTTTGCATTTGCAGAAGTTAGCCACAATTTATGAACAGCACGCCTTGTAACTGTCCCAGCAGGGATAACAGAAGGAACAATTGCCCCATTTTCAGAATTTTCATCAAACCAAACAGGTAATTGTTCTTTATAACGAGCCCTAAAAGAACTTTAAAAACTAGAAAAATATTTAAAAAAAACCTATAATTTCCCCAAAATCTAGTCACACTTCTCGAATCCAAAAAACGTTTTAAAATATCGACAAATCTTGTTGGGTGAATGGCATCTTCTTCGAAATTTTCAAAATTAATTTTCATCTTCTTTGAAAAAGGAGTGCCAACATTAAGATGAGGTTGGCCAGACTTTTTTAAAAAGAAAAATATTTAATTAATTTATGGGTAGCTTTTAGTTAATTAACAAAATATGAACAAAGAATTATTTAAGTGGGATCAGAAATTTTCCAAAAATCAAAATTTTAGCGATTCAATTTTATAAAAAGAAAATGAAAAATCATTTCAATTTTTCAAATTTAGTTAAAAATTCTTAAAAAAATAAGTTTGGAACTAGTTAATCAAACAATCGTTTAATTATTATTTTAAAAACATACCGGATGTGGTAGCCTGTAAAAACTAAAAAAATCGCCAAAATGGAGAACTGCAGACTTTAAAGGCTCCGAAATTAATTGATTGAGAGATTTTTTATTTGATATAATTTGTTTATAAATTGACCTATAAATTTATTAAAATACAAAAATAAAAAATAAATAAACCTAATTGGCATATGAACAGACTCATCAGCTATTTTAATTAATTGTGTTTCTGGTAGGGAAGAAGAAACAAAATTTTCTTAAAAAAATTTTTTTTTAATTTTTAATGGCTAAATAAAATAAAAAAACAAACTTTTAGGGACAATATATCCCCATCCCAAATCTGTCACAAACATTAAAGGATATGGACCATAACAGAGTCCAAAAAGTCGAGGTAATTCTCTACACATTAATTTAACAGAATCTGCTTCCAATTCTTCTAAAGGTGTATTTGCATGTAATAATTTTTGAAACAGTCCCCAATACCAAACAGGCCATTGAGGACGTTTATTTGGACGGGACCAATTTGAGACGAATAGCCAAGGGTCTAAATGATATCTGAAAATAGGGAAAAGGAATTGAAATACTTATGTTAGAATTAAAATTTACAAACTTTCTTAATATTTCAGGCATTTCTTCACTTTCATTGATTTGATTCTCTTCCCTTTCTTTATTTTCTATTGTCTGATCCATCTCTTCAATAACATCTCTAGCCATTTGAATAACTTTTCTAGTTATTTCATTCATACTTGAAGAAGAAAGTTTTTCACATTTATCATAGAAATGACGCCAATTTGAATTAATAGGTAAATAAACATTTGCCATTTCCATCATTCCACAAAATGTTAATGGATGGGGAAATCTGTAAAATTGGAAATTTTATAAAAGAAAAATTAAGTCAGAAACTTTTAATCGATTGATTTAAAAGAAAAGACAAGATTTAAGAATCAAAATCCAACGAAAAATTTTTCTTAATCTAGGGCTGTTGGCAATAGGTTAATTTTAGAAAAGAATAAGAGCACTTGAGCAGCAAAAGGGAAAAATCACAGAATCAAAATATTTGTAAGAAAAAGGATATATAAAAAATTATTTTTTAAAGAATAAAAATTTTAACCTTTTACAAAATTTTGGATAAAGTTTTTGATAAACTTCAAAAGTAGCCCGAACGTCTTCAGCACAATAAAGAAATAATTGCTAAAAAATATTTTTTAATTATTAAAAACATTTTTATCAAAAAAAACCTGCATATTATCTCGAATGTCCTCAATACTATTTTTTCTGAAAAATCCTTGCCATTCTTTTTCTAATTTAATTTGTGTTGGACTAGAACAATAATGATTAAAAACTGCTTCAAGGGAATTTTTACAAGTTTTTGATTTCCATTCATCTACAATTGCCTTAAAAATGATTTAAAAATTTTTAAAAATAAATTTCTAAATCAAAAGAAAATTGCTTAAAATAAACTAAAAAATTAAAAGAATTTAACCTGAAATTGTTTAGTAAAAACAGGAACTCCATCTTCATCTTCAAGATAAAAATTAGACATATAATCGTAGGAATTTAATTTTGATTTTTCGTAAAGACGTCTAAAATATTTTTATTAAAAATTTAATTTCCAAAAAATCTAAACCTTTGGTGGTCAGCCATACCAGAACAAGCAATATGCATTGACATTGTACACCAAACTGTAATTTAAAATAGATAAAACTAAAAAAAGCAGAATAAAGGGAGTAGTGTTTCACCGGAACCAAAATTTTGACCGGATCCAATTTGAGTTCCGGATCCCGGAACCGAAACCAAAAAAAAACACCGCAACTTTCCGGAACCAAAACTTCCGGTGAAACTCTAAGAGGATGTTGGAAAGTAAGGAAAAAGGGGCGCGGAAAAAAAATTAGGAAGAAATCCAGGGTAAAAGAAAATAAAATTGAATAAAAATTTATCCGTAAATTTTCCACAAAATAAAAAAAACAAACATTTCATAGCTGATTCCTTCTCCAAATATTGTTCTCTAATAAATTGTCTATCAAAAGCTACATTGTGTCCAATAACCAAACTTTTAAAATTTCCCACATTATTTTCATCTTCAAGAGGAATTAAATGATCTAAAGTAACAAATTCAGGTAAATCTACTCGATCATTAGATAATCTGTTACTACACCAAGAATACCTTTAAAAATTAAAAAAAAATTTATAAAAAATAATCAAAATTGTTAAATTCGCAAAATTTTTCAAAAATTAATGGCCACGATTTTTCAAAAAAAATTCCATTTTTGAATTAGTTCAGATATTTAAAGAATTTAGGCGAGGACCCGAAAAAAATTTTTTTAATTAGGTAATTTAAATAAAAAACAAAATTTTTTCTGAATTCAAAAAACAAAAAAACTAATTAAAAAACCATTTATTTGGAGAAAGAGCAACAGCCATTGTTGGTAATTTTCCATCTGTCATACAAACTTCAACGTCAAAAAACAACAAATTTTCTTTTGGAAATGGAACTTGTCTTTGAATATTTTGATCTTTAATATTTTTTTCATAAACTGTCCAGCCAGGAGAAGATGACCATTCTTTTGGCATTGGAGGTAAACTGCCAATTTGCATAGCTTGTTCCATTAAAATTCGATAGCTTAAAAAAATTTTAAAAAATTTTGATTAAGGGGGGAATTTTTTAAAATTTATTAAAAATTTTGGTACTACTCCGTTATCCCTACGTGATTTTGCGGACTTTTTTTGCGGACATTTTTTTCTCTGTCAAACTGTTCGTAATGATACCTTCCTCAATTTTCCCACTTTCTCAATTTCTCTCATTTGTGTTGAATTCATAAAAGAAAAAAATGTCCTCAAAAAAGTCCACAAAATCACGTAGGGATAACGGAGTAGTACCAAAAATAGAAAATGTTTATGGATTTTTAAAAAATATTTGGGAAATTTATATACACTCTAAGGGAGTAAAAAAATAACAAAGAATTTTGGTTAACCAAGACTTGAAATAAAATTATTTAAAATAAATTTCAACTTACTCCATCAATTGTTCTTCAGCCAAAACTTTAAAATGCCCCATTAAATTTTTTGATTTAAGTTTAGGTAATTTCAATTTTTCTTCTACCAAAAATTCTTCCTCAGATTTTTTCTTTGCCATTTGATCAATATTTTCACAATCATCAGTAATTATTTCTCCAAAAAGATGTTCGTGTAATTTTTTTGGGACTAGAACAATTCCATTTGTTTCTAACGGCAAACTTTCTTGGATTTTATTTTGTTTTAGACAAGTTTTTGCTGTTGCATGTCTGGCACATAATTTTGAAGATAGAAAAGAAAAATTTCTATTATTTTGAATTAAACAACGAAAAACAAAAAATGGCATCTGCAAAATTAAATAAAATTAAAGGAAAACCAGGTAATAAATTGCAGACAAAAAACAACACTTTGCGGACATCTGCAAAAAAATCGTTGGTTAAGTTAGCAGTTTCTGCAAACAAAAAATTAAATAGAAAAGGGCTCCAAACCTTTGGGAGAAAAATAAATTCTAAAAAAATAATTTTAGAAAAAATAAATTTATCAAAAAATCAATTAAAAGGCCAACAAAAATCTCTTCAGAAAAAATTTTTATTTTTTTGTTTTCTTCCCTTGTTGTCTATCTGCCACCATTCTAATCATTTCCTCATTCTTTCGATTAATTACGCGAGTAACTTCAGAAGTTACTTTTACTGAATGCGCAGCAGATTGTTTTTTAGGAGGCAAAATAGACGAAACGCCCTCAAAGAAATTGAAATTTTTTAAGAATAAAAATTTAAAGAAAAACTTTTTTGGGTCCCGTTTTGGCTGTTTTTGATTGTTTTTTCATTGATTTATTTTTTGCACCAGGTGGAAGAGATGTCTTCTTTTTCATTTTATGTTGAGCCATAATTTTTTAATTTCTAATTTTTAAATTAAAATTTTAACAAAAATTACGCGGATGCAAATATTTGATGAAAACGCGCCCGAAAAAATAGATAAGGGAGTCGAAAACACGAAAACTAACCCACCGTACCCATCCCTATATCCACTTTAACACCTAGAAATCTGTCCTAATCTGCTCAAATCGTTCTTTGTCTTACACATACATATTTGGATTACTTTTGGGCGTGTCCATTTTATTGTCTCTTTGACAATTGAACAGTGGGACATTCCACAATGGACAAAAGAGTGGACGGACAAAAGAGTTTTTTTGTCCACAATTTTTTTGTCCAGACAAAAAAGAGACGGATGGGAATTCTAATCATTCTGAGGCTCAAATCCTATCGGCAACAAATAATTTTAATTTTTAGTTAAATTTAAATTTTTAAAATTTATACGAAGATTTATCTCCCAAAAAATAAAATTTTAAAAATAAAAAGATTTTAAAATATGCAAAAATTAGAGGCTTGACTTGAATAGTTGTAGCTAGATAATAGAGATATCGATGTACACTCCAGCTATAGCTCGTTCAATATTTTCGAAAAGTTTGGTTCAATACAGCTCGACGAACTGAGTAGAACCATACTAAATAGGGGGTCCACGATCTAATTATTTTAAACAAAGTTACAGCCTAGTGGTACATTGTCTCTCCAGTATCGATATAAAAAATGCCGTTAACAAAAAAAAGATTTCGATCGGTATTGTAAAGTTTGAAAGAGGCTTAAAATAAATTAAATAAGGCCTAAAAATATAAACAATGGAAGGTTAGTAAAAGGAGGATCAGTCGCCCACCATTTTCCTTTTATTTTCCTTAAAAAAAATTTCTGCATTTGCACTTACCCAGCATCCTCGGACCCCTAACACTGCATGCTAAAGCTGTCCAAGACTCTCGGTCTTGAAATCATATTGGTGCGGTCTCTAGTAAAAACTATAATTCACAGGGTAATTGCTTGTATCGTACTCCCCCTTTTTTTCTGACCATTTTTAAAAATTTTTCCTTCCTTCTCCCTTATTTTTAATGAGGCCAGTATCAAAAAGGATTTATGAGAAATATATTTTTTTCAACAGGATAAAACAATATGAATCAACTAAAAAATTTAAAGAAAAGGGGGGGGGGGGTACGAAACAAACTATTACCATTCCCTGTAAATAAAATGACCCATAAAAATGTAATCAAAATTTTTAAATTTAAATCCCATTCAATCTAAAAATCATCCAGGTTTGTAGTTCTAGTTTTTTCTCTCATTTTCTATCATTAATCATTGTTCTGGACCGCTGGTATCTCCAAAATTTCCTCCACTGGATTCTCCTTGATGTCCACTACTTTGTTCATTAATAAGACCAATACAGTATTGGGTAATCTGAATAAAATATTTTTCAGATTTTAAAGTCATTAGATTTTTTTATTTTTATAAAAAAATGTTTTCCAAAATATTTTTTAAAATTTAAGCCACAGGGAAAAATTAACCGGTCGGTAACCGGTCTTGTGCAACTTTAAAATAGAGTTCAGCGGTATCGGGATTTAGAGAAAAACCCGGGATCGGGATTTAGGAATGGTGATCCCGATCCCGGATCCCGACACGGGATCGGGATTGGCCGAAATCGGGATCGGGATTTGGACTGGAGATCCCGGTCCCGGTCCCGATCCCGAATCGGGACCGGGATTGAAAAATCGGGATCGGGATTTACTAAAAAATTTTTTTTAATTTTTAAAATTTTTATTTTCTTCACATACGACTCAGTATAATTCTAAAATTTCCACTGCGGTGCTGAAATATTGAGTATAAGTCTCATAGACGCATGATTTACTTTCCAGTTCATTGATTAAGGAGGGATAAGGTAATGGGGGAGGGGGGAATAAATGGGCTTGGGCTCTTGCATTTTAAGCGCCGCAGGCAAAAATTTTGAAAAATTTGGAAGGCCAAGGTGCCAGATTTCCCCCCTTTTAAGCGCCGCAGGCAATATTTTTTAATTTTGGAAGACCAAGGGCATTCAAGTCTAAACGTTGAAGTCTTCACGATTAAGTGCGTTACGTTAAAATTTGGACGATTAAGAACTGAGATTAAGGGATTAAGTGATATATCCCCTCTTCTGTTAACTTTATTTCACAGACTTCTAGTCAATTTATAAAGTCGGGATTTGCACCGGGATCTGATGCACATCCCGATCCCGGATCCCGGCTCGGGATTGAGATTGGCCGGGATCGGGATATATATTTCGGGACCGGGATCAGAAAAATCGGGATCGGGATTCGAAAAACCCGGGATAATCCCGCCCGATCCCGACCGGGATCCCGATCCCGCTGAACTCTACTTTAAAATAAAGATACTAATAAAGTGAAAATAAATATATTTTATAAATGATTAATAATGAAAGATTTAGAACATGCATCTCAAATAGATGTCTAAAATTAACTACATAGTTCGCTTATGGTTTATCGGTATATTCGGATATTGTTTTAACTAGCGAGCAAAGACATATAGTGATGCCTCATTTTTTAATTAGAAAATGGCTAATGTTTGAATAAAAAAAATTTTCCCCATTTTTGCGTTCTTGCGTTATTTACGTTAAAAATTTTGGCCGTTGCGTTTTTTGAAATTATCTCTTGCGCTCACCCTTGTTCCACATTCAATACCTTTATTCATTTAAATATTTTACAATTTTTCGCTAATATTTTGCCGAAATTATTTATAAAAAATAATTAAATTTACATACAATATTTAAAAGCTTTCCACGTGGATGTGGTATTGCAGTTTTATTATTTCCAATTGGGATTTCCAAATAAATATTTTCATCAAGGTATTCATGTTCCTCTTTACCTTCATTTTCTTTTTCAAATAAACTAGTTAAATAATCAGTATTTAAAATAAAAAATTCAATCTTTTGCTGAACTTTTAGAGGGATAAAACTGTAGAATACATAAAATGGAATTTTGGGGTTATTATTTATAATGTTTAAAATTGTTGAACATTCTCTTTGTGAAATAAGTTCTTGTGGAACTAAAATTAAAAATAAAAAGAAATTAAAAATTAATTTTAAAATACTTTTATAAGTGTAATTTAAAGGTGAATATTTTTGGATATTTATTTTCTCCTTTGTTTTTGGTAATTGAGAGAATATCGCTGGGTAAATAATTGGATTGTCTGTGTCTTCAAAATATTCTGCATCCTTTAGATTTGTAAGCGGGGTATGACGTGCTATTTTATTTAATAAAATTTTTTAAAAGATTGGTAATCGTGAAGATCATTGGTCCCTAGGAAAAAATGCTAAAAAAGTGCTCTTTCGTTATTTTTAAGACTTGCCAGAAGGTAATCGAGTGTGCTGAGTCTAAATCTGAGCTTAGAATTTGTTTATTTCAAACCCCGGACCCGAATTCGACCAAGTCGAATTCGGGGCAAAAGTTCTAAATTTCAAAATTTATGTTTAATCTGACTCGTCACTTCGAGCTGAGTCGAAAGACATCAAAATTATTATGTTTTGACAAGCTTAAACGAAGTCATGGTGCTTAATTTGTCTCCGGAAGTCTAACCAAGCGTGTATTTAATTGATCATAACTCAGTCTAAAGTAGTCGAAACACATTAATTTTGATATCATTCGACTCAGCATGAAGAGACGCGTCAGGATAGCACTAAACTAATAGTTTCGAATTCTTACCCCGAATTCGACTTGGTCGAATTCGGGTCCGGGGTTTGAAATAAACAAATTCTAAGCTCAGATTTGGACGCATGTCAGCACACTCGATTACCTTCTGGCAAGTCTTAAAAATAAAGAAAGAGCACTTTTTTAGCATTTTTTCCTAGGGACCAATGATCTTCACGATTACCAAAAGATTTTCTAAATTATTAAAATTGTATGACCAAAATTAGTATTATGTAGGCATTTTATAAAACAAAAGAACTTTTTTTTATCTCGATCAGAGGATACATATACAATATGTATCAGGGTAGAGCTCGTGCCATATAATACGAGACACGAGATTCTCAAAAAAAATACGAGATTTCCACGAGATACGAGACGATATTGATATATCCACGCTATATATATCCACCCCTGATATGTATGTATGTTTGGATGTTTTTCCATAAATTCGGTTTAATAGGAAGTTCAACCAAAATTTGGGATTGTATTTTTAATAAAATCAAAATTTGATTAATGAATTTTAATAATTTAAACAAATTTAGATTTTTTAAAAATCTCAAAAGAATTAAATTTAGACACGAATTTCGTTTTTGCCTGATTTTTTAGTAAAATTAAAAATGAATGTACTACTACACTATCTAAATAATTTCCTTACTAAATTCATTTCCATTGCTGGAAAATTCGATTTCTTCAATATTATAAACACCCATTTTTTCAAGCGAGTCCATTACATAATTTGCTCTCAACTCTAAAGTATCGTAAGCTTTCATGTAGCCAATTATTGAAATTTTTTCACTAAAATTTTAAAAAATTTTGGAAAAATTCCGTCATATCTCCCATTCTCTGATTCAGAAAAGCAATATGTCATTCGAAAGAGCTCAACGAAATGAGTAGAATGACATAAAAATTAAGCTCGGAACGAAACTATGGGTGAGATATAAGGCTGAAAATAGAGAAAAGGGGATAAGCTTATGTTACTGCGTACAGAACAGAGCAACCGTTGACTTCCGTAGACGCATGCCGCAAACTCAAAAAATTCGAAACTCAAAATAAAAGGTTTAAGTTGACGGATCAGGATCCGAAAAAAAGACTTGATATCCGGAAAATCTGGATCCGGTTCCGGATATCCGAGGAAATCCCAGGATTTGCCAACCTTAATTATAAATTATCGATCCTCTCTCGTTTTTATATCTACACCGTATTTTCTCTAACAGTGTGGCCGGCCCTTTATTTTTCAATCTATGTTTGCTTAAAAGGTCGCTCTGTTCGAAAAGTTAATTTTGTTAAATTTATTCTTAACCCTTTTTCTGACAACAAATTATCATAAAAATTGATTTGATTGCTAGACGAAATAAATGAGCGTAAAAGCTTTCTTGCAAATCCAAACAAATGCCAAAGAATAAAAAAGTTATGTTCTACTTCATTTATTTCGTTACATGTTGAGTAAAGATCGAAAAGCATGTCTCCTCTGAAAATTATTTTATTTAATCTAAAAATTGTTTAAAATATTTTTAAAATTTCTTAAAGTTAAAGAAAATGAAAATTTTCCTAAATTACCTATAAACATAAAGCTATGTATTTGAACTGGTCGATGTCAATTTTTAGAGTTTTTCTTGATAAATGTACCTATGTATGAAAGACTAAAAAGTAAAAACTACACTAAAATAATCAACATAAAAATTACAATAAACCCTTACAGTGTAATGTTTAAGGGACGGATCGATCTGATTTTTGGATATGTTGAAATCTTGGTGGATTTCGATTATAGTCTTCCTAGCTACTGAATGGCTAATGTCAGCTATCTCCAAGTCAACTTGAGCTGTATTGCACTTTTAACTTGCTTGTGATGCGTGAGGCATATTCATCTGTATACTTAAACAGTATTATATAATGGAAAAACACAGAGATCTACAACATATCCAAAAAGTGGGTCGATCCGCCTCATGAAGGGTTTATTTTTGTTAATATTTTGTAAAAACATAATAATTTTTAAAAACTTTAAATACTAATCCAATAACTAATATTATTATTAATTTAATACTTCAACAAAGGCAAAATCTCTTCATTGACAATTTTGACAAATTGTTCTAGATTTTGTGTTTTATTATTTAATAATCTGTCAACATTAATATTTTTCTCTATCAAAATTTCTTCATTTTCACTTTTAACAAATTTCAAATATTCTTTTAAAAGCTCTTTATAGCCTTCAAAATTCACTGTAATAAGCATATTACTCAATCTTTTTTGAATAAATAATTTCATTTCATCCTCACTTAATTCTTGGGCATTATTATAAGAATAAATCATATTTCCTACATCTTCATATGCTTTTAAATAATCTTTGTAGAATGAAGTAACCTTAATAATGAAGTATAATCTTTTTTTGGACTCCACCCCAGAATATCGACACCCAAAATATCATCCAAAATATCGCACCCAAAATATCGATGACCCAAAATATCGAAAATTTTTAAACTACATAATTAAGTATTCCAAGGACGGGGAAGTCTTTTTAACATAGGGAAATTGTTACAACAATGGAACAAACATCGATCATGATCAATATGTCCAATCAAAGAAGAGTGATCAATCTCCAAGTAGAATCTTGATCGGTCGCTATGGTCAGTTCGATCGAAAACACAATTCCCTGATGTTAGAACATCATGCCCGATATTGGAATATGAGTTGAAGGGATGAGTTGAAAAAATAATTCCTCGGGGGGATTAATCGAGTAAATACGGTATAATAATTTAATTTTTAATTACCCGAGAAAGTTTATTTTTAATTAATTCATAATTAATTAATTCTTGATTTCCCAATTTTTCTAGAAAGCCTTTTCTGTAACGTTCCAATATTTCATCCAAATCAAATTTGGGATTTAACTTTAAAACTTGTGGATTAAACACCAACAAAAATCTAGTCAAGAGAGATAATTCAACTAACGAAAATTTCATTTTTGGAAATTTTGAGCCAGGCTCAGTTAATGGTGACGGAGGAGGACAGTTTTGCAGAGTTGGACTTTCATTTATTTGTTTTCCTCCTTTAAATTTTTTTTATTATTTAGGTAATTTATTTAAATTTGAGAAAAATAACGGGTTGCCTACATAAGATACGGACTTACTCGACCCGAACCCGATCCGACTTTTTCCTCAAACTATCCCATTCGTGGTCTTCACCAGTTTTTAAATCTTTTAATGAAATAAATCTCAATATCTTTCAAAATAAGGTTTATCAAATAAGGTTTATCAAAATTACGAGTTAAAAGATATTGAGATCTTTCAAAATTACGAGACAAATATTTAAGTTGAGGTTTATCATTAAATTAAATTTTGTAAATAAACTAGAGTAAAGCTTGTGCTGGGCTATAGCTATTTCTCTCCTTTAGCTAGTGCAAAAGGTTATTCGAGGGCTGAGAGCGAACCAGCATCTTCAGTAGACCGGACTGATGTGTTAGCCATTACACCACGCCGCCTACTGCTCAGCCTTAGGAAATTAATAGCTATATGCTTTACACTAGTAAATGATTGATACTTTATAGGGGAAATTATGTCTTATTAGGGGTCTAGCTTTTCTTCAGAAAATAAAATTTTACTCGCAAACTTGAATGGAGATTCAAAAAAACTTACTATACATTCCATTTAGTTGAATAGGATTTGCGGAAAAAAGGATAAATAAAATTAAAAAAGAATTAAACATTTTTTTGCTTTCTCTTAAAATAAAAATTTTTCTCCTATAGAAATTTAAATTGTCCTGTATGTATATTTTCCTATATAATTTTTTTCCTCTTCAGCTACGCCTTCCGACTTCAACGGAATTCTACATTTTCTGCCCTTCTGCAGATTTTTATTTTTAAAATATTCATTTTGCCTTACAAACAAGAAATGCATATCCACCCCCTAAGATTCCAAAAAGGTCAAACAAGGAGGATTTCTGCCTTCCTGATCATCGGAATCTCATGAGGGCAATCATGAGGACACAGTCTCACACACATGTTCAAATACGGTTTCTGTATTTTGGTTTGGATATTAAGACTAGTTTTTTTCTGACTTGGTTTTGTGTGAAGCATTTTGGTTTTGGTCACTTTTTTAAATTTAATTATATTCTGGAATGTAGCGGGACTTTTAGACAACTTTTCTAGCGGAACTTTTTCATTAAGAAAAAAATTTATTTCTCTTTCGCTTCCACGTTCCGTCTTTCGCACTTTATGTTTTCCGCTAGGCGAATGAAATAGTAAATTTCTGTTATATGGGCAACCTAAAATCAGAAAATGGATTTATGCTTTCCAGACAAAAAACGTTAAAAGCATTCAAAAAGGGTTATATTATACATAGATTGCAAAAACGCAAAAATAGATTGAAAAGTCCCTAAAGTAATAATAAGTCCCTTTTAAGCTTCTCACACAGTTAACTAATGTAAGTATTTAAAAAATAGGCATTACAATAAAATTCGACATAATTAAATGCTAAATATATATCTAAATTAAAAATCATTATAAAAATTTAAAATAAAAAAATTTAAAGGCAATAGTAAATAAATTTATTAAAGTAATAGGGTAAATTTTTTTACTCTGCCACGAATACACTTTAAAATTAATAGGATTTGGTAGTGTATAGAAGTCCTCTCTCTCCCTCCATCCGGTCTCTGCACTCGGCTAATTCAGATATAAAATCGACACGTGAAAATATTTTTAAAAAAATTAAAATTACCTATGGGCGAGAAGGAATTGACGAGAGAATGCTATCAATAATGTTAATTTAAATTTCTTATAATAATTAATTTTAATATAAATAAACACTATTTTTAGTTAATATTGTTGAAAACTTTTAATTGAAAATGTACATACTAGATACGGGCGCTGCAGCATTTTAAAAAGCGGAAGGTATTTTTTAAATTTTTTTATTTTTAAATTTTTATACTACGAAGATTTATCTCCCAGAAAATAAAATTTTCAAAATAAAAAGATTTTAAAATATGTAAAAATTAGAGGCTTGACTTGAATATTTGTAGGTAGATAATAGAGATATCGATGTACATTCCAGCTATAGATCGTTAAATATTTCCGAATCCCGTACGCCTTAGTCTGGTTCGATACAGCTCCACGAACTGAGTAGAACCATACTAAATAGGGGGTCCACGATCCAATTATTTTAAACAAAGTTACAGCCTTGTGGTACATTGACCTCTCCAGTATCGATATAAAAAATGCCGTTAACAAAAATAGAAAATTTTCGGTCGGGATTGAAACTTGAAAAAGGCTGAAAATAAATTAAATAAGGCCTTAAAATATAAGAAATGGAAGGATAGTGAAGGGGGGGGGGGAAATTAGTTACAAATAGTTAACTTTCCGCAATTAGAACAAATGCCAACGATGTGCAATAGGTTTACTGCATTCCCATTAAAATTTTTGGGACATGCCGAGCTCCTTTATTGGAGAAAGAAAAAAGAAAGGAGAAGAAAACTAAATGGTGGGAGGGAGATACCATAAAAGTGCCAGTCTGTCTATATTCTGCATTTGCACTTACCCAGCAACACCTCTAGGCCCCCTAACACTGCATGTTAGAGCTGTCCAAGGCTTTTGGTCTTGAAATCATATTGGTGCGGTCTCTAGTAAAAACTATAACTCCCAAGGTAATAAATAGTTTGTTTCGTACCCCCCTTTTTACTGACCATTTTTTTCATTTTCCCTTCCCTTTCTCCCTTATTTTTCACAAAACGGGCCTGTTGAGCATGTGGACATTTGAGCGTGGGCAGGTTGAGCGTGCCTTGCTAATTGGCCAGTTGAGCGTACATACTACGGTGAATTTTTTTCCAACGACGGCGGAAGTTGTTCCAGCGACGAGTGGGGGGGGGGGGGGGACGAAACAAACTTACCATTCCCTGTAAATAAAATGACCCATAAAAATGTAATCAAAATTTTTAAATTTAAATCCCATTCAATCTGAAAATCATCCAGGTTTGTAGTTCCAATTTTTTCTCTCCTTTTCTATCATTAATCATTGTTCTGGACCGCTGGTATCTCCAAAATTTCCTCCACTGGATTCTCCTTGATGTCCACTACTTTGTTCATTAATAAGACAAATACAGTATTGGGTAATCTGAATAAAATATTTTTTTAGATTTTCAATTCATTATTATCTAGTGTTTTTAAAATAAAAAAAATTCGTGTTCAGCAATCTCTTACATATTTAGATGTCTTCCTCATCCTCAAAATATAAAAAAAATTTTTTTACTTAACCCCATATTTTTGAAAAAAAATTTATATTTACATACATTTTCTAAAAGCTCTTGATGTTGATGTGGCAACACAACTTTATTTTCTCCAATTTTTAAAGGCAAAAAAGTATCTTCATCGAGGTATTCACGTTGTTTTAAACCTTCATTTTGCTCTTTAAATAAATTAGTTAAATTATTATTTAAAAATAAATGTTGAAGATTTTGTTGAAATTTTGGAGGGATCTTCTCGAAAAATGTATAAAAACGGAGTGATGGATTGTTCTTATTTTGGATTATGTAATTTATTATTTTTGAGCAATCATCTGTAGTTAACCATTCTTTAGGAACTAAAATTAATTTTTAAATTGAAAAAAAAATTTTTAGAAACCTTCGTAACGGTAATATAAACTTTTATATTTTTGAATGTCATTTCTCTCTTTTGGATTTTTAGAGAATATTGCCGGGTAAAAAATTGGATTGTCATTATCTTCAAAGCATTCTGCGTTCTTTAGAGATATAAGATGGTTTTGACGAGCTTTATTTAAAAATTTGTGAAATTTAAAAGATTTTGTTAATTATATATATATGTCGGAAAATTTCAAGTTTTCCAACGATTTAAGCAAATTTCAGTTATTAATAAACTTATCAGTTGAGTTGGCCTGTTTTTGTGTTATTTGTGTGTTTTTGGGCATTTGGTTGTTTATTATGTGGTAAAACAAAACAAAAAAACAAATAATGTAAGACAGACTATTAAATTAGTTTAATAACTAAAATTTTCCTAAATCGTCGGACAATTTGAAATTTTCCTAAAATTTAAATTTTCCTTTAAATTTAACTAAAATTCGAATACCTATACATAAAAAAGCCTAAAAACGCGCAAAAAGCTCATTTATCTGACAACTTATTATTGAGTTAACACAAGTTTCAAAAATCAAACCCCCAAAACTTTTCAATTATAATAAGAAAACTCTAAAATTAAGGAGAAAACGAAGTTTCAAAAATTAGTATCAGGATCTATCTGTAGAACCCGAGATATCAGCCCGGTCTTTTCATGTTACTACATAATTTTCATACAAAATTCATGTCCATTGCTGTAAAAAACAATGCAATCTTCAAAATTATAAACATTCGTTTCTTTAAGCATTTTCATAAAGTAATTTGC
Source organism: Meloidogyne incognita (assembly GCA_036172945.1). NCBI lineage: Eukaryota > Metazoa > Nematoda > Chromadorea > Rhabditida > Meloidogynidae > Meloidogyne > Meloidogyne incognita. The sequence goes on from JARQAC010000025.1 coordinate 3,354,048, forward strand.
TTTTAATTCTAGATCATCATAAACTTTCATATAATCAATTATTGAAATTCTTTCACTAATATTTTTAATAAAAAAATAATTTTAACAGATTATAAAAATATAAAAAAAGAGAAAAACATTCTAAATACTATTTTTAAATCCATTTTTGTTCAAATTATTTATCTGTTAACAAATCCCATAGTTTTGTTCTATTCTTAGAAGCCTTTATTCCTACGACAATTTCTCTCCATTTCCCCGTGGTAAATTTGAACAAGAGGCATTACCACAGGGAGATGGAGAGAAATTGGGGTAAAAAAAGGCTGACCATTTTTACATATTAAGGAAGACTCTGAGACTCGAAATAGGGGATGATATAACCCGTGTCGACGCAGAAGACCCACAGACAGAAGACCCAAGGACAGAAGACCCACAGACAAAAGACCCACAACTATTTTTCAGTTTTATTGTGCATAAATTCTGGCGCAAGGGGTATTGTTATTGGTACGATGGGAGTCTTGTCCCAATGACCGGGGAGCTTGTTTAACGAAGGGGGATCTTGATTTTCCTTTTTTCGGGATTTTGATACGGAAAATCCGATTCAGGTCGTGTAAAAACATAATCCGATCAGGTTCAGATATACATAAAAATTGTATAAAAATAGCCCTTCCAAAATTCAAGAATTTCCACCTATGTTGATAAAAATTTAGAAATCTTTCTTCTAGCCCTTTCAAAATTCCCAAAATTTTTGTCTGCGACGATGAAAAGGAAAAGTAGATCAAAGGGACATTTAGTATCAAGGGGTATTTAAGATTAACTTAATATAATTTAAGATTAACTTAATATAATTTAAGATTAACTTAATACCCCTTGATTTAAGATTAAACCCTTGATAAGAGATTAACTAATACTCCTTTTATCCTTCTATATCCCTCCACATGGATGGATATAGGTGGATTAGAAGTGGTCAAGGGTATTGGAGATATGCATGGATGTCGTGGGTCATTGGTATTAGCAGAGATTAGGTAATTATTTCTAAGATGGAGGGATATCTCTTGATAAAAGCGGATTAGTAAAATTAAAAAAAGCTTAAAAGTTTTAAATCCGTTTACATCCTTTAAATCCACTGACATATCCGATTTTCTGTTTAAGTGCGATATCGGAGTATTCCTTCTCCCGGTTCCTGTTATAAACAGTTTACGGATAAGAATAGACATCGGTGGATTTGAGGTTTTACCCCCATGCCTATAAATCCCACGCTATTCCTACTTATCCCAATTAATCGCCCGACTCTTCAACCACTTTTTCATTAATCAAATTTAATTGATTAACTTTGAAATAAAATTTTATTAATATTTAAAAATATTTTTTTAATCTTGTGACTAGAAAATAGACAAGTCTTTTTCAAAAATTTTAGAAAATTTCTTAAGGTTTGGTTAAAAAATTTTTCTTGTGGGTCTTTTGTCTGTGGGTATTCTGTCCTTGTGGGTCTTCTGTCTGTGGGTCTTTTGTCTGTGGGTCTTCTGTCCTTGGGTCTTCTGTCTGTGGGTCTTCTGTCACTACGCCGATATAACCATAAAGTACCAAATTCTCTTTAGGGTAAATAGTACCTAGAGGATTAAGGTTAAAATACAAAATATATAAACATTTTAAGGCATCTGAGCCTTCTAAGGGCATACCACCTAAAGAGAATTTTTTTCTAGGGGCGAGATTAATATTTATCTATCAGAGTTGTACTTAGCCCCCATCTATGGAAGTTGGGGAATTTGAGACTTTTTTTTAAAACAAATTATTTGTTAAAATTAAAAAACACCCTTCTTTTGCCAACAATTTATCATAAAAATTGATGTAGTTGTGAGAAGAAATAAAAGAACGTAAAAGCTTTCGAGCAAATCCAAACAAATGCCAAAGAATAAAAAAGTTTTGCTCTACTAAATTTATTTCTTTACACTCTACGTAAAGATCAAAAAGTTCGTTATCTCTGAAAATTAAGGAATTTTAACATATTATTTTTAAAAAATTGTTAAAGTTATGTCCAAAGTTTTATTACCGTATATACACTATTAATTACCCTTCCTAAAATAATACCCCGCCTCTATCAATTACCCTCCCCAGAGAGGGTCAAAACAACAATTACCTAGAGTAATTAATAGAGTATATACGGTATTCACATTCGTTGTATGTAATGTCGGCTCGAATATGAATAAAACAAAAATAAGCAGTCATTTTTTGTTTATTATATTTTGTTCATTGAGAAAAGCTTGAGAAAGCTCGGGAATCCTAACTTCAATATATATAACCCCAAAATTTAATATTTACTCCAACAAAGGCACAATCGAATCATTGACAGTGTTGACAAATTCTTCAAGATTTTGTTTTTTATTTTTTAATAATTTGTTTATATCAATTTGTGAATCTCTCAAAATTTGTGTATTTCTGCTTCTAACAATTCTCAAATATTTTTTTAAAATTACTTGATACCCTTCAAAATTCAATGTAATAAGCATTTTATTCAATCTTTCTCGAATAAATAATCTCATTTCCTCGTCACTTAATCCTTGTACATTATCTTCCTCCTCTTCCAAATGATTTTCTGTATTTTTAAGCGAATCAATTTCATTCATATAATCCTTGTAGAATGAGATAATCTTAATTATAGTGTTATTGAGGTTTAGTTTATTTGAGAATTTAGGGGTATTTTAATTGGTATAATTTAATTGGTATAACTAAAGTTGAATTATATCAGGAGTCAAAGGACAAACCCTTCCTAACACGATAGATGTAGGAGAAGGAATGAGAAATTCTCCTTCATCTAGGTTTTTACCATTTATCATTTATGACGATTTATCAAATTTCGCCTTCAGCGTTAAAAATTGATTTGATTAAAAAGATTCTCTATAAATCTCGATTCCTGATTTTTCAATCACACAACTAATGGATAACGGGATTTGTGCGAGCTTTTAGGCGTTTCTATTGCTTCATTTACATTTAGACCCCTTCTAGATTAGACGAAAAATTTTGGATATCCAAATAACAAAGGTTATTTGATACTCTCAGCCGTTAAAAACTTAAAAAGTTTGTTGGCAGTTTTTTCAAATTTTAAAATTTATCGTCATTATTAAAATCGATGTTCGAGAGTTAATGGGGGGGGGGGGGGGGGGGGGGTGATATAAAACGGGTTGATATATAACGGGCTTTTTATCGGTATTGTGAAAAACTATTAATTTTTACTACAAAATTACTCATTTTTACAGTATAAATATTTTACAAAAACAAAATAATTTATTTGTTAAGAAATGTTTTTAATACCTCAAGAAGTTTATTATCAATTAATTTAGAATTAACTAATTGTTGATTCTCTAATTCATTTAACACTTTAGTTTTGCATTTTTGTATTAATATTTCCGACAAATCAAGTTTGTAATTTAATTTTAAAAGATTTGGATTAGCCACCGACAAAATTCTAGTTAAGAGAGACAATTCAGTTAACGAAAATTTCATTTTTGGAAATTTCGAGTTTGGCTCATACAATGGTGATGGGGGAGGACAGTTTTGCAAATTTGGGCTTTCATAGATTTGTTTTCCTCCTTTAAATTTTTTTTGTTTAATTTGTGTAAATTTAAGAAAAAAAATAATGCTTTTTAAATCCGGTTACATATTCAGGACTTGAATACTAAAAGTCTTCAACAGAGATAGATCGGGGTTTTCTCAACCAGCCCCTATCCATAGTCTTTCCTCACTCATTTTCTAATTCTTTTAATGCCATAAATCTCAATATTGTTCAAAATTTCGACAAATAAAAGTTAAGGGTTTAGTCCCTCTAATTAATTCAAATTTGGCAAATAAATTCAAAAATTAATTTAATGAACAAAAATTGGACTTTAATTAAACTTGTAAACTTAAATGGAGATTCGAAAAACTTACTATCCATTCCATTTATCAAATGTTGAATAGGATTTGAGTAAAGAAGAATAAATAAAATTAAAAGAAAATTAAACATTTTTTTTATTAACTTTCTCTTAAATTAAATGAAAATTCTTTTCGATGTAAATTTAAAAAAACTTTAAAAAAAGAATATTATGAATACCAAGAATGAGCTTAAGCAAAAACAATCCCTCGTTTGCTTCCGCATCTTCCGTCAATTTAACTTCAAATAACGGCTACTACTTATTTTGAAGAATTTTTTAAATCGAGAATTTTCCGTAATTTTTTTTCAAATCGCAGCAAAAATGATTGCAGTATAAATCTCTGCTTATGGACTAGTGATGTTCGGGAGTGAAAAAAAGCCGAAAGTCAAGACCGAGACCAGTAGCTATAGCCCAGCTGCTTTACTATATTTTCGCTTGCGGCACTGAAACCTAATGTTCTTTGTTAATCAAATACGGTATTTACTAAAATACTGATACCCAGATATCCAAATCACGGTAAGTATAAATGTTAAATGCTATTTTTTAATTTTTGAATATTTTTTCAATTCATTTCATGGGACGCATAAATTATTTTTGGGGCGCATAAATTTTTTTGGGACGCATAAATTTCTATGGGACGCATAAATTATTTTTGGGACGCATAAATTTTTATGGGACTCATAAATTCTCTTGGGACGCATAAATCTTCATGGGACGCATGAACTGGACAAGAGCCGACATTTTTTCTTACTTTAAATAAGCTAGGATTTCCCCTTTTCAGCGCCGCAGGCGAAAATTTTGGAAATTTCTGAGGACAATCGCCAAATTTTTTCCACTTTTTTCTGAAAATTTATGAAAATTCACAAAATTTTGGCAAAAATTCGCAGCAATATTGAAATAACGGGAAAATTGGCTAATTTTGTAGTTATTTTTTATTTTTTCCATATATCCGTCCTCAAATGTCCGTCCTCATATGTCCGTCCTCATATGTCCGTCCTCGAAAGTCCGTCCTCATATGTCTCACCACCCTGAAACCAAGGATTTATGGTTTTCTAGGTGACAAAAAAGAAAAACATTTAAATCGCAAAACACCAAAAAAAAGGGTTCAACAGTTAATAATAAATAACTCCACTTATTGATAGACAAATTGGTGTTAAGCTTCTCGTATTTTACAACCAGTGCTCGGTATTTGCTATTTGTTGGCCAATATCTCATCCGCCCACCTCTGATCCGGATATCCTGGGATTTTTCCAGGATCCGCCAACATATTCCTAACTCCGAGCGCCTGAAGTAAAGGGACAACAACTTACAAATACCTAGATTTTAAAAGCAAGTTTTTCTTTAACTTTCACCTTCCGACTTCAGCAGTATCCTACATTTTTGGCCCTTCTACCAATTTTTATTTTTGAAGAATTTTTTTGCCTTACAAAGATAATGCCTCTCCATGGCCCTCTAAAATTCCAAAAATTTTAACCTGAAAGCCAAATAAGAAGGATTTCTGTCTTCCTAACCATCGGAATCTCATGAGGGCGATCAAAAGGACACAGTCTCACACTGCAGAAAAGAATTTTCAAAGCCGGTACCCAAAATTTTTGGTTTGGATATTGTGACTAGTTTTTTTCTGACTTGGTTTTGGGTGAAGCATTTTGGTTTTGGTCACTTTTTTAAACTTAATTATATTCTGGATGTAGTGAAACTTTTAGGAAACATTTTTCCACGTTCGTCTTTCGCTCTATATTTTTTCCGCTAGGCGAATGAAAACGTAAATTTCTGCTATATGGACAACCTAGAATCAGAAAATTTTGCACCTACGATGCAAAATGGATTCATGACTTTCAATAGATTGAAAAGGCCCTAAAATAATAATAAGTCCCTTTTAAGTTTTTCACACTTTGTTAACTATATATTTCAAGAAAAGATAGGTAATGCCATAAAAATTCGACATAATTAAATGCTAAATATTTAATTTAAAAATTATTATAAAAATTTAAAATAAAAAAATTTAAAGGCAATAGTAAATAAATTTTATTAAATGAAAAGAAAAAATTTTTACATTGCCACGAATACACTTTAAAAATTGACAGATTCCCCCCCCCCCCCTCACCCTCCATCCGGTTCTCTGCACTCGGCTAATTCATATGTAAAATTGAATTTAGACGTGAAAATATTTTCAAAAAAATTATATAGGCGGGAAGGAATTGACGAAAGTAATATGCTTGCAAGCAATAATTTCAATTCCTACTAAAAAATTTAACAAGAAAAGTTTGCCGATCCCAAAGGGAAACTTTGTTTTCTTCAGTGTCAAGTGCCAGGAAATTAAAAAGTAGAAAAAATAAAATTTATTTCAATATGTATTTTTTTAAATAGAATGGATTAAACATATTTTGTCTTTGCACATTTCTTCAATGAATAGAATTCTCTCGTGTCAAAAAATTAAAATATAAAAATAATAAATTTAAATAAAGAGATCAAAAATCATCAAAAAACAAATTAATCATTTTTCTTTTTACTAGATTCAATAAAAGCTCTAGATTTGACTTCTGTTTTTAAAGGGTCAGTAAAAACAGCATTGTTGGAAAAAGTAGAATTTTCCTCGTCAGGATAATCAAAACGTTTTCTATTTACAATTGTGTAAACCCTAAAAAATGGAGAAGAAAATTAAAAACCTTTTAAATTAATTTATGAAAGAATAACTACGAAATTAAATAAGTTTTGCATGGGGAGTTTGTGATCCGGACATAAAACGTTTTTTGAAAGGTTTGTATAATATTTTGTGCACACTAGAAAGGGATACCGTCAACACTAGAGGCCCGAGATCTCGATCAAAAATCTCGGTAATCGTGATCGAGAACTTTTCGAGATCTCGATTTTCGAACGACGCTCATTGTCAGTTAGCTTCTTAGTCAACACAATGATCCATTTTTCTACCCAATTTTATTATATAATGCAAAATACCCTCTACTTCCATAAATAATAAAAGTACCGTCTTATCAATTCCCTCCTCACTGGTCCAGTAAATTTATATATTATGCAATAAATCGAAGCACCAGCAAAAAGAATATTATAGCTAAGGACTAGAGATAAATTTGAGATCCAATTAATTCTTCCATATCCACTCAACAAATCAAAAGTTGTAATGCCTTTAAATACAAAAACAAAGAAAAATTAACAAAAAATTTTCTTTTACCCAAAGTTCTGACTAAAATAGGCAAAGCAGCACTGAGAATTGAGATCAACATACAATTAATTATAATCGATGTAAGGGATGTTTTTCCTCTATGAGGATAAATTCTTTTAATAAAAGGAATTGAATAGAGGCCAATTAAAGAAGATAACATAATATATCTAGTAAATTTTAAAATAAAAAATTAAAGTTAAAAAATATTACAAAATTATTGTGACTTCTATAATTGCCCCAAAAATTCCCAAAGTATGTCTATATTCTTCAACATATTGAACATATGCTGGTAAATGACGAAAACCAAATAAAAGTTGAAGTGTATTACAAATAACCATTAAAATAGAAATAACCTAAAAAATTTTGTTTAAATTTTGGTTTATAAAATCAAAATTTTAAAAAGTAATCAGTAGGGTTGTTCCCCGAAGGTGAGGGGCCAAGGGGATAAATTTTCGGGGAGGCAGCGCCACGGGGGGGGGGGGGGGGGGGGGGGGGGAAAATTTTTTCGGGGGGAATTTTCAAAGAATTTCTCAAATTCCCCGAGTTTCGGGGACGAAGAACAACCCTAGTAATCAGAAAATTCTTTTAAAAATTCTAAAAAAACCAAACCGTTAAAGCAAAAAGAATAAACATAATCAATGGATATTTGAGAAAATCCATAAAACTTTTAATATTGCCTAAATAATAGGAAATAAGCACAAAAAATGTTGTAAACATTTTTCCTCCAATAGCAGCATTTTTAGAGAATATTTCTTTTATTAAAAATAATTTTGTTTTTGGATGAGAATTTAATGAAAGTTTTCTGTTGGAGGGAATGCTTGAAATTGTTGATTTTCTTGTTTTTGTTTGTTTATTTAATTTTAAATTTTTTTGATTATTCGTTGTTGTTTGAATAGAATCTCGTTGTTGATGATAGCCATTATGAAGAGAATATTGATTAGTTGAGGATTTTCCTAATTTATTTTTACGGGCGGTAGTTATTTGTTGCAATCTGAAATTGTTTTTTTTAATTTTGAATAAAAAACTATTTGGAAGGGAAAAATTATTAAAAATTTGTGTAAATTTTTCCAATGCATTCTAATTTTTGACATTGTGTTCACTGTTGAAATAAAAAAGAGAACCACAAAGTCGGGCCCGTAGCCAAGAAAAATTACGAGAGTTGGGGTTCCTAAATTTTGAGAATTTAGGAAGGCTGTAATTTCCTTCCTTTTCCCCATTCCATCTCCCATGAGGGATTTATTATAATCCCCAATTATTTAATTAAAAGAATAAAACCTTTCAGGATTTATAGCGTCAAAATAAATTCCATTCAAATCAAAAGCCTCGTCCAAACTTTTTCGTTTTCCTTCAGATTTTAATCTTATTTGATTTCTTGTCATCAACATTAATGAGAATATATCAAAAAGCCGAGCAAATCCCAATGGGACAGAAAGTAAAAGGAGGAAGACGCCCAATAAAGAAGCTAATGAATAGAGAAGAGGCGCTGACAGTGAAGAAAAATATAACAATGTGTACCTAAAAAATAAAAATTTTAAAGTTTGTATTATTTTAAAGTAACAACAGACTATTGAAAATTGAAATAAAGGTTTAGATGAAAATTACGTGGTTAGATGAAAAATCAGAATAAGTCACCTAACCAATAAAAATCTTAATCCCGAAATAAATTAAAGAAATTATTCTAATTTTATTTATTTAAAATTAATTATAAATTTAAAAAACCAAATTCTCGATGGCCGTGCAAACAAATGTGCATGTAAACAATCAGCAATACCAACAAGGATGACAAGAACCAAAGAACAAACAACTAAAGCCTCGTAAAATCTGGCAAGTAATGGATGTCCAATTGAGCCTGATAATGTTTGTAAACGAAGAGTTAGGCTAAAACCTTGAGACTAAAAATGAAAAATTTTTTTGTGAATGTAAAATTTAGGAGTTTAATTTAAAAATTTAATTTAAAGAAAAACCTCAATAAAAAAATAGGAGAAAGGAAGCAGCACAAATAAAGACAAATTGCTCAATAAAAATACATAAGCCCAAAGTGTATTGATTAAAGAAAAATTGAGCCATTTTAAATAAAAATTGTCAGGATATAGTTGCAACACTTCTGCGCCCAAAACAGAGAACGGCAAAAGAGTTACGGCTCCGATAGAAATTGAAAGAGAATTTGCACATATCCAGGTACTAAAATTTTGAAAATAAAAAAAAATAATTAATTCAAAAAAATTATACGAGATGCGGTAAACATAATAATCTTCATCTCCTGCATAAAGTTCTGAAAATTATCCCCTAATTTTAGAAAAAGAAATAAAAATAAACCGTCATTATCAGATCGAGTCTTTATATATCTTATCAAACAAAAGCTTATTGCATAGAAAAATGTGAGGCTGTACTTTAGTACGTGGGTGCAGGCTTTAATTTACAAATGTTATACCATTCGAAAGAGCTCGTCGAGCTGAGTCGAATGCCACCAAAATTAGATCTAGGAAAAATTTCTGGACCGAGATATAGGTCCCTGAAGTTTGAAAAACCATAGGGGGGACCAAGCACTTTTTTGGGGTGAAAAATTCGAAAATGCAAATGATACCTCATTTGAAAGAGCTCCTCGAGCTGAGTCGAATGACACCAAAATCAACAAAATCCGACTTGATTGGACAAAGTTCTGATCTTTTCTTTTAGCTCCTTACCTATGGCATCTGTGGAGATTTTTGCTGCTACAGAGGCTCCAAATACGTCCAGAACAAGGGAGATAAGAATAGGTTTATGTTACGAGCCCAGACCCATCGCCCGTAGACTCCCCGCGAGGCGCGTGCCGCAAAACCCCGCGCGAAGCGCGGGGTTTTGCACAAGCGCCTCGCCGACGCTCCATAGGTTTAGGTTTTTTGTTTTTTTGTGTCATAACTTTTTCTAATCTTGTTCAATCATGGTGATATTGGTCTCATTCGACTCAGCTCGTCGAGCTCTTTCGAATGAGGTATTATTTGTATAAAAAATTTTTTATTTCAAAAATCGCCCCTTTGTATCTTAGGTTTTTAGGGGGTTTATATCTCGGTCCAATCAAGTCGGATTTCGTTGATTTTGGTGTCATTCGACTCAGCTCGATGAGCTCTTTCGAACGAGGTATAATTTGCATATTCGAATTTTTTACCCCAAAATTGAGCTTACTCCCCCCTATGGTTTTTCAAACTTCAGGGACCTATATCTCGGTCCAGAAATTTTTCCTAGATCTAATTTTTGTGGCATTCGACTCAGCTCGACGAGCTCTTTCGAATGGTATAACATTTGTAAATTAAAGCCTGCACCCACGTACTAAAGTGACCCCAAATGTGAAAACTATAAGGCATATCTGAATAAAAGAAATTTTTTAAATTAAAATTCCAAAAAAAACATACTAAATGCCTTCTAATTAACCCATAAAATTGTAATTCAGCGTCATTTAAAACAATCTCCTCAGTGCTTTCCTCCAATAATACATCCATAAAAAGTGCATTCCCTCCTTCAATATTTCTGGGATTTTTTGAAGAGTTTAAAATTTTTAATGGGGGAGAAAATGAATTCGTTGTTGTTGAAAATATGGAATAAAATAAGCTAAACATTAAATAAATATAAATAAAAATTGGGTATTAAATAAAATTGAAAATTGTGAAAATTTTTAAATTTTTATGAAAAATGGGCTAGAAAATGTAATTAGTAAATAATTATTTTAATTTTTAAAATTAAAAAGGATTTTTAATTTTTTTAAATAAAAATGAGATAAAAATTGCAAAAATAGTGTTCGGCGAATTTAACTAAATTCCCAACAAAAAAAAAGATTTTTATCTTAAAAAATGAATAATATTTAAAATAAAGGTTAAGAGAAAAATATAAACTTTTACACATTTTTATGAATTGTGTTTAAAGAAAAAAGACAACGGAGAATGACACGCGACACCTTCAATCAACCAATTTCGCTAAAGTTTGCTGAACAAAGGAGAATAAATTTCGAAATTTTCATAATTTTGTTTAAAAAATTTAAATTAAAATATTTTTTGGCGAAATGTTTTTATTTTTTTAGAAAATGACATCTTGTCCCAAATTTTTTTATTTTTCTCATTTTTTTGTTCTTGATCTCGAGAAATTTTTCTTATCATTTTCCTTTTATTTTACGTCATTTATGAACAATTGTTCTTCTTTATTGTCTTAAGTTCCCCTTTTTTTAAAATTAATTGCGTCTAAGAATTTAAAATATTTTGAAGTTTAGTTTTAAACTTTATTTTAAGTTAAATTATTTAAATAAAAATGGCTGCTACAATATCTCATTTAACAGCGAGTGCTGGGGCTGAACGTAAAGGTTAACTTTCTTTTAAAAATAAATTTAAATAATATTTTAAGGTAAAGGATTGAAAAAGCCGGACAATGAACCTTTGCAGCGTTTCGGGGAGGCAAAGAAAATGATGTCTGATATTTACAATGATATCGGGAGTTGTATGGGAGAAATGTCTACTTTCTATTCGAGTTTCTTTTAATTAAATTTTTTTTTATTTTGCTTTAATTTTTTAGAACTCGATGTTGATAACAAAAAATTTGTGCCTCCCCGTCAACTCTCTGAAGTTCAGCGTTATTTAGATTCTATTAAAACAATTAAAGAAATGGTTGGACGTGACAAAATGAAAGTTGTCTTTTTTGGAAGGTTTTTCTGTTTAAATTAATTTTAAAAGTTTTTTTCATCCTCTTAGAACCAGTAATGGAAAAAGCAGCGTTATTAATGCAATGTTGTCTTCAAAAATACTTCCTCAAGGAATGGGACATACAACTTGCTGTTTTTTACAAATTGAGGGTGGACAGGAAAATGAAAAATATTTTGTTATTGAAAATGCTGAGGAGCAGAAAATTCCTATTGGAGATTTGGTTTGTTTGAATTAAAATTTTAGAAATCGTTTAAAAAATTGTTTAAAATGTTTCTGTAAACATTAAGATTATTTTTAAGTATTGCGATCCCTCTAATGACTTTTAAAATATTTCCTTGACAAAAAATGGTCCAATGAAAATACAAAAATATTTTCTTTTCACGTATTTACTTAAACAAATAAGAAATTTTTAAAATTTTTAGCATAAAGTCGGGCATGCATTAGGAAATACTGGAAATACTTCCCTTGGAACTGATTCTTTAATTCGTATTATTTACCCAAAATCTGCTTCAAAACTTCTCCAAAATGATTTGGCTATTGTTGACAGGTTTTCTAATTCTCTAATAAAATTAAATTTAAATTAATTTTAGTCCTGGAGTCGATTTAAGTCCAGAATTTGATGGGTGGATTGATAAACATTGTTTGGATGCAGACGTTTTTGTTTTGGTTTGTAATTCTGAGGCTACTTTAACACAAGCGGTTAATATTTTTATTTTTTAAGAAATTTTTTTCTTAATTTTTTAGGAAAAAAATTTTTTCATTCGTGTCAGTGAAAAACTCTCAAGACCAAATATTTTCATTCTTTGTAATCGTTGGGATGCGAGTGCTTCAGAATCTGGTGAAATTCGTGATCAAGTAATTTTTTCTCTTTAATTAAATAAAACTAAAAAAAGATTCGCGGCCAACATGAAAGCCGTTTCAAGCATTTTCTCTCTTCTGAACTCCAAGTTTGTACCCCTCAAGAAGCTGATAAACGTTTCTTTTTTATTTCTGCTTTGGAAATGTTGGATCAGCGTTTGTTTGATCGTGGGGAATTAAACAGAAATCGTTTGTTTTCAAATTCTCGTTTTTTAGCATTTTTCTAATTTGTAGCTCATCTGTTGGAAGGTCATAAACAACGAGCTTATGAATTCAGAAAATTCGAAGATCGATTTGAAGAATGTATTTCACAATCTGCAATTCATACAAAGTTTGATGCTCACAGTAGGCGTGCGCGTGAAATTGTTTTTGCTATGCTAGATAATTTGGAAGCAACTATGGGCGCTGCTGTCCGTGAAAAGTTTGTTTTTTCTGTTAATTTACAATTTTTGTTTCGCATTTTTAGGCAACGTCTAGCTCTTGATTTTCAACTTAAATCAAAAGAACATGAAGCAAGTGCCAAAAAGTTTAAAAGTTTTGAGCGAACATTCACGGAAGAACAATCTAAAATGCGTTCTGAAGTTCATATGAAAGTTTCTTCTGATTTTGAGGAAGAAGTTGCACGTTTAGAAGCGATTGTTGATCATTTTAAGCATCCATTTGTAGATGATCCAGTGTCTATTCAAGAATATAAACGGGTTTGAATAATTTTTTTGTTTTTCTATTTTGCAAAAATTCATCCAAATATTTTCTTCTTTTTAAAATTTTAAGGAGTTGGCCATTTATGTAAACGATGTTCTTACTGAAGAATTACAAAATCAATGTACTGGAGCTTTAATTACGCGAATATGGACGTTGGAGAATTCTATGCTAAGTAATTAATTTTTTACCTATAATATTCAAACAATTATTTTTAGCTTGTATTCGTCAAATTGTTGATGAATCCCACGCTTTGGAACTTGAAAAAATTTGGCTTTACAAACTGCCCTTTAAATTTGTAATATCAGTAAATTGTCCAAAAATGGTTGCAGACTTCCATGAAGATCTGGAATTTCGTTTCTCATTGGGAATTGAAAGTATTGCACGAAAAATTCTTTCGATTACTCGTGGACAGCCAATAACTGCAATTGACAGAAATTTTTTAGTAAAATTTTTAATTTTTAAGAAATTCTAATCTATTTTTTTAAAGCAACTTGGTTCTCCTCGTTCAAGTTCTGGAATTGGAGGAGCAGGAACCAGTAGTCAACATCAACCAAATAAGCAAGAAGTTGATATGTTTTTGGCAAATTTGTTAGTTCAATCGGCAACTTATTTGGTTAATGGTTCTGTTGTTGTAACAATTGCTGGACTTGTAGTTTGTTTTGTTTGAATAATTGTGTGGAAATCTGAGCTGGAAAATTTACTTTTTTTTAAAATAAATTTTTCAGTTTTTGATTTATTTTGGCTAACCTTTTTATAATTTATTTTTAGTCTTTGATTTAAATAAATTTATATTTTAGATTCTAATCCTCTTTAACTTCACAAAAAAAATTTTTTTTTCTCTCAGGTTTATAAAAATGTTGATTGGCGTTGGATTCTTTCTGGAGTTGGCGCCGTTGCCGGTTTTTATTGTTTTGAACGACTTCGATGGGATAACGGAGCTAAAGAGGAACGCCTTAAAAGTCAATTTAGACAACATTTAGAACAACGGTTATTTTTCTTTAAATTAATTTAAAAAAATTCTTTTCAAGTCTTCGCCAAGTTGAGAGTATTCACACCGGTCAATGTGAACAACAAGTTATACAAGAATTGAATGGAGTTTGTGGAGGTCTTAGAAAAGTGTTTAGTGGATTTTATGACGAAATGAAAGATTTAATTGAGCAAACAAAAAATAAAATGGATAATGTAGAAAAAATGTTGGGATCGATAAATACAATAAAGTAAGTATTTGGAATTGGGGATGGGGGGGGGGAGAGGGAATTTATTTAAAAAAATTATTTTTTAAGGAATAAAATCACCTTTATGACGTCTACTTTAGATAGCTTTAATGAACGTTTTTTGACTTCTACTACAGACTCTCCTTGAGAAGAATAATAAATGAATTATAAATAAATAAATCTCTTATTAAATATTTGTTAGTGTTATTGAAGAAAGGCATTTTCAAATTCAGAAAAAAAAATTTTTTTTGAGGAAGTAAAAATCCTTCTAAATTTAAAAATTTAATTTCTAAAATGCCTCTATTCAATTTTTAATATAGCTAATCTCTTCTCTGATTTCTCATATTTGTTTTAAAACTCTAAAGAGTTTTTACCGGTTTATGTTAATAAAATAAACATTTTTAGAATTTTGAGTATTGATTAAAAATAAGAATTGGAAAAAAAATTTTTTTGGGGGATTCAGAAACTCAAAATATATTTTATTTAGAAAGGTTTGGGTGAATACGTATGTGTTAGAGCTTGCCATGTTTACAAATACCGGGCAACTTAAAAAGCAAACAAAAATGTATAGAAATATTTAAAAAATTCCAACTCTTTAAATTACTTAAAGTCTCGTAATATTTAAATTATTTAAAAATTGTAGTTTATGCTATAGCCATAAATTAAAAAAAAATTTTTTTTTAAAGACAAAATTAGATTATTTTATTTAATTATTTTTAGTAAGTTGTGTAAACATTTAAGGCAATCTTTATACCTAAAAATTATAAAATGATAATTAAATAAAAAAATTATACCCAAAAATATTAATTGAAAAGTTGCTTCTTTTCTAAATAAAATTTTTCTTTCCCTCCAAAAAACTTTTATCTATTTTTATTTTTTCTAGAAAAAGGATTAGAAATTCCCTAAAAATTGTTTAGGCCTCTCTCCCTCCCAAAAATTTTTTTAAAATTTAATTAAAATTTAAAATTAAGATTAATAAAAATTAATAAAAATTAATTTCTAAATTAAATCTAAAAAAATGTATTATATTCCACTAATTAATTTAAATGGAAAAATAATTTCAAACAATAAAATATATTCAACAAAATATTTTTGTCTATTATTTCTACTAACTTTTATTTTTTGCTTACATTTTTTAATACAAAAATGGCCTAATAAAAATATTTTTATTAATTCTCAAAATTTTTTAAATAAAAATTTAATTAATACATCTAATTTAATTTTTGAAAGAAAAAGTTTATTAGAAGAATGTATTGAAAATGAGAATAATCGGTTGGTTATTTAAAAAAGGGGAAAATAAAAGGGGAGAGGATTTCCTTAAAAATTTATTTACAAAAGGTGTCAATCTCCTTTCATGTCTTCTCCCGGATTTTCCAGAAAAAAGTTTAGAAAAAGGGGATGGGAACGTGAAAGAATTCCCTATACATTCAGCAGTGTTTGGAATTTTGAAAATTTCAAACACTGCTGAATGAGATGTACTCGTACATAGTATGCTTACGGATTTTGGTACGAGCTTCCAAACACTGCCATTCAGGCGACTATTACGATCCAATATAGCCAGGAATATTCACAATCCGCAAAAATTTTGTTTAAAACACAATAAAATAATTTTTCCTAACAATTACCCACATATATCCTTGTTGAAGGAAACTAAAAATTTTCTGAAGGTAACAAGAGAATCTCAGTTTAATCTTTAGTATAAAATGTATAACAATTATAACAATAAATATTTATTTAAAAAATTAGAAACGATTCAAAATGGAGTTTGGAATGTTGTGGAGAGAAAATGGCATATACATTTATTGTCCAAACAAACGAAAAATTAACTGAAAATTTAATGAGTGGAAAAAGATTTGATTGTAAACATTTACCTTTACTTCATACATATAAACTTGCTGATAAATACAAAATTCAACAAAAAATATCCGTTAGTTAAATTTTTAAACTAAATTATTCATACAGAAAGAGTTTAACAAAAGTTTAGCCACTGGGCAGATATCCTTATAGTTATTGCTAGGTGCTTTCGCTCAACACATACAGGGGCTCTACCATTGAGCTACCGGGGCATCGAATAATACTTTCTCTTTTATCCTTTTAGATCGTATACCCCCCTAAGCGTTTACAATACCGAATATATTCGGTCTAATTTTCGCACAACAAATACTTAGATAGGGAGTTTTAAATCTTAGTTGTTTTCACAAGTCTTTCGTGGTTCCAACTCTGGGAGGACCAAAATTTGAAATTTGTCGCCGACAGGCGACTCTAATGTAACCTTTTTCATAGGTTTTCGCCGTCTCTTAATTTTACCTTATATTTTCCCCCATTTCTCTAATTTCCATTTATTTTTACACGTGTTGTCAGTTAACTCACTATTTCCTTTTCTTCACTTTTTGTTGTTAACCACGCCCCTTTTTACTAGCTGGCTGGTCGGAATAAGCCACACCCAGGCAGACCTGCCAGCCTCTTATTTAAGGCTTTGCCTTTTACTTTGTGTTCAGTTCATTCACTACTTCCACCAGTTAGTTCTTTAACTATTCCTTGCTCTCTATTACCCTCCTCCATTTAATTTTGTGCGCTTATTATTTTGGCTGCAATAAACTTATATTTGTTTGTTGTCTTTTACTTGTTGTCCCTTCATTAGTCGACTGTCCCTTTAGTCGACTCCCAATTAGTCGACTCTCAAATAGTCGACTCCCCTCTCCTTTTAATCCTTTTGTGGCTTGGCTCGGAGAGCAGTGCGTGGATAGTCCGTCCTCATACGGACTATTGCTCTCCTCTTGACCTCCCTCGCCCACAAAAAGTGGTGCAACGGCCGGGAAGGCACCCACAATCAACTGTCAGCGTGCCACCTCGGGCAAACAATCAACCGTCAACTACAAGTGACTGTCAACTACAATCAACCGTCAACTACAAGTGACCGTCAACTATAATCGACCGTCAACTACAATCGACCGTCAACTACAATCGACCGTCAACTACAATCGACCGTCAACTACAATCGACCGTCAACTACAATCGACCGTCAACTATAATCGACCGTCAACTACAACCGACTGTCAACTACAATCGACCGCCGTCAGTGTCGACTAATCAACTGTCCGCAGCCAAATACAACTAATCGACTCCCACCTACTGCAGTCGACTACAATCAGAGAAATGCCGTCTTCAGGACCAATCCGCCGTACAATTGCTTCTGTTTTGCGAACAATGAGGGACAGAATTTCAGATGCTAATGGAGGGACCGACTGAGAAGGGACCGACTGCCAGGGACCGTCTGAGAAGACTATTGGAAACAAATAGATGCATCAGATGCCTCAGGGAAGGTCATCATGCATCCGACTGTCAAAACCAAGGGACTTGTTACATGCAAGGGCCCGCATCCACACCTGGCCTGCCAACAAGCCGCAGTAAACCAGAGCTGTCAATGGACAGCACAACCGAGAAGTGATCAACTTAGTCAACCACATCTGGCCTGCCAACAAGCCGCAGTAAACCAGAGCTGTCAATGGACAGCACAACCGAGAAGTGATCAACTTAGTCAACCACATCTGGCCTGCCAACAAGCCGCAGTAAACCAGAGCTGTCAATGGACAGCACAATCGAGAAGTGATCAACTTAGTCAACCACATCTGGCCTGCCAACAAGCCGCAGTAAACCAGAGCTGTCAATGGACAGCACAACCAAAGCAGAAAAGTGCTCAACTTAATCAACTACGTCTGGCCTGCCAACAAGCCGCAGTAAACCAGAGCTGTCAATGGACAGCACAACCAAAGCAGAAAAGTGCTCAACTTAATCAACTACGTCTGGCCTGCCAACAAGCAGCAGTGAACCAGAACCGTCAATGTACACCAGAACCGGAACAGAGAATTGCCGTTGCTCATGAGAAGCAGCAACAGAACAAGGATAAATCAGAGGAACCAGCTCATTCAACACTCAGTCTTCATACTAGTGGTCCAGCAAAGAAAAACTCAGGCAGTATGGCAAGCTACATTACCAAGGATCTCGTGAAAGAACTACAACCACCGCGCGTAGTCGCCGAACAAATGAAAGTTGAAGCCTTTGGAGGCTCAACGAACGACTCGTTCAAATTTTATTCACCAATGTATGAACTCAAGTTACAACGTTCAGATGAAACATGGGAGAATTGTGTGCTCAACCGTGTTCAAGAGATTACCAACCCGTTCAATACAGTTTACTGTGATGACAACAAAGAATTTATGCCTGGAGCCGACTTCAGAGACTCAATCACAATTTCACACGAGGCACCAGCAATTATGATTGGCATTCGTGATTTTTGGAAGTACAATACTATCTGGGACTCAATATTACCAGGACTCCACCTCATTGATACCTTCTTTGGCAAAATGCCTGGAGGAGAATCAACCTTTCGACTCCACAGCTCAAACAGATCAGTGGCAGTGATCTCAATCAACTCTAGCAATGGAAAGCGAATGTCAACCAACAACAACGAGAAGTTGCTCATCTTCAATGGAGGTCGAACTCAACTTAGAACCGAGAAGACGAATGGAACTAACAAAGCAATCATCAAGAAATGGTATCCTCGTCCGAGAACAAAATACAAAACAACATTGGATGTTGTTACACCATGGACCCTGGAAATTACCTGCTTGCTCAATAAACTTATGTCAATATGTTACTGTATTGCGGGATGTGGAACACTTTGTACAAGGAAAACGACACAACAAGCTCAAACTTTGGCTAAAACTACAGGAATTGCAACTCGAGCTCGTATTGTAAGACAACAATTGAACCAAGCAAGCCGCAACCTTCAACAGACCGGACAGGAATGGAGACGTGCTCACCTGGACCGGATACTTGGTAGACGACCCGTACCTACAAATTGGATACCTTTGGTCGCGCTACTTACTTTGGCCAAACAAACTTATTCCTCCAATACCGTCGCAGTCACCACGAAGTCAGTGAGCTGCCGACGAGGACCGACAGGAATATTATTTGTGCTCAACTACGCCACAACATTAACCTTGCTACCAAAAGGCCAAACAACTACTTTGTTACTTAGAAATGAACATGGAATCGCTTCTGGAACTTTGAGTATTATTGTGGATGCCCTCACGATGGATTGTGTGCCGAAATCCGAGGGATGGTACCGGAGCTACACTACTGGCAACACATTTGAACTCATCACTTGTCCGACATGGGAGTTTAACATACATGCAAGTTTACAATTAGAGGTCAGTGGTAAAAAACCTCTTATGGAATCAATTGTACTACACCCTGGAATGACTTTCAACTGTAACGTTTCTGTGACACCAATCGCTGTCACTGCATCCCCGGCACCAGTCATGAACCGGCAATTCATTACTGATGGGACCAGCGTGACAATGGTGGAGAATATACCTCAGGCAATCTCAAGTATCACCTCCCTACTACTTGCACTTATTATTGGAATTGGACTACTGTACCTATTTGTGCGCCTCAACTTAGTATTTCGAGTATGGAAGGCATCAGCTCGACTTGTATTATTCATCACACAACTTTTACTTTGCTTCGCAACTCAGGCGCCGGGAGGGCCCTACGGGCGGGAGAAAATGCAAACCTCGACTTATGTGAACTTTGGTCTCGAACCTCGACTCAACACTTTGATAGAAGTCTCGACAACCTCGACTTTATGTCTCGAGTCTCGAAAAACATATGGGAAAACTTGGCATGCCCACTTTGAAAAATTGGCACCGCCTACTCTACTTACGAGCTTAACAACGACAAACTTATATCAATGGTCACGCCCACTTTTGGCTATAAAAGCTCAGCTCAGTATGCCATCCATACGTCATTTCAACAACTTGGAAAAATTGTTAAAGAATATGATGCGCCTTCTCACCATTGATCAAATAATTCCAAACCAATTGGACAGTTGGCTTGACTATCATCACCCTGGATGGAATCGGGATGAAAAGACTAAATTTGAAGCCGGAGTAGCAATTGTCCAGATATTAGAAACCGAAAGCGCCGAACTGAAAGTTTTGACAGCAGAAAGAACCGTGCGACGATCATCAAGACTCGCAGGATTTACTGAACTGCCTGCCAACAAAGAACTGATTATGCCTAACTGTACCGTCGATCGTCACTACTGGAATAAAGGAGTTACACTGATACGACCTGATCTACCCTGCATGATTTTTGGAAATCCGCTGGAACGTGCGAACCGGCATGGATTTCGTGGATCAAGTGCTAAATCGCTTAGTCGCAATCGTGGAAAAGCATGTTGGAGACAAGGAGAAAGACACTACGAACTGATCCCACCAGAAAGAATTTATTGGATCAAGTTGAAACAAACAGCACGTGACAATGAACAGCATTTTGGAAATGTTAGTGCTCAACCGGAACATAACACTGATGGAGAACATGCTACTCCAAAGTCAACCGCTAATAGAACTTCTACGCCAAATGAATATGGGACTTTCCAAGTTCCAAAAATAACAATTTCACCAGTGATAGCATATCAAAAACCTAGAAAGGACATTGAGCCATTCGATAATGGTGGATTCAACCAACGGGACTCAACTATCCCAATAGAACCTATGGCTAGACCGACTTTAAACAATATTCGTAACTCAGATCGCAATGTGCGTCAAAATGTGCAGTCAACTACTCGACCACATTCAATTACTCGACAATCCCGCCGAGGGATGGATAATCGCCCGCAGTCGACTACTAATCGCTCACGTTCATTTACTCACCCGCAAGTGCCTACCAACGACATGCCCCGACAATCAAACATGCGATCAAACCCGAACATGGTGCAACAATTACAAGCATTAACTATGTGCCCGCACTTGACATGTCGTCAACAAGCACCACTTCATATAAAGTTAATGTTTCACCATGAACGATTGTCAACACAATGCCAAATTTGTATCAATGACCAGAACTTGATCATCGACATGCCAAATGGAAATCAATACTGTGGCACTTCTGCCGAACAATGTCAATGCAAGATGTCGATGATAGAAAGGAACGATGATGAAGAGAAGGAAGAACAAGAAGTGGGAAGAAGATGATTTCGACTAAAAGTCGATTCTTTGGGGCGGGAGTGTCGCCGACAGGCGACTCTAATGTAACCTTTTTCATAGGTTTTCGCCGTCTCTTAATTTTACCTTATATTTTCCCCCATTTCTCTAATTTCCATTTATTTTTACACGTGTTGTCAGTTAACTCACTATTTCCTTTTCTTCACTTTTTGTTGTTAACCACGCCCCTTTTTACTAGCTGGCTGGTCGGAATAAGCCACACCCAGGCAGACCTGCCAGCCTCTTATTTAAGGCTTTGCCTTTTACTTTGTGTTCAGTTCATTCACTACTTCCACCAGTTAGTTCTTTAACTATTCCTTGCTCTCTATTACCCTCCTCCATTTAATTTTGTGCGCTTATTATTTTGGCTGCAATAAACTTATATTTGTTTGTTGTCTTTTACTTGTTGTCCCTTCATTAGTCGACTGTCCCTTTAGTCGACTCCCAATTAGTCGACTCTCAAATAGTCGACTCCCCTCTCCTTTTAATCCTTTTGTGGCTTGGCTCGGAGAGCAGTGCGTGGATAGTCCGTCCTCATACGGACTATTGCTCTCCTCTTGACATCCCTTGGCCACAAAATTCATAGTTCCTGAAACCGGAAGAACACTACTTCTACTTCTATATTTTCTTTGAACATATAAAACTTTACAAAGGCACTATTATATTTAGGGTTGGATTTTTCGAACCGAATCGTAACGGGCCCCCAACCCTAATTATAATAAATATTTTGAATTTTTTTTTAAATTTAAATTAAAATATGTGTAAAATCAAAAGCCCTAAACTTTATGTAAAATGAATTTTTTGTTAAATTAAAAGGTGAAAAAGCCAGGAGATAAAGATTTCACAATTGTAACTGCCTCCAACGTTAAATATTTTGAATCGTTAAGAAAACTTTTATATATTATTAAAAAACAATTTGGATGTTCTCAAAAAATAATTGGTTATGATCTTGGAGGTATTAGTGAAAATAAAACTATGGTAATATAGGAACTTATGCAGTTTAACTACACACCCCATTTATTCGCGAGCTCAAGAGGTCCTAATTTTTTGAAAAAGTAAACCTATTGAAGTGGGCGAAGACCATGCCCGGCCTACCCTCCGTAGCAGCACAAAAACAGTTTTTCCAGCGAAGATCTGGTCATAAGTTTGTGCATAATAAGCCTATTGATAGCTTGCGAATAAATGGGGTAATTGGCGAATAAGTGTAGCAATAATGGGGTGAGCCTCACGAATAAATGGGGTGTGTAGTTAAACAGCATAAGTTCCGTAATATAAATATAGAATTATCTAATAGATATATTTTTAATAATTATTGTTTAATATAAAGGGTTCCTTTAAAATTTTTAGGCGGAAATATTTAGTTATATAAGATTCAGTGTTAGAGCATTATTGATAATACTAATTAATAATATTTGACATTTTTTTAAAATTCGGAGTGTGGATGTAGGGATTACTCAAAGGTTTAAGAATTACTTTTTTGATGGATCTTTAGGATTGGTTGCCTTGTAGCGCTATTTAGATTTCTGTCAAATAACAAATCTTTGTTAAATTCTAACTTGGGGTCTTTGAGTGAGGATAATCCCCCCTCAAATCCTCTTCACTATGTACTTTTAAAAGTATTTTTTAAAAATTTAATTATTAAAAGATGGAAGATATAAATTCTGTTTGTCTACTTGAATGGAGAAAATTTGATTGGAATATTATAAAAGAAGATATCCATTCACCAAAAGCCTATGCTTGGAAAATATTTATTTTAGCTGTAAATATATAAAATATTTTCTAAAATTTTTTTGATTAAAGGAAATATATTCAGAATATGATACTTTTATTTACATGGATACTTCAATAGTTATTGATGAAGCAAAATCCCTTGACCCAACTTTTGAGGGCATTAAAGATGGAAAAATATCTGAAGCTATTTTCCCTGGAAGTAAAAATATTGACAATTATTTTATTATTTTTGATTAGAGATCGAAAATCGATTGAGAGTTTTTGGTAATAAAGATCCCCTATTTTTCTGATTTTTATTGCTCGGAATTTTCAGTATAGCTCTTACTTCGTACCACCCCTAATTTTGGTCTCGTGCATAGAATAAACACATTTTGCTCGTATCCGTACTGGGTATACGAAGAACGAGTAAGAATTTTGTACCAAGCAGCGTATGCAAGTAAATTTTTAATGCTGAAACACATCCTTTCGAAAACCAACCAACCACTTTCTCGATATTTACATATTTTTACCCGATTTGAATTTCCATTCTTTTTTAAATAATTCAAATAAAAGATTTATTTAATTTCAGCATCAGGCCACAGTATACAATTTGCAACAAATTTTCGTAAGTTATATTTTTGATTATTCTAAATATTATTTAAATTTAAGGGACTTATTCATACCTACCTTTGGTATCTCAATTAGTTCATTGGGATAATAAAATGTATGAAGCTGGTTTTAATATAATGCATAAAAGTGAATATACAAGAAAATTACTTAAATGGTAAAATTGTCTATTTGAATTAGGGACATTGTTGGGATTTTTGTCAAAATTTTCTTAAAAACTTCTATCAAAGGCTAAAAATTCGGAGAATAATTTCCAATCAATTTTTGCACTCAAAGAGAAAATTCCAAAAAAATTTCTTTCACCTAGCACGTGTCAGAATGCTAATTCGATAGAAAACAAAAAATATTTTGGATAAATTTCCTATACTAATTGACCCTTAAATATTTTTTTGGCAATATTAAGATTCTTGTAAAACCTAAATTAATAAAATAAAAAATATTTAATTAATTAAAAGGGCACTTCTTTGTGCCGCAACAAAACAATGTATAGAGCCAGATTATTCTTATATAAATTGCACATCAGATTATAGCACTGTTGGTACTTGTCATAGATACGATCAAAGTGTTTTTGGAATTATTAATGTTAACGGGGAATATCAACGTTCAATTTTATCCAGAGGTAAAAACAAAAAAAGTAAACGGAATTGTAATACCAGCAAATTATTTAGTATAGAGATCGGTCGAAATAAAAATTTTTTTTATCAAAATTATTTTGATTTTAAAAATTTGAGTTAAAATTAAATTTAAAAGTTTAGCCAATTTTTTATAAAAATTAGAAGGTTAATTAACTTATATCCACAATGAAGGTTTCCCCTCAAGTTTCCTGGTATCCAAGCAATACAAAATTGTTGTGAATATAATTTTGGAGGTATCCAAAGTTGAAGTCTTCCCGTACTTTTACTAAAAATAATATTTTTCCCCTCAAGTGATTTGTGCCGAAAAAAGAAGAAATTTACAGGAAAGAGAACTTTTACTTTATTGCGGATTAAAATTGCGGACTTTTTAGACTATTCATAGATTGTCTGTAGAAACTTGAACAGTTCGAAATTCTGTCACAAAGAATTTTAAAATAAAAATTAAATAAATATAAATTTAGGAGAAGAATTCCTTCCACATTCTCACGCTGAGCATCCTAGAAGAAAAGTGAAATATAGTGTACAACGTTATAAAGAATTGGATAAATCTTTGAATTTTACTAAAGGAGTTGAATGTTGTCAAAAATAAAAAAAAATAAAAATAATTTTATAAAAAATTCATTTTATAAAAACCCCTCAGAAATAAATTTAAAAAACACCCAAAAACTTCCAAAAACCCTCATTTTTACATACAATTTTTTCAGATTTAAAGAGTATATATTTTCAAGGTTGAACCAATTTAAAAAATTAATAATAATTTTATAAAAAATTATTATTAAAATAATATTTTTCCCCTCAAGTGTAGCCTAATAAATTTTACTTGATGGACAAATTTGAGAATTATTCAGAAAAAATATGCAGTTGATTTTTAGTAAAAAAATTTTTTTCAAGAATATATTTAACAAATTATATTTTCATTAATTTTATTTTTTATAACAAATTATTTTTCAAATTTACTTTTATAAAAAGATTAAAATTGAAAAATAGCGGGACGAGAGCTTGTGCGGATTTTAAGGAATGTAGCCTAATAAATTTTACTTTATATTCCTGGTTAATTCTATTTACATAAATTTTCTTGTGGTTTTTCAATCTAAGGGTGTACATAGTTGTAGTGTTAATCTTGAATTTTGATAAGAAAAACTAGAAAGAATAATTTTTTTAGATTAAAATAAATTAAAATATGTAAATTATTTATTTAAAAAATTCATTCTTTAAAAACAAAACTTGCCAAAAAACATGCTAAAAATGTTTTCTCTCTCTCCCCTTCAATCAATTCCTCTCCCCTTCACTAATAATAATTTACAGCTATTAAAAATATTTAAATTGATTACCATAATTCAATAAATTTAAGCTGCGCTTTACTATCACTTTACTAAATTTTATATAATTTTCCCTCCTCTAATTAAGTCCTCTCCCTCCATTTCCCTCTCCTCATTCAAAAATATTAAAAAAAATTTTTTTATTTAAAATAAAAATGAATATTTTTTATTTAATTTTATTTTTTTCAACAAATTCCATTTATTTTAAAATGATAAAAGGAATGGAACATTCACGTATCTTTTTCGTTATTTATTAAAATAAATAATTTAAAAATTATTATTTAAAAATTTTTGAAAGAAAAAATAATTTTTAGAAATTAATTATGTAAAAGAGTTTCTATGCTTTTTATTTTATTCCTATAGTTAATTTAAAAGTCAATTAAATTAAAAAATTTTGATTATTCCTCACGACAAAAAATGCAAATGCATAAAGTGAGAGTGAAGTTGTAAGTCCGAGGTCCCTTGGAATTAGGATGGATCGATGCCAAAGGGGTTTGGGGTTGAGCGGTTAATAGATAAGGTAATCCGCAGTCTGCCCCCTCCCCCCTCAAGTCCTTTATCCCTCCTTAATCCACTGAAACAGGAATCCCCTGAACCGGAATTATGTGCCGATCAGATTAAATTCAATACTATTTCAGCACCGCAGGTGAGGATTTTAGAATTATATTGAGTCGTATACGAGGAGAATAAAAATCTAAAAGTTAAAAATTTTTTTGGTAAATCCCGATCCGTCTTGATTCAAGACTCAAGACCAAGAGTTTTGGACAGCTCTAAGAAGCAATAACTGATATTCACTGAAAATTATGTTAATCGCTAAAACTATTTAAGGTGATAAAGGAAAAGGTGTAGCTGAAGGTCCAAGTTCTCCACCTAGCCATCCAGCAATTCCAATTGACTCAATATTTCCGACGTTTTCTCTTGTTGAGTTGTCATTTCTTGTTCGAATTCTGATTGAAGTTGATAAACTTTTAATAACCAAAAATTATGAAAGAGGACTTTTAGAGATACTTCGAAATTATAAAGAAGACGTATTGGATAGGTTGAAAGAAGAAACGGCAGTAGGAGTAAGAGATCAGGCAAAACATGAAAAAAATTTTGAGATAATTTCTAAGAGTAACTTGATAGAAAATGTATTCAAAAAAGTTAAAAAGGTATATTTTTGGTTTAAATTAAAGAAACTTAAAAACTAACTCAGACTTATATCAAAGAGTGCACTACATTCTATTTAGTACAGTTTTACATTGGAGTTAAGTTCGGGGAGCTTTTCGATCTTGGAATCATTTTTAATTTTTGTAGAATTGAAAATTTTAAGTTTCACACCCTTTTATTATCATTACATAAGGGGATGGAAAACTGGCCAAAAAAATTATAAATAATTTAAGCAAAATGTGAAATTATTCTATTTTATTTATTAATTATCATAAATTTTTAATTTAAAATCAGGTTATTCAATTTTATGATAGTTTATTAAAAGAATTCCAAGAACAACGTAGTAATTTAATATTGAATAACCAATCAGAAGCTCAAATTGAATTTATTTATAAAAGATTGGATTCGTTAAGTAATACAATGACAGTGGATTCTTTAGATGGATTTTTTGAAGAGTTTGGAATAGAGCTGGAAATAGAGTTTTATGAACTTGGGGATGATTTAACAGATCTTATTGATGAAGCTAGAAATAAAATAAAAAATTTAAGGTAAATTTGGGTAGTATTTAAGGTAGTCAGCTCTACTTTTTTGTTTTGCTTTCTTAGTTATTCTCCTCTAATTGAAATCATTTCCTCCATTGAAATCATAAACAAGTAAATTTTGTTGGCGACGTTGGATTCATGAACTAGATAGACAAATTGAACTAGATAGACAAAGTTTAGCCTAGCACTTAGGATTGTCGGCCCTATCGCAAATGAGGTGCGTAATCAAATTTTTTCTCCTTCCTTCCACAAGGTCAAAATGGGGAATTTTTTCCTTAGTATTTAATGTGTGCTGATTTTGCCATAAGGTAAAATAATGCAAGGATTAATTTTTTTTACATTTTCTTTTCTGTTCATGTTTGACTGACCGTGTTTCGACTGAAAAACAGTCAAAACACGGGCACACACAACTTAGGGCACAAACACGGGCACACACATTAAATACTAAGATAAAATTTCCCCATTTTTAACTTGTGGAAGGAAGGAGAAAAAATATGATTACGCACCTCATTTGCGATAGAGCCGGATTGTCAGCAAGGCTGAGGGTTATAAATAGGGTTGCCAGCTCGCTCGACCCGAAACTCGAAAGATCGAGTGAGCCGAGGCTTTTCAGCTCGAAAAGCTCGAAAACGAACGAATCGAAAAAAACCCAACTCGAAAAAATTCACCGAACGTCGGCTCGAATCGAAAACGGCAACCCTAGTTATAAACTTTAATCATTAAATAACTCAATAACATTTTCAATTCCTACCCATTAATTAAAACTAATTAATTATAATTTAAATTTATTTTTTATAAATTAAGCCCTTATTTGCTCTCCCAACTTTACAATAAATGTATAAATCTAACATTAGTTGAACGAAATATTTTCATTCTTTGGCATTTATTTGGATTCGCTAGAAATTTAATTCGTTCTTTTATTTTATTTGAAAGTCAAAACAAATATTATGATACTTTTTTATCTAAATGGAAGTAATTAATTTAAAAATTTCTCCTTTATTTAAATTTTCAAATTTTTAGTAAAACGATTTCAATTTTTGGATATTTTAAAGCTTATGATATATTTGAACTAAAAGCAAATTATTTTATGGATTTATTAAAGAAATTGGATGTTTTTAATTTAAATAATATTGAATTTGAATACAAAGGATATTCCTTTGGTTAGCTTTTAAATTGAAAATAATGTTTAAATTAAGAGATTTTGACTGACCATTATGGACATATTAACAAAGATTTATTGAAGAAGGGAGAGGGGGGGGGGCGCATTATACCGTTGGGGGAGGGGGGGAAGATGACATATCTGGGAGGCGGGGTGGGGGGGGGGGGTTACATATTTAGTTGGGGGTGGGAATGCCAATTTTTGGGGTTTGTACATTATTTATGAATTTGGAGAGGAGAATTTGGAGAGGATAACCTAGCAGACTTTTAAACGTTTAGGCGAAGGATTTTTTAACAAAATTTAAATTCAGTGCGTGATCAAATGTTAAAAACATTGCAAGAAGCAGAGTCAGAAGAAAATATAATTTTCCCGGCAATATTCTCTCCTATTGAAGAATTTACACATATTAAAATATTTTTGCCTTTATTTTACTTACACACTAAAGGTTTTTAAAGAAAAAAGTTAAAAAAATTTTTTTCTTAAATTTAGCACAGGTTAAAAATTCATTAAATATTAATGAATGTGTATTTATAAAGAAAAATTTGGTTTTAGACCCATATACTACATTCCCAACAACATCATTTTATTTGTTTTACTACAATATTACTGATACAAAAATTCTTAAAACAAAACTCGAAGAATTTGTTATTAATCCTTATTTTGTTTATATAATTGAGGAAGAAAGTAAAAATAAACGAGAGTGTTGGCAAGGGAGTTTGGGATTCAAGAGGAGAGCAATAGTCCGTATGAGGATGGACTATCCACGCACTGCTCTCCGAGCCAAGCCACAAAAGGTATTGAAGAAAGGGAGGAGAAGTCAACAGTCGACTGTCACAATGAAAACAATAAACAAATATAAATTTATTTCAGCCAAATAATAAGCGCACAAATAATAAAGTTTAAAAGGAGGAGGGTAATAAAAGCGAGGAATAGTTAAAGAACTAATGAATAAAATCTCCAAAAAATTGGATTTAAATAGAGGCTGGTAGGTCTGCCTGGGTGTGGCTTATTCCGACCAACCAGCTGAAAAAGGGGGCGGAGCTTATAAATTGTGTAAAAAATAGAAGAGGGGAAGGAACACAAACAAAAGTTTAAATTAAACAATTAGAGTAAGTAGACGGGGGGGAACTTGAGTATATAATAATAAGAAAAATAAACTGAACAAATTGTCGCCTTTGGCGACATACCCCCGCCAAAAAGGTCGACTATTCCGTCGACTGTTCTTATCTTCATCCTCTTCTTATTTCTTTTTTCCAACATTCTTCTCTTCAATATTTTGTTCGGCAATGACACTCTTAAAACTGGGACGGGTAAGGAGCACCTCTTCCAGTTGACGCGCACTTTTGAAGGCAGCGGAGTATCCGGAAAGTAAAGCATTTGATGTGGGAGAGAGCGAATTACGACGACGGCGATTATTAATAACTTTTAGAATGTCGTTGTTCCATTCTGTTGATTGAGGTTGAGGTGGTTCAATGTTGTTGCTGCGCTGCTGCTTAATTTGAGTAGTGTCCTCAAGTAGTCGGTTACTTTGGTGAATAAACGCTTTTACTTCTTCAGGGTTCCAGGTGCGGTGAGGTTTTGGCTTTTCACTCTTTTTAGCTTCATAGATCTCCTTTACTAATTTCCAGGTATGAGGGTGAGCAAGGTGTGAGGTTTGTGTTGGATTACGTTGCTTTTGCCCGTCCAAAAGACGTAACTGTTGGACCATGTTGTTAACTCTACGTGACATCATATTACGCCAATCTGCCATACGTAAGGGTCGCTCAAATTCCATTTCTTTTAACTTTTCTTTTGTCAATTGGTCCCCAATGTAATCCAAAGAGTCAGGGTCAAGCATGGCGTCATAACTATAAGTTTTATCAATCGGGCGCTCACCAAGTTCACGTTCAAAAGCTGCCTTTTTCTTTTCTGTTGTTTCTTTTTGCTCTGCTGATTGTACATATTTAGAAACCATCTGTTGAAAAGCAGAGGGAACCTTTCCTGGAGCCTTGATATTTAACTGTTGTTTTGCCAACTTCCTCGCGTTGTTCTTTAAGTCCTCGGCTTTCTTATTTGCAACAAAAACTTGGCCAAATCCAGGACGGGGCAAGTCGTTGATTAACTTTGTTGGTACATCGATTCCCCATTGACGTGGATCTGGTGCGGGAAGGGTTTTGTGTGGAATGATTGGAGTTGTTGTTCGCTCTGGGGACGAAAACGTGGATGTTTTTGCTGAGGATGTATTTGATGACACAGTGCCAGCTGGTGGAAGAGTAACTGCTGTAGTAGTTGTTGTTTTTGATGTGCCAGCTCCAAACTGTCCACTAACAGTAAGTTTTTTAATTAAAGCAGTTTTAGCACGTCGTGCTGCTTGTTTGTCGGTAAGGCCGAGTTGTTTGATCCAAGTCTTTCTACGAAATCCGTCGTTATAATATGGGCAGATGATGTCTCCCGGTTTATGTCCAATTGGATCCTTCTTTTTGAAGTCACACACCAAACAGACAGAAGGTGTTGGAGTCATAAATTTAGCTTTTAATTGATTTCTCTCCTTTTTTGAGAGATATGGAATATTTTGAGCCTGTGCCATAAAAAAGTGATTAGTTTTGTAAATGATTTGTGAAGTTGGACATGAGTAATTAAAAATAGGAGGAGCCCGAACTTTAAATGGTTTAAGCGCGAGAAGTTCAATTTGCACGGTGTGGGACATAGCAAGTCCTGCCCAAAGATATAAAATTGTAATGAAAAAAGTCAATTGAGCTGGGTATATGTTGGCACGTGGGTAAGCCATTTTTTCATTGTAAGTAGGCGGGCCTTTCTTAGTAAAAGTTGAACAACAACATTGACGGCCAAAATTTTCTTTTGTTTTGTATAACTGTTTATCTTTATACAATCCTCTCTGCAATGGGCCAAAAGCAGTCAGAGAAGAAGAAAACAGATGTGGGCATAGAACGGAATGTGGACGAGCATAATTATTAAGGAAAGAGTTGGCCAAGCATTCGCGATTATATGTCCCAGTTGAGTTGGGCTGCCTGCGTATAGTCGGCTGTCCAGGACGATTAGCCGCAGGAGAGAAAACATTCTGTGAGAATTTAGTCGACTGTTTACTATTTGCTGAAGGACAATTAGTCGACTTTGAGAGCCTGTTGGATGTAGTCGTCTGTTGCTTATTATTCACTGGACAAAATTTAGTCGACTGTTGCTTGTTCTTCGCTGTCCAAAAATTAGTCGACTGTTGTTCATTCTTCACTTGTGAAAAATTAGTCGACTGGTGCCCAATATTTCCCTTTCGGTAAAAAGCTGATTTTGAGTGAGGAGGAACACCAAGAGAGTGAATAGAGGTATTCGAACGACGATTAACCTTTCGATACGGAGGTGTATTTTCTCTGTGAAGAACGTTTGAGTATGAATGGTTCTGCCCTTGATTGAAGCCTCCATTACTAAATCCGGATTCTTTCATTATGATTACTGGAGATATGGGTATGGTTGGGTATTGGCGAAGTTGCTCAGAACTCCCATGTATGTCTTGGGTTGGCGACGGAGTCGACTGATCGGAAGGTTGACTATGTCCCAAATTATTATGCGGTCGTTTCGAGTCTGGTGGTTGCGAAATATTGCTTTCTCCGCTGTCACCACAATTGATATCCAGGTAAGAAAAATCTTCCAAATCATTTTCTGTTTGCTCTGTGAGGATCCAATGAAGCCGTTCTGGTGGCACAAACTCGTAGTGGCGGTATCCTTGTCTCCAACACGACTTGCCACGGTTTCTCCGGAGTGACTTCTTGCTGCTCCCACGGTAGCCGTGTCTTGTTGTTTCTTTCTCCAAAGGGTTACCAAACATGATGCATTTCATATTGGGTTGGTCGAGTGTGACACCTTGACTCGAGTAGTATTGTTCTACAGTGACGTTTGGCATAATGAGTTCTTCATTGGCTGGAAGTCGGCTAAATCCGGAAAGGCCAACTGGACGTCTTAGAGTCGACTTGGCAGTGAACATTTCAAGGCTTGCTTTCTTGCCTTCGATTATTTTGGCGATTGACACACCAGCATCAAAGCGTATTTTCTCATCTAAGTTCCAACCAGGGTGATGAGAATCAAGCCAATGATCCAATTGACGTGGTTTCAATTCAGCAGGTAGACGGTGCAACATATTGATCGAAATTAATTTTATAAAAGTTTCAGAATGAATGAAGATTTGCCAACGGCGTAACATATATATAGGCCTGAGGGTGCGTTGCCAAGTTATAAAATTATTGTTTTTGTTAAAAGTGGGTGGAGCCAAAATTTTGTTGAAAATGGGTGGAGCCAAAGTTTTTAAATGGGTGGGTGCGTCTTTCATGAATAGTCGAGGCTCGAGACAATATGTTGAAAAAGTCGAGACTCGGGATTTTTGTTGTTCAAAGCATATTAGGTCGACTGTGAACGTTAATGACGCAGAGATGGTATGTTCCTTATGCCTGTAGGGCCCTCCGGGGGCCTGAGTTGCAAAACAAAGTGATATGAGGGTGATTAAAGCAACAATTCGTGCCATTGCTTTCCAGGCTCGGAATACTGGGTTAAGTCGAATGAATAAATAAAATAGGCCAATTCCAAGAATAAGTGCCAGTATAAGTGAAGTAAAACTCGACAATGAAGTCAATATTGAGGCGAGTGCTAGTGGGTCGAATCCAGTATCCCACCAATTTCCTGAGGGCAAATCAAGTGTTTCAGAGTCTCGATAGCCATGTTGAAATCGCTTCTTGATTGGCACATAATACAACGCTCCAGTTAGTTCAAATTGCGTTTCGCCTGCGGGGCAGTCGACACGACATTTTGTTTTGATCTGAAAGTGGTCGAAGGGTAGATTTTCTCTTCCGAAAGTGCCATTTGGTGAACATCGAGCTGAAAAAACGGTACCATCGGCGCATTCAATGTTGGCGAGAGCATCCCCTTGATCTGTTAAACATGTATACTGTAGTTGGGCGCCACTTTCACACTTATAGCATCCCGTTAGGTTGTGTGTTTGGACAGTGCATCGAGCTTCTTGGAACTCGAGTAGTAGTTCCAGGTGTCTCATCTGGACATGTAATTGCAAAGGCGAGTATCCATAATCGGCAAATATATTCCCTCTCTCATTTCTGATCAATAATTTGGCCACATTAAGGGGTAGTCGGACACTAGAGTCTATTAGTATCCTCTCAAGGTTAAGGTCGCGACAACTGCAGGCGACATTTCCTGATGAATGATCATGTATACAGTCGATGCAAACAGAGTTCGAAATACTGCAATTAAATAGTCTGGCGTCTGATTCGGTTGAACAAAGCAAGTCTCTGGGTATATTCTCTACCATAGCGACACTGTTTCCATCAGTGATGAATTGCCGGTTCAACACTGGTGCGGGAGGTACAGCGGCAGCGATGGGCGTCAAAGAAACGTTGTTCCAATGAAACGTCATGCCAGGGTGTAATATAATTGACTCCATAAGAGGCTTTTTCCCGCTAACTTCCAGTTGTATGTCCGCATGTATATTAAATTCCCAGGTAGGGCATGAGATGAGTTCGAATGTGTTTCCAGTGGTTGGTCGGGCAAAGTAGCGGTAAAACAGGCATGCGTCGGTCGGTAGGCCGCATCCGTAAAACCAAAACGATGAGCTAGGCTCGCAACGTGATATCCCTGGTAAGTTGTTGACTTCTCGTAGTTCTGGTATAATTGTTGAAGGTCTGACTTCTGAACAGTAACTATTCTTGCACGATCCACTGGTCGGACATCTCTTGACTGCTAGTGTTTCCATAGTATAGCTTCTAAACCATCCTTCAGATTTCGGTACACAATTCATCGTAAGAGCATCTACAATGATGCTTAAAGTTCCAAGAGCGATTCCGTGTTCATTTCTGAGGAGCAAAGTGGTTGTTTGGCCTTTTGGTAATAAAGTTAATGTCGTAGCGTAGTTGAGCACGCAAGAGATTCCTGTCGGTCCTCGTTGACAACTTTCTGACTTTGTAGTAACTGCAATGGTATTGGAAGAATCTGTATAGTTGGCCAAGGCTAGTAACACGACCAAAGGTATCCAATTCGAAGGCTGTGGTCGTCTACCAAGTATTCGGTCCAGGTGGGCACGTCTCCACTCCTGTCCGGTTAGTTGAAGGTTGCGGCTTGCTTGATTCAATTGTTGTCTCATAATACGAGCTCTTGCTGCGATTCCTGTAGTTCTGGCCAATGTTTGAGCTTGTTGGGTAGTCTTCCTCGTACAGAGTGTTCCACATCCCACTATACAGTAACATATTGACATAAGTGCACGAACATTAAAACTGCAAATACGTAGTAGACAAAGGGTGCATCCACACATACATAAGATGAAACACATTAAGATTCCGGTTAAGAACGCCGCCCATCTTGGACTACAGTTTGGATTCGCGACATGGTCGATACAAAAGAGACAGTCGATTAGAGAACAGTCTCCCACTGCTGGGCAAGTAGTGTGTACGGTGCAAGTTTCGCTGGCGGTTGTCCAAAAGTAACTCTTACAAGTATAGTCGCGTAACAACATCTCCTGCGGTAATTCGTAAGTGACATTCGATGTCGCTTGTCGGATTAAGCAATCTCCCTCACAACAAATCTCCAATTTGGTGATCTCCTGAGGGCTGCTGATCATGATTCCTTTGGTAGTACAGGCAAGTAAGCACTTAGAGCAATCTACTAGGGCTGTTACAGGCAAGAGCATACTGATAAAGAATGCGACTATCAAAGCCCAGGACACGATGACAGGTAGACTTATAGATGTTTTCCTTCTGGGGCGAAGGTTCCAAACCTTCTTGGTTGGTTCCTTGGATGAGTCTTGTTCTGGTACTGGTTGAGTTGACTCCGGTTCTTCGGGTTGTTCAAGTTCCATAGCTCGGTCTCCCGATTGCTTGGTTATTTTCTCTGGCTCTTTGCCTAGTCCCTGGTGATTATTGGGTTCTGTAGTCGACTCCTCAGTTGGCCGCGAGCATTCTAGTGGGTAGAGTTTAGAGACCGGCCTTGTGGTGATGTGCCCGTTGGGCAACTGTAATTTAACGCTTCTGACGTTTGGTGGTGAGCCATTAAGTTCGGTTACTCGCGCAATTTGCCAAATATTGCGCGGATGGAGATCATCTCCAATCAGTACTACTTCTCCGACTGAGGGTGGTCGATATTGCTTGAGGCGAGGTCCCTTGTGTTTCCAGGCCGACCTTTCACGAAGCATCGTCAAATATTCGGTTACCCACTGATCCCAGAACGCTTCCAATGCTACTTGAGTCCCTTTCCATAGAGCAATGAGTTTATCCTCCGGGGGTGCCTTGCGGTCATGTTCATTATAGTCACAATCTTCAATTGGTAGGTCCACTATGGCGCCAGGTTGAACAAGATCGATTGGTCTAAGTGGCCGCGGGGCATCCTGTGCTTCTGATACATAAGCAAGTGGACGATGGTTGAGTACCGCTTCGACTTCTGCAGTGAAGGTTGATAGTTGATCGTAGGTGAGTACGCGTCGTCCCACGGTACGCATGAAACAACTCTTGACTATAGCCACCAGGCGTTCATAGAATCCCCCCATCCAAGGAAAAAGTTGTGGGATGAAGAGCCATTGAATCCCTCGAGTGTTCATATCTATTTTCTCAGCTTCTTGATCTGGTGTCGGTGGGCAAAGTCGAAGTAGAGCTTTATTCGCTAACACAAATTGTCTTCCATTATCGGAGATTATTTTGGAGGGGCTTCCTCGGCGGCTGACCAAACGACGCAGGATGTTTGTAAATGATGCTGCGGTTAAGTCCATCGTGGGTTCCAAGTAGACTGCGCGGGTTGACAAACAGGTGAAGAGCACGATCCACACCTTGACTGTTTCATTTCCAAGTTTTGCTCGTGTTGGTCCTAGGTAGTCACATCCTACCGAGGAAAATGGCCTGAGGCGATTAACGCGGTCGGCTGGTAATGGTGGCATGTTTGGTTGTGCAAAGGGGTAGGAACGCATCCGAGCACATTTCAGACAATTATTAATTACTTTCTTGACTGTGCGACGAGCATGGGGCGTCCAATAGTTTCGTAAAAATTCTCCTAGTGTCCAGTCCACTCCCATGTGGAGTATTCGTTTATGTATTTGGTCGATCATCAGCAATGTTATTTCCGCTCCTTCAGGCAAAATTATAGGGTTGGCTAAATCGGGATTTCCTTTGTGGTTGACGATTCTGGTCATGAGGCGATAAATTCCTTGGTTGTCCTTGAACTTCCTAAGTTCAGTTAATTGGTCAATAAATTGCTCTTGGGCTTGTTTGACGAGTGTAACACGAGCCAAGTCTATATCCGCTACTGTAAAATCTCCTTTTCTTGTAATCTTGCCCATAAACCGTAGAACATAAGCTGTGACCCTGAGGGCCCTTTCAATAGTAGAGTATCGACCTAAGTCGATCGTTGGTTGACGTCCCTTTTGCGTCTGGTTGGCGGCTACATAAACTCTGCTGTGGTAACAGTCGACGTCCGGTAGCGGTGAATCCAGTTCGGGTGCCATTTGGAAGGTTTGCTCCTCCGGCCATTGTCCATGCATAAGCCAGCTGGGCCCATTCCACCAAAGTGGATTATCGGCTAATTCTCTCGGTCCAAGTCCCCTTGTAGCGACATCGGCGGGGTTGTCACTGGTCCTAATGAAGTGAAAGGTGCAGTCAGTATGTAGTCGAATTTCAGCTAAACGTCGTTGAACAAAGACTGGTTGAATCTCTCGGCTTTGGATCCAGGCGAGTGCAATCTGACTGTCACTCCATATGTGACATTCTGCGTCAACTCCTTGAAGTTGTTTCATCACAAATGCTTTGGCGCGGACTCCTATGAGTAGAGCAAGAAGTTCAAGTCGAGGTACAGTGAGTGATTTTCCTGCTGCCTTAGGACAAAGTCGGCTCTTTGAAAAAATCAGGTGACAGTTGACTGAGCCTCCAGTATCAGTCCTCAAGTATACGGTAGTAGCAAAAGCTGTGGTCGAAGCATCCGAGAAAATGTGCAGCTGGAGGGTTCCATTCAGTCCTTGAGTACATCTACGAGGTACATAAACGACTTGTTTGTTCCAGGCTTTGGTTATACTGTCCCATTCGGCGACACGTTCTTCACAAAGCGGTGAATCCCAGGTGATTGATTCCTGCCACAGCCCCTGGGCAAATAGTTTGGCTCGAAGCAAACATGGAGAGATCAGTCCAGACGGGTCGAAAATTGAGTGGATTACTGAGAAAACAATTCTTCGTGTCAGGTGGCCACTCGGTGCTACCGGAAATTCAAACACGAATTGATCCTTGACGGTGTCCCATTTCAGCCCCAAGAACTTATTGAGTGGTCCTTCAAGCTTATCCTCGGCTGGTAGTTGACTGTTGACTTTAATTGAGTTGGATACGAACTCTCTAATATTCATTCCAGCCCTTTGGTAAATTTCCTTGACCTTGTGGTACTGATCGATTGCATCTTCGGGTGACTCGCAGGCAAGTAGTTGATTGTCGACATATAAGTTGTCGATAAGCGACTTTGCGAAGTTGCCACAGGTTTGTAGGTGATGACGAACAACAGCTGCGAGGATGAAAGGTGATGAAATGACGCCAAAGCCGACGACGGCGTAACGTCTGATGAGCAGGTTGTCCGGGCTCAAAGGCTTGTTGAGGTCCTTAAGCCATAAAACTTTGCACACTTCTCGGTCAATTCCAGGCTCAAGGTAGATTGACATGAAGGCTTTCTCTAAATCTCCGACGAGAGCAATTGCCGGAAGGCGAAAACGTAAGAGCACTCCCACAAGGTCTGGTAGGAGCACTGGTCCACGGTAGAGACAATCATTTAGTGAAGGTTGTCCTCGAGCATGGGCGCTTGCGTCAATCACGATTCTTAATTTGTGGGTAATCACAGGGTGGTGAGGTAAATAGCATTCCACTCCCTCTGGGTTACGTGCGGCTGGTTCTAACATTCCTCTTGAAACTTGTTCTTCGAATATTTCATTGTACTGCTTCAGAAGATCGGGGCGTGCCTGGAGGTTGCGAAGTACAGACGCCAATCGACTGTACGCCATTCTAAAGTTTGATGGTAGTTGCGGGTTCGGGTCAACCCATGGCCATCTGACGGTGTAATGTCCATCGGGCCGCTGATTGATTGACTGTTCAAATAGTAGGACTGCTTGTTCATCGTCATTTTGCGTAGGGTCTTCTTGTATTCCAATCCCTTCAAGGCTGAACCACTCCTCGATGACATTCCTTGAGGGCATTTGTTCCTCATTACTTGGGTGAACAGCTACCATTGTGACTGATTTGTTTGGTTTCTGGTGACGAAAGGTTGATTCTCCTCCAAGCATTTTACCAAATACTGTATCAATAAGGTAGAGTCCGGGTGAAATTAACTTCCACGAGATCAGATACTTCCAGAACTGGCGAATTCCAATCATGATTGCCGGTGCTTCGTGTGACATTGTAACTGCTTCCTTTAAGTCCATTCCTGGTATGTATTGTATGTTGTCGTCCCAGTTGACTGTTGAAAACGGATTTGTTATCTCAGGTACGCGGTTGAGCACACAGCTCTCCCAAGATCCATCCGAACATTGCAGCTTCAGCTCATACATTGGTGAATGGAATTTGAGTGGATCGGTCAAAGAACCTCCAAAGGCCTCGACCTCCATTTGTTCGGCACCAACCCGTGGTGGATGTAATTCATCAACGAGAGCCTTGGTTATATAGCTGGCCATACTCCCTGGATCAAAGAGCACACACACATTTTTCTTGGTTCGACGTCCTCGTGACGTGACAACAATATGACGGGTGAGCAAAAGAGCATTTTTCCTGGTTGTCCCACTAGTATGCAGGCTAAGTATTGAATCTGATGCTTCAACTTGTCCCTCTGGGGGTTGTTTTGCTTTGTGTTCCTCACTGACAAATGCTACTGTAGGTTTGAATGTCTTCGGTTTTAAACTCGAGCTACGCGCCTTGGTTGGTTTGTTTTGTCCTTGTTGATTGCTGTGACCGCTTTTCGTCTCCTGATGATAGTTTTGGTTCTCTACCGCTTTCTGGCAGACCAATAAGTGATGAGGTCCTCTGCACCTTTGGCAGGTCCTTTGGTTGTGACATTCACGTGCTTTGTGACCCTCTCGAAGGCATCTAATACACCGGTCCATCTCGATGAGTCTTCTAATTCTATCCCGTGGGGTTTGATAAACACGACATCGGCTAGGAAGATGTCCAGGTTTGGCACATAGTGAACAGCTATTCCATCTAGGTGGGAAACGTTGTGGTTGTGTTGATGCTGTAAAGGATCTCACTGTATCCCTTGGTGGAGTTTGAGGAGGTCGCTTCTCCTTCTTGACTTGCGGTGAATCGTCCATTGTATGAACGCAGTGGAAGACTTCTTCCTTCAGGCTAATGATTTCTTGTAGCTGCTTCAGTAGGTCCTTGTAAGTCCATTGCCTCCTTGAATCTTTCTCACGAAGTAGGAGCTCTCGGACTACAGTAGGCGGTAGCTTGCTTCGAATCTGCAACATTGTTTGAGTTGAGTCCGGTGACTGCCCTTGCGACTCAAGCTGGTAACATATTCGGTCCACTGTGTCACTGAATACGCGAAGTGACGTTGATGATTCGGTTGCTCTCGGTAAGTGCATAAGTTCAGAAAACAGGTTGTCGACTAATCTCTTTGAGTCTCCAAATCGGTCCTTGAGTATACTAAGCACGCGTGGATAATTGGTGTCCGACGGTTCATAATGTTCAATTGCTTTGCGTGCTGGTGAATTTGCTGGTAGGCACATCAGTAGGTAGGTGTGCTTCTGAAAATCTGACAGTGTTGGCTGCTGGTCCACTGCCACTGAAAATGCATTCCACCATGTCCGATAGCGGTGAGCTTCTCCATCGAAGCGCGGTAATTCCAATGTAGGTAGTCGGACGGCTTGTTGTACCATATTTGGCTGATTAGCTTGTTGTGCGGGCGGCTGCTGGCCCTGATGACCTTCCATGGTCAGATTGATTAGTTCCACAATTCCTCTCGCTCTTTCGTGTAGGTCCATAAAGTGCTCATGCGGCAAATCCTGTTCAGCCTCTGGTTGCGGCGGATAGTTGTCATAAAGTTCCTCTTCTGCATGTAGAGCATTTTCCTCCAAGTTATCCATGTATTCAAGCCAACGTGTGTTGAGTTAATTCACACGTTCCATTGATGATTCAAGTTGAGTTTTGACCACTCGAAGTCCATTTGCTGTTGCCTGGTTGATCACTGGTTGATCCAAAAGTCCATTAGCATCTGAAATTCTGTCCCTCATTGTTCGCAAAACAGAAGCAATTGTACGGCGGATTGGTCCTGAAGACGGCATTTCTCTGATTGTAGTCGACTGCAGTAGGTGGGAGTCGATTAGTTGTATTTGGCTGCGGACAGTTGATTAGTCGACACTGACGGCGGTCGATTGTAGTTGACAGTCGGTTGTAGTTGACGGTCGATTATAGTTGACGGTCGATTATAGTTGACGGTCGATTGTAGTTGACGGTCACTTGTAGTTAACGGTCGATTGTAGTTGACGGTCGATTGTAGTTGACGGTCACTTGTAGTTGACGGTTGATTGTAGTTGACGGTCACTTGTAGTTGACGGTCGATTGTTTGCCCGAGGTGGCACGCTGACAGTTGATTGTGGGTGCCTTCCCGGCCGTTGCACCACTTTTTGTTGGCAAGGGAGTTTGGGATTCAAGAGGAGAGCAATAGTCCGTATGAGGATGGACTATCCACGCACTGCTCTCCGAGCCAAGCCACAAAAGGTATTGAAGAAAGGGAGGAGAAGTCAACAGTCGACTGTCACAATGAAAACAATAAACAAATATAAATTTATTTCAGCCAAATAATAAGCGCACAAATAATAAAGTTTAAAAGGAGGAGGGTAATAAAAGCGAGGAATAGTTAAAGAACTAATGAATAAAATCTCCAAAAAATTGGATTTAAATAGAGGCTGGTAGGTCTGCCTGGGTGTGGCTTATTCCGACCAACCAGCTGAAAAAGGGGGCGGAGCTTATAAATTGTGTAAAAAATAGAAGAGGGGAAGGAACACAAACAAAAGTTTAAATTAAACAATTAGAGTAAGTAGACGGGGGGGAACTTGAGTATATAATAATAAGAAAAATAAACTGAACAAATTGTCGCCTTTGGCGACAGAGAGAGAGAATATTTGAATGTTGACATTGTTGATTTGTTAAATACTGAAGACGGTGATGTTGTTGGTCCGCCTCAAAAACATATTTTGCTTCTTACTTGGGTTAGTTTAAATATAAATTTAAGAATATTCAAATCATTTAGATAAGAGGATATGTCCAGAACTGCTGAGAGAACGTTAGATGGGTCGAATTTGTTAGTGAATTATTTTGATATTTAGCAAGGAAACTGACTGTTCGTTTTACAGAATTGTAAATTGGGGTTTCAGTCGGCAGGAGTACCTCTTTCGGATATAGTTTAGTCGAGGGCCTGCTCCGAAACGGGTCAAATGATATGTCAATCGATTCGTCTCGGCGAGCTGAGTCGAACGGTACCACTCTCCAGGTGCGGAAATGCCTGTGGACCGAGATATAGGTCCCTGAAATTTGAAAAACCAAAGGGGGGAGTAAGCACTTTTTTGGGGTAAAAAAATCGATTTTCTGAATAATAGCTCATTCGAAAGAGCTCCTCGAGCTGAGTCGAATGACACCAAAATCACTGTGATTGAACAAGTTTGGGCCGAGATATAGGGCTCAAAATGGTCAGCTAGTGTAAAGGGTGGCAAAGCACATTTTGAGGGGAAAGAATAATTGTCACATAAATTTATTACTAGTGACCGATAGACGCATAAAAAACGACTAGATTGACACAAATAATCTGACCATTTATATTTATTCATAGCAACATTTTTAAACAAAAATTAATTGTTAGAAATAAAAAACAACGTATACCTATGGAGCATCGGCGAGGCGCTTGTGCAAAACTCCGCGCTTCGCGCGGAGTTTTGCGGCACGCGCCTCGCGGGGAGTCTACGGTCGCTGGGTTCTGGGCTCGTAACTTAATCCTATTCGTTTTGACCGATTCTCAGCCTTGAATGCCGACCTACCCTCCATAGCAACACCAAAACAGTTATTCAAGCAAAAATTAAGTTGTTCGTAATTTTGTTCAGAATGATCGGATTGAGCTGATTTTGGTGTCATTCGACTCAGCTCGAGGAGCTCTTTCGAATGAGCTATTATTCAGAAAATCGATTTTTTTACCCCAAAAAAGTGCTTACTCCCCCCTTTGGTTTTTCAAATTTCAGGGACCTATATCTCGGTCCACAGGCATTTCCGCACCTGGAGAGTGGTACCGTTCGACTCAGCTCGCCGAGACGAATCGATTGACATATCATTTGACCCGTTTCGGAGCAGGCCCTCGACTAAACTACAGCCCCTCTTTCTATATTCTTTTTTTCTTGTACTTTTAAAGACAAAATTTCTATATTTTAAGATAACACATTATTTAGAGTTGGCAAATACAGATATCCAGATCCTGGAAAAATCTGGATATTTAGATAGTTCGGCTCGGATAATTTGCTAATTATTTGTAAATTTAATTAGTAAATTTGCTAATTATTCTATTATATGGAATTCAAAATTGCCATAACGGACTAAAATTTAATTCACAAAATCTGGTCTTGGTCCATTTACTAGTCTTAATCGTTAGTTTCGACTTTTTAGGGTCTTAAAACCAGAAATTTCTCAATACTCCAATTTGGATATACTGATGGTCTGTGATTTTCGAAATTTTCTTCAGATCGAGTTTTGCGTCGTCTCAGGTCGGATTTCAGATTGGATCAGTTAAAAATTTGACCAAGAGGCCAGATTTCTCGGAGCGACTGAAGGATTAAGATTTCTAAGATTTTTTCTTTGTTTTCTTTAAAAGATTTGATTTATTCCTTTTATGGAAAAGTTCCATGAATTCGGGGTTTAGGAAGAAAAAATTACGGGTTTCTGGTACCTGTGATATCCTTTCCTCAGACTGTTGGAGCTGGAAAACTAAACGAAGGATCAAGCATTTTTCGGGCCAAAAATTTGTTCATACAGAATAGCTTAATTTAAAGAGTTATCGAAAATCATATAAGCTTTCCCCAAAATTAAGCTTGGTTTCCTCTTCTCATTTTCAAGGTTCAGGAGTCCAAAAGTTAAACATTGTTCAGATTTTAAGCTTTACTAATGACAGAATAACCGTCTAGATCAGATCAAACGGATATCCGAAGTTTCTCTAATTTGCCGACTCTATCACAAGGGTTATAGTCTGGGGCGGCTATATCGTGATTTCAAATACATATTTAAAATTTTTTAAATGTCATTTTCAAATTTCTTTTCTAGTTTTCTTATATTAACCGAAAAGATTTTACACTGTTGACAGTTACATTATTACTAGGGATCGGATATATTTGATTTATTTTACGTTGTTAGAACCTTAAATAGGACATTAAACTGTTTTTAGAACCTTAAAATTCTTCTGGTAAAATAATAATAGTAAAAACTCTTTATTTTTCAAAATTATCAATTGAAAATAATAATTAAGAAAAATTTTCTGAATTTTTGAAAAAATATTTTTCAAAAATTACAAGTTTTTTCAAAATTTTTAATTAAAAAAGTCATATTTCTACGAAAAAATAATAAAATATTTAAAAGTTAACAACGGATTTGAGCTTCTCACACTATGACTATTTTAGGAAAAAATAGACTATACCTTAAAAATCCGATCCCTAATTACTGCATATTCTAGTATATTACTATTAAAAAATTGTAGTTCTGATAAAAAAATTTTATTTCAGATTTTTTAAAAATATTTTAAATTTAAAGTAGGGTTGTTGGCGACCGGTTTTAAAACCGGAATTTTTGAAATTTTTTGCCAAAAATTAACCGTTTTTAGAAAATTTTAAAAACCGGAAATTTGTAAAAATGAGTGATTTTATTTAAAATTCCCCCAAAAATAAACCGGTATTTGCCTAAATCAACCGGGACATGGCCTTATCAACCGGGACATGATCTCGGCCTTATACTCGATTATATCGTTATCGATAACGATATCTCAGGTCCAAAATGAATGAACACAACCCATCATCGGGTTGGATGGGAGCACAGTCGGTTGTGCTTCGGTTTGGGCTCAATCCATTATTTGAATCTCCTATCCAATGAATTTTTTGACAGCATGAACATAATACTTAATACATATTAAGAAAATATCTAAAATTAGTTGCTTTTCTGT
The DNA here is from genome assembly GCA_036172945.1 of Meloidogyne incognita. Taxonomy (NCBI): domain Eukaryota; kingdom Metazoa; phylum Nematoda; class Chromadorea; order Rhabditida; family Meloidogynidae; genus Meloidogyne; species Meloidogyne incognita. The sequence goes on from JARQAC010000025.1 coordinate 3,398,917, forward strand.
AATAAAAGAAAATAAATTTTAAAAAATTAATTTTGACAGAATTTAAATATAAAGAGAATGTGCACAACAAAAAAATTTTACAAAACTCAAAACTAATTTTTAGATAAACTTTTACGCATTATTTCTCTTTCAACATGCCTGGCCCGATGGCCTGAATGAGTTCCTAAAATTGTTTCCCAGTCTTTTCCAAACCACTAAAAACCAGAAAAGTATTTGATGAAAATAAAAAATATTTGGGGCGCTCTAAAAAATAATTTTTTTAAAAATACTCATCAAGTTTTGAGAATTGTAAACAAAAAAATTGTGCCCATTCCTGTTTTAAATAAAGAAAAGATTTGTTTGAAAAAAATTTTAGTTTTGTTTGAACACAAAATTAATTGTAAATAACTTGATTTTATAAAAATATTAGAGAGAAAATTAGGGTTATTTTCCGTTATGACGACAAAAGAAATTCTTTTCAGAATTATAGAGAGTGCCTAGAAAATTTTGAAATATATTTTCCACAATTATTCTCAAAATTATCAAAATTTGTGTGCTCGAAAAGTAAGAAGAATCTCTCCTCAAAGATAACTTGATTTCAAAATAATTTTTGTGTTCAAACAAAATTTACATAAAATACTTCCTTTAAAATATTTCAGTTTTTCAATCAATTTTTGGAATTATTTGGAGGAAATATTTTAAGTATAAATTGGAAATTTAATAATTGAATATATACATTTAGGTGCAAAATTATGGAAACACCCGAGAAGTTTCAAAGATTCTCTATCAGAATAAAAAATAATTTTTATTTTGTGCTTATTCGAAGGCCCTTTAAACAGTCGTGTTTTTAAATAAAAAGGATTCTTCTTAAAGAGTATAAACCAGGGATCGCGCCAACAGAAAATCATATGCCCGATTTTAGCGAATCTTGAATTTCCAAAAATTCACGATTTTTGTGAATCGGGTCGGCACGATCCCTGGTATAAAACCCCAAACGCTGTTTTTCCTCTCCTTTAAAGGGCGGACGTTTCAGATTAACGTTTATTTATCTTGAAAGTGAAATTTTTCTGAAGAATGAAAAGCTTTCGAATAAAAAAGTTTAAACAATCCGTCTCGAAAATATTTTTAAATTTAAAAACCCTGGTTTAGGTTGATTTTCTGATTACCGAAATCCCAACACTGAAATGAGATATAGGCTCAGACCTTTTTATTTTTCCCTAGTCAATGTTTGTTCCAACTTTTGTAGATTTTCCTATTGTTATTTTAAAAAGGTGTTTTCATACTTTTGCACTGTGTTTTTAAATTTTCAATTTAAAAAAGAAATAATTTTTAAAAATAATTTTAGTTTTAAAGACCAAAAGGAAATGAAATTCCTAGTGTAAATTTACTCTTCAATTTTACGCATGTTAGTAGCTGCTACATTTATACTCCCATAATTTTCAGTTTCAACAAGGTATGAATAACGATTTTCACCAGGGACTTTTATAACTTTTGCCTTAACCCAAACGTCTCCATTGTACACCTCAACATCTTCGCCAACAGCAAAAACTTTAGTTATAGTTAATTCTTTTGGGAATCTGTCAAAGTTTTTCCCAAAAAGTGGTTGCTGTATGATTTGAATTTCGTATTTTCCATTTTCTTTTATCTGTATGACTTTTGACAAAAGAACTTCGTCCTGTCCAATTCTCCTGTCCTTATTCTTTAATCCAACAAAATCACCCACTTCCAAAGCCTTTCGCACATAAAAAGTACCTCCTTTTACTTTCTTTCCATTCAGGTTACCACCTCCTTTAATTACTGCAGTAAACTTTTTTTCATTTATTTTTTTTTAATTTTGCAAGATGATAAACACCACCAATGTTAACCTCAACAATTTCACCAACATTATATTCTTCTCTGTGGGTAGAATTTTAATTAAAATTGTTTTATTTTATAAAAAAGGATTGTCTAATTTTTTAAATTATCTAAGGCATTTTCTTTGTTAGACAGGGCAAATTTCAGCAACGAAGAAGGAAATTTTTAGTAATTTCAATCGTTACGACAAGAAATTTGCTCCTTTAGCAGGGAGAGGGGTTGGGGATAATTTATGGGAGAATGTGTGTAATGTCATTAGGGAGTGTAAATTTTTCTCATTTTCCTAGACTAAAATACTGAGATCGAGACAATCAAAACCCCGGGAAATTTCTCAATTCGAGACCGACAATCTCGAACAGCACTATTAAAGACCAAGTCTTCCAAATTTCAGTATTTAATGCAAACCCTTCGTATAAGCGACTTTCACCACCCAAATTAATGTATTCTTCTTCCAAATTTTCTATTTCTTTCTTTTTCTTTGAACTGGAGCTTCCAGAACCTCGTTTTTTTCCGGCTTAATTTTTATTTATTAAGGAAATAAACTTTTAGAAAATTTGAATTAATGGATTAAAGTGTTTGTAATTTTTACCGAATTATAAATCTTCATGAAAATTAATTTCTCAGACTTGTTTTGTGAATATCGGGGCCCAAGCCGACCGTATGGCTAATAACATTAAACGATATATTCCCAGTTCTGTTATAGTCCAAATATCGGTCAGTTAATAAGGGGAGGGACTATACATAACAAGAATTAAACTTTAATTACTAACATCCTTTAGGATCCATTCCATTAGCCAAATCAAAAAGAATTAATTCAAAAGAAAAAATTAAAGTTAATAAAAACAAATTCATTTTTCTTAACTCTTAAAATTTAAATTCTTTTTTTGTCTTAACTAAAAAATCTCTATTATGTTTTGAATAATTGTTTGTTTTATTAAAATTAAATGTTAAATATTAAAGATTATTATAAAAATTCTTAAATTAAAAGCAATAATATTTTTTTAAATGAATAGGAAAAAATTTTTTAATGCTACATATATGCTGCTACTTCTCTTTAAGAATTGACAAGATCTGGTAATATGTATAGAGAGAGGGAAAGAAGATTAGGCTATATCTTAGGGCATCCGTCCCAAGAAAGTATATGCGTCCCAAAAATAGAATATGCGTCCCATGAGAGAATATGAGTCACAAATCCTCCATGATTTGGGACCAGAGGTGGGTCTGATTTGGGACCAGAGGTGGGGCTCTGTATTTCAAGCAGGGGTGGGTCCTCAAATTTCCTTTATCAAATCTTTTTATATCTCATTCCTCTATCAGTCCTCAATTTTAATCTCCAAATATCCCTATTACTTCTATAAATTCTCTGATATCCCGTCTAATCAACAAAATCCCACAATATCTCTTTTAATCCCTTCGAATTTGACTTTTGAGTTGCAAAAAGAACATTTACTCCTTTAAATATTATTTGTTATGAAAATAAAAATTTTATTTCCGATTTCCGCCTTCCGATTTCCGGCGTTTTTTCCTTCCGATTTCCGAAAAGAAATTTTGATTTCCGATTTCCGACTTTTGAGCCATTTCCGATTTCCGACAGTTACGATTTCCGACACCTCTGGCTGTTCCGACCCACCTCTGTTTGGGACTCCCAAATCCAAATCCTCAATCCCAAGAATTGCCCAACTTCCCATATATTAAAGATTAAGCTTTATTATTATATAAACAAAGAAATTCAACAACAACAAAAACACATTTAATAAACATTTCTCAAATTCACCCATTTTTGTATTAAATGGGGAAGACAAACATTATTAATAGCATTTCCGTCCAAACTTGGTGTATAATCATTAACAAGCAAATAAGGAACTTCAACAATTGGATTCGGTTTAGAAGTCATTGTGCGTTGAGCAGCTTGTCTTTGGAGCTTGAAAAAAAAAATTCAAAAATAAGGACAATAACAAATATATAACCTGTTGCCCTCTTTCACCAACATAACATTGCCTTAAAAATTATCAAATAATTGCTTCCTTAAAAAATTTTTTGGTACTTTATTTGTCGATATCTTTCACGAATAAAACTAGAACAAGTATGCATTGCTTGCTCTACAGGTGAATCTGCAGACAAGGATCGCTCAAAACATATGGTGAATTGCACTGACTGCGAAACTGAAACTTCACTAATTACACAAGAAAGTAAACGGTTTGCATCACATTCCTTAGGGCCGTGATTACAACTAAAATAAATTTATTAATTAAAGATAAAAGGGATAAACACTTAGATTATGAACACTGATAAATGCTAAAATGCCCTATTTGAGTTTATAAAAGCCTTTTTTGCCTTTTTTGGCGGAATTTTGGCGAAATGTTTCGCTCTTTGAGTTAACTTTCGCCTTTTAAAATTTGTTTCGGCATATCCCTGGTGCAAATATATTTACATCTGTAAACGGATTTTGAATCTTTGAAATACGCCGGCTAAAGACTGAAAAACTATAAAGGGCATCGACATAATTCAATTCAGAACAAAAATTCGGTTTAAAAAAAGTCATTAGAAAAACTCATTGAGCTAAAAAATAATTTATTAAGCTAAGAAAAATATATCAAGCGGAGAAAATTGTGTGGCAATTATTATAGTATTATGTGGGCCAAAAATGCGAGCCAAAATGCCCAGCACTAATTTCAAAATAAATAAATAATTTGTAAAAAGAATTTTAATAAAATTTTTTAAATTAAAATATAATGGACATACGATATTTTTCCATTTCTTAGCAAAAGACTATTTCCCCAAGGAACCTAAAAAATGATAAAAAAATAATTTTTATAAATTCCTTAAGAAAAACCCCCTCACCAATTCCAAAATTGTCTGGTTTCCAAATTTATATAGTAAAGAGCCAAGATTATTAGCTATATATCTTTGACAGTAAGGACATAAAGCTTCAAACATTAAAGTTATTGTTAGGGGCCGACTTGAAGTAGATCGTTTGAAGTTTTCACATTGCTATTAAACAAAGGTTAATTATTTATTCTCATATAAATTTTGATTAAAATTATTAAATTTATTTATTAAAAATAAGAAAAGGGGCTAGAAGATTTCTCTTAAACAACAAGTCCATTCAGTAAAAGCCTAGGCAGACTATTTCCCCAAGGAACTTGAAAAATAAATTTTAATTATCAAATTAAGGACATAAAGCTTCGAAAATAAAGTTGTGCCTAACAGTCCAATTATAAGACTTGGCATTTTTTTGTCAAGACAGGCGTCGAGTCTGAGACTTTCTGACTAATTAAAAAAAGGCAGTAAAAGACTTGGAATTTTGTTAAACATAAAATTCGAATTTTAAATAATTTTACTTGAACAACATTACACCTCTGTGCAATTTCATAATTATCACACCTTAATTAATATTTCAAATTCTTTTATTAATTTAAGGAATCACCAAAAATCAGGAGGTAAATTGCATTGTTGTTGATAATTATGTAAATCTTGGGGTTGTCGGGCGTTGTAAACTCTTTGTATTGTGTAGGGCTTAATAAAATTAAAAAGTATTTACTTCAATTAATGTTTTAAATCTAGAATTTGCTTAAATTCATTCGAAAATTCGAAAATACTCGCCGGCAGAGCTAAACTTAAATTTTGATGCTCTTGCTTTTTTGTATGACAAGAACAACAAAGAAAGGGCTAAAACAAGGAAGAGTTTATAAAAAACAAAGCAATACCCCACTACTTGAAGACTAAATTTTTTGCTTTTTTATTTAATCAAATTTTTATTTAAAAAACAAATTTACATCAGAATAGGCAACTGTTTTTGAAATAAAAACAAAAAAACATTCAAACGGCATCCAAAAGATAATTAAAAATTTATTTGACAGAATTTTATTCATTTTAATGTTGAAATTATATTTAGGTAAATAATTATTTATTTTTTTAATTAAGAGGAAATTTAAAAGTTTTTGCAAAATGAACAACAACTGGTAAAAGAATTGGATTACCAACACAAAACACCTTTAAACGAAAACATTTGTTTTTAAAGAAAATTAAATGTTTTTTTTTCAAATGTTTTTGGAGGAGAGGATTTATTTATAAAACACATGTCTTTTATTTCTTTATTTTTTATATTCTTTTTTTTAAAGACCCGAACCGTTTTTAATTAATTTATTGCTTATAATTAGTATTTTAATCGAAATTTAGAGAAAATTAATTTTTTTAAAAGAAGGAATTAAATGATTATTATTAAAATTTTATATTAAACATTTTAAAAAAATAAAAATACGATCAAAAAACTTGGGTACCAATCAGGACTGTCAGCAATTGTGGATTGCGTGGTTATTTGGATTTTTTTGCGACCGCAAAAAATTTTTTTCAATTGCGGACAGCCCTGGTACCAGTCAATAACCAGTCACCAACCACACTAATTTTTAAAAAAAAGAAATCAAAAATTTTATTTTTAAAATCTAAAAAAATTTAAAAAAGAAAACAATTTTTAATAAATATTTTCAACTTTTCCCTTTTTATTTAAAAATTATTAAAAAGGCGGCTTTTATTTGCAACTTGATATCTTAAAAATTTTAAAGAGTTTAGCGGTAAACTTTTTGATGTTTTTAGCGTTGGAAAGAAAATTTATTTTTTAATAAATTTAAAAAATTTTCAAGAACTTTCCTTTCCTCTTTTTCGTTTTCTGGTTAATCCACTCAATGAAGGCATCATTGAAGGGTCACAAGGAAGTGGGGAAAGTCTAAAATATTCGTTGTCCAAACATTGTTCAGCTGTTGAACGACGTCTAAAAAAATTTTTTGTTAAAAAAATTTTTCAAAAAAATTTTTTACTTTGGATCATAAACAAACAAAGAATTTAAAAGCTTCAAACATTCGGGTACCCTGTCAGAAAATAAAGCTTTAATATTATTATAGGGTTGCTTCATTAATTGCATTTTCTCTAAAATTGGAAGTTTTGACATTCCCGGCCAAATTTTTTCTGTTGGAGTGCCTAACAGTCCAATTATAAGCCTAATCTAAAAATAATTGTTTTAAAATTAAATTTTTGGAGAAAATATTTTAAACTTGATCAATTTCATCTTTTCCAGGCATTAAAGGTTTATGTAGCAGTAATTCACCCATTATACTGAATTTTAATTTTTTAATTATTTTTTTAAATAAATTAAAAGAAAAAATGTTAAATTAAATGGTGTGGTTAAATACCAGTCTCTCTTCGAGTCTTTCGACCAAAAATATAAAAAATGAGGAAACAAAATATTTTGTCTTTTTTTCTCTTCAATCCTATTTTTAATTGCAAGAGGCAAAGCGACTTTTATTTAACCACAGTAATAAGACGGACTGAATTAGGGGTGGGGGCTCGGTCCGGTCCGAAAGACCAAATCGGGCATCGAATTTTAGCCAGAAAATGACTCGAACATCGGCCCGACTCGAAAACCCCAAACCTAAAACTAATGTAAAAACTGTCAAAATGAGTTCAGAATCCAGTAAAAAGGAGAGGTCCACTCAATAATCTAAACTTTTCTGAAATATACTTGTCAAGAAAAGACTCCAAAAAAGGACTTTATATTTAAAAATAAAAAATCAACACAAACCATCCACACGCCCACATATCAATAGCCGGGGATTGGTATTTACTTCCAAACAACAATTCTGGTGATCTATACCACAAAGTAACAACTCTGGGTGTCATTTCTGTAGGGGGATCACCATAAAGTCTGGCCAATCCGAAATCAGCAATTTTAAGAATTCCTTGTTCTGTCAACAATAAATTGGAAACCTTAAAAAATTTTTGAGAAAATTTTTTGAAATTTCAAAAAAACTTTAATATCTCGATGAATGAAGAATCGACTGTGTAAATGTGCTACACCTCTAAATAACTGAAGCAAAATACATTTCACTTGCGATTCGCTAAAGGGAGTCTGCATGTTGTCCAGAAGAGAAGCTAAATCCTTTTTTGGGGAAAAATTTCTCTTAAATAATTTTGTATTAATTTTGGGATAAAGTGTCATTTACCTATCCAGGCCCTCCCCTCGAAATGGGAAAAGGAAAAAATTTGGGGAAGGAATTGGGCAAAAAAATTGCATTTTTTGGCTTACGGCCATCTAAAATTCTCAAAATTTTATTTTTTGGCACCTCCAGCGCCAAAAAATTTTCCACCTTGGCCCCCCAACCCCCGAAAAAATCCTAGCTACGGGCCTGACCTATGCATTCCAGAATTAAAAATATTTGTAAAATGGTCAAAATTATTGTTTTGTAAAACAAACATTTTTGGCTATTTTACTCTACAAACATTTTTTTAGATTATTTTAGGAAATGACCCCGTCGTCTCAAATAGGTTCCCCACAGAAATTAAACGAAAAATAATTTCAAAAAAAAACCTGATCACAATATTCCATAACCAAAAATATTTGTTCAATTTTCCTTCCCACAACAACATCAAAAAGTCTGACAATATTTTCGTGTTCAATATCCATTAAAGACTGAATTTCTCTCATTACAGAAATTGAAACCCCTTCTTTTTTTAAATCTAAACGAACTTGTTTAAGAGCTACCTAAAAATTAAAAAAAATTTTTTTTTGAAAATTAACCAAAAAAAACTTGCAGTTTTTCCATTCTTTTTGTCTTTTCCCTCATAAACAATTCCGTAAGTCCCAGCTCCAAGTTGTCTAATTTTATCAAATTCGTTGACTGAACGGCATGCTCCGTTCCCAATTAATTCCTTAAAAAATAAAAAAAAATTTTTGCGGATTATCCGCAAAAAATTAAAAAAATTATTTACTAAAGGCAATTTCTCAGGCTTAAGTGTTGCAATAGAAACATAACATAAATATTTGCTTCCTCCATCTGTTTTTGAAGACATTTTAGAAAAATAAAATTTTTTAATTGCAAAAATTAAAACAATAATATTCGATAAAAATCTCTTAAAAACAAAAATATGAAAACTAAAAAACTTTTCTTGCATTTTTTGAAGTTGCTCATTTTTTCCGTATCCACTCAAAACACCGCGCTCTTAAAATATCGCCACAACTAAAAAAGATTAAAATACGCTGCGCCCGGATTCGCCCCACTGAACAAAAACTCTGGATTCGTCCCACAGTGCAAATTCATCCCATTCAGAATGCCCAACTAAGTAAAAATACTCAATTTGTAGAACGGAATATTTTAGTGATTTAGAGCTTCGAATTGTTTATTTTTTATCTATTTAATTTGTTAGGGATTTTTTTTTAGGGATTTAGAAACTAAACGAAACATTTTGATTTTCAAAAAATTTAATAAGAACGGTTTTATTTTTTTAATTATTCAATTTTTAACACGTTAATAGGCTAGTTATGGACTTGATATCTTAGCTCTGTGGGACCTTAACTTTTGGTCACAAGCCGCAAAATTTTCGCGTGTCCACTCCTAATCCACAATATCACCCTTAATTCCATCAAATCGGCTCCAATCCAAATATGTTTGAACAAATGTGTATATCAGAGATCCTGGCGACCCGATTCCCGAAAATCAGGAATTCGTGACTTCACGACGTTTTTTGGGTAAGTATTCCCGAAATTGGTAATTAAATTTTTGCCTGATTCCAGGTATTTTTTATAAATCGTGAATTTTCGGGAATGCCCTATAAATCCTCAATACCATTTTAATCCCAAAATCCAACAATGTATCAATTAATCCGTCCAAATCCACCGATATGCCATTTAATCTCTCCTAATTTCCTATACCACCATTGCCGATATTCCTCTAATTTTCTCTTGCAACTGTCAGATAAATCAAAAGCAACCAGAACAAAGTATTTTTAATCACTAATACCCTTTATCCGCCCAAATATCTGAGGTTGACCTTCTGGGTCAGTTGTGTGTGTATAATTTATTATACAAAATTTTTTCAGAAGAAAAATTATTTAAACATAATGAATTGCAAGCTAAAATCATCAAACAAAAGATCATCCGTTCAAGTGTACATCCGTTCCAGTGTTTCGTAGTAAACGTAGTGTTAGAAACATTTTTGATGTACAATCGCCGGACCGGACTCTTCATACTCGTCCTTGAATATCTTCCTGTAATTATACATACGTAAAAAATAATTTAAATATATGCAGCCATGGAAAAAAGATAGGAGCAAAGGCTTTTAATTTTGACTTTATCAATTATCTCTTTTTAATTAATTTTTGGAAAAAAGTTTCAACACAAAAATTGAGTATAATTTCGGAATACTAAACAGGACGCAAATGGGTCAAACCATATGTCATTCGAGAGAGCTCGTCGAGATGAGTCGAATGGTGAAAAAAATTTCGTGCGGACACATAGAGGGGCTGAGATATAGGTCCGCGAAAATCGAAAAACCATAGGGGGCAGTAAGTCACTAAGTAAAGGACCGACACTGTGCATACATGTTTTGGAATGTAGAAAGTGATGCAAGAACGGAACCCCCAATCCAAGCAGAATATTTACGATCTGGAGGAGCTATAATTTTAATATTCATTGTTCGCGGCGTGAGATCAGTGATTTCCTTTTGCATACGATCAGAAATCCCAGGATACATTGTTGTTCCACCAGAGAGAACAATATTCGCAAATAATTCTAAAAATTATTGAAAATTTTAAAAATGAAATTGAATAACAAAAACTAAATTAATTTTGAAATTAAGACTAATGTTTTCTAATTAAGTTATATATACTCTCTAAAATACTGTATTTCCTCTAATAGAATGCCCAGGCATTCTATTTTTCAATTATCCCCCAAAGGGGCATTTGGGCATTCAATTAGAGGAAATACGGGTAATTAGAAAGAAATATAGACATAATCCTTGCTTGATACACACACCTTTACGGATGCCAGTGTCACATTTCATAATCGAATTGAAAGAAGTTACATGGATGCCAGTCATGTTTTTTCCAAGGAGGGAAGGCTTGAAAAATAACAATTATTTCATATCAATTTATAAAGGAAATACATAACAAAATCTGGAAATAAACTAAAAATATTATGCACCTGAAAGAGCGCCTCGGGACATCGGAAAAGTTCATTTTCTATAGTTATCACATCTTTATCAGGCAATTCATATTTTTTCTCCAAAGAAGTTTCCTTTGCCATTTCCTTTTCAAAATCTAATGCAACATAGCAAAGTTTCTCTTTAATTTCTTCAACAATTTTTCGGTCAGTAGGTCTAATAATCGAATATCTACGCTCGTTGAGAATCTATAAAAAAGTTAAAACACATGGAGCCTATTGCATAAATAAAAAATAACTCTCATTAAGTAATCTGTTAAATCACGGCCAGCAAAGTCGAGACGAAGAATTGCATGAGGAACTGCAGAACCTTCGTAAACTGGAACAGCATGGGTGACGCCTTGAAAAAATTTAAATGTTTACAATAGAGTTCGACCTCAGGCCCAGAACCGGGTTTTCCGGGCCCGGTAGCCCGGAAACCGGGTATTTTAATATAATACGGTTTTTCGGGGTTTTTAGCCCGGAAGCAAAAACCCGGGCACAGCCCGAGTCTGATTGGAAGAAAAAAACCCGGATGCCGGGCTCGGCAAACTGAAAATGTTCAACTCTAGTCTACAATTAAACATTTGAATTCTTACCATCTCCCGAGTCAATAACAAAGCCAGTAGCACGACTAGAAGCATATAAAGAAAGCACAGCTTGATTTGCAATATACCTGAAAATTAAATTTTATTTTTCAAAACTTGTATTTTTCAAAACATTGCTGGTGTTTTGAATGTCTCAAACATAATTTCAGCCATCTTTTCCCGATTAGCTTTTGGATTAAGTGAAGTCTCAGTCAATAATACAGGATGTTCCATAGGCTCGAGAAATAATTCATTGTAGAATGTGTGATGCCAGATTCTTTCCATATCATCCCAATTCGTTATAATTCCACGTTCTATGGGATATTTGATAGATAAGATTCTACGCAAAACATGAGCATGATCGCCAACAAAATTGTACTTCAAACGCGAACTAAATCTGCCCTCTTTGTGATGTCCCACAATAGAAGGGAAGACAGCACGAGGAGCGTCTTCACCAGCAAAACCAGCCTTAAATTGTTTATAAAATACTTTTAAAATGTTTTTACTCAAGTTAAAATTAAATTGTTAATCTTTTAATGAATGATTTAATAGGAAATAGTCAAGATCTTATCACGAAATATAGTGAAATTGTGAAAGCAAATCTGACCATTACGCAACTTGAAGGAAATTGGGGGTAACGAAATTCAAAATTACCCAATCAAAAAACTTAAGAAACCTTAAAAAAGTGCCAAAAACACTTCTTTCATCATTTTTTCTAGGGAGATGAAAAAATGCGGTATACATATAAACTTAAACTTTTGCCAAATAATTTGAATAAAATTTTTTCAATTTTTTAAATTTATAGTATAGGTATAACCAAAACTAATTTTGAATTAGTTTTACTTTTGACTGAATATTTATTTTCTAATTAGTAAATACACAATTCCTGTTTCGATCTTTCGAACGGTCGAGCCATTTTGGCAATGTAGTAAAAATAGGTAATAAATAAATACTTTACACATTCCAGAACCATTGTCGACCACAATAGCAGTAACTTCATCGTCACACATTATTTCTAGTCACAGTCGAATCTTGATATAAGGAAGTTGATAGGACCAAAGAAAAAGTTTATATTTTAAAAATTTATAAAATTAACTTTGAAAATGAAAAAAAATGAAAAATTCTTAAAGCAAATAATGAATTTGGTTAAGAATAATTTAACTTTTTTTTTTTTCAATTTTTTCTTCCGAGAAATGTGGTTTCAAAAATGGAGAAATTAAAAGCTGAATGAAAGGGTGAGGAAATAATTTGGACTACTAAATAATGATTTAAATTAATATTCGTTTAACTTTTTCTCAATATTCAAATTTACCTTCTTCCTTGAAACCATTTTCCCATTTTTATCATTATGTTTGATTGGTACTTCCTCCCATCATATTCAAAAATTTCTTTTAACCTAACCGCCTTTTCCCCTCATATAACCGCCTTTTTTCCTTTAAGATTTTTTCATTAATTACATCTTCTCTGAAATTGGAAGTGTTGACTTGTTTTGATGCTTAGTTTTATCGCTTATTTCATTAAATAAGTTCGTAGAAAGAATAGTTAAGTAAAAATCACTAATGTCGGACAGTTGAACCTGTTGTTGCGTTTGTTCTTGTTGCTTGATTGGGAAAACAAATATTTACATACCTATATTATCTGTCTATTGAAACACTAAAGCCTGCATGGTTGTTATTAGTGGATATTTAAACAATCCTTTTAACGTTTTCAATTTTTTAAATTAATTTTTAAGGAATTAATCGGAAACGGAGCTTGCACTAAGTCGACGAATTTGATAAAGCTAGACAATTCTGAGCTTGCACTTTTGTTATTTCTTAATTTTAAGTCTAAATATTTTTTTCAATATTAAGGAAAGGGCATATTTTGGCAGACGATTGAGAAATCTATTTTTATTTAAAGTGCTTTTTACTCAGTGCAAAATTTTCTTTATATAAATTTTAATGTAAATACACCTAGACTTTTAAAATTTTATAAACATTCCACTTTAAATTTTGCAATTTTGCCGTTGTTAGGTCCGCCAATCTTTTTAATTTTCTAGTAAAAATAGTTAGATTTATGTATTTAAAAATGGTTATACATAGCTAGGTTAATCTTGTGTACAATATAAACCCCAAAAAACTTGTTTTTTGAGGTATTTTTTTTATTAAAAATTATTTCAAAAACTGACGGGCACCAACTACAAAAGTTCTGTTGAATAAATATTTGTTAAAAAATTTCAAAATTAAAAATGAAAATTATTTTACTATTTTTCTTTTTAATTTCACTTCAATTACAAGTTGTCAAAGGAGTGTTAAGTTTAAAACCAGGTTTATAATTCTCTAAATTTTTGAAATTATTATAGTCAAACCTCAATATACTTTTGATCTAAAATTTACTTTATTACCTATTTTAGGTTATCTTAAATTGGAGGTATTGTTTAGATAACTCCGTTTATTAGCCAACCAAATTAAAAAACATATCTTAAATTGAGGTTTATCTAGCGCCAGAGACTATAGAGAAAAGCTCAACGCAAGGCAAAAAACATCGCAATACGCAAAGAAAAGCGAAAATGTTAAAAATATCGAGTATTAACCATTTTCCAATTAAAAATTCGGAAACCACTAATTTTAGCGAGTACTGGTTTGAAGGAAGAATTTGGAGGAATTAATGGGATTTAAAAGGATACCACGGGATTACAGATAATGTCAGTGGAGTTGGGGGAGATATCGAAGTATTAAGGGAGGACTACTGTTACTTAAGCCGCTCCATGATGAAAGAATTTTGCTTTTTAGATAAAGACTTTGACCTTTTAGCGCCACAAGCGAAAATTTTGAGAATTTGGAAGGCAAAGAAGCTTGGTTTCTTAAATTTTTGTCTACAGATTAGATGCATTTTTGCGTTTTTGTGTAAATTTCTTCAGAAATAACGCGACACAAGGCCAAAATTTAACGCAAATAATCTTTGACGCAATGTATCGCCCACAGATTGGGAGTATACCATAATGAGATCTGACAATAATTTAAAAAATTAAGGTCATGAAGAAGGAAATTTTGAAGAAGGCTCTAGTTCAAAAAGGAATAAAGGGAAGGATAAAGTCGATAGTCCTTCAATGCCCAACATTCTTCCTGATCAGAAATTTTCCTTAGTTGAAGTATCTCTTTTGGCTAGAATATTTACTGAGTTTAATAAAGAACTCTTTTTAAATTATTCTGATAAGGAAGATTTGGCTCAAATTATTAAAAAGTATGGAGATGAACTTTTTAGTAATTTATTAGAAGATGAAGATATTTTTGATACTGTTCCATTCAATGAAACATTTAAAAAATTGGGAAAGGTAAAAATTTAATTGTTAAAAATTTGGAAATATGTATTAAGTGGGAATCCATTAAAAATTGTTGTGGATGAAAAATTTTTTAAATTTATTTATCAAACAATCAGTAATTCTTTTGGAATTAAATTTAAATTTTCATGAAAATTGCTGATATTCTACCCGAATAAACGCTTATTAGTAGGGTTGTTCCCTGTCCCCGAAAGTCGGGGAATTTGAGAGATTTTTTGAAAATACTTATTTTCAATTTTTTAAACCTTTTTAATTCATGAGAACGATTTTAAACGTTTAATGTTATTTTTTAAAATTCAAAAACCTAGATTTTTCGCCTGCTGCGCAAAAAATGGAAGAAATCTGGCTTAAGGATATAATGCATATTTTTGCATATTTTAGACTTTCGTGCATAAATGCATATTTTAATGCATATTTTGAGTTTTTTTTTGGGAAAATATCGCGAAAATTGCCCAAAATCCTAACAAAAATTGAAAATTTGGTAAAAATTTTGGAAAAAATTTGTAAAAATTAAGAATTTTGTAAAAAAATTTTTTTGATTATTGGACGCGACCCGGAAATGTCCCACACCAAAATGTCACACCGCCAAAACGCCACATCTCAAAATGTCCAACAGAGTAAAAATACTCAATGTGTTGAACAATACATATAAACTGGGAGTAATCTTGATAAAAATAGGTGTTTGAATGTTTTTGACTAAGAAAATGTAAAATTTCTAGGTATAAATTGTATTTTTATTGCATATTTTCGTGGATATTTTGGGTTTTATGCATATTTTCGTGCATATTTCGGCAATTTTTTATGCATATTATAATGCATATTTTGCATTTTTTAATGCATAAAATTCACAGCTCTACTTATTAGTAAAGCGCCGTATATTTGATAATGTCATAGCCCCAAGATCTTGGAGCTAGCTCCCTAGCTCTCCAAGCTACATAGCTCCCTCCTAGCTCCCCAAGCTTGGAGCTACATATGATAATAATTTACTAATTTTTAATTAATATTTTTAATAGGTTGTTAACCATTATAAGAACATAGTGAAAGGAATAAAGTTAAAAGATTATAATGAATATGCAAATATTCACACAAAAAGAAGTGTTATTATGAAAAGATTTGTGGAAATAGCCCATACAATGTCTCCAATTAATTTTAAAAAATTCTTTAAATATTTAACTCAAATTGATTTGTGGACTGTTGAAAATAATATTTATGCAATTTTAACGAGAATTCATGCAGAATTAATGCAATTAAAGTAAATATTTGAAAATTAATTTTTAGTAGACATTGTCTGGAACAGGGAATTCTAAAAATCAAGAAAGTACCGAGAGTACAAAGTACAATTTCGAGAAACTGTCATCATGTTTCGTAATTCCTACCAAAATTCATATCCGCACCTGGTATAAATATTCAAGTAAAAATAGGGGCAGTACGAGGTAATATGTATAAAATAAGAGTACGAGGCAAAATTTTGGGTGATACGAAGTCCGCAAAATTCGAAGCACTGCATTGTATGTGCAACCAAAACCCTGCGCAGATTTCTTTATAGGACACCAAAACTAATTCCTTCGAAAAGCTGTGTAAATAAAAAAGGGATTTTATTTGATGTGTATCCACAAATAATGATTTATTTTGTTTTAAACAATAATCAAAAAAATTTTTTTTCTAATTTAGCGAAACCCAAATAGGAGGAATTTATTACAATTGTCATTTTATAGCAAATTCTGAACAAAATATTTTTATTTTATTTAATTTATATAAATTTATCCAAATGCTTATTCAATCATTTATTAATGAATATAATTTGGATATTAATTTTTATAATTATTTATTAAATAATTATTATGGACAAAATAATACGTAAATATTATTTAAATTATATTTAAATTTTAATTAATTGTAAGGATTATTCACCTATAGCATTTAAGACGCTTAGGCTGGGGTTAACTGATCTGAAAGGATAAAAGAGAATGCATTAGTCGTTGCCCCGGTAGCTCGGTGGTAGAGCACCTATGAATAGTAAGCTAAAGCGCCTAAAATAACTACAAGGGATCCTGCCCTGTGGCTAAACTTTTGCTAAACTCTTTTTTAATTAAAGATTCGAAATATCAATTGAAAGTTATTTAGAATCAATCAAAACGATTGAAATTAATGCTAAAGTTTTTGAGAATTTAATTGAAAATTCGAGTATTTTAAATAATTTAGAAGTTTTAGAGTATTTTGGAAAATACTCTAAGGAAAATGATATGAATCCAATTTACTTGAAATTTACGTATTTGGCTTACCTGAAACAGGGTAATTATTTTAAATTAAATATAAAAAGGATTTAGACAGACCCTTTATGAGTTAAATTTTATGGTGATGCGACTTTTGCAAAATAGGGGCGAGCCGCAAGTGTCTGGGCCGCAAATGTCTGGGCCGCAAGTCTACGGGCCGCAAAAGTCGGCTAATCATATTTTATAATATAATTTATTGTACTTTATTTCCTTGCCCAAAATTTTTAAAAATATGGGTACTTATCCCTTATACCACACCCCCTCAAAGTAGTGTCCAAAATGTCATAAATGGGGTAATAAAGGGTGCTGATCACGATTATGGTGTTTATTTCTCAATATAAGAACCCCCTCACCCATAAATTGTCATGGTTCATAATGGTCCAAACTTCAAGTTTGGACGCATTTGACTACCACAATGGCAGAAACGTTCAGTATGAAGCAAACCGCAATTTTGAAAAAATTTTGCAGCGTTTGATTCATCAGGACATCCCCCCATTAGTGTGTCGTAATTATAGGGCATTCTTTATTTATTTTTATTATTATGGGTTCAAATGAATGAAATCGTTTATATACTCATTAAACGACCAATAATCACACAGAAAATAAATATTAAATATTAGTGCATTAATAAATATAAGTGCAAAATAAATATTAGTGCATTAATATTGCTCATACCTATATAT
Source organism: Meloidogyne incognita (assembly GCA_036172945.1). NCBI lineage: Eukaryota > Metazoa > Nematoda > Chromadorea > Rhabditida > Meloidogynidae > Meloidogyne > Meloidogyne incognita. The sequence goes on from JARQAC010000025.1 coordinate 3,416,580, forward strand.
TTATTTAAATAAAAACTTGAAGTTTGACCATTATGAACCATGACAATTTATGGGTGAGGGGGTTCTTATACTGAGAAATAAACACCATAGTCGTGATCAGCACCCTTTATTACCCCATATATGACATTTTGGACACTACTTTGAGGGGGTGTGGTATAAGGGATAAGTACCAAAATATGTATTTACTTTCTAATCTCCATATCACGCCTCACTTTAGCACTTCTCTTACTTTCAACGTAGGATTAACTTAGTCAGGTCGATTCTTATCGAAAAAGTTATACATATTAAGTAGTCCTTATCTACTTTATTCAAGTCTCCCTATAATTTTTATGTATAACAACACTAAATTAATTATTTTTTGCAATTTTTAAGTTAATTTTGGGCAACAAGAGGGAGGGCAATCATCTCATTATGGAGAATATACTGCTTATCTAGCAGAGCCCTAAAGAAGTGATATATTATTCTGAAGATAAATTGAGCGTTAAAAACAATCTTTTATTTCTAAAATTACTAGGGGATTTTTTTATAAAATTAAGAAAAAATTTTATTTCATTGAAAAAAATATTTAAATTAAATTTCTTCAATAAAGGCAATAATTTAAATTCGTCAAGTGAATGATAAATTCATTGATACTAAAAAAGTCGACTTTAATTTATTAAAAATTTTTTGAACTATTCTTTCTTCAAAAATTGTTTTGAGAATTAGAAAAATTAAAATTAATAGAAATTTTTTTGGTTAAAAACACCTTCGATGTACAAACGATGGCCCGAACTCGTCATACTCTTCTTTGGCTATACAACTGTAATTATAAGAAGATATAAATTTTTGATTATATTTTAATAATTCAACAAAACATTTTTGGAAATGTAGAAATTGATGCAACAACGGAACCCCCAATCCAGGCAGAATATTTTCGTTCTGGTGGGGCTGTAATTTTAATTTTCGTTTCTGATGGCGCGAGGGCAGTGAGTTCCTTTTGCATACGATCAGAAATCCCAGGATACAATGTTGAACCACCAGAGAGAACAATATTTGAAAATAATTCTAAAAAAGTATTGAAAATGTTAAAAATGAAATTTGGAAATAAAACACAAGATTAATTTTTCTATTAAATTTTGGAATCTGATATAATTATTTAAATCTTTTGTAAAGGGTTTGATAATTTCTAAAATAAATGGAAAGGATATGTATTGAGGGTTGTTTATTGTGGGTCATTTATCAATTAACCTTTATGGATGTCAGTGTCACATTTCATAATCGAATTGAAACAAGTCTCATGAATGCCATTCATGTTCATTCCAAGGAAAGAAGGCTTGAAAAGTAAAAATTTTTTAATAACAATTTAAAAAGGTAAACAATAAACAGGCGATAAACCAAAAATATTATGCACCTGAAAGAGCGCCTCGGGACATCGAAAACGTTCATTTCCGATAGTTATCACATCTTTGTCGGGCAATTCATATTTTTTCTCCAAAGAAGAAGTTTCCTTTGCCATTTCCTGCTCAAAATCCAATGCAACATAACAAAGCTTCTCTTTAATTTTGTCAACAATTTTTCGATCGGAACTTGTACTAAAAGAATAACCACGCTCATTGAGAAGCTACAAATTTAAAAATTTTTGTAAGGCAATTTTATTTCTGATTTAGAAACTTTCATTAAATAATCAGTCAAATCATTGCCAGCAAAGTCCAGACGAAGAAATGCATGAGGAAAATCATAACCTTGGTAAACTGGAACAGCATGGGTGACTCCTTAAAATTTAAATCTTTTCATTAACTCAATTAAACATAGGGTAGCTCCCCGAGCCTTCGGAGTCGGAATTGTCGTGGATCGGCGTTTGCCGGGGGGGGGCATTTCGGGGTCGGGGTTGATTTTTGGCACTAATTAAACATTTGAACTCTTACCATAACCTGAGTTAATAACAATGCCAGTAGTACGACCTGACGCAAATAGAGAAAGTACCTCTTGAATTGCAAAATGCCTATAAATGAAACTATCTAGTTCAAAAAATATTTTTAGAAAGTATTTCAGTATACATTGCTGGCGTTTTGAATGTCTCAAACATAATTTCAGCCATCTTTTCCCGATTAGCCTTTGGGTTATGTGGAGCCTCAGTCAATAATAAAAGATGTTCTTCAGGCTTGACACGTAATTCCTTGTAGAATGTGTGCTGCCAGATTTTCTCCATATCCTCCCAATTCGTAACAATTCCACGTTCTATGGGATTTATGACAGATAATATTCCCCGTATAGCTTGGGCATCGTTGCCGACATAGTTGTCTTCCAATCGAACCGAATGCCGAAAGCCTGGGTGATGTGGACGTCCCACAATTGAGGGAAAGACAACACAAGGCTCCTCATTACCAGCAAAACCAGCCTTAAAATGTTTATAAACTCCAAACTTTTAATAAATTTCGAAACTAGTGTTTGAACTTAAAATAAGAGTGACCGAATTTCGGCCCACCCCTAACAAAAAATTTTCTGAAAAAGTTGAGATTCGAGATCGATAATATTGAATCTTGAAAATCTCGAAATCTCACAAAACTTCGATAGAGTTCTCGAATCAACAACAAAATGCTAATTTCATGATTTTTAAAATGTTCAGAAATATTAAAAAAAAATATATTTCCAAAACAAAATGATTAAAAAAAATTAATCATTCTATGGGGATGGGCTGACTTATTTTTAAAAGAAATAGAAAACAAACAAAAGCAATTAAAATTTGTAGAAATTTTATGAAGTAAATAATTAAAATTTTTAAAAGTAATTTTTAATTTATTGTTATAAAAAATAAATTATAAATATCTGATTAAATACACAATTCCTGCTTCGATCTTTTGAAGGGTTCGAGCAATTTAGACAAATTTAAATAATGAATACATACTTTACACATTCCAGAACCATTGTCGATAACAATAGCAACATATTCATTGTCACACATTATTTTTATTATTTACAGTCGAATCTCGATATAACCAACTAGAAAGGACCAAATAAATGATTTGTTAAATTGAAAGACATTTAAAGGGGTAAATCTTAGTCGGAGACCGGTAACAAGATGGGTTATTTCTAGAGATCGGCCGAAGAGGTCGGTCGATATTTTTCGATAAATATCGAAAAAATATCGAATACCGAAAAATATCGAAAAAGTCAAAATTTTGTCGATATTATCAAAATTATTATATTATCAAAATTTTCAAGATATTATCAAAATTATTATATTATCAAAATTCAAAATTTTGATAATATCGAAAAAAAATATCGAAAAATATCGATAATTATCGATGAAAAATCGTATCGAGCCGATCTCTAGTTATTTCACAGAAGGTTTATTAAATCGAAGGGTAATAAAATGTCGAGGTTCGACTTATTAATCTTATAAGAAATTGAAAAATTGAATAAAAATTGAAAATAAAAACGCAAAAAGAGGAATGTATTTTCAACAAACTCTGACTATTGTTAAAGCAAATAATGAATTTTATTTAAAATAATGTAAGGCTTTTTTAATTATTATTCTGAGAATGGGGCGGGGGTTTTGAAAGAAAAAGTTGAATGAAAAAATAGAAAAGAGAGAAAATATATAATTTGGACTGATAAGTAATAGGTAAGGGAGAATGAAAAGAATAATTTTTGAATTGAAAATAAAGAAAAGCCTGTAAGTAGGTTAATGCCCAAAATATGTTCTAACTACATATACAGGGTGCGTAAAAAGTCCTTGCCCACACTCTTTTGGGCATAAAAATTTATTAAAGTGGAATTTTGCCAAATAAATTCACACATACAATCACAAGAATGTGTGTTATTAGAAAATTAAAAAAGATTTGCAAAATTTTACACATGTGCAGAAATACAAGCATCTAAACATTTGTGGAAATTACCTACGATGGTCGCACAGTCATTTCACTTTTTTGGTCCCGGGCACGCTTTAATGAAGTTTTCAGATTTTTAATTATTTTTTATCTTTTCCGCCTAATCATTTGCTACAAAAGTGACCAAAAATAATTTTCCAAAGGATTAAGATAAGGTGAGTTTGAAGGCCAAATAACAGCAACCCAAAAACGAGATACAAATTTTCACACAGCTGAATTGTTGTTTTTGCCCCATGAGCAGGCGACCAGTCTTGTCTAAGGCCGATATTAATTTTTTTTATGATTAATTCGCTCTTTTTTAATTTTACATATCAATTTAACTCTAAAAAATTAAATAAGAGGTCAACAGATCTTAATCCTTCGCCATATCTTACCAGATCTTAACCGGATCTTAACTCACCAGATCCTAATCCTTTGCACTATTCTTTTTGGGCAATTTTGAAGCAAATTATTAGGCGCCCCCAACACAATTTGCCAACCAATTAAAATCTAAATAAAGTTATCAATTGTGGGTAGACACAATAAAAAAGGAATGAGGTTTCAATATAAGTCTCTCATCGAGATCTCCAAAACAAATTAAAGGAGTTTGAAAAAACACACAAATAAGGTATTTATTAACGCTATTATTGTATACACTCTCTTGTAAATTCCTTCACGTCCGTATATAATTTATTGAACAATTTTTTTGTTATAGTAAATACTTTTACTCAAATTTGATTTTACATGTAATTTAGCCGAGTGTGGAGACCTGAGGAGGGGGTAGGTGACGGGGAGGGGGGTGCCTTCTCTCTCTATAATGCCCAAATCCTGTCAATTTTTAAAGAGAGATTCGTGGCAATTTTAAAAATTGTTGTATTCATTAAAAAATTTACTCATTATTGCTTTTAAATTTTTCATTTTAATAATTTTTATAAAAATTTTAAATATTTTATTTTAATAAAACAAACAATTATTCATAACATAAAAGAGATTTTTAGTTAAGACATAAAAAAATAATTTAAATTTTAAAAGTTAAGAGAAAAAATGAATTTGTTTTTATTGACTTTAATTATTTATTTTGAATTAATTCTGCTTGATTTGGCTAATGGAATGAATCCTAAAGGATGTTAGTATATTAGAGTTTAATTCTTGTTATGTATAGTCCCTTCCCTTATTAACTGACCGATATTTGGAGAATATAACAGAACTGGGAATATATCGTTTAATGTTATTAGCCATACATAGCTGGTCGGCTTGGGCCCCGATATTCACAAAACAAGTCTGAGAAAGTAATTTTTATGAAGATTTATAATTCGGTAAAAATTACAAACACTTTAACTCATTAACTAAAGTTTTCTAAAAGTTTATTTCTTTAATAAATAAAAATTAAGCCAAAAGAAAACATGGTTCTGGAAGCTCCAGTTCGAAGTCAACGAAAAAAATCGTTTTGGGTGATGAAAGTCGCTTATACCCAGGGTTTGCATTAAATACTAAAGATGTGGAAGACTTTGACTTTAATATTGTTGTTCGAGATTGCGGTTCTCGAATCGAGAAATTTCTCGGGGTTTTGAGTGTCTCGATCTCAGTATTTTAGTCTAGGAAAATGAGAAAAATTTACACTCCCTAATGACATTACGAGAACCTTTTATTTACCCACTCTCCCAGAACTTATCCCAACACATTTTCCTGCTAAAAGAGGAAATTTTTTGTCTCAAGGATTGGAAAAATTCCACAAATTGAAAATTTAGTTAAGTAAAAATTTGTCCTTTGTAACAAAGATCTGCCCATCTTTTTTTTATAAAATAAAACTATCTTAATTAAAATTCTACACACAGAGAAGAATATAATGCTGGTGAAATTGTTGAAGTTAACATTGAAGGTGTTTATCTTCTTGCAGAATTAAAAAACATAAATGACAAGGAGTTTACTGCAGTAATTAAAGGAGGTGGTAACCTGAATGGAAAGAAAGTAAAAGGGGGTACTTATTATGTGCGAAAGGCTTTGGAAGTGGGTGATTTTGTTGGATTAAAGAATAAGGACAGGAGAATTGGACAGGACGAAGTTCTTTTGTCAAAAGTCATACAGATAAAAGAAAATGGAAAATACGAAATTCAAATCATCCAGAAACCACTTTTTGAGAAAAACTTTGACAGATTCCCAAAAGAATTAACTATAACTAAAGTTTTTGCTGTTGGCGAAGATGTTGAGGTGTACAATGGAGACGTTTGGGTTAAGGCAAAAGTTGTAGAAGTCCCTGGTGAATATCGAGACACATACCTTGTTGAATATACAGAACAATCTGAACTTTATGGGGACATATATGCTATTAACATGAGTAAAGAGGGAACTCACATACAGCACTAGTAAATCAAACCGAAAAACGTGAAACCCATTTAAAATTTCCTTTTGGTCTTTAAAACTAAAATTATTTTTAAAAATTATTTCTTTTTTAAATTGAAAATTTAAAAACACAGTGCAAAAGTATGAAAACACCTTTTTAAAATAACAATAGGAAAATCTACAAAAGTTTGAACAAACATTGACTAGGGAAAAATAAAAAAGGTCTGAGCCTATATCTCATTTCAGTGTTGGGATCCCGGTAATCAGAATATCAACCTAAACCAGGGTTTTTAAATTTAAAAATATTTTCGAGACGGATTGTTTAAACTTTTTATTTCGTGCTTATTCGAAAGCTTTTCATTCTTCAGAAAAATTTCACTTTCAAGATAAATAAACGTTAATCTGAAACGTCCGCCCTTTAAAGGAGAGGAAAAACAGCGTTTGGGGGTTTATACCAGGGATCGTGCCGACCCGATTCACAAAAATCGTGAATTTTTGGAAATTCAAGATTCGCTAAAATCGGGAATATGATTTTCTGTTGGCGCGATCCCTGGTTTATACTCTTTAAGAAGAATCCTTTTTATTTAAAAACACGACTGTTTAAAGGAGGGCCTTCGAATAAGCACAAAATAAAAATTATTTTTTATTCTGATAGAGAATCTTTGAAACTTCTCGGGTGTTTCCATAATTTTGCACCTAAATGTATATATTCAATTATTAAATTTCCAATTTATACTTAAAATATTTCCTCCAAATAATTCCAAAAATTGATTGAAAAACTGAAATATTTTAAAGGAAGTATTTTATGTAAATTTTGTTTGAACACAAAAATTATTTTGAAATCAAGTTATCTTTGAGGAGAGATTCTTCTTACTTTTCGAGCACACAAATTTTGATAATTTTGAGAATAATTGTGGAAAATATATTTCAAAATTTTCTAGGCACTCTCTATAATTCTGAAAAGAATTTCTTTTGTCGTCATAACGGAAAATAACCCTAATTTTCTCTCTAATATTTTTATAAAATCAAGTTATTTACAATTAATTTTGTGTTCAAACAAAACTAAAATTTTTTTCAAACAAATCTTTTCTTTATTTAAAACAAGGATGGGCACAATTTTTTTGTTTACAATTCTCAAAACTTGATGAGTATTTTTAAAAAAATATTTTTTAGAGCGCCCCAAATATTTTTTATTTTCATCAAATACTTTTCTGATTTTTAGTGGTTTGGAAAAGACTGGGAAACAATTTTAGGAACTCATTCAGGCCATCGGGCCAGGCATTTAAAGAGAAATAAAAGTTTATCTGCCTAAAAGTTTATCTAAAAATTAGTTTTGAGTTTTGTAAAATTTTTTTGTTGTGTTTTTTGTTGTGTTTTCACAAACAATTATTATTTTGCAAATTTTCTATTTCCTACCCATCTACATTTATACACTAATTTTTATATTAATTTATTTTTCATTTTCAAACATTTTTTCGTATAAATCTGGGTAAAAATGTAATTTTAATTTAATAGAATTTTATACAAATTAATCATTTAATGACACAAGTGGTGTGAAAACAGCCTCATCAATAATAGTTTTAACTTGGAATTAATTTATTATCTTGTTTTCCCTCCTTCTAATTATATTTTTATTGGCTCTATTGAAAATAATTAATGGAAAGGAGAATGCCGCAATACACTAAATAATACTTTTAAGGGCGAGGAGTAACTCAAGAAATTCCAAAACACGGTCCAGACAAGTCACGGTCTTATCAAATGACGGACACGGACAAAATAATGACCATACCAAAGCACGTTCTTACCAAAACACGGACCGACCAAAGCATGGTCAAGAGTGTGAATGCAGGCAGAATTAAATGCAGATAGAACTGAAAATGCATATCGTTCCGGGTTTCGGTTGTTCTGCGATTTGGTAAGACCGAGACTTGTCGAACGTGACTTGTTGCTCCGGTGTCGCACAAAAAGAAAACAAGAGGTGGATTTCCGGCAAAATGCAAGAATAAACACGCATAAATTCTCCAATCTCGAAAAAGATTTTTATTTTTAAACTTTAAAGGTTTTTACAAATCAAAACTTTTTAAAGGAAAATTTTAAAAATAAATTTTTAGAGATTTTGAATCTTAATAAATAGTAATTAGACGACGTGTTGTTAGAATTATGCAGTCGATTTATCGAGGGAGATAAATTGATTATTCGACGTGTTCATTTTTAATAATTAAGAATGAATATACATAGAGATATGTACATAGATAAATAGGCATAGAAAATTTTAAATTTAGAGAAAACCCCATTTTAAAACTTGTTAATTATTTAACACATTAATGCCGGAAAGACTTTTCCTTCTGCCTAGTTGATAAAAATATAAAAACCAGTTAGAGCTATTTCAAACTTGATTTGTAGAGTTTGCGTGATTAATTTCATCAGTTTTATTATTTGCTTTAGTGTTTCGAAACAAAAAATTCAAAATGGAATAGAAAAATATAAAAATACTGTCAAAAACCCGGTATAACAAATCCTTACAAAAAGAAAAAGATTTTATAGGATTAATCCTGAGGATTCTCTTAATCATAATACAGTAAAGCAGCTGGGCTATAGCTATTTCTCTCCTTTAGCTAGTGCAAAAGGTTATTCGGCGGCTGGGAGCGAACCAGCATCTTCAGTAGACCGGACTGATGTGTTAGCCATTACACCACGCCGCCTACTGCTCAGCCTTAGGAAATTAATAGCTATATGCTTTACAATACATAGTTTTTAATCAATCATTCATCCAGCATTGACCGGTGTTTTATTTTAGCCTTATTCAACTATTTAAAATTTTAAATATGTATATGTTGAACTAGACAAATGTAAATGAGAGAAATTTTTTTCAAACAAAAAATTAAAATTTCAAAATATTTAGATAAAAACAAAAATGAAAAAATCATTTTTGTTTTTATTCCTATTTTTTGTTATTTTCCAACAAGAATTGACTAACGGAGTAAAAAATAAAAAAGGTTTGTATTTTGAAATAAAAATATTTAAAAATTAAAATTATTTAAGAACCTGGAAGCAGAGAAATGGATAAACGACATTTGCGGACCATTGGGGTCCGCAAAAGTCGGCTAACCGGAGAAGCACCCCATTCAAAAAGAAGCAACAACAATAGCAACAACACCCCAAATCCGCAGTTAATAGTTGAAGGGTCTCTTTTAATTCGTATATTTTCTGAATTAGATATTGGGCATGTTATATATTCGAATACCGATATAACTGAAAATATCAAAGGATTTGGAAATCATCTAATTCTCTCTACATTTGGCATTTCAAATATTTTTGATAACAACCCATTTGATAAAACATTCAACAAGTTAGAACACGTAAAAAATTTTTTTTAATCTGTAGTCTAGAAAGAACTCTCCAATCCAGTTGACTTCTCAATGATTGAAAATTTGTAGGGGTTTAATATATCTGTTGGGGCCATATTATACAAGCAGGAAATTCTTATAAAAATTCGAAACACAGAACCCATTCGATAAAACAGAACCCATTCGATAAACTTAAGTTCTATTTAAACACAGAACTGAGCAGGACCAGACTTATTTTGCTAATTTCTTTTGATTAATGGCTGTCGAAAACCCCGATTATTCTCGATTGTTTAGACCGAGATTCTATTTCAGAACAGTAAAGGATCAGTTTTTAAATAAAATTTATTCTAATTAAATATTTTAACAAAGATTGAATCGGGCAGGGTAAGGGCTTAGATTTAATGGAACGAACGAACGAACTGAAAAACTAGCAAAAATTATTGGACTTAAAAAAGGCAACAATATTAAGTCAAAAAATGGGGAGGAGTGAAAAGAAATAATTATTAAAATAATTCGGCGAATTGGAAGGAAAGTGAAGAGGAGGAAGAGGAGCAATGAAGTTGGAGATTTTATTAAATTATTGTAAGGAATTTTGGGCGGAATTTGGCCCATTTTGGCGGAACTGGCCAAATTTAAAGAAAGAATTAGTTTGGCCAGTTCCAGCCAAAATGGGCCAAATTTGGCGAATTGGGAGGAAATAGTGGGATGGGTTTAATATTTTTAAAGTAGTTAACTATTCGGGCCCATTTTTTGGTGGAGCGGGCTATTTGATAAAGAAGGAATGTTGCCCGCTTCCGCCAAAAAATGGGCCCGATCAAGTTTTTATAATATGTGAAAAGGAATGCGCATCACGCGCACAAACAAATATTATATTTGATTAAAAATTTATTTTTTAATATATTTTTTAACAATTCTTAACTAAAGTCCGGCCTCTAGCAAGACTAAATTAAATATTAAATTCGCAATTATTTTTAAGGTCATTGAGGGCTATAAAAACAAAGTTGAACAAATAAATATAGGAGGAAATGAAGGAAAAAGTTTTGACGAAAAGCGTATAGGAATAATGTCCAGATTAAATGAATTGACTAACAAAGTTCCTTCAAATTATATCAAAGATCTTATTTATAATTTAACTGGATTTTCTATGGAAACTGGATCTCTAGATGATATGTTATATTATATTAGCGAGGAATTGACTAAACAAGAGTAAGGATGATTTTTAAGAAAAAATATTTTTTTAACATCTCTTCATTCTTTTGCTTTTCTGCTTTATATTGATGGAAATGTTTATATAAATTTTTGTTAAATTTTTCTAACATTTCTAGTATGGTAAACCCAAGGGGATCTTATAATTTCTCAACACACAATTTTTTGAAAAGAATCAAAAAATTTTTCTTAACGTAAAAAATCATTTTGTTGCTTCTTACTTTTACAAAATTTTAAGTTGCATATTTAGCCCAGCCCGATTTATGTCGAATTTTAATGCTGTTTTTAATTAAATTTAAAATTTAGCCCAAACAAATTAGATGAAATTTACAAAAAGTGTTTTAAATTAATAGATTTTGAAAAGAATGTTTTAGTAATTAAAATGTTAAATAATTTTACTATAATGTTAGGCAGTTTAATGACTAAAGAATATCAGAAACATTTTGATTATTACAACAATTCATTGTAATTTTGAATTTTATTTTTTTTTTAAATTTAAATAACAAATTAAGTTTTAAAAAAATTTCTGACAAAAAATATATGACGGCCTACAATAAGCTTGAGGAAAATTCAAACAAGTTTGCTTATTTGGATAATTACCTAGATAATAATTTTATACGAGAAGGAATAGATTGTAAAAACTTTTCTTCTGATAATATACCGGATGTTTCGAATTATTTATTTTTGGTATATTTTGATGACGGTAATTAGTTTTCTATAACGATAGTTAGGGTTTAAAGGAAAACTTTTATTTCTGACAATCATTAAATTGATATTAATAAGAATTCAAAACCTATAGAAATTCGAAAATCTTTAAGATTTTATATGAAAAATCTTAAATTTTTTGTGATAGTACTACTCTGAAAAGAAAATAGTATTAGAGTTTATTCATAAAAAATTATTTTTCTCATTTTTAATTATTCATATTTACTATAATTAAGATGCTTCTACTTCCCAAGGTGGTCAAACTTCTCATCTTGGATGAAGAAATGTTAGTTAGAATCAACAAGTAACAGATGAGTGTAGAAATTTTTGGATTTTTTAAGTTTTATTTTTGATTAGATTTTTAAAATTGGTTTTTTTGATTTGGGGTTTTACAAAAATTTTGGGGTGCTTAAACTTTTTGTGACAGAGTGTATTAGATTTATGGGTACATTCTAGTAATAGGTTGAGGTGAATGAAAACAAAATCAGTCATTGGTCCACAACTTTAGGTTTTAGAAATTACGAATTTTTTCTCAGTACTAAATCTTGTGGTTCCTACCTATCCTAGTCCAGGCTTTATCCTTCATTACATTTAAATTTTATCCCATAAAAATTCGATTTAACCTTATCATTTATTTAATTCTTTATGTAGTTAAAATTAGAGATCGGACCGTACCGTACTACGGCCGTATTTTTAGGTCTTCTTGGACTTTGTTAATTTTTAAAATTTTCATCAATCCTTTCTTAAAATAGGTACATTCCACATTGTGAATCAACTTGCCCCTTTCTTGGAATAACATTCTCAGTTACCATTGGAGGGATATAGAGCGATTTAGAGTAATTAAGATTTTTAAGGCTTAACAAAATATAGAAATTCAGGGGATTTGAATTGATTCAAAAAAACAGGATATTGTTGATTAAGAGCGATATCAAGGGATTTGGGTGAATTAAGAGAGATAAAAGGGAATTAAAGGACATATGGTATTACGTGTACGAAATACGGTAAGGAACAAAATTCCGATCTCTAGTTAAAATTTTATTTAACCCCGTCTATTAAAAAATTTTTTTCTGTTATTTTTTATGAATTTATTTAATTTTTGCTACGATAAATATTTTTCTAAAAACTGGAAAAACGAAAACTGAGTTTTATTTAATTAAACGGCCCATTCTAAACAAACTTTTTAATTTTATTGAATTGTTTATAAACCAGTTTTATTTAAATTCTCTATTCAAATTCTTAATTAAAAGGGTAGAGTATTTTCAATTTTATTAGCGACTGATTAAATAAATATTTAAATATAAATTTTTGATAATTGACAGTTGCCCTTGTAGCTCAGTGGTTAGAGCGTCTGTCTTGTAAACAGAAGGTCGATGGTTCGAATCCATTCTGGGGCAATTCTTTTTTAATCAAATTTTAGAATTTATTTTATTTACGCGAACAAACAAAGTTAAAAATAAATTTACAAATTTAAATTAAAATTTTAAAAAATGAATAATTTATTCAGAAATAGAGCAGGCAACGTCAGCTAAATTAGACTTTTTAATGTTCCCAATCTGCTGCGGCAACTCTTAATTTAATTACTAATTTTTAAATTTCGGCTAAATTTGGATGTTGTTGTTTTCTTGTTCGCAAAAAATTTTTTTAAATTATTTAAATCCTCTTTTATTAAAATTTCATCATTTTATCTCCAGGCAAAATAGCTTCATGAAGCTTGTGAAGCAATTCAGAATTTTCAAATAAATCGTGCATTTCGATTGGTTTTAAACGTTTTAACCCCGAATAGTTTTCCGAAATTTTATCTTTGAAATTATTGACAATTTTGAGAATTTTTTTGATACTTGCCAAAACTGAAAATTAAATGATTATTTTGTTAATTCGACTAATTAATATTTATCAAGTTCGGGCTAATTTTCAATAAAAGCTAATTTTCAATAACATACTAGGAATATTTTGCTTATTCTTTTTTTTTTGAAAATATTTGGCTAAATACTTTCATCATGGATTTTTAGGACCGAGCTTAATGAAACTTAATTCTAGGGGGATTCACTGGATCAAAAAATATTTTTCTAATCGAGAATCTCAATTATTATTACAAGCTATGTATTATTCATTAAACAGTTTTACATACCAAGATCAGATGTTTCAATGCGAGAATCAATTCTATTAAGAATTAATTCGTTGTCATTTTCAAAAAATAAATGTGTATTCTTAGCGAGAAAATTGTCTGCTTTATGAATAACTTTGGAGAAATTTTCTATCGCTTCATCTGAAGATACTTTTGAATCTTCCTGGAAATATTTAAAAATTAAAAATAACACTTGAATAAAAACATATACTTTTATTTTGAGTAAATTCCATAATGGATATTTAATATTTTTTTCACGAAAATATTCAAGTAATTTTTTTGGATCGTCTTTGTTTCCCTCCTCTTCAAGTTTCTTCAAAACCATCTCAACTTCAAAAATCAGAGGAGTTACTGAATAGATTTGGTAACACTCATGAAGGGCCACAAACAATTCAGCAGCGCCTTTCAAATTTTCCTCAGAACCTCTCTCGTCTTCATCAAAAGACATTAAAAGATAAGAGATATCCATCAAATTTTTACTATCATCTTGTGGAGCATTAAAAATATAGTTACGATTTACCAGTCCAGTTTGAATTTTGAACTCGTCTGTATTCTGAACAGTAATAGATTTACTTTGAGGTCGGTAAAAATAAGAATATATTTCTAGCTTTAAGAATTGGGAAAATACATTTGTTTAAAATGGAATCGAATTATAACGGACATAAATTAGGGACAGGTGTCAGTAATTATGTGTCGCTCCGATTTAAGTCACAAATCTCTGGGTTTTAAACACGACATTAATATAACTGTTGGTTCATATACCATTCTGTTGTTACTGTACAAATTAGAACGTTGTTAAATTTCGTGACAATTGGGCCATCCTTTGTGGCCAAAATTCCGCAGGTAAATAAATTTCATTAACTCAATCCAAATGATTACTGTTCATTTTTATACACTTAAATTATTCAAACTTACTTTAATATATTCTTTTATCTTTTTAGCAAGATTCCCAGCTTTTGAATGAAACATTGGATCAGTTTCTTTTTCAATAATATTTGTTTTTGTGACTTTTTTACTTTTTTCGTTTCCTTCAGCTTTTTTATCATAAGGAATACTGTTTAAATAATGCTCTAATTCTTCTCTTTTCTGATAATTTCCCTTATCATTTTTATTCTGCTCTGAATACTCTTGCAAAGCTTCCAAAGTTTTAAAAGCTTTTCCATTTCCAGTATCTTCTCCAGGTTCACCATTCTTTTCTGTGCTATATGGAACACTATGTAAATAATGTTCAACAGCAGCTCCATTGCCCTTATTCATTTTATGAATGAGATCATTTCCTTTAGCATTTATAAGCTTTTCTGGATTTATATTCAAAGCTTCTGAGATTTTTCCATTCACGGCTTTGAGATTCTTTCGATGGGTATGGCATGCTACCGGGAATGAAACATTTCCCGGCATAAAATGTTTGGCGCCTTTACCACCTCCGCTCATTTTCAATTTATTTTCAATTGTTGCGGATCGACCAGTACAACCTGAATTTTTAAAAATAAATTGTTAATCTGAGTTTATTTCATTTATATGAGTATTTTACCAGACTTTTTACCAACACGAAACATGAGAGGACCTATGGGTCCCCAAATTTCGTTCCCTTACTACTTTTACAATAAAATATTTAAAAATTATGTCAAATAATTACTCGGATGCATTGAAAGCATTGTTGCTACTTGACGGTTGTAGAGAAAAACAATCGCCTCGAGAACGACCACAGTTAAGGTGAATGAAGAAGGAGACATTTAATTGTCTTTAATTAGGGGTTTTGCTAGTGAAATTTTTTAAATTTAATTTTTGAATAAACCAGACTTCTCTTCCTCCTTTTAAAGTCAAGAATTTAATAAAAGTGCATGTTGACAGACATGACGAAAAATTTCATAAACAAACAACCTTATGAAATTTTAAAAATCATATAATGAAATGCACTTTGACATCAAAAATAATATTTCAAATTATTTCTTAATTTCCTTTTATTTATTTTATTTTAAAATTCATTTTTCAATTTCTCAGAATTAAAAATAAAATTTGTTTTTAAATTTCAAATTATGAATAGATTACATAATATACATAATTAGGGTTGCCAAAATGGCCCGACTCGGATCGAAAGATCGCGTTGGGTCTAAGATATTTGACCCGAAAAAGACTCGACCGCGGCCCGACTCAAAAACGGCAACCATAAATATAATGAAGAATTCGGAGCAGTAATTAAAGGTTCTGCTTATTATCAGCTACATCCTATCCCGTTTTTCAGCTACATCCTATCAAATTTTTTTTAACTAAAAGAGTCAATAATTGACCAACACGTCTGACCATTCATTTATTTGTAACAATTATTCTTTATTTTTCAGAAAATATTATTTATTAACTATGTCCAATAATCACATTCCGGGTAACATTCACCAACATCAGGTTCACTTAAATATGCCAAAACTCTTCCTTCTTTTGGGAATGCAACACCTCCTGATTTTTCTGCTTGGGCTAATTGACTTCTGACTTCTTCAACAGAAATTCTCTAAAAAAATAAGAGAAGAAATAAAAAAATTAAAAAAAATTCTTTTGCCTTTTCAGTTCTCCAATTCCACCCAGCATATCCACCAATACATTCATCGGGAACGGGTACTTTTTTAAAAGGTGATTCCCAACTGGATGAAATATTTTGTGATTTCCAGCCTGGAAATTATTTCTAAGAAAACTAATCCAAAATGGCTAACCATGCAACATAAAATCACGTGCTGACCAAGAATCTGTAGTTAAAAACCAGTCTCGTATCCAACCATGCCCTCGTCTTAGAATTCGCAATTTACCAGGCCATATACGTGTGGCCCCTTCAAGGAAATATAATTTTATATAATAACAATTAAATAACATTTTTAGACCTAAAGCTGTTTTAACACAAGTAACATAGCCCATATAACGCTCATAGTTATTAGCTAAGTTCCAAAGCTTTTTACAAGCCTAAATAAATTTAAAAATATTCTTTACTAAAAATTACTTTAATTTCAGCTTTAGCACTTGGAATAACCGTCTGTAATATATGTAACTGTAGAGCACCATTATCGGCCCCAGAAAAATTTTTCGATTGAGTGTATTGCATATTTGCCCAGTTCATTATAAAGGCACGAGAGAACTCGCTATTCCTAGCCTTTAAAATAAACTTAAGTTGCTTTATTGGAGGATCACTATAAGTTTTATTCAGTGAACTCTATTTATAATTAACACCGAGATAGAGTAGAATCTTTTTGGCCTTATAATTTTAGATATCAGGGATGTGCTCACGGCAGACGAAAATAGAAACTAGAGCCCGGCTCGATACGATATTTTTTCGATATTTTTCGATATATATTTTTCGATATTTATCGAAAAAATATCGACCGAGCCCTCCGTCCGGGCTCTAGTAGAAACTTAAGGGCAAAATAGCTTATGCTATGCTTGTACAATTGACAAGGTTTTAACCGAAGTCAACCGTATAATAATGTAAGCGTTTAGCAAACGTTTAGCTACTGGGCTGGATTCAAACCTGCGACCTCCTTGTAGTTATTGCTAGGCGCCTTTCAATCTACCACTGAGTACCGGGGCGACGACTACATATTATCCTTATGTTCTTTTAGCCTTATGGTTGTTTAACCCTCCGCCTTACAATAAGATCAAAGATGATATTTTTCTTATTTTAATGTTTCATTGATTATTATTTTATCAAAATTTAACCAATTATTTACCAAATAATTCCCAGAAGCAACTTCCCAGTTAAAAAACCGTTCATAAAAAATTAAATCAACTCTATCATCAATCCATTCCTCAATACAATGGTTCGGGTTAACAACACCCGCATCTGCATCCAATACTAAGGTCCAATCAGAATCAGCTAAATACACAGCTACAGCACAATGTTTTTTAAAGAAAAGCTGAAATGAGTTAAATAATTGGTAGTATATCCCTTCGAGAAAGTAAAAGCAGTCGTCTAAAATTAGAATCAGAAAACATTTATGATTGCTTTCCTTGCCTTTAGTTTAAGATTCTGATTAGGGTTTTTTCGGATTGTGTCTTCAGTGATCCTGATAAATTTTGAGTGAAATTCTAATCACAAGTAAGGATAATATTGGATAGCCAGCTTTAGATGGACCCCTTAATAGCAGCATAAATCTCCTACCTGATCATGTTTGCAATACTTATTTGTACGTTCATCATGATCTAAATCAACAAGCTTAAACGTATAATTAGTGGCTCGCAAATAGCATTCTAGTGAGCGCTGAGCAACAGCATAGTGACTTAAATTTTGGGGTTTTATTGATAAGAATTATTTGTAAAATAGAAAATTTAAATAAATTTGCCTATGAAAATTGAATTTTAATTTTTTAAATTTTTAATTGTCAATCCTAATTATTTTATTTTAAAAGCACCGATTTTTACGTCTTGTAAGAACTCTCGACAACAATCACGAGAACAGTCACTTTTCCAAATATTGGAGAACATTTACCCATATTAATTCTTGGATTAGCTTGGACACGTTTAGCTGTTGTCGGCATGGAGATTTGATTATTGACTTTAAAATATTTATTAGATATTTAGAAGAGTTTCACAGGAAGTTCCGGTTCCGGAAAGTTCCGGCGTTTTTTGGTTCCGGTATCTGGAACTCAAATTGGATCCTGTTCCGGTCAAAATTTCAATTCCGGTGAAACACTACTAGTATTTAGCTATACGATCGAGATATCTCAGTTTATTGACTAAACTCTCTGAGAAATCAAGGAATAGTTATTATTATCGCTATCAAAATTTTCAAGTTTTTCAAGATAACAATCGAGTATTAATTTAAACATATAACTATTAACATACAATTAACATTTCCTATTTCTTCAGGCAACTTGCTGGCACGAGGAAGATGTAAATTATTCTTTCTAATTTTTATTATTTTATTTTGTAAATTGTAATAACTATAATAATTGTTGTGATAATAGAAAATAAAAATTAGAAATATTAGTATTAATGAAATAAAAAGTATAAATTTAAATTTTTTAAGAATTGAAGCAAGCATCTGTTTAATAAAAATTAGAAAATTAAACTTTTATTGGTTCAAGTCTAGATTATTAGGCAAATGAACTTATAAATTATAAACTATAAACGTTTATAGAAAGTTTTCTGTTAAACAGGACAGGAACAAACAATACCTTTTAAAGGTTACAAACCATCATTAGACTCATAAGCCTATTTATTACTAAAAGTAGGGTTGCCAAAATGGACCGACTCGGACCGAAAGATCGAGTCGGGCCTAAGATATTTGGCCCGAAAGTGACTCGCACCGGTGCGACTCGATAAAAACAAGCCCGAAAGTGACTCGTACAGCCCTGACTCGATAAAAATGAGCCTAAAAAATGACTACTTAAAAGTTAACATTCAAACTTGTAGTTTACGTTACCAAAAATATTTTCTTTATTAAAAATAATTCTACAAAAATATACAAGTAATAAAATTATTTTCGCGTTATAAATAAACAGAACTAGATATTAAAAAAATAATTTTGTTCAAAAAAGTAAAAAGTAAAAAAATATGAAGGGTGGTCCTGCTCTATTATTTATTGTTTTTAACGTTTTGATTCGCAGCATCTTTCTTCGTAAAATAATTTAGAAAAAAAGATGACCCAAATTGACTGAAACAAAATTTGAACGAAGAAATAAAAACAACGATAGGTGTAAATTTAATTGATTTATACTAAAAACAAAAATTAATTTTTTAAAATTTTAATCATTTTGGCCGTTTCCAAATACTATAAAATGGGGCACGTCTGAACAAAAATGCAGGAAATCTCGACAAAATACAAAAAGTGAATAATTTTTAATGAAGATGTAGAAGAATCTCTTGAGCTTTCTTAAGAAAAGACTGAAGTCTTTTCTTGAGGTTCTCGGACTTTATCCCTTTTCAATTTCTAACAATCGTTTCTTCACTCATTTTAATTCTAGACACTATTGGATATCCCAATTTATTCTCAAAATCAATTATATCTATGATAGACCAAACAAATTCAACTTTTAACTTGACAAGGTCACCATACTTGTTTTGTATCGTCTACTTCAACACTCGCCATAAAACTGCCTAACATTCTAAACTCATTTCTTGTGAAACTTCTGCCCTTGCAAACAGGGTTGCGTCGTAATTACGAATTACGATTAGAATTACGGCGTTTTTGAGTTACGAATTATGATTACGAAACATCGTGAAAAATTGCGAATTACGAAAACAAAAAATAAAAATTACGAAAAAAAATGGTACTATGCGTTTATATCCCCGCAATTCCGCAAATGTTTGTCCGCACTTTTTTTCATCCTTTCTCCTCATAAAGGATTAGAAACGGTCAAGTTTTGACCCCCATTTTTTCTTCGCCTTCTTCCTCCTCTCACAAAGATTAAAATGTTCAAGTAAAAATAGAGGGACACAAATATTCTAATAGAAAAATATAAAGGTAAAAATAAGAGAATGTTTAGAAATTACCTATTTCGGTAATTGTTTGGTACCCCCTCCCTCATTTTTTTGATTTTATTGGACCGAAATACGAGCCTATGAGGATTTCGAATAAAAAAAGTTTGTACAAACAAATACTCATTTGAAGTATTTCGACGAGATGAGTCAAATGACACCAAAAGCATCGTGATTGAACAAGATTGAACAAAGTTACGATACAAGTTACGATATTTAGTCTACCTATGGTTTTTGGCCATTTTGAGCCACATATCTCGGTCCACAGGCATTTACGGGAAAAAATGGTACCGTTCGAATCAGCCCTTTTAATTTCGAATCAGCCCTTTTTTTCCTTGTTAGAGGAGGAAGAAGGCGAAGAAAAAATGGGGGTTAACTTGACCGTTTCTCATCCTTTATGAGGAGAAAGAATGAAAAAAGTGCGGACAAACATTTGCGGAATTGCGGGGATATAAACGCATAGTACCAAAAAAATAATTGCAAAAAACCCTCTTGTACTTTGCCATCAAATTTTTGAAAGAAAAGGGAAAGAAATAGTATATTTATTTTCTCGCAGATTTATTTTGTTGATCGGTGGTTGAGTAGTCAGGCTTCACTCACTTTGACATTTTGTGGGCTTACAATTAGTTAGAATCCATGATTGGGAAATGTCAAGTCTTTTTTTTCAAAAATAAAAATTTTTAAACTTTGTAAATTTATTTTTTTAATATTTTTAACTTGTAAAAACATTAAAAATTTTAATTTAGTCATGAATTTTCCAAAATTTTCGCATGCGGCGCAGAAAATCTAAACTTGAAAGCCTCAGGCCTAACAATTGAATTTTTTCTCCTAAGGCTTCCCAAAATTCTCAAAATTTTTGCCTGCGGCCCAGAAAATTGATTAGAGATTTAAAAGTTCCATGAAGGTGAAAAGTTTCATGGAAGTAGGGTTTTGAGTTGGGTTTTGGAAAATTTCACATGTCGTGTTTCGGGTTTGAACGGATATCAGGGGATCTATAGGGATTTGGAAGTTCGTATTAAGTATTCTGGGATTGATTGATCAGGGATTGACTGAAGAGATATCGGAGGATTGAGGGTATTAAGAGGGATATTAGGGAATTAATTGGGAGTTGAAGTAATATTAGAGAAATAAGAGGACTTGAGGGATTAATGGGAACAGCATCAATTATTAATAAATATTTGATTTTTTAAATTAATTTAAATATTTCTTATAAATTACGAATTACGGCATTTTTTGAGTTACGAATTATGATTACGAAATTTTTTTAGAAATTACGAATTGCGATTACAAAAAAAATTTTCGATTATGACGCAACTCTGCTTGCAAGGCAATCCCGTGAGCTTAGGGCTACCTTTATTTATTTAAATCGTTTTTTACTTAATTGAAGCGGCTATACTGAATCGGGCTTTACTGAAAAAAATAAACGATTTCTTTGATGCTCGCTTCCATTATTTACCTATTTTTTTTTCGAAAAATATAAATAAATAAAATTATAGAAATATTTCATTTTTAAATACATATACCTAAGCTAATTAATTTAAATAATATACCGTATTTCCTGAAATAGTACTCCCCCTGAATTAGTACTCCCCTCTTAAATAATACTCCCCTTTGGAGGAGGATTGAAAAATAGTATTTATAGAATCCTAATGGGACCTGGCTGATTTCAAAGTTAAAAATTAGGGTTAAAACCAGAATTTTTAACATTTTGTGCAAAAATTAACCGTTTTTAGAAAATTTTAAAAACCGAAAACCGGAAATTCGTAAAAATCGTCATTTTATTAAAAAATTCCTCCAAAATTAAGCCGTTATTTATTTAAAACTTAGAACCGAAAATCGGATATTTTAAAATTGAATTAACCGAAAACCGGGGTACCGGTTAATAACCAGGTTGTGTCCAACACTAGTAAAAATGTGATTATCAAAAGTATACCTTTTTAAATATTAATATTTCAATGTTATATTAAAATTTATTTAAACAATTAAAATTAAAAAGTAGAGTTCGAACTTTTCACTTTGCCGGGCCAGGTATCCGGGTTTTTTCTTCCAATCCAATCCGACCCGGGCCGGGCTTCCGGGCTAAAAACCTCGAAACCCCGGAAAAACCGATTTTATCAAAATACCCGGTCTCCGGGCTACCGGGCCCGAAAAACCCGGTCCCGGGCCGGCCCAGGTTCGAACTCTATTAAAAATTATAATAAAAATTCGTAAAATAAAGAATTTAAAATCAATAGTATTTAGCAAGAATCTCTTTTAAAATTTAAAAGAATTGGTCAATATTAGAGGTAAAGGGTGATAAAGGCGAGAAATGTCTTTCTCCCTCTCTTCTCATATATTGCCCAAATCTTGGCTCAGGACAAGATTTGGCTTAGGTTGGGATACCTTTGGATCAAGGCTCAGGTCGTGATACCCTTTAATAAATCTCCATCATTACGTGTATAAAATCCCTTATTTTTATTTTATCTACACATATATTTCATTTACACATAAAATTTAGAAAATGAAAATTTTAATTTTACTTTCAATTTTTGTCATTAAAGTATTCCAAC
This sequence comes from Meloidogyne incognita, assembly GCA_036172945.1. Classification (NCBI taxonomy): domain Eukaryota; kingdom Metazoa; phylum Nematoda; class Chromadorea; order Rhabditida; family Meloidogynidae; genus Meloidogyne; species Meloidogyne incognita. The sequence continues at coordinate 3,439,156 of JARQAC010000025.1, forward strand.
TTGGATTGACTGATGGAATGTTTACAGGAGGAGATTGTTTGTATTTTTATATTTTTAAATTTAGTATAATTCACATGGGCAAAGACAACCTAGTAATCTAATGTTAGAACAATAAGCCTAGCTCCATCATTACGTGTATAAATGATGCACTCTGCAAGTCCTTAACTAATTGTACTCATATATAGAATTTGATAAAAATCAGAATATATATTTTACAAGACCTGTGCCAGGCTTTGATTTTTCAGTCACAAAATATCTCAAAAAATAATTCATTAAACTTTAAATTAAAGCTCATGGACACGCCACTAATCGAAAAGGAAAGGAAAAAGTTGGTGGAAGTTCTTCAACCCCAGCAGCCTCCTTTGATGAAAATAATTTTTCTCTTATTGAATTGTCCCTTTTACTTCGGATATTTAATCGTATTAGAATGGAAGGAATATACTTAAATTGGCCAACAACAAATTTACACAAAACTATTATTGAACATGGAAACAAAGAAATTTCTACTTTAATTCCAGACACTCCAATGATTTTTGAATTAGAATCGTTTAAAATAACATCAAAGAAATTAAAGAAAGTTTATTTTTAAATTTATATTTAAAAATAAATTTTATTTTTTAATAAAGATTATTAAACATTACAATAAAAAATTTGATGCAAAATTACAAATCAAAAAAATTGAAAGTGGTATAAGGAATATTAGTGAAACAATGACTTTTAACGAATACTTTGAATTTTTAAACAATTCAAGACTTTTACCATATAAAAGGGATTACTCGTCATTAAATACAAAGGAAAAATTGACTCAAGAAGCTATAAATACTTTGAACACTTTTGGGTAATAAATAACGTATTTGATTAAAAACTGCTCAAAATAAAAGCTTAAACTGACTTTACGATAATTGAAACTAAGTTTTCAACTATATTTTACTAAATACATGAGGAAAAAATTCTTAACTTTTTAGAGATTAAACAAAATTTTGAAACTTTTTCGACAATTAAAATCAAAATTTTCGGTGCCTAATAATACTACAAAATTAATTTTAATTAATATAAATTAAGTGATGAGGAACTCTTTTTACTCTCTAACTATTTTGAAAATCCAACTCCAACCGATCTTGAAAGAAATATATTTATTGTTTGGAATTTAATTAAATTAATTCAACATTTAATTCGTTTGTTTATTAAATTTCACGGGCAAAATAAAAATTACTACAATGATATGTTAATTAATTTATATAAAAAAAGACACGAACGCCTGTAAGTTTCTTTAAAAAATATACCTATTTTAAAAATACCAAAACTAGGAATGTTGTTTCGATTTTGGTTTATGTTTTTTCATACAATAACCTTGAAAACTTTTCAATAAAGCTGAAACAAAATGTTGAACAAGGTTATTTTTTCTATGAGTTTATTATTTTTATTGGGGATAGATTACGACTCCAATAAAAACAGCTTTTATTGGCTAAGTTATTTTTTCCATATTTTGTTGATACATATTTGGGAAATCTAACTCAGTCCGTAAGTATTTTCGTTAATTCTTCGTTTCGTAATCTTCGTTTTCATGAAAATAAGGGCGAAAGAGAAGGAAAAATGAAAAAATGGTCAGAAAAATGAGTGGTGGGGGGGGGGGCGGGGGCGCGGGGACGAACCGAAGAATTACCGTATTTTCATACGTATTTGCAAGGTCTACAAGTTGAATCATATTTTTTGAAAAGATCCGTTATAGGATCTCGGATTTGCAAGTTTGCCGCACTCAAGTTACATAATAATCCAAAAATATCAGGAAAAAAATATTTTTATATTGTCTATAAAATTATAATTTAGGAAACGATTATTTTCAATCTTTACTTCAAGATGAAAGCAATGAATATCCAAGAAATATTTCTTTAGATTCTGAAATTCAAGTGGAAGAATTTCTTCCTTTACTTTTTAAAAATTCTGGTACCCTTTATTTTACTATTTCGTTATTATTTATTTTGGTGATTCTTCCTTCAATTTTTCTTTCCAATCTCAAAAAATAGAAATTAACATTTGAATCATCAGTACCGGTAGTACCGAATGTCTGTTTTCGAATCATAATTTCGAGAAATACATTTTCTCGGAATTGTGATGGATCTTCAATGATTCTTCATTATTTATAAAAGGCTCACGATTGAGGGTACTTATTTCCTCCCCCCAGTCCGCGTTTTAGTTGAAGTAAATTTCCCTGAGTCTCACACATTCATTCAGTCGCTTTTCCTTCAATTCAAGTATCTTTTTTTGGTTTTGTGCTTGTATCACACATTTTGCCCTTGTTATTAATAAATGGCTGAATAAATTGATGTTTATTTGTATAATATTTAAAGATAATTACAAATAAGAAGTAAAATTATTGAAGAAAAATTGACTGAATAAATGTGATTACAGGGAAATTTTTTAAATTATGCAATGAAGAAATGACTGACCATTTCGTACTTCAACTCAAACGCGGACTGGAGGGGGGGGGAAGGAAATAATTATCCGATTGACTTGTTGTAACATTAAGTAATTATTAATTTATTATTAAATAATTTCTAGATCTATGTTCTTAAAAATATTTTTAAAGTTTCCACAGAGAAATTGAACAAAAATGAATGCAATCAAATTAAAAAAATATTGAATACTTCTGAAAATTTTAACTCATTTTATAATATGCTGGGAAATAGAAATAAAGAACTGAGGAAAAACATTAATAGAATTACAATTAACTTATTATTGGATGATGAGAGAAAACATAAATACCTCTTTAGCGGTTTTTTCTATAACATACTCAATAATAATTATGATCCAATCGCTGATGAAATAAAGCAAATGATTTTCTATAGGGTTTTAAAAAATTATTTAAATTAATTTTTTAAATAATAATTTCTAACCTTATAATTTTAAGATGCAAGAAATGTGCAGTAAATATGGGGATACTTCATCTTGGGGATATCTACATCAGCATAACTATGGATATCTGACAGGCTATGGAAATCAACAAATTTATGGATATCAACAAGGTTTTGGGGATTATACAGGGAGTGGACACCAGCCATACACTGGACATCACGAAGGAGATATGGGAATCCAAGGAGACTCGGGATATTATGGTGAAGAAGATATGGATACAAAAGAAGAAGGGAAATTTGATGACTGAAATAGTGAACGTTGGAAGAAGGGTTTGGAAGTTGGGAATTCAGCTGATGATAATTTAATTCTGACAAAAAATTTAAATTAAAGATATAACTGAGCCTCTATTTTGTTTATTTTCGGAGTTATAGCTGTTTCGAAATTTTGATTTCCGATGGGGTTTTCTTTCGAATTTTTATCTAAAGAATTTGATTTTGTGGCGTTAAAAAGGAGGAATTCTTTACTGCCTGTAACTTTGACCTTTAAAAGGTAAAAGTGAATGAAGAAGAAAATCTAAAGAAAAGTGTTAACAGAAAATTTTGGCTTAGTGGCGATATTGCCTAAACATTACATACATATTAAGCTTTTATCTTTAATTTAAATTTATTTTTCTTTTTGATAGAATTCCTTTATTTTATATAGCATCCCCACTAAATTAAACAATTCCCCCTCCATATAGGTATTAAAAATATCCAGTATATTACTGGCAACTTTTAAAGTGTTCAATGAGGCCGATTTAGCGGTCTTGGTAGGAAACACTAATTTATTTTTTAGACAATTTACGGTAATCGTGAAGATCATTGGTCCCTAGGAAAAAATGCTAAAAAAGTGCTCTTTCGTTATTTTTAAGACTTGCCAGAAGGTAATCGAGTGTGCTGAGTCTAAATCTGAGCTTAGAATTTGTTTATTTCAAACCCCGGACCCGAATTCGACCAAGTCGAATTCGGGGCAAAAGTTCTAAATTTCAAAATTTATGTTTAATCTGACTCGTCACTTCGAGCTGAGTCGAAAGACATCAAAATTATTATGTTTTGACAAGCTTAAACGAAGTCATGGTGCTTAATTTGTCTCCGGAAGTCTAACCAAGCGTGTATTTAATTGATCATAACTCAGTCTAAAGTAGTCGAAACACATTAATTTTGATATCATTCGACTCAGCATGAAGAGACGCGTCAGGATAGCACTAAACTAATAGTTTCGAATTCTTACCCCGAATTCGACTTGGTCGAATTCGGGTCCGGGGTTTGAAATAAACAAATTCTAAGCTCAGATTTGGACGCATGTCAGCACACTCGATTACCTTCTGGCAAGTCTTAAAAATAAAGAAAGAGCACTTTTTTAGCATTTTTTCCTAGGGACCAATGATCTTCACGATTACCCAATTTACCATTATTAATTATTTATTTATTTTTTAAAATCTTTTTGATAAACTCTTCTGTCTGATTATTCTAAAAAACTTGTTCATATTTATAAGCCCTTTAGATGTTATTTGCCTTTTTAAATTTACAGTCTTTGCTTTAGGAACGATATTCTTATAAGAAATTTGGGCGCTTGTCTAGGCCCTTTACGAGGCCTGTCTAGGCCCCTTTCCAATGAAAATTTATGAGGCCAATGAGATGTTTATGCGCCATTGAAAAAATATGCGTACAATCAAAATTTTATTATTCAATTTTAAACGGGCCAACCTCAAGACCTACACCTTGAACCCATAATGACCCAGAAAATATACAACATTTTGATCAACAAAAATTTTTTTATTTCTTTAAAGTTTAATAATCGATCTGGGCCCGTACAATAAAATCGGGGTAAAAAAAAATCCAGAACTCAGCATGCGAGGAGTTGTGCTTGAAGATTAAATTAAAAATTAAATTATTTGGTTTTACACTTTATTTTTTAAATTAATTGTTTTTAAATTCATTAAAGAAAATACATAAATGTACTTTTTTAAATTTATATAATCAATTAGGAAATGTTTTTGACTGTTCTCGATATTATCTCTCCAATAGTTACTCTCGTGAATAAAATGTTATCATTTTTATCTTTGTTTTAAATACAAATAAGTACATTATTTTTCCAATAGAAGACTTTAATTTGACAGAGATAATATTTTTTTGTTAATAGAAATTAATTGTTTATTTTTATTAAAGTAATATTTTTACATATTAGTAAGAAGATTATTTTATGTAGTATTTTATTTTTAAAAGATTCAAAATCTTATTTGATTTAATTAAAAGTCTAGGCGGTCCTTAACCGAATCATTTTTTATTATTTATTCCGTTTTAATTTACAAGTTTGATAATACCCTAAAATTACTATCAAATTTTCATTTTCTAAAAATTTCAAAATAAAATCTCTACCAATAATAATTTTTAAATAATTTTCACTTATCTGATTTAGGCATTTTTTATAAAAATGTCTGAAAGTAAGAAAAGATGCGCAATTGTTGGCGCGGCAGTGAGTGGGTTACCTTCAGCCAGGTTTTTTTTAATCTCAAAAAATGTCCTTAAATGAGGTTTTAATCTAAAGATGGGCAACTGAGTATGGTTATGAACCAGTTATTTTTGAACGGCTTGATCAGATTGGGGGTCTCTGGCGTTATAATCCTGAACAGTTTGGAAATGATATAGCTAGTGTTATGAAATTTACAGTTATAGACAGTATATTTAATTAAATAACTATTTTGGTATTAATAAAATTATAGCTAGCAAAGAAATGAATGCATACAGTGATTTTCCGCCACCAGATCACTTTGCTAATTATATGCATAATGTAGGAAGTTTATAATACTAGTATTAATGTTAATGAAAGTTGTTATTGACATGTTTCCCGGGCCGGCGGGAACAGTAAAATTCTAGAAACACCTTCCATCGAAACGTACATTTCCGTTATTTGAAGATAAAGAATAATAATAATGTAACTAATGGGAGGGGGGGGGGTTTGCTGGTTTTTATGAGAAAAATCATATTTTGACCAGTCCATGGACCAAGCATATTTAATTAAGAAACTTGTATTTTTTATATTAAAAAGTAACATTTAAGAATCTTTCGAAGATTTATATCGAGTATAATAAATTAAATTCTGAGCTATATAATATTAGTTTTTTCCAGACTAAAATGATAGAATATTTGGAAATGTATGCAAAACAATGGAACTTGGATAAATACATTCGGTAGTTGACATTGTTTTTAAAATGTCGAAATAAAGGATCCATTTTTAAGTTACAGAAATACGGTAACTTCTGTCAGCCGAGCTGACGACTACGAAGAAACTGGGTGTTGGACAGTCAGTTGGGTTGATGAAAATGGACAAAATAAGAAAGAAATATTTGATTGTGTTCTTTTAGCTCAAGGGCATCATGCAAAACCAAAAATTATAAGTTTTCCTGGCCAAGAACTTTTTCAAGGAAAGATAATACATTCACATGAATACAAGGATTCGAAAAACTTTGAAGACAAAGTAATTTATTTTTACTGAAAGACAACCTAATTTTCCATTAATTTACAATTTTAGATTAACGTTGTAATTGGTGTTGGGAATAGTGGAATGGACTTAGCGGTGGAATTGGGTAATTTATAATTTTCAGAGAAATACCCTAATTTTTGTGGAATATTAAGGTCGTGTTAGTAAACTCTGTTATTTGTCTACAAGGAGAGGTGCATGGGTAGATAAAAGAGTTGGACCTGGTGGAATTCCAGGTATAATTTAAAACGTGGGTAATACGCAGAGTGTACTAGAGATTGGAAAAGAAATCCTCTCAAATATCATGGATGAACTGATGGTTCGGACCCGAACCGAAGGACCGAGGATTTTTCAGTTCCGGATATCCAAAGATTTTCTAAAAACTGACAACCCTTGTCAAGGATTTCTTATTTCTCTTTATGTAAATTTTCTATTATTTTATTAGGAGACTATGCTACTACTCGTTTTAAATGCTGTTTTTGGGATGTTTTGATACCCGAAAATTTGCGTAGCTGGCTGATTATAAATCAATTACAGAAACGTTTTGACCATGCTAAATATGGAATGAAACCCAAACACTCATTTTATGGGTTTGTTTTTGTTGTTAAAATAAATTATCAAAAAATCATAGTCAACACGCAACGATAAGTGATGATCTTCCAACACGTATTATTACTGGATCTGGTATGTAAAATTTAAAAAATCAGAGCTAATAATAATAAATTCTCTGTTAGTTGTGGTTAAAACAAATATTCGCGAATTCACCGAAAAAGGAATTGTTTGGACAGATGGAACTTTTACAGATAATATCGATAATGTGGTAAAAATAAGAATTATGTTAAGAATTTAAAGTAAACAAACTGTTCAGGTAATGTGCACCGGTTATCATTTCGATTTTGATGTAGTGGAGGAAGGGAAACTTATTCCAGTTAAGGATAACCAAGCTAGATTATATAAAAACGTGTTCCCTCCATCTCTTGCAAAATGGAATAGTTTGGCGATTATTGGGCTAGTTCAGCCGTCAGGTTCGATATTACCAGCAGCTGAATTTCAGGTAAATTAAGAAAGTGGAACGAATATAAAAGTAGGTGTCAATTCTGACCGAGAATAAATAGATTATATAATAACCTACTAGGCAAGATTGTTTTTTGCTGCACTCAATGGAGAAGCAAAATTGCCTACCGGTCCAGACATGGAAAAGGAAGTTGATCAGTACAGAGACTGGTTAACAAAAACTTTTGTAGAAAGTACACGGCACACAATCGAAGTTAATTTGAAAATATAAAAAATTAATTTTGAAAGTACTGATTACAGGTAGACTGTGTGCCTTATATGGACTCGATAGCTGAAATTCTTGACTGCAAGCCCCAACCAATGGATTATATTTTATCAGATCCGCGTTTAGCCTATGCCCTCCTTTTCGGGCCAAATGTCTCTTATGTCTACAGACTTCGAGGAAGTAAGGCTTGGAATGGGGCACGTGATGCAATTCTTGGGGTTAAGAAAAGAACAGAAATATGCTTGACTGAAAGGAAAATAGACGAAGATAACAAAGTTTTGGAGGATAATTTTGTCTGGTTTATATTAATGCCAGGATCGATTGGGATACTAATTTTATTATTAGTTGTAAAACTAATTTTTCTGTAGGAAAAAAATATTTAAAAGACGGACTTCGTTATTAGATTCAAGTTTGAGGCAATTAAATATTTCAATAACCGGTGTTACCAGAAGAAGTTTGCGGAATCCTTACCCAGTGTGGAGCACAGAATAATAGAATATGAGGGGAATAATAAATAATTAATGTTGTTAATCCGGCCGGACAATATTCACCGTTCACTCATCAAGACCGATTAAATAAAAAACCCTGGGAAAGTTAGTTTAATATTTCTCAATTTTATTTCCACCTTATAATAAACGCGCTTAGTCTTGCACTAGATATGTAATTTTTATTTACCTCTTCACAACATTTTATTTTACATCAGCTTAAAAAATTTAAAAAATGAAAGATTCAATTTTAATTTTACTTTCAATTTTTGTCATTAAAGTATTCCAACTTGGATTGACTGATGGGATGTTTACAGGAAGAGATTGTTTGTATTTTTGTATTTTCAAGCTTAGTAAATTCATACTGGAATAAATAATTTAATAATTCTATTCTTACCTACACATTATTAACTAGAGTTTGAATTTTTGGGAATAAATCCTGAAAATTTGAAACAAACTAGTAACGAAAACTTTAGGGAATAAAGTTTGCACAGAAATTATTTATTTTTAATTATAAAATATATTTAAATAACTTTACATAGTAAAGATGAACTGGGGATATAGCTACTCATTAATATATAAATTAAAGCTCGTGGTCAGGCTAGCCGAAAAGGAAAGGAAATAGCGAGTGGATGTTCGTCAACACCAGCATCCTTCCATGAAACTAATTTTTCTCTTATTGAATTGTCCCTTTTAATTCGGACATTTGATCACATTAATATTGAAGAAATGAAATTAAACAGTCCAAAAACTAATTTACATAAAAATATTATTGAACGTGGAAATACAATAAATTCTGCATTAATTCCAAACACTCCAAAGATTTTTGAATTAGAATCGTTCAAAATAACATCAGAAAAATTAGAGAAGGTTTATTTCTAAATTAAAGAAACACAGCACGGAGTGCGCTGGCAAGGGCCTTTCCATTTGGGGTATTTAATAAGACCTTTAATCGGTCAAACTCTGAGTGTTGATCAGGTCCTCAGGCTTGCCGAAGCATAGATGTTACAGCTAACAATAAGGTGTATTTATAAGCGCCTTTTATTCACATCAGAAATATAGCATTACATTAATAATGACTTAATGGGAAAAAAGGAAATTATTATGTAATAAACATTAATGGGCAGACAGTTAATGCTAATATTACAAACATGTTTAATGGGAAAATAACAAAACGGAAGGGTGAATCAAAGTGCATTTTAGCCTATGCTGCTAGACTACACCTTACATTAAAAATAAATTTTATTTTTCATAAAGATTATTAACTATTATAATGAAAAATTTGATACAAAATTACAAATCAAAAAGATTGAAATTGGTTTAAAGAATATGAGTGAAACAATGTCTCCTCAGAAATACTTTGAATTTTTAAACAATTCAAGATTTTTACCATATGGAATGGATTACTCGTCATTAAATACAAACGAAGGATTGACTGTAGTAGCAATAAATACTTTGAATAATACGGACACTTTTAGGTAATATCGGAAATTATACCGGGAACAGGTCAATTTAGACTACACACAAAATTTTTCTCCTTTTGGCTAATTAAAATAAAAAACAATGTTGTTTGGAACAATATTTGCAAAAATTGAAATTTTTGCAGTTTTTGACGCTTTCAGTGTTTTGATATTAAATTATTCGTTACTAATCAAAAGCCGTGCTGTGCTATCTTATTAATTAATTTCTAATATAAATTAAGTAAGGAGGAACTCTTTTTACTCTCTACTCATTTTGAATATCCAACTCCAACCAATCTTGAACGAAATATATTTATTGTTTGGAATTTAATTAAATTAATTCAACATTTAATTCGTTTGTTTATTAAATTTCACTCAAAAAATAAAAATTACTACAATGATATGTTAATTAATTTTTATAAAAAAAGACACGAAAAATTGTAAGTATTTTTGGAACTTATATGGTTTAGGTGCGCTTTTTTTAGCCACGCCCCTTTCTCCTTTTCCCTCGTCAATCAAACGCATTGTCACCCTTCCTTCTTTCCTTTTCCATCATTATTCTTTTTCCTTCTCACAAATTAATCAATTCAACGATGCAAATGTTTTTTTAAATTTTATTTTGAATACATAAACCAATTAAGCAAAATAAATCGTGAATATTAAAATTTCTAAGATCTTCCATATCCTGGACTAAATTAAACAAAGTTAAAAGTCTTAAGCCTAAGATAAAATGAATTTTTTAAAGGATAAAGTAAATGAGGAAAAATGAGAATAAAGATGAAAAAGGGCGTGGTGTAGTGCAGTTGCTGATAAAAAGGAAAAGTTTGACGAGGGAAAAGAGGGGGAAAAGTTGAGGGAAAAGTTGACGAGGGAAAAAGATTGACGAGGGAAAAGGAGAAAGGGGCGTGGCTAAAAAAAGCGCACCTAAACCATATAAGTTCCGTATTTTTATTAAAAATTTTTAAAAATGCCAAAATTAGGCAAGTTGTTTCAATTATGTTTTATGTTTACCGTTTCAATTATCTTGAAGAATTCTTAAAAAAGTTGATGGAAATTTCTGAGGAAGGTTATTAAAATTTAATAATCAAAAATAAATATTCTCCTTAACGCTGTCCAAGACATGCAAATAAATGCATCAGCCGAAACAGATTTTAAAAAAGCTAAAAGGCGGGAGTCATTTTAAAAAAGCGAAATTGCGAAAGTAAATTTAAAAAGCGAAAGACTTTTTAATTTTTCCACTATGATGAGAAAACTCTAAAAATCGGTCAATTCAAAGCTTTATTTGCAAATCAGCGCTTCATTTTACCAAATAATTTTTATTTAAATTTTCCACAGTTTTACATTTGTCTATAAATAAATTAAAATTTAGGGAACAATTATTTGCTATCTTTACTTCAAGATGAGAGCAAAGAATATCCAACAAAAATTTCTTTAGATTCTGAAATTCAAGTGAAAGAATTTCTCCCTTTACTTTTTAAAACTTTTGGTATGTTGCTCGTTTGTTTATTTTTCCTTAATTCTTTTAGGTTGACATAATAATGTAATTTCTGTGTCCAATTCTTTGCCTTTTAGTTTACTATACGTTAGGATAACTGATAAAAAATTGAATAAATAATTTATAAAAAATATTTTTTCAGTATTCAACGAAATATTGAACAAGCTTAACTGTAATCTAATTAATGTTGCATTAAATAGTTTTACTTTTGGAAATTTTACTCGACTATACATTAATCTGGGAAAAAATAATTCGAAAGATCGAAATTTGTTAGAAAAACTTAAAGCGATTATAGTCAACATATTATTATCTGATGAAAGTAAACAAAAATACCTCTTTAGCGGTTTTCACCAAAACATATTGCTGTATCATCCGGATGGCGAAACTTTTCAACTACATCAATTGATACTCGATAATGTTCTTAAAAATCATTTAATTATTTTAAATAATATGTACCTATATTAAAATAATTTAGATCCTTTATAATTTTAAGCTGAAAGAAAGGTGCCGTAAATATGGGGATACTTCAACTTGGGGATATCAACATCGTGATTTTGTACAAGGAAGGGCTTCAGGAAATTGGGAATACCCGCAGCACAATCAATATTTCTCTGCACAACAGCAGCAAAACTATGGATGTCAGACAGATTATGGAAATCAACAAATTTATGGATATCAACAAGGTTTTGGGGATTATACAGGGAGCGGACAACAACAATACACTGGACATCACGAAGGCAATATGGGAATCCAAGGAGACTCGGGATATCATGGTGAAGAAGATATGGATACAAAAGATGAAGGGGAGAATTTGATGACTGAAATAGTGAACGTTGGAAGAAGGATTTGAATGCTGGGAATTCTGCTTATGATAATTTAAATCTTTTCGTTTGATATTTCATAGAAAACTTATCTAAATTCTGATTAAAAGTTTAAATTACATGTAGAACTGAGCCTTTAATTTCTTTATTTTCGGAGTTAAAGCCCGATCATAGATGTTTCTAAATTACGATTTCCAATGGGTTTTCTTTCGAATTTCGAAAATTTAATTTTGTGGCGTTAAGAAGGAATTCTTTACTGCCTGTAACTATGACCTTTAAAAGGAAAAAAGAGCTGAAGAAGAAAATGGAAAGAAAGGTCGGGCAGTTAACAGAAAATATGGCTCAGTGGCACTAGTGCCTAGACATTATTGAGCTTTTATCTTTAATTTAAATTTATTTTTGCTTTTGAATTTCTTCATTTTATAAACACTTCCCCTTCCAAATTAAACAATTCCCCCCTCCTTATATTAAAAACATACAGTATATTACTGGCATTTAAAGTGTTCAATGAGGCCGATTTAGCGGTCTTGGTAGGAAACAATAATTTATTTTTTATTCCCCCATTATTTTTGGATTTTTCGGATAAAATTCTGTCTCTTTATTTTTAAAAGTAATTTTAATTTTCTGATATTTATTATTAAATTATTTTTGATAAATTGAAGGAAATTGTTTAAAATGTGTAGTTTTTTTTATTTTTACTGAGTCTTTTTATTTGAAATAATATTTTAAATTTAAAAGTAAGTAAGTACGTTCCTTTATATTTAAAAATTTACAGAAAATTTAAAAAATGTAAAGACTGACGCGAGAATTGTTTTGAGACAAAAATATGTTCCGTCGAACCTAGAAATTCTTTTGTTTATGGTAGGTGACCAGTTTTTCGGTTCCGGCCCTAAAAATTTAAAAATTAGACTTGAGACTAACTATAGTTTTTTCAAGTTTTGACATGGAAAATATAAATTTTATTGTTTTTATTTTTATATTTATTTTCTTGAAACAATAAATATAGTAAAGCGGTTGGTCCCATTCCCCAGTGCCTCGTTGTACAGTTGATGTTATTAGCAGAGTCGCGCATGTTGGAAACATACCTATTTGAACTCCACGGACTGGAGTTTAAATTTAAGTCAATGAAAATTATCTTTTATAAAATTTTAATTTAAATAATTGATTTAATTAAGTGAAATCTAGAGGGTAAAGAGAGAGAGAGAGAGAGAGAGAGGGGGGGAAAGAGAGAATTTTGAGTGTATATATGGTCTAGAGCTGTTTCGAAACAAGAATAGCAACGAAAATCGAAAAAAAAACGAAATATAAAATATTGAAAATAATTTTCAAATCCTGCAACTGAAATTCTTTAATCTGGACCCAAAATTCTGTGCGTTCTGGGTTCAGTTATTCTGCCATCCTTATTCCAGTTTTTTCTGTCATATTTCTCTAAAAATTATCGCTTCTTCTCTTCAAAAATTGTCAAAATTGTCGCCTACAGCGCTGAAAACTTGTATCACCCTATTTTTTGTATCACCCTACTTTCTGAAGTAGAAAATCAACATATATCCACAAACAATATAGAACCAATGATTTCAGCATTTGAAACCGAAACTTATTCTTAATCTAAATCGGTATCATAACTCCTTTATAAAAGAATTCATCCTTTTTAAATTACTTTAGAAAAATTTTAAAAAAAATGTCAAAAGGTCTAAATCGAAAATTCGAACGATAAAGATCTCTGAAATCGAAATTTCGATACAGCCCTGGCAGTAAAAATCCATTATTAAGGGGTATTAAATAAACGCGCCTGTCTTCTCTTCACTTTTATTTTCCTCTCCACATCCTCCTTTTCATTTAAACATAGCTAAAAAAAATTTTAAAAATGAAAAATTCAATTTTAATTTTACTTTCAATTTTTGTCATTAAAGAATTCCAACTTGAATTGACTGATGGAATGTTTACAGGAGGAGATTGTTTGTATTTTTATTCTTTAAATTTTTTAAAAATCAGAATATTTTATAAAATTTGATTAAAATTGAACGTCGTCGAGCTAGGGGGTTTTAAGTTACTCCTCTCGGAAATCCGTAAACGTATACAGAAACTAAATAAAATCTAAATTAAAGACCGTGGTCAGGCTAGTCGAAAAGGAAAAGAGAAAGCTGGTGGAAGTGTTTCAGCAACACCAACCTTTCATGAAACTAATTTTTCTCTTATTGAATTGTCCCTTTTACTTCGAACATTTAAACGCATTAAAATTGAAGAATTGGAATTGGACGGGCCAACAACCAATTTACGCAAGAATATTGTTGAACGTGGAAATACAATAACATTAATTCCAGACACTCCAAAGATTTTTGAATTAGAATCGTTTAAAATAACAACAGAAAAATTAAAGAAGGTTGATTTTTAAATTTATATTTGAAAATAAATTTTATTTTTTAATAAAGATTATTGAATATTATAATAAAAGATTTGATTCAAAATTTGTGAACTTGATTAATGATTGTAAGTTTTATTGGCCACTCTCTTTCCTTCTACCCATTAGAAATGGATCATATATTATATTGGAGTGGGAAGAAATACTTGGGGGGAAACGACATTTTATGGGAGGCCATGAAGTTCAGCCATGGCGCGTATTTTTTGAAGTAGTTTTAAAAATATTCTTTTAAAATAAATAAAATTTAGAAGCAGAGATTATTTTAAATAATGAAAAGTTTTAATTTTTTAATATTTCAATGATTTTTATTTTTTTACAATTTTCGTCCGCAATTGTCGCATCCACACATACGTATCCGCAATTGTTGTACCGCCTTAAATATGGATCATAACCTCCTTACCTAACTAAATCTAAAGAATTTTTCCCAGCCTTTTCTATAAACATAAACTTTGGCCTGTATATATATGCTTCTTCCACCTTTATTAATCAGTTTTTCCTATTCATTCTTTGCTTATGTTTAGGGTTGTCGGTTTCACCAGATTCATCGGTTAACCGAAACCGAACCGACAAACCGAACCGAAAATCTTCGGTTTTTCGGTTCGGTTCGGTTCGGTTTGAAACCGACAACCCTACTTATGTTCCTTCCTACATTATTCTTTGACTTTGCTTCACATTAGCAACTTTTTGCCTACCCTTCCTTTATTATAGTATATTTTGTTGCGAACGAAATAAAATTTGATTGGAAAAGATTATTATTTGTTTTAACCTTAGAGAAATTATACCAATTTCTCAATTTCGCTGGATTCAGATTTACCCTTATTAGAGACTACACCGCGTCTCTACACCTTTCTCGGTTTTATTTAATATTTATATAATTTGAGTGGGAAGAAATACGTAAAATAAGAAACCAACTTACTTAGTTTTTAAGCTCCACAATTACAACGGAAAAAGATTGAGATTGGTTTAGAGAATATGAGTAAAACAATTTCTCGTCAGAAATACTTTGAATTTTTAAACAATTCAAGACTTTTACCATATCAACTGGATTACTCATCATTAAATACAAAAGACAAATTGACTCAAGAAGCTATGAATACTTTGAACAATTTTGGGTAATAAATATTTATTTGATTAAAAACCGCTCGACGTACAAGTTTAAACTGACTTTACGATAATTAAAACTAATCCAATAATTTAGAAAAATATTTCCGAAGCACCCATATTCGGATTTAAATTATCAATTTTTAGAGTTTTTAACTATAATTTACCAAATACATGAGAAAAATTCTTAATTTTTTAGAGATTAAACAAAATTTCAAAACTTTTTCGGCAATTAAAATCAAAATTTTCGGTCAAAATTTTCGGTGCCTATTAAACATATGTATGTACTAGTGACCGTACTTGAGTGATCGTTCGTATCTGTTATGTCCCGGCTTACGAAGAGATCACAACAAAACGTTTATCGCACACGAAAATACATAGCAGGTGAAGGTAGGTAGAAGAACTAAAACTGGGAGAGAGAACTAACTATTGGCTGGGATTTTATATTAACAAGGAACCATACCGAACTACCACCAAAAATTTTCAAATAAAAATTATACCA
Organism: Meloidogyne incognita; assembly: GCA_036172945.1. Lineage (NCBI taxonomy): Eukaryota > Metazoa > Nematoda > Chromadorea > Rhabditida > Meloidogynidae > Meloidogyne > Meloidogyne incognita. The sequence goes on from JARQAC010000025.1 coordinate 3,455,090, forward strand.
TCATGTAGATACACAACACCTCCCCCTTGAAAAAAAGCTTCGGCTTCACTTAAAGCCGAAGCTTTACAATATACTCAACACTTTGCCAGCCAAACAAACAAACAACAAAAAAAAATACATACAAAAATTTGGGGGAATAAGGGCAATGGGACACTCGGTTTTAACCGAGTTTGTCGAGTTAGTTTCCGAGCTCGAGTAATACGAGTGTCCGAGTCGAGTAATTATGCAAAAAACCCGAGCGGTCGAGTCGAATTACTCGAACTCGACTTACTCTACTACAAAATATTAGCCCTCAAATGTCGCAGAACTTTATTAATTTTAATTAATATAAATTAAGTAATGAGGAACTTTTTATACTCTCTACCTATTTTCCATATTCACCAAATATTCCAACCGATCTTGAAAGAAATATATTTATTGTTTGGAATTTAATTAAATTAATTCAACATTTAATTCGTTTATTTATTAAATTTCACTCAAAAAATAAAAATTACTACAATTATATGTTAAGTAATTATTTTGAGAAAAGAACCCCGTAAGTATTTTTTAATGAAATATTAAATTTTAATGAAAAATTTAAAAAAATATCAAAATTAGGAAAGTTTTGACGATTCTGGTTTATGTTTACTGTTACAATAATCTTGAAGAATTCTCAGATAAGTTGAAAGGAAAAGGTTAATTTATTTTCCAAAATTTTATAATTTTCATTAGGGTTACGACTCCGAATAAGCTCGCCCCTTTTGCTAAGTGGACTCTTACGCGCTTGGTGACTTTTGCCCGCCACTATTCTTAAATTTTTTTACCCAACACCAAATATAATTATTATTTAAATTTACCTAAGTTTTATAAATAAATTAATTAAAATTTAGGAAACGATTATTTACTTCCTTTTCATGATGAAAGCAATGAATATCCAACAAATATTTCTTTAGATTCTGAATGTCAAGTCGAGGAATTTCTTCCTTTACTTTTTCAAGATTATGGTAGTTTTATTATAAAATGCTGCGAAATCGCAGTTTTGGGGTTTTTTTACAAAATATCGTATGGGGCGGGATTAATCTGTTTATCATAATTCCGTTCTCGAATTTACTGAGATCCTGCCGGCAAACGGTTAAGAGTTGGAAAAAAACTTTTAATGAGTTAAAATTTAAAAAAAAGAAAAATAAACAAAATTAATTGTCCATAATTACTCGTATAGTTTTGAAAATATTTTTAAGTAAACTATGAAAAATTGAACGAATATGACTGCAATTTAATTAAAGAAGTATTGAATGATTCTAAAGATTTAATTTCGTTCTACTATAATATAAAATATGAAAAGAAGGGTTTGGTGGAAAAAATTAACAAAATTACAATAAATATTTTGTTGGATGATGCAGAAAAACAAAAATACCTCTTTACTGGCTTTTACAGAAACATACTCAACCGTAAAAATAAAGAAAGCCTTGATGAAATACATCAAATGATTATCGAAAATGTTTTAAAAATTTATTTAATTTTTTAAATAATAAACTGAAATAATATTTACTAGCTAATTTTGATAATTTTAAGATTAAGGAAATGTGCAGTGAATACAGAAGAGATACTTCGAATTGGGGATTTGGACATGATTATGGACAAGGAAGCGCTTTGGGACAGAACAAACGACGTAATCGTGAATACCTGAAACACAGTGAATATAGTGGACATCAGCAACAAAACTATGGATATCAGACAGGCTATGGAAATCAACATATTTATGGATATCAACAGGGTTTTGGGGATTATACAGGACACCAACAATATATTGGACATGGAGACTACAACATGGGGCATCGTGAAGAAGATATTGGAATCCAAGGAGGTTCGGGTTCTCAAGGCGAAGAAGATATGGATACAACTGAATAGGAGGAATTTAGAGACTGAAACAGAGGATGAAATGCCGGTGAGAACTAATTTGAGAGCTTTGAATTTGATATTTTATAGACAAACAGGGTACTTTTTTCGTCCATAAATTTAGTGGCCAGCCGGCTCGAATACAAATTAGTTTTATATTTGAAAGCCCTCTATAAGCTGTATCTTTTTTAATAGGATAGACAAGTCTGATCACTCATTAAGAAGTTATAACCCGATCATTATAATCAATATGATATTTTGTGTTTTGCACATTTATCGGGTTTTAACTTTTTAACGAGTGATCAAACTTGATACGTCAAGTTGGAAAGAAGTTACCACTTATAGAGGGCTTCTGGATGATATGAAATTTATATTATTGGATCAAGCAACGAGGAATTATTACCGATCAAAGTCGGCTGGCACTAAGTTTGTGGGCGGCGTATAACGGATAAGTACCAAAAAGGTTTAAAATTTGACAAAAAATTAGAGATTAAATCGAGCTTTTTTTATATTTTTAATTTTCGTGGTTGAAGTCCTGGATTATCATTAGGATTTTACCTCTAATTTAAATTTATTTTTCCTTTTGAATTCCTTCATTTTTTAAACACTTTCCCCATTAAATTAAACTATCCCCCCTCCATATATTAAAAACATCCAGTATATTACTGGCAACTTTTAAAGTGTTCAATAAGGCCGATTTAGCTGTCTTGGTAGGAAACACTCATTTATTTTTTTAAATATTTTTTTGATAAATTTCTGTCTCCCATTCTAAAAGAAGTTTTTTTATTCTTATTTTCTGATATTTATCATTAAATTGTTTTATTAAAAATGTCGATAAATTGAAGAAAATTGTTTTTAAATTTGCAGTTTTTTTATTTCTATTGAAACTTTTTATTTTTATAATATTAGAGATATGATTTTTAAGCTAATGTTTGATAGGAATGATAGTTTGATAGGGATGTGCTCGAATCCAGAAATGGGGCTGAGAAAATTTTTCTTTTCAAAAATAAATGTTTTTAAACTTTGGTTTTGATTTTAAATTTATTTTTTTTTAATATTTTAAACTTGAAAAAACATTAAAAATTTTAACTTAGTCATGAATTATCAAAAATTTTCGCTTGCGGCGTATAAAATTTAAGAGTTCTGGCTTCATGACCATCTAAACTTAAAAAAAATTTTGCCTGCGGCTCTGACAATTTAATTTTTTAAACACAAGAAAATTTTAAACACTCAACTTTCCTGTATTTTTTATAAAAAAAGAATTTCTTAGTTTAGCCTTCAGGAATCACAGTATTTTTGCTGTGATAATAGGAATTAATTTTGGGTTTTGGACTTTATGCTTTATAAAAAATTTGGCGTGTAGTGTCACAGTTAGCATATTTTTGGCATTTTGGGCACTAAATATTCTAGAAAGTTGTGCCTCAAAATTTAACTTTTAAATAAAATTATTTTTAATACAACACCAATTTTTCAGAAAAACCTTATTAAATTACCGATTTTTTCTTAAAGTTGAAATTTCTTTATGTAATTTTGTTTTTATAATTAAAAGGAGTATTTAGCAGAAATTTCAATGGAATCTTACCCCAATAACATAAATAAAACCAAAAAATGTAGGTGAATCTATAATTATGAAACAGAGCCTATTAAGATATTTTATTTTATTAATTTTATTTTCTTAATAAAATTATTATAATTATTATTAAGAAAAACTTTAAAAAATTAAAAAATTTCAAAATTTTTGTCGTATATTGTAAACGTCCGAGAAATTATAGATAAAATTTTGAAATAAATATTCAATAATGCAAGATTTTGAACTTACTTTTCTCTGTAGAGTCCAAACTCGTGCTTTATCGATAAAAATTTGTAAATATATAAATATCTAACAGTCAAAAATTTTAAATTTCCGACAAATCAAAAATTAGATTAAAATTTGACGGCGAGATATAAATACACATGTACATATATATACACACAGATACATTGCGCGAGCGGTTTTTCAATAAATTCCACAATGTATTTAGACGCCCCAAATTAAACATGTTGCCCATTCATTAATATTCTTTTTTAAAAAATATAAAATTTTGAATACCCTTAAAATTTATAGGGGGGTTTAGTTGTTAAAATACATATAAATAAGAAATTAGGGATATAAAATAATATTTTCAAAAATTTACAAAATTTTTGGAGGTTATTTTCGTTTCTACTCATATATTAGGATTATTGCAGCTATCTTGCTAAATCCTTAGCAGAACTGGATTAAAATAAAAATTATCAAGCTTCGGAAGTAAAAGATAGGATCAAGCAATTCCCAATCATTCCTCTATTTTCTAAAATTATTTTTAAAACTTTTTGAGATTGGATGGGTTTTAGACTAAAGTGTAGCACAAAACCGTTTAACTAAACTGTAAACGGTATACGGTCTAAAATTTACTCTAAAATTAGACTACGTATAAACATAAATATTTAAAATAACGTTTTAAATATTTTTAAGATGAAAGCATTCATTTTGCTTTTCCTCTTGTTTTTTGTGATAAAACAAACTTTATTAATGGATCAGAGGCAACAGCAGCATCCAAGAGATTGTTTATATTTTTAAATAATTTATATTTTATTAAATAAACAAAAAAATTAAATAGTTAATGGTATAAAATCGAAAGTTTTTGACAGGTTTTGCATATAGAATCCACATTTTACTTTCTCAATCAGAATAATTTGTTTCTGGGCATGCGCCATTGCGTTTAGTTTGATTGTTTGTTAAATTATAGGCTGATTTTAACATGTGGCACTTGAAAATGTAGTACCTGTTAGACCGGTCGAAAAGTTTTCGAAAATATCAGAATTTCGAAAAATGCAGAAACATGACAACTGAGATACAGATAGAGCTTTCGATTGCTATATAGAACGTATTTTTTAAATAAGTGTGCATAAACTTATGCACCGCAGTGTACATTTAACATTATATAAAAGTCGTTAGAAATCAGAATATTTATAAAATTAGACAGAAATTGGACACGGGCCTGTAGCGGTCGCGGATCCGTGTAAGATCCGCGACAGTCCATAAACAAATACAGAAAATAATTCATCAAAATTTAAAGCCCGTGGTCATGCTAGCCGAAAAGGAAAGGAAAAAGTTGGTGGAAGTTCTTCAACACCAGCAACCTCCTTTGATGAAAATAATTTTTCTCTTATTGAATTGTCCCTTTTAATTCGCTCATTGGATAAAATTGAAATTAAAGAATTAAAATTAGACGGGCCAACAAACAATTTACGCAAGAATATTATTGAACGTGGAAACAAAATAATTTCTACTTTAATTCCACACACTCCAAAGATTTTCAAATCCGAATCGTTCAAAATAACATCAAAAAAATTAAAGAAGGTTTATTTTTAAATTTATATTTAAAAATAAATTTTATTTTTAATTGAGATTATTGAATATTACAATGATAAATTTTATTCAAAATTAGAGAACTTGATTAATTTTTGTAAGTTTTATTGCCACTCTCTTTCCTCTTACCCATTAGAAATGGATCATATATAGCTTCCTTTCTCAATATTTATATTTGAGTGGGAAGAAATACGTAAAATAAGAAACCAACTTACTTAGTTTTTAAGCTCCACAATTACAACGGAAAAAGATTGAGATTGGTTTAGAGAATATGAGTAAAACAATTTCTCGTCAGAAATACTTTGAATTTTTAAACAATTCAAGACTTTTACCATATGAAAGTGATTACTCGTCATTTCATACAAATGAAGAATTGACTGGAGAAGCTATAAATACTTTGACCACTTTTGGGTAATAAATATTTGATTTAAAACCGCTCAAAGTACAGAAACTCTTTGGTGCCTAATAACACCTACACAAAATATTAGCCCTCAAATGTCGCAGAACTTTATTAATTTTAATTAATATAAATTAAGTAATGAGGAACTTTTTATGCTCTCTACCTATTTTCCATATTCACCAAATATTGCAACCGTTCTTGAAAGAAATATATTTATTGTTTGGAATTTAATTAAATTAATTCAACATTTAATTCGTTTGTTTATTAAATTTCACTCAAAAAATAAAAATTACTACAATGATATGTTAATTAATTTTTATAAAAAAAGACGCGAACGCCTGTAAGTTTCTTTAAAAAATATACCTATTTTAAAAATGCCAAAACTAGGAATATTGTTTCAACTTTGGTTTATATTTACAGTTACAGTCAACTTGAAGAATTCTCAAAAAAGTTGATGCAAATTTCTGAGGAAGGTTATCAAAGTTAAATAATCTAAAAAGTATTAAGTACAGGGTTCTCATCGGAAAAACGTTATGTTAAAGTACAAAAAGTTTAATTTATAAGTATGTACATAATGGGAGAATTTTCAATTTATAAGTACGCTACAAAAATACAATTTAAAAAATTCATCTAAGCTCATGTCCTGTCCTTTAACATTTCTCCCCTAAATGAACCACTTTCAGCGCCGCAAGCGAAAATTTTGGAAACTTTAATGTTAAATTTAATTTTTTAATCAAAATGTCCATTTATAAGTACACTATGTCAGAAAATCTCGCGTTATATAATCGATATTTTTGTATAAATTTTTCTTATCTTGTGGATATTTTCTCGTATCTTGTGGATATTTTGGCAAATTTTTATAATTCCGCCATATTTTGCCTAAACTCTATTAATCATTATTTAAATTTTCCGCAGTTTTAACTATGTCTATAAATAAATTAAAATTTAGGGAACAATTATTTGCTGTCTTTACTTCAAGATGAGAGCAATGAATATCCAACAAATATCTCTTTAGATTCTGAAATTCAAGTGGAAGAATTTCTTCCTTTACTTTATAAAACTTTTGGTATATTTATTTTCTTAATTTGTAGGTTAGGGGTTATAAAAAGATGTCGATAGCTAAAATCCTTAGACATATTCGTAACTTGATAAATTTTTATTTTCCGCAAAAAACATTTTTTGTTGCTCTTTTATTTGTTTTCGCTGTATTTTTTAAGTTACTAGATGATTATTTGACATAATTATGTAATTTCTTTGTGGAATTCTTTGGCTTTTAGGATATAATTAATAGGTTAGGGTTTTCTAAAAATTCACTTGATCACTAAAATTTGAATAAATAATTTATAGAAATATTTTTCTTAAAAATAATTTTTAAGTATCCAACGAAAAATTGAACAAATTCAACTGTAATCTAATTAATCATACATTAAATAGTTTTACTTTTGAAAATTATACTAAATTATACTATTATCTGCAAAAATCTAATGTTGGAAGTTTTTTAGAAAAACTTAAAACGATTATAGTCAACATGTTATTAGTTGATGAAAGTAAACAACAATACCTCTTTAGCGGTTTTCACCAAAACATACTCAAACATCGAGATAATAGAAGCAATGATAAACTACATCAATTGATTCTCGATAATGTTTTAAAAAATTATTTAATTTTTTTAAATAATAAATTAAAATAATCTAAAGCTATTATAATTTTAAGCTGAAGAAAATGTGCCGTAAATATGGAGATACTTCAACTTGGGGATATACACATAATTTTGGACAAGAAAGTGCTTCGGGAAATTGGGAATACCAGCAGCACAATCAATATTTTAGTGGACATCATCAGCAAAACATTGGATATCAGACATTCTATGGAAATCAACAAATTTCTAGTCATCATCAAGCTGTTGGGGATTATACATGGAGCGGACACCAACCATATATTGGACATGGACACCAACAATACACTGGACATGGAGACTACAACATGGGGCATCGCGAAGAAGATATGAGAATCCAAGGAGATTCGGGGTATCATGGTGAAGAAGATAATGAAAAGGAAGAAGGGGAATTTAGTGACTGAAACATGCGCATACACACTTCCCCCATTAAATTAAACCATTCCCCTCTTTATATTAAAAACATCCAAAAAACATCCAGTATATTACTGGGATTTAAAGTGTTCAATAAGGCCGATTTAGCGGTCTTGGTAGGAAACACTAAATTTATTTTTGGTAATCCATTTTTTTTTATAAATTTCTGTCTCCCATTCTAAAAGAAGTTTTTTTTATTCATACTTTCTGATATTTATCATAAAATTATTTTATTAAAAATGTCGGTAAATTGAAGAGAATTGTTTTAAAATTTGCAATTTTTTATCTCTATTGAGACTTTTTATTTTTATATTATAATTTGAAATTTAAAAGTAACTGAAATTTTGTTTTTCTTGGTACTTTTCTGTTATCTCCACCCCATTTTCCTTTCCTTCCTCTTTTCAGAATGGTCAAAGGTAAAAAGTAGGGTTGGGCACTACCGGTTTTAAAACCGAAATTTTTGAGATTTTTCACCAAAAAATTAACCGATTTTGTTAAATTTAAAAGACCGAAAACCGGAAATTTATAAAAATGAGTGATTTTTTATAAAAATGCCCCAAAATAAAACCGGTATTTAACTAAAACTCAAAACCGAAAACCTGGTCTTTAAATTTTGGATTAACCGAAAACCGGGGGTACCGGTTAATAACCGGTAATGTCCAACCCTAGTAAAAAGGATTAAATTATTAAAAGAGGCAGTTAATACGAGAAAGGCATTCATATTACATTTTGTTTTTTAAATTTGTTTTCGGATCAATGAATATTTTTAACTTTCCTCAAACAGAAGGAGCTTCGATTCAATTTCTACAATCAAAAAACACTCTACAAGCCAGGAATGTATATCTTTCAATAAAAATTTATATATATATGTATTTTGTTTAATTTTAAACAATAAATACAAATAAACTATCGAATATATATTTTTGTTTTTCTTTTTATTTTTGCCTCTGTACAAGTTTATAATAAAGACCCCCATTCTGCAATAATTGTAAATGTGTCCCCATCTCCAAAACTTGTCCTTCACGCATTACAATAATTAAATCAGCAGATTGAACAGTACTTAGGCGATGAGCAATTATTAAACAAGTACGGCCTGTACGGGCTGCTTCTAATGCTTTTTGGACTACCTGAAATGTTGTTTGTTTTTATCAGATTATCATTATTGAATTATAATTATTTTTTTTTACTATATAGATTTTTATTTGGCAGACGTTTCACTGAAGACAACGAGGTCTAGACTGTGTGGGGCGGTATATAATAGTGATTGTGCCTACATATAAATAAATTCCCCATTCCGGGAATTGGGAATTCTCAGCCCAAAAATAACGGAAATTTGCGGTTTCCAGTATAACAGCTGATTCTTTTGCCTAGCATCAAAACTAGGCAAATTTCTTTAAGCTAGGTAATCGTTATAGAAATGCTACTAACAATAAGTCTAAACGAGCTTAATTTGTTTATTACGTATATATTTATTGCATTTATTTTCTTGTGATTTTTTTTTGAAAAATTTATTTTTGATGAAAAACGACCATTTTTATAAGAATAACTAGTACAAAAAAATATGAAAAAATCTTCCCAACCTTTTCACTTTCAGTATCTAATGCACTAGTTGCTTCATCTAACAAAAGAATTTTTGGATCTCTAATAATTGCACGTGCAATAGCAATACGTTGTTTTTGTCCCCCACTTAACTGGGCTCCACGAGAACCAACTGGAGTATCATATTTCTATTTTTAAAATTTTTTTTTAAATTTCAAAAAAAAATTTTTTTTTACTTGAGGGAGAGATTCAATAAAATCGTGAATATTAGCTAATTTTGCTGCTAATTTAATTTTATCTTCATTAATATCGTTTTTATCAAGTCCATAAGTTATATTTTCTTTTATCGAAAGTGCAAATAAAGTAGGTTCTTGACCAACTAAGGAGATTGACTTGCGTAAATGACGAATATTGTAGCGACGAATATCTACTCCATCAATACTTAATATTCCGCCTATTCAAAAAAAATTTTTTTTTAATTTCTCTTAAAAAACTCACTAAAAGGATCATAAAATCGTTCAAGTAACTGTATCATTGTACTTTTCCCGCACCCACTAGGCCCAACTAGGGCAACAGTTTTTCCAGCTAAAGCTGTCAATGAAAACCCATTTAATGCTAATTGGAAATTTCCAGAATTTGGATAAGCAAAATGGATGTTTTGGGCATCAATTTGGCCAGTAATTGGTGCGTCAAGACCAGTATCGGAAAGAGAATCGATGCGAGGGCGAAGACTAGCCATCGCAAACATTAAACTAAAATTCAGATGTAATAATTAAATCGAAAAATACAAAGGGAATATTAACGAGGAGAAAAATCAGAATAGAAAAATACAGAATTAATTGAAAAATACAGAAATCAGAATTAAATGAAAAATACAGAAATCAGAATTAATAGAAAAATACAAAATCAGAATTGATAGAAAAATTAAATACAGAAAAATACAAAAATTACCCAGCAGAAAGTTTAGCTCTCATATATTCAGGAAAATATGCCGCCGCAGTCATTATTGTAAATGAAGCCATATTTAATGCTTCAACAACTTGGAATAGAACAAAAGGTGTTGTATATCCTCTTTGGATTAAACAAAGTCCCAAATAATAAGTAATGGCAAAATTAAAAGGAACAAAACTTGAACTAAGTGCTATCGATAAAGAAGTCCAAATACCTTTAGAAAATGAGGTTCTTTTAATTTATAAATATTTCTAGATCACCTCTAATAAAAGCAAGTTTGTGTGGAAGCTTAGCTGCCGAACGGAATCGTTCATAAACAGTTCTTTGCCTATTAAGTGCTTGAACAGTACGGACATATTCTATTGACTCTGTTGCTATCTATTAAAATTTTAAAAAATTTCCCAAAAAAAGTAAGAATCCCCCCTACCCTACTAGCATCTTCAGCAAGTAACATATCCCTCATTCCTCTCCTTTTCAAATAATTAGTAACAGAAGTTTGTGCTATAACCAAAATAGCTGCTGTAGTCAATCCGATTGGGGCGACATTCCAACCAAAATAAAAGGCAACAATTACCCCAGTTATTACAGAAACTATTCCTTGTAGGACTTCTGCAAGTCTTTGGTCAATTGCTGCTTGAACATTTGGAGCATCCGTTGCAAGACGCTGACAAAGTTTGCCGCTATAATGGCGTTCGTTGTCAAAAAAGTAGCCGTCTTTTTTAATTAAAAAATAAGTTAAATACAAAAAAAAATACAGAATATTTTCTGAAATTAATTAATGTATTTTTTTTGTATTTTATTATAGTTTAAAGTCTAGTAATTTTTTGTATTTTAAATAATTTTCCGGAAAAATACTTATTTTAATTCCCAATGTAAAAGTGAGAATTTTCTGAACTATTTATCTTGTGTATTTCCGTCTTTATTATTAAATTGATATTTGTAATTTCTCATCAATTATATTTTTGTATTTTTTAAACATTTTTCGGAAATAATTTGATTTATGAAAAAAAGTAATTTTAATTTCACCTTGTGATAAAATATTTCTGAATACATCCAATCGTAAACGTTGAGTTAACCTTTCACCCACAATACCTAACAAAGTTCCCGATCCAAACGTTGTAATTGCACCCCAAAAGCCGAGAAGAAGAAAAGCGATAGAATTAGCTATTGTTGAAATATGTAAATTGTTAAGTTTTAGTGCTGCTTCTTCTGCCTAGAAAGTTTTTGTATTTTTTTGTGTTTTTTGCATTTTAAATAATTTTCCGGAAAACACGTTCCGGAATTGTTTATTGTGTTTTTCATTTGTTTGTTTTGTTTGTTGTTTTGTTTATTTTAAAATTTTTCTGTCCAACAAACAAAACAAATGTTTGTTTCCCATGTTTTGGAATTAATTATTGTGTGTTTTGCGAAATGTTTTCCAAAACAATTAAAACAAAAATGTGTTTTTCCCTCAAATTGTGTTTTGTTTGTTTTCATTTCTAAAACACAATTTCCCACAAAATGTTTTTAAACAAACATACAGTTCCTTCTTGTGTAATATTAACTATTGTGTTATTAATTGTGTTTTGTTGGAATTCAATCGAAGTTGAAAGGTCGAGGAATAGACGGCCATAAATTATTGAAAAAACAGGAAAAGACACTCCTTTACAAAGAGCGAGGAGCTTTAAAAAAAATTAAAAATAATTTTTAAAAAAATTCTTTTTTTATTAATCTTACCACTCCAGCAACAATAAACAAAACTTCTTTTTTTGCATACAATAGAATTTCCCAAACAGAAGCTGGTTTTGCTTCTAATTCTTGCATAACTTCATCTAATCTAAAAAAAATAATTTTTTTCTAATTAAATTTTTCTTCTCTCACTCTTCCATTTCCTCCTCATTTCCTTCATTAACCGAAGTCATTGAACGGCCAATTCTTTCTGAGGCACGTGTCATTTTATTATTTATTGTGATACTGCTTAGACTAGTAACAGAATTTCTTATTGCTCGAGGAGGATGGTGATATGAAGATTTTCGTTGATTATTGTCTATATCATCATCTAAATTTATTTAAATTTAAAAAATAAATTTTTTTTAAATTTCTACCAGACGAATTTTCATCAGTTTCAAAGCCGGGTGAACTGTTTCCGGAAATTTGTTGGGCAAGAACCTTTTTAAAAAATAATTTAAAAAAATATTTTTAATGCCCAACCAATTGACGATAGACTGAATCGGGGTTGGACATTAATTTTTCGTGGTTCCCCGTCTCAACAATTTGCCCCCGTTCAAAGACAATAATGCGGTCAACATTGCGAACAGTGCTAAGTCGATGCTAAAAACAATTTAAATGTTTAAGTAATCAAAAACAGGAGAGATTAAAAGTATTTTCCGGAAAACAAATAGCAAATTTTAAAGAAAACACACAGTAAAACAACTAAAAATATTACCGCAATTGTAATAGTTGTACGACCGGAACTTGCTCTTTCGAGCGCTTCTTGTACAACTTGTTCACTTTCTGCATCTAAGGCACTCGTGGCTTCGTCCAAAAGGAGAATACGTGGATTTCTAACTAATGCCCGAGCAATTGCTAGTCTAAAAAATTAAAATGAAGTTATTTTATTTTCCATCAAAACACCTTTGTTTTTGTCCACCAGAAAGTTGTACGCCGCCCTGGCCTATTCTTGTACGGTACCCTTCGGATAATTTACAAATAAATTCATGTGCATTAGCCATTCTACAAACATCGATCATCTATAAAGTTTTTTTTATTTTTGGAATTCCCAATGTTTCCCAACCTCTTCAACAGTCACATCTTCCTTCCCCATTCGAATGTTTGCTTCCACAGTATCCGCAAAAAGTATCGGTTCTTGTTGTACAAGAGCTATGTTGTTGCGTAACCATTCAATGTTTAAATCGCGTATTGGTAGCTAACAATGAAAATGTAATTAAATTAAAAAACATTAAATATCAAAATTCTTTCCGGAAAAACTTTTAAAATAAATTCCGTAATCAATTTTCCGGAAAACACTTTTCAATTTTTGTATTTTCTTAATTAATCTAGCAATAATTAATTTTTTTTACAAATTTTATACAAAAATTCTTTAATTCCCTACCCCATCAAGAGTAACACAACCACGTTTCGAATCATAAAATCTCATTAAAAGTCCAACCATTGTAGATTTTCCACATCCAGAATGTCCAACTAACGCTACTGACTCTCCAGATTTAACAGAAAAAGAAACTCCTCTAAAAATAAGTTAAAAATAAAAATTTGGGAAGAATTAGTATATTTTTAGGGTTTAATTCTGATTTTTCAAGTATTTTAATAAATATAAATTCTACCTAAGTATAGGTACTTTAGGCCTTGTTGGATATGTAAAATGGACATCAACAAATTCTATTTCTCCTTTAACATTAGCAAGTTTCATTCCACTTCCATTACAAGCTTCAATAGTTGGGGTACGGTCAATTATGGAGAACAATTCCCCAGCTGCCAATTTAGAAGCTACAATAACTCCAATTTCTGGCAATGCCTGGCCAATACGCAATGCACCGGCAACCACTGACCAGAATACGGCAAATACCTTTTTTCGAAATTTAAAAAATATTTTATGCTAAGTTTACAGTTCCAGGAGAAATAGTCCCATGCAATACAAGCCAAGTACCATACCAAAAAGCAGCACCCATTGAACCAAACATAACAAGCAAATGAATACCCGCGAAGAAAGCTATCCAGGTACCCTTACAAATCCCAGTCTTTCTTCCTTCGTCTATTAGAAAAATTTTATTTAAAATTATTTTATATTAAAAGTACCCAAATGTTTTTTATAACGGCCAATTTCGAAATATTGGGCATTAAAAGATGTAACAGTTTTAATTCCATTAAGTACTTCCTCAGCAACTGCACCCGCCGCTGAATAGGCACTCATTTCTTTTCTTACTAATTTTGAAGCAGCGGTAGCTGAACCGACAAAAGAAATGACCAGAAATGGAGAAACACCTTAAGGATAATATATTTACAAAAAATAAGTTTATGATTGTCCTTTTTGGGTAAAATACATTTTTAAACCCCGAAATAAAAATAAAACACAAAATAAATTCCAAAAAATACATATAACTTTTCCGGAATTTTCCGGAAAAGTTTTCTAATAAAAATAGAAAAATAACACACCCAACATAACCAATGTCATTTGCCAGCTCATAGTTGCTCCATAAAATATTCCAGCTACACAACAAGATATAGCTTGAATACATATTGCAACCTTATCATTCATACCAGCTTTTATTTTCTCAACACCGCTAATAATAATTTAATTTAAATTTAATTATTTATTCTTTATTTACTAGCTCATTTTGTGGGTTAAAGCTCCAACTTGATTAGAAGGACTATCAAACCATCCAGGTTCTTGTGCCAAAATTGCTTTGAAAAGATGTTGTCTAATTCTATGAATTTGCCTTTCACATAAAGTTGAAAAAGCTGACATGGATATTTGGCTACTGATGAAAGTAATTACTCCAAGTAAAAAGTAGAGTAACGTGTGGTGAGTTACTGTAATTTTAAAATAATGTTTTTGATAATAGATACCTATGTCTATACTCTTAATTAGAGAACGGACTGGGAGTATCGTACGAGAATCGGGATCTCGAACTCGATAACCGAGATTTTCGATCGAGATCTTGTCTCGGTCCGATCTCTACTCTTAATACATATATTGTAAAAATATCAAATATCTAACAAAATATTTTAGTTGTTGTTTTTCCATAAAACAACTAAACATCTAAATATATTTTTAGAATATTTGATTTTAGTTCAGAAAATAAACGTAATTATTTCCAAAACATTTTCCGGAAATGTTTAAAAACATACAATTCACCAAAACACCTCTAAACACCCGGAAAATTATTTAAAGCAAAATTTCCGGAAATTATTTTAAAACATAAAAAAATGTTTTTAGCAAACATTTCAAACAAAATTTTTTCTCAAACATCAAGTTAAACATTTCATGTAAATTATATAAAAACATTTGCATTTTTAAATTAAACATTAATTTTCCGGAAAACATTTTCCATTTTATTTAAATTTTCTTACACACTTTTCTTGGAAAAATCATCCATATCCAAATTTCCATTTTCCAAGTTATGTTGTCCTTCCATAAGAACATCCGTAATACCGCGAAAGATAAGAGAAGTTGCGGGGGCTAGAGCACCCACAAATATACTGGTAAGTACTCCTTTGAGGAAAATATATACCTATATTTTTTATTCACTCATTTGACAGACCTATAGTAAGTAAAAGCCAATCCCAGCCCTCAGCATAGCGTAACTGAATTTTTTTAATTTATAGTATTTTTTATTAAATGTCAATTTTGTTTTATTAATATTTTCGATTCTCTAATAAGTATTTTTTTCTCAAATTTTTATTTTTCATTGTTAAACTACCATATTTCCTCTAATACAGCCCCAAGGGCTCTATTTCTCATTTTCTTTTTTTTCTTGCTCAATTTCACAATTATCCTCCAAGGTGGGGCTATATTAGTGATGGGACTTTAATTAAGGGTGGGGCTCTATTTGAGTAAATACGGTATAATGTTAACGAATGTTTCTGTTTATTTTAAGAGATGTTTTGTGTTTTATTTACCTATATTTTCCTTAAAAACACAAAATAAAAACACTAACCATTTCACCTAAACTTGCACCGCCAAACTTTTCCTTTATTAAAGAAGTTTTCCTTCTTCTTTTCCCCCCTATTTTAGAATCAAAAACTTTTGAAGACATTTTTCTTCCTTTAATAGAAAATTCTTCTTTAGATTCTGTATCAGAAATATTTTCTTCTTTTTTCCCCAAAATATTTTTTTCGTCAAAATTTTTTCTCAATTTTCTATAAAAATTATTATTTTTTGAAGGAGAAGAAATTTTTTTATTTTTTTCTTCTTCCTCCTCCTCCTCTTGCCGGACCAATAAAGGCACATTTTCTAATTTTAGTTGTTTATTATTTTTATTTTTTTCTTCAATTTTTTCATTTTTTAAATTTATTTTATTATTATTGCTATTTGATGTGTGAGAATTATTTATTAAGTGAGAAGAATTATCAACAGACATTTTTTAAAGAAAATTTTTACAAGCTCTTTGGGAAAGAAAAAAAAGCATTTTAGGGATAAAAGCAATTTGGAAAATATTATTTAAGCAGGAAAAAAATTTTTTTAGAAAGAAAAGCTTTTAATGAAAGAGAAAGAAAAGGACAGATATTCAAAAAATCAAAAGATTCTATTTTTTAATTGTTATTCAACAATTCAACAAGCTTCTAAAAAAAGAACCAAAATTTGTATGAGGCCTTAATTCTTGATGTTTTCTTAAAAATATCAGAATTTCTGATTTTTTGTTTAATCAGAATTTTAATTAATTGGAAAGACTTTTACAGTCACAATGTTTCTCTCTCTAATCAACCTCTTTAATCAACCCTCGGGACCAAATCAAGCTGATTACATATGAAGGAAAGTGGTATAGAAGCGGGTGCCAGAAGAGAGAAATTCGAATGTATTTTTTCAACTGATTTGAAAAAATATATTTTGGAAAAAACATCTTGCATGAAAATAAATATTTTCTCGTTAAACAATAGAAAAAAATAAATATCCTACCAGACATTTCCTTTAATAATTCCAGACATTTAAAAATATTTTTTTCCAATTTGTTTGTTATTCTTAACCTATTTTTAAATTAAATATCAAATAATGACGGAAATAAAAATTCTACAGATAAAATTATTTAATAAAAACTATTTTCGGGTCAAGAAATATTTATGAGAAATAATTATTTAATTTATTTATTTATGCAAGATGTTGCTATCATTTTTAAAAATATATATTATTTAATTATCACATAAATTTTGGTTACCTAATAAAAGCCCTAATCGTTTCTATTTAAATGGGTCTCATTGATTATGATTTTAATAGGGCCTGGCTTAAATTTAGGATATCTAAAGTATGTAGATTAATTAAATTATTTCATTCTTAATAAATAAATAGAAGCTTGTTTAATTGTATATTTAAAAAAAAAAGTAAATAATTAATTAAATATATAAGGGATTAAAAAGCTAATATATTGCGTAAAATTAATTAAAAAATAAAATAAATGTAAAAACAGGAACGGATTTAGTAGAGCATTAATTTTAAAGAAAGGAATTTGTAATTAATTTATTTTTAATAATAAATCCATAAAAAGGTGATTTTTTATTTTAAATTAATTTAAAAAAAATTTTTTTTAATAATTAAAATGCTTTCAATAAAATTTTAAAATAAATTAAAATAAAAATAATTTAATATAAAATTTTAAAGAATTTATTTACTTATATTCAATTTAATAATTACCTATTTCGCAAAAAAGGAAAGGAATGAATATTTAAAATAAATTTTTTAAATATTTTTAGCCTTTTACTTAAAATTATTTAAAGGAAGATTTTTGTTTAAACAAATGGATTTTTGAGAAAAAAAACTTTTTAAACATAAAATAAATATAAAAGGAATAAAAATTAGGAAAAGTTATAATAAAAATAGAGTCATTAAATTTATTAAAAATTCTTTAGAAATTTGGTCAAATTTTAGAATTATTGGGTAATTTTTGGAAAGATCTCAAAGAAAATCCGAAAAATATATCTCAATTGATCTAGACAGAAACTTTAAATCTTAAAAAATATTTTGGGATTTATAGCGAAAATAAAACTAGACTCTCATAAAAAAATAAAAGTTTGTGTCTTAGATTAAAAATAATTTTTCTTATTAAATATTTTGTTATATGAACATATTTAAAATGAAATTGATATTTATAAGAAATACAGAGGAAATTAAATAAAATTGATAAAAAGTTTAAAAAATGATTTTTATTTATAAAATAAAATATATTTATTTAGTACATTTAATTTTTAACAAAAAGTCGATATTTAATTGTTTGTTTATAAAATTAAATTAAAATTTAAGTACTACTTATAATAGTCTAAATGGAAATAATTTAAAAAGGTGTTTTATTTAATTTTAAAAATTAAAATAAAATTTGTATACAATTAATAATAATGGGAAAATTATAATTTTAATATAAAGTTTATTGAAAAATAAATTTTTGAAAAAATTAAAAATTATAAAAAATAAATATAAAATAAATTTTAATTAATATTGTAAATAATATCACGAAAGAAATATTGTTTAAGATTAATCTTAAAGTTTACTAGTTAAAGTATTGTCTAAGTCATAATTATTAAACTTAAACAATCAAGTTAAAACCTTATTTATTTTTAAGTTTAAACTTGGCTAAACTTAAATTTGAACTTTTGTTTAAACTTAAGCTTAAACTTGTTTAAAGTTGATTAAACTTAAATGCAAAATTCAAGTTTATTTTATTTTTAAGTTTATTTTCAAATTAAGATTAAGCTTTAAAACTTTAAAGAGTCTAAACTTGAAAACTTAAGTATCAAATATTAATTGATAAGCAAGCTTTTGATTGAAAACAAGTTTTAAGTTTTAATTTTAACTTCAAATTTAAACTAGAAAACTTTTCGTTTAGTATTTTAAAAATAATTGATAAATTTTAAGGAAAATATAAGCAAAGGATTTTTAAGCTAGCAAACTATACAAACACTAAAGCAAGAACGTTAGAATAAAAAAGAACGAGCTTAAAAGCTATGGATGTTTGTAGTGTGTATGTAGTAGTTTATGCTTAGAAAAAAAAGAAAAGCTTAGCTTAGAGTAGACAGATTAAAGCTTAGAAAATAGTAGAAAATAGAGAGCAGAAAGCAGGAACACTTATTAGAGCTAAAGCTTTAAAATTAATAATAAATAGAAATATTTTTTAAAATATTTTCTTTATGTCAGTTAATAGAGAAATAAATTTATTAATAATTTATTAAAAAATAAAAATTATTAATAATTAAAAAATAAAATTAATTTATTGTCTAAAAACCTTCAAAAACAAATATTTTCACTAAAAATGTTTGTTTTTGCCTAGACATTTTCTGAAAAAATATATATATAAATTTTTTATTTATTTTTATTTTATAGCCAATTTAATTCTCTATTAAATAGAAATAAAAAGTAATTTAATAATCACAAATTATATTTCTATTATGAGGGGAAAAAGCATAAATAAATTTAATTTTATAGAGGAAGGAATTATTTAAATAAAATAAATTATTAGAGAAAATAATTATTTATTAGACAACCCATAAAATAATTTTTAGAAATTAAAACAAAAAGTAAAATAATTTACCTATATGTATAAATTTATTTTGTATTTTATAGTTTGTAAATTAATAAAGAAAAATTAAAACAATTTTTAAAAAATTATTTTAAATTATTTTTTGAAAATTGGAGTTATGAAGAATGGCATTTTTGAAATTAATTTTAGGAATTAAATTACTGTAAATACTCTAATAGAAGCCCTGGCTTATATTTTCCAATGGGTTGGGCTTGAATTAGAGGTAGGCTTCTACAAGAGCTGGGCTTATATTTTTCAAGGGGCACCATCGGATGGGCTTAACTATTAGAAGTGGGCTTCTACATGAGGTGGGCTTTTATTAGAATATTTACGGGATAAAGAGTTTGTCAGTTTTGCATGATCCTTTTGTTTTTTAGATTTATTTCTGTTTGAGGTAAAAAAAAAAGAAAAAAAATTAATTTTAGAATATAAAATTAAGATATAAAATACAAAAATTTTTTTCTTAAATTCCCACGCATATTTAGCTAATTAAATAAGCTAATAATTTAAGACTGATGTTTGTTGTTTGTAGTCTAAAATTAATAAATTCGTTAAGCCAGCAAATTGGTCCGGCAATTTAATTAATTAATTTTAAATATTTTTTAAATTAAATTTTTAAAGAAAAACACGAATTATTTGTTGAAAAATTAAAAATTAAATTATATCTAAACAATTTCTTAAATTGAAAATTAATTTGAGATTGTTTAAATAATCTTTAAATGCACTCATTTGTAAACAGAACACAGATTCTATTAAAGTCCTTTAATTAAATTCTGAGTGCTCAGATTCTGCGGTGTTCGCAGATTATCGAAAATAATTTTTCATTAAAATAGGCCCAGTCCTCGTTATAGGATACATCTCATTAATTGTATCTATAATCAGATCTATAGTGATGCTCGGGAGCAAAGAAAACTCGATAATCGGGAGTCAGGATCGTGAGTCAGGGCTGGACGCAATTGCGTATTGCGGCTGCGGATTTTAAAAATAAGATTGCGAGTTGCGAATTGCGGCACCCCTGATCGGGATGCCCTAGCATCACTACTATAATAAATAGGTATGTATTTAAAAAACGCTTTTTTTAAATAAAAAACATATATGTATATTATGTAAATACAGATATCAAGCAGCATTCGGCAAATGGGCTTTTTCGGAATTTGGTATACCGGGAAAATACCGATATCGAAGGGTATTGTAGCAAAAAGTTCTGTATATCGGCTAGTATCTGTATTTTTTTCAAAATTTTATTTTAAAAGAATAAATATATAAAAGATAATTAGAAAATTGAAGTGACAATATTCTCACCTTAAAATTAAATTATTTTTTATCAAAAAACCAAAAATTATTTTAGTGCTTATTCCTAAATTTATATATATGTACTTATAGGTTATATGTAGTTTGTTTTTTAAAATTTGTGCTTATCATTTAAAATTAAATGCCCCTTCTTATCTTTTATTTTGAAATTTTTTAAACAATTTGTGAACATTTTTAAATTATTTTCAAATTTTTTGTAATATTAATTGACTCTTTTTGAAATAAAATTTTAAGATTGTTTTAAACAAAAAATGGAAGTTATTTAGGGATGAGGAGATTTTTAAAAAAAAATAAAAATTCCGAATTTATTTGCAAAAATAAATGAAAAGTTTTTCTATGTATATGGAGGGAGTTTCTCTCCCTTTTTAAAAAATGTTTATATATTTATGGCACTAAATGTGTTTGTCCCTAAACTAAATTTTTTAACAATGATATCATAAAACTTGGGACAAACAGAAAAAACTTATTTTTGTAAATTAAAAGTGATAATAAAAAAAATAAAACTTTTTAACATACAAGTTTTTACATAATATATATTATTCAAATATTACCAACATTTTTTTAGTACTGTTTTGTGATTTCTTGCTATATTTTTAAAAAAATATTCTTGAAAAGTGTTTGTCCATTGTTTGTTTAAATTTTTATGGTTTTCGAAAAAAATTTTAACCCGAGTTTTTATATTTACGATTTTTGATTTCTAAGGGGGCTTTTAAGAATAATATTGCCAGTATTCGATTTTTAACATTTGTTTGGACAATAAGAGGAGGGGACTAAACGAGATACTTTCACAATAAAAAGGGAACCCCGCGAACTGTGACCAAAAATTTCTAAATAAAAATTCTATCATCGTGTAGAGCATGAACGATAACTAATTGCCAATTTTTGGCTTTCTTGGCCCTTTCCCCCAAATCGAAAAATTGTTGCTGATCAAGCCTTTTGGAGAGACTAAGTCTCCCCTACTTGTCTTATTAAAGAGAGAATACCGGAAAATACCGACAGCGGTAAATTCCGATGAACTTAAAAATTTGAAGCTCATCGGCACTTTCCACCTGTATATACCTCCCATTATTATATAGCACTATTTTTTAGGCTCTAAATGGTATTTAAAGCAAGTCTGAGCTACTGTATTTAAAAATAATTTTTACAAATTTTTTTGGTTTAAATTTTTTTTAATTTTTTAGGAAAATAATTTTTGCATATTTTGCATTTTATGATTTCATTTCCAAAAAAAAAATTCTGGAATTAAAATAAACATTTTTTAACATCATTGTGTATTTTGCATTTGTGTGTTAAAACACAAAATAGAAAGAAAATTTTCTCTTAAAGTTTTGAATCTATTTTATACACGATGTTTGTTTTGAATATTTTTTATTATCTTTATGTAAATATATTTAAGGGTTTATAGTTGGGACGAGAAAAGAAATTATTTTTAAAAAATTTATTTAAATCTTAAAAAAGGTTAACTGAAAAATAATTGTCTGCTACAATTATTTATTGAAGGCAAGGTCAATTTCTAATCATTCTTGCACCATAAACTAAAGAATCCTCCACTTATCCACTTAGCTAAAGTATATCTAGTAAAAAAAACTATTTAAAACTGAATTTTAAATTAAAGGGTGAATGAACTAACGTATTTATTCGAATTAAATGGCCCATGACAATTTTTTGTGGGATTGAAAAATATAATGGCGGTCATTCTATTAGAATAAATACGGTAAATTAGAGGAAATTTTATGCATTTTAAATATTTGAATTGTTAACTTGGAAAATTTTTAATTAAAAATTTTCAATAATTATTAAATTCTAGGGATTAAAATTTGATTTCTCGATTTACAAAAATCAAAAATTTAAATGATTATATATTTTGTTTAAGTAACAATTTGAATTAATAAATGTTTGCCGTTAAAATGTTTGACATTTGGTCTTCCTTTCCTGCCAAATACACAAAAACTTGTATTCAAAAAATAGTTTAGATCCATTATGAATTTTTAAAAAATTTTATTTTGAGCCTATTCGATAGCTCTTGAAATTTGCTATAAACTAGCCAAACTAGCCAAACAACAAACGCTCCATAAACACCTTATTAAACGGCATTTGGAGAATTGTCGCAACTGTCCAAAAAAATATACATATTACCCCTTTCTTTACATTTAAAAAATTTTTTTATAATTCAAAATTTATTATTTCCACTAATTAAAACAAAAAACCCCAAATCAAAAAACAAATTTTTTAACTTTTATTTTTTGTATTGTTTAACTTTTCTAGGTTTCTTTCTGTGTGTTCTAACCCCTCTATAACAAAAATGTGGATGTGTAGCAGAAGTTAATAAATTTGGATCAGGAGGGTCACCTTTCCATTTACTATAGACAGTAAAGATGTCGTGACCTTTAGTTTCGCAGTCCCAAATTTGAAGGCCACGAGGAAGAATTGTGGCGACTTTGCAACGAAAACCTTTAAAAATATTAAATGATTTTTTGGTAAAAAGATAAAAATATACTTGATCGGTAATCTCCACCCTCAGCAAATTGTTCTACCATCGTCAAAATTTGGCAAGGATCTTTCCAACAGAGACGATGAATTCTTTTACGCTCAAATTCAAAACTAAAAAAATTTTTTTTAATTGTTTAAAATTTAATGAGAAGAAAAATATTTATTTATTTAGAGACAATTTGAATAGAAAGTTAACCGCATTTAAGCCCACATCCAAGAGTAATTTATAAGTTTTCTGGATTAGCCATTACTGGATTAAACCAACTAAAAACGTAGCAGGATTTGTACCGCATCGATAACAGGGTGTCACGGGTTGAGAAAAAATAAGGGTAGGATTTTAAGTCCAAAAAAGTCAGAATTTTGGGTAATCACCAATCGGTAGTACAGTGGGGTGCAAAAGTAATGACTCATGGGTTGCGCAAAGTAATTTAGTACTTTAACTTTTTAGGAAATGGTCCAAATGAAACTAGTAATGGATGAAATATTCTACAAGGTGTGAGCTTCAAATACTTATTAAATTTTCTTTTTTACTTATTTCTTAAATATTTAATCCAATTTAGCTAGTACATATTTTTTACAATAAATTTAATTAAAAATACAAACATTCCAATAAGCCACGGATCAACATTAACATATCCTCTTTGTAACGTAAATTTGATTTGAGGATTGTTTTCTCTAAAAAAATATCAAAATTAATTTAAAAATAGTCAAAAAAATAGTCAAAATAGTCAAAAACAAACCTAATTATTGGCAAATAATTTTCCACAAATTTTTCCGTTCCTTCACTCATTGGAGCAAAAGCAGTCCAATAAACTTTCATTTCACGAAAATTCTCACCAAAACGTATTCTTTCAGCAATAAATGAATTTCTTGGTGCAAAATAATTTAAAATACGATTCATTTTTCTGAAAAAATTTTAAGAAAAAAATTTAAATTTTAATTAAAAAAATATTTTTATATCAAATTAAAAATGAATAGAAATTTAAAAAAATAATAATTCAATTTATCAATTTAAAAGTCCAACAAAAACAATAGAATAATCTACCGCAACAAATTGAAAAAAATAAGTAAATAAACCAAATAAAATTGACCAAAAAACTTGATTTAATATTTAATTTCAAGACAATTTTTAGGGAAAATTTAATCAATTCTTAGCTGATACAATTTAGAATTATATGTTATTTATTCTACAATATAGTACCCAAGAAATAGGAATGAATTTGGAAGAACAATAAAATATCGGAATTTTCCGACTGTTACCCTAGAAAATTAAAAAATATTATTAAAAATATAATTTTCCGCACACACAATATATTTTTAAATTTTATTTTATAAATTTGACATCTTAGTAGGGTCGTCGGTTCCTGAAAAATTTTCGGATATCAGAAATAGAACCGAACCAAAAAATCATCAGTTCTTCGATTTGGTCCAGAACCGACAACTCTATTCCCTAGTATCAGACACTTATTGTTAAATGCCAAAAAATATAAAAAACTGGGAAAACCCCTTTCTTTACCCAAGTTTTTGGCCAAAAAATAAATAAAATATTTAAACTTAAAATTTATTCATTTTCTTTTGCAGTATTTCTTGAAGTACTTCCTTCATCTGTTTGTGATACATTTCCTCCTCCTCCGCCTCCATTTATTAATTTCCTAACACGTAAATATTCATCGACATCTGCTGACATTTCCAATTTGAGTTCACGAATTAAATTGTATTGAAATTTTTTATAAATTTCTGTTTTGCCGTTTAACTTGAAAAAATTATTTAAATAAATTTTTTTGAAATTTTGGATAACTAGATTAAATTAGAAATTAATTAAAGTCTCAAATTTAAAATACCGTAAATGCTTTAATTAAAGCCCTGGACATCTATTTTTCAATGGGTTAGTAATTTGGGTGATTTGTATTAGATATGGGCTTATATTAGGGAATGGGCTTTTAGTTTTCGATGGGCCTCCTTGGGTGTGCTTATATTAGATTGGGCTTATAATAGAACCGGGCATTAATTAGAGCATCTACGGTATATCCCACAGAATTATTATCAGCAAACTTAAGCAAAAATAAACTAATTGGAAGCTACTATATTTGAAGAAAAATTAAGGGAAAATTTTAAAAAGTGCAAGAGTTTCCAAAGAATGAAAAAACAAAACAACGGGAAGAGAAAGAATTCCACCTGACACTTAAATAAAATATAAAAACCCCAAAAATAATTTTAAAAATTAAAAAACCTCTTTATTCCTCTTCCTTGTATCTTCTAAAGCTTCTTTAGTAAATAATTGTGGATTGTTTCCTTCATCTAAAATATCCAACAAACGAATAGGCACGCGAACATCAACAAATTGGTTTTTTAATTGATCCAAAACCTTTAAAAACATTTTTAACAAAATTTAAAAAATTCAAGAAAAAAATACTTGAAGACCAGAAACGAGCGTTTGAACTTTTTGATTTAACGGTTCTTGACTCTGTACACTAAAATCACTTGCAATTACACCCATATGACGAGCATTTTCCTTTAAACGCGAAATAGAATTTTAAATTTAAAAAAATTTCAAAAGTAAATCATTCGGTGAAAATACTAAAAAGGTCTCAATTAAATCCAGTTTTATCTATGTAAACTTATGTAGAGGAGTAACATATGGGTATTTATTTACTCCACTCAGTCAATTGTTTCGGTAGATGTGTAAAAAATGGTCAGTCTGTAAAAGGACATAGAACTCGTCAAGACTTGACAGACTGACCATTTTTTATATATTTACCGATAAATTGACTGCGAGGGGAAGTAAATAAGTAACGTAACGTGTATGTATTTAATGAAAACCTGAAAAAGTTCCAAATTCCTCTCCAAATTATTAAAACGAGTTTCAAAAGATTGGTCTGGCTGTGTTGAGCTAATCCCTCCAGATGTTGTACCTCCATTCACCGCGCTTTGAACAAATTCATTCATCGTTTATCTAATTGCCGTTCCGAACCTTTTCGTTTTGCAAATCAGTCAAAACTTGTTTTCGAACTTCGTCAATGTCAATATCAAAAGGCTTGTGCAATTTAAGATTCTTAATTGAAGGGGAGATTTTTGGGCATGAATTTGATTTAATGTCCTTGAACATTTTTTGAGAATTTTAAGAGAAATGAATATACGGTGGTTTGAATCTATTTATAAAACCTCACTTCAGACCTTTGTTAACCCCAACTCGATTTCGATATTTAAAGAAAACAAAGGAAACGTGAATTTAAAAATAAATGAGAATGTAAAATCCCGTCAAAATGTTCTCCAACATCCCCGTATATTCCGGTGGGGTACCATTCCGTGCCGCGGTTTCCGTGCCAGAATAGTTCCGTGCCTGCCCAGTTCCGTGCCGCGGGTTCCGTGCCAGTTGTAAAAGGGGAGGTTTCCGTGCCCAACTTAGATTTGTTCAAACTTTTCCTATTTAAATTTTTTTCAGAATACCGCACTCTAATTAAAAGTTTTTAAATTATTTTTTCGTCATTTCAGGATGGATCAAATTTTGACTAAACGTAACAAACAAAAAATCCCGCATAATGGTTTTCTTTATGTTTTCGAAAAACCAAGCAAAGATGAGACCAAACTTTTTTGGAGATGTGAGTTCCAGGTAAGCAAAGGGATCAATTGTAAGGGACGAATACACACGGATTTGGAGCACAATGTTTTGATTGTAAAAGGAAATCACACGTGTGAGGAAAATGGACCGGCACGTGTCCAGTCTCAACTAGCTGTTAGCAATATGAAAAGACGTGCCTTAGAAACTATGGAGCAACCTTCAACAATAAGAGCCGCAACCCTACAGAATATCCCAACACCGGTTATGGCACAACTGCCGTCTAAAGATGCTATTAAAAAGGTTAGCATTAAGGATGGTATTTTCTAGCTAAATTTTCATCGTTTTTAGATGATTAAGCTTGTTCGTCGAGAAGAAATGGCACGGAAACCTCCCCTTTTACAACTGGCACGGAACCCGCGGCACGGAACTGGGCAGGCACGGAACTAGTCTGGCACGGAAACCGCGGCACGGAACTCGCGGCACGGAACCCTCCCAGTCCGCGTATATTCAGTTCCCTTAAATATCCCTCAACCCCCCCCCCCCCTCCAAAAAAAAAGACAAACCTTTTCAACACAATCTCTATAAACAAAATGTACTTGTTCACAAGGATTATTCAAACCACTAGAATGTCGATATTCCGGACTTATAAATTTTTGGAAGAAAGCGTTAAAACAATTGTCGTATTCTTTCTTTAATTGATCACACTCTTGGAAAATACTGTGCATATAACGAGAATTATTTGCGTTTTTTGTTGTTTTTGTTGAACCTTCTACTGTTTGTTTTTGTTGTTCAGACATTAGATTTGCATAACTAAAAAATAAATTCTTAACAATTAATAAAAGCGATAAAAAAAGGATAAAAAACTGAATCGGCGATACTGAATTGGCGATACTGAATCGGCGATACTGAATCGTCCCCTACGGGTGGGGGACGATTGAGTATCGACCGATTCACTATCTGGGCCCGTACTATAAGAACGAGTCGTAGATTTGTTACTATAAGAATCTGGTCATTTGCCCAGGTCATTTAACCCATACCAAGCGGTAATTTGGTACTATAAGAGGCATGGTATTTTTTCTTCTTGCTTACCACAAACCAAGTTCTTATAGTACCGACTGAAAATGAAAAAATTTTAAAGGGCTAAGTTATATTTTTACATGAATTGAAAGAAAACAAAGGGATGATCATCTTACGGTAATTCCAAGGATTGTCCCCCCCCCCCTTTTTCCTTTCTATTTTTTTCGATTTTTTAAACATTTTATGGCAAATTATATATCATTCGAAAGAGCTCTTCGAGCTGAGTCGAACGGTACTAGATTCATCGAAATCCGACTTAAATAAACATAGTTATGAGCATTTGTTTTAATCCCTTTCAGCATCACAAAAAGCACGTCCATCGAGGATTTAGCTTCATAAATCTGTTCAGATTCGCCAAATCTAACCGAACATAGTATCATTCTACTCAGCTCGAACAGCTCTTTCGAATGATATATTGTAAATTATATGTCAAGCAAAAAAGCTCAAAATGGTCAGGGGAATAGGGAAAAAAAGGGGGGGACCAGCCTTGGTATTACCCATCTTACTAAATAAATGTAAATAAAAATTTGATGAATTTTTATGGTTTCTCTTTATGCTAATTTCCATTAATGTCTAAGTAAATATGTATTTACTGCCACGCCTATTGTTAAATAAAAAAAAGGAAATACAAATTTATTAGTTTTTAATATGGGCGGGGGAAAATGAGCTCTCTTAAACAATAAAATATTGGTATATGTATGTTCATTCTCAAAATTTTGCAAAAATGTCCCTTTTTACCACTGAAATGACGAAATCTCTTGCCGAAAAAATTGATGCCTATCATGATGAATTATTTCCTTCTTCACGTACCTCTAAATTTGCTCGACGTTCTCAAGACGCGTATTGCAGGTGCTCGTTCCACATCACTTACAGAATCTAGTTCTGGTCCTAGCAGCCAATTGTCGATTTATGATGAAGAGCCTGATAAAGCCGAAGTCGATACACCTTTAGCTACTAAGGTATTTTTGGTGTCTTTGCTATATCTACAAATTTATCAGCCTGCTCGAAAAATCCCACGTTTTGATTCCCCTATTGCTGGTTCCTCAATTACTGATCTTCAACGACAAGTTCTTGAAGCACAGCTGAGCAATCAGAATAAAATTTCTTCGTCTTTGGATAAATTTAATAAATTTATTGATAAAGCAACACCGATTCTTGATAAGATAAACAAGTATTATGATACACAACTGACAACATTTGAAGGTATTGAACCGCTTAAACCCAGTTCTCAAGAAATGCCAGAAGAATGGGTTGGTAAAGAATTTGAAACCATTTAATTTGAAATAACTTATATTTTATTTCAAAGAAATACTGAATTTTTCAGCTTTCTAATTTGTATAAAATTTATACATTGTTAAATTTATAGATTGCTATACCAAAAATATAGAAAAGATACTTCTTAATATTATACCAAATATTTGAAGATTTATCTCTATTTTCCTTAAAGTTATAAAATTTTTAAATAAGTCTACCACACTTTTAAACGCTAAAATTGGCTAAAAAAGGGGTACCTTGCAATTTTCCCTATAACTCTTGAAATAATTATCCAAAAATTTTGAATTTTTTATAGTTGGTTGAAAACACTCTAAAGAATTTAAATTTTAAATTTTGTAATTTTACAATTTACTTGAACCGAGTTATAGACTTCGAAATTCTTGCAAACCATGCGGAGAGGGTGCCGTGTGATTTGGGCAGTAGTGAATTGGGCAGTGAGTAATTTGGGCAGTGAGTGATTTGGGCAGTAAACGTTTTTTAAAAAATAATTTTACACGCAAAAACAATTTGAGTAACGTTAGAAGAATAATTTTGAGTGATTTGGGCAGTAACTTAGAATTTTTAAATTATAAATTGATAAGAAAAATTCCGGAAATTTTTATTTAACTTAAAGTAAATCCAAAATTTGAACATATTTTTCCAAAACTATTTTGACCTTTTTCAGATATTTTGGACCTATCTTGAGAGCTAAAAACTTAAAATAGGAATTATTTCTCAATTTTTCATACCTTAAATCCACTTATCACTTAGGGAAACGTCAAAATTGAGATCAAGACGATTTCAACAAAGGGTAATGTTGTAACTACAACGTTATCAAAATGAAAAAGGGGTGCGATTCTTTGAATTTTTGTGTAAATAATTTAAAAATTCTAAGTTACTGCCCAAATCACTCAAAATTATTCTTCTAACGTTACTCAAATTGTTTTTGCGTGTAAAATTATTTTTTAAAAAACGTTTACTGCCCAAATCACTCACTGCCCAAATTACTCACTGCCCAATTCACCACTGCCGTTTTCACCAGACACGGCGGAGAGCAGGGTCTGAGATTTACCACTCGGTAGGGGTTAAATGACCAAAAAGTGCTTTTCATATAGTACTGGTTAACCAAAGGGCAAATGACCTGGTTAAATGACCTGGTCATTTGACCAGAAACCAGAGGTTTTTCTTATAGTAGCAAAGGTACCTCCGGTAAACGGTTAAATGACCACAAACCACGTTCTTATAGTACGGGCCCTGGGGGCATACTTTTGGCTATAACTTTTTTGATTCTCAACCGATTTAAATAGTTATTATATCATTCAAAAGCTCTAAAATTGCGGATTATTTTACCTTAAAGGAATGATTTGATCAGAACACCATACAAAAAGTTACAGCCGAATAAGTGAGGTCAAACGTGATTTTCGATCTTTATTTTGCTCTAACTCTTTATAGAAAGTTCAGATCAGATCTTTTCATTGTTAAAATGATGCCGCATCTCGAGACCTTTCGCATGATATGAAAATTACTCAAATCAAAGGAAAAACAAGAAAGTTATGGCCCAAAATATGGCCTAGACACTGAATTGGTGATACTGAAACGTCCTTAACCACAATTAAGAGGTGGGCGTTTTGGTGCGGGTTTCGGCGCAAGTTTTGTGTATTTATCTTTTTATTTTCCTAATTTTTGTAAATAATAATTTTTAGAAAAAATGGGTTTTACTAATGAAAGAATGAGACAAGCGTCATTGAAACGTAAAGAAAAGAAAGAAAAACGTAGACAACTCGCTCGAAAAGCAGCACAAGCAAAAATTAAGAAACAACGGGAACGAAAAGCAGCCTTAAGCGATCATTGTTATTTTAACCAAAGTTCATCTGTAGATGCTGTTCCCTCAACTGATCAAAATATCCCCAAAAACAAGGAGGTTTCTACTCAAACATTTCCCCCACAAAAATCTGTGGCTACACAATCAAAAATGGAAGGAAGAAGGGTGGCTACTCAACCAGTCCCAAGTCATCGTTCCAAAGGAACACAAACTTACCCAGCTCTTTTTCGAAATGAAATGTCAACACAAACAATAGCACATTGTAAATAAATAAAGTTTTTTAACAAAAAATTAAAAAATTTAGGTTGTGCATTGCTGCCACTATGGGTACAGAAATCGAGTGGGTGGAAAACTGTCTCAACTTCAGGCACCATTTAATGTTTTAATTAAAGAAGTGATGTAAATTCAGTTTATTTTAATTTATTTTGTTTGTTTTTTTTATTGTTTATTTAGATGTCTAAAATGGGACACGCCCAACTAGGCGCGGGCCAACTAGGCGCGACCGACTAGGCGCGACCGACTAGGCGCAGGCCAACTAGGCGCAAGGCCAACTAGGCGCAAGGCCGATTAGGGCCAAGCTTTTTATTAAGTATAAGTGCAGTAAAATTATCTGATTGATTATGACAATCTATCTGATCAAATATGACATCTCATCTATGATTTTTTATCATGTACTTGATTTGGGAAAACCTACAGGTTAAAAAAAAAGAAACCTGCATTCCGTTGGTCATAACTTTGTTCAGAATCATTCAGTCAAGTTGATTTTGGTGTCATTCGACTTACAATTAGCTCGAATGTCCTTTCGAATGAGCTATTATTTGTTTATTCGAATTTTTGACCCCAAAATTTTCAAATTTCGGGGGTCTGTAACTTGGCCATATGAAGTCTGATTTCGTTGATTTTGAGCTTAGCCCCTAGTCGATTCGAGCTTAGCCCTCAGCTTAGCCCTAAATTTTTAATATCGAGTTTTTACCCCGAATTCGACTTGTCGAAATTGAGTCCGGGGTTCGGAAGTTGGCCTTGCGCCTAGTTGGCCTTGCGCCTAGTTGGGCGTGCGCCTAGTTGGCCTTGCGCCTAGTTGGCTTGCGCCTAGTCGGTCGCGCCTAGTCGGTCGCGCCTAGTTGGCCCGCGCCTAGTTGGGCTGTACCCGTCTAAAATAGAGGACAAGAAATTAAAAAAAAATAAAATTTTACGTAGAAAATTCGTTTAATAGTTGAAACATTGAGTTTTTAAAGTCTCAGATTTTTATTTTTTATATTTTCATAACTTGAATTTTTTTAGAAATTAAGAAAAAGTTTTCTTGCTTTAAATTTTTCAAATAATGAAACCTGACAGTATTAAAGATCGTGATTTTATGTACAAACTGATAATTGGGTAATTTTTTTACATTTTAAAAATTAATTTTAATTTTTTCTAGTCAGATGTTTTATGATGGACACCAACAATTGGCACTAAATTTGGTAATTTTTTTTCAAACACCTTTCAATTTTTCAAGAAATTTTAAGTAAAAAATAATTTCTTTTTATTTTTTCAAGGCTCAATCACTCGGTCTTTCTTTACGTCCACCCCCTCCTTCAGACAAACTTTTTCGGTTGGTAACAGTTGCTCGCCAATATGTTGAAGACCCAGAATCTAAAGAAAAGGAGGCTGTTGGTGACCAGGTTTTTTTTTATTTTTTGATTATTTTTTTTAAATTTTTCTCTTAAAAATTATTTTTTTAGTTCGGTGTTGAATCCTCCGGTTTGGATTTGGAATTTGATGCAGATGTTGTTCCTACTAGTTTATTTTTTTTAAAAGTAGATTCTTTAATTTTTAACAGGCCCAGAACCTAGTTTATACGAAACTGTCTAT
Source organism: Meloidogyne incognita (assembly GCA_036172945.1). Taxonomy (NCBI): domain Eukaryota; kingdom Metazoa; phylum Nematoda; class Chromadorea; order Rhabditida; family Meloidogynidae; genus Meloidogyne; species Meloidogyne incognita. The sequence continues at coordinate 3,487,914 of JARQAC010000025.1, forward strand.
TTAACAACACATAAAGGCCCGTGCCGTGCTGCTGCTTTTTCTTCTGATGGTTTTTATTTTTAATACATTTCTGTGTAAAATATTTTGATAGTATTTTTTGTTGATTAGAGCTTGGGGTTTTCGGCTTGATTTCGGATATCCGTAGAATTTGCAGGAACCGACAACCCTAATTAAAGCACAATTCTAAGTTTTAATTTTCATAGTTTTTTATTTCTTACTTTTTAGGTGCACTTATTGCAACAGCCTCAGTTGATTGTTCAATAAAAATAATGGATGTAGACAAAGTTATTTCAAGGTTTGTTGAGGTGTTATGTACATAAATTCACAGAAACTTTATAAAAATTAATTTTTTAGGATTGATACAGCTGCTTTAAGCGAATCAGGTCCCGATTCACACCACCCAGTAATACGAACACTTTACGACCATTTGGATGTTTGTTTCTTTTTAATTTATTAAGTATATATTATTGAATTTTTGATTTGTAAAAAATAATTTTTTTCAAATTTATTGGGTTAAAAATTTATTTTTTATTTTTTTTTATTTTTCCTTTTAAGAATTTTTTAAATTAAAATGGGGGTAACACACCGACCCGGCCCACGACGAATTTTTAAACAAAAACCCCCGACCCAAAACCCGACACTCCCGCCCCGAAGGCTACCCTAATTTAAAATAGATATTTTTTAAAACTTTTCAATTTTTAAGGAAGTCACTTGTGTTGCTTTCCATCCTCGAGAACAACTTCTCCTCTCTGGAAGCAACGATTTTACTTTAAAATTATTTGATTATTCAAAAACTGCTGTTAAAAGGGCAATGAGAACAATTAATGTTTTTTTTTCATTAAATTAATTTTTTTGAATTAATTCAAAGGAAGTCGAGCCAATTTCTTCAATTACATTTCACCCAAGTGGGGAATTCTTTTTGTGTGGTACTAGACATCCTACTTTGAGGCTTTATAACACTGAAACACAGGTTTTTTACAGAATTTAGATGATTTATTTTTTGATAAACTTCTAACTAAATTCTCTAAATTTTTTGGATTATGAATTATTCAATTGATTTAGTCATTGAGAATAATTTTCCCATTTGATAAAAAAATCTCTTGACATTTTTATTTGATATTTTATCAAAAAACTCTTAGCTTTTAGTAGAGTTTTTAAACAAAATCCTTCATTTGTTTGACATTGAATTAGACACGTGGTTAGGAAAAATTTTCGAAGAGGGATTTTTTTTGAAGATGATGCACTTTTTATTTTTAGCGTAGGAGACAAAAAAAGTCAGAAACTTTTTGAATGCCTTAGACAAAAAAATTCACTTTTTTGATCATTATTCCTTTCTATTTCGAGAATTTTCTTCTTTTTTAAATTAAAAATTTAATTTTAAAGCAATGCTTTGTTTCTTCAATGCCCAAAGATCAACATAACGATACAATAACGGATGTTTGTTATTCTGAAAATGCTCGAATATTTGTGACTGGAAGTCGGGATGGAAATGTTAAAGGTTTTCTTTAGTTTTTCATTTAATTTTCAATTATTTTTTAAAGTTTGGGATGGCGTTTCCAATCGTTGTATTGAATGTTTTAATCGAGCTCATGACGGAGCACCAATTTGTAGTGCTAGATTTACAAGAAATGGAAAGGTTGTTTTTTTTGTTGGGTTTAAATGCGGGTTTCTAAAAAACTTTTTCAAAAACAACCGTCGTCTGTTTCTCCAGGACCAAGAATTAGTAGGGTTTTGATCATTCTCTACATGAGGGGTCAAAGGTTTACTAAAATTGTGGTCATGGTTTATGACTTCTCTTTAAATCTTTCAAAATTTTTCGATCGGAAATTTATCAATCATGGCTAAGCGAAAGCCCCTAAACCTCCTGATGTGAGAAGTTTTGGGGTTTTCTAATTTTCTTAAAATAATTTTTTATTTCACAGTACGTTCTCACTGTTGGAATGGATAGTGTCCCCAAATTATGGGAATTATCAACTAACCGTTGTTTAATTGCATATACAGGAGCAGGGGCTACTGGAGCAAGAGAATATTCTATGCCTGCTGTCTTTAATCATACAGAGGATTATGGTAAATAAACAAAATTTTTTGAATTATTTGCGATCCTGCCGTCCCACTTCCTCATTCCCAACAATCAGAAAAGTTTTTTGGGTCGGGAATCACGATTTCTCGAAATCAGCAATTTATTTTTTTTGACGGCAGGATCTCTGATACAAGCACACTTTTTTAAAATAATTTTTAAAAATAACAATTTCTTTCCATAGTAATGCTCCCTGATGAAAAATCAGGTTCATTATGTTCTTGGGATGCTCGTAATTCTGATCGGGAACGTTTGTTAGCTTTGGGACACACTGCAGAAACACGGGCATTTGTCCATTCACCAACTATGCCAATGTGAGGGAAAATATTTTTTGTATAATAAAATTTTTTTAATTTTAATAGTTTTGTCACTGGTTCAGACGATCACAGGTATATATACCTATATAATTTGAGATATTTTTTTAAAAATTATTTAGAGTTCGTTTTTGGTTTAGAAAACAGGAATGGAAGTAAAAAAGTATAATATAGCTAAATTTATTTATAAAAATAATTGTTTTTTTTCATTTTTTACAAGAAAAACATAACTTTATGTTCCCCAATAAAATAATTTTCTGAAAATGTTGCATTAAAATCTGTGTTTTGTTCGGCATCAAGCCCTTGTCACTACAGGGTATACTACATAAATTTTTCGAGCTGTTTAACAAAACTCAAAATTTTTAAAAAGATTTTTAAAAATTCTACAAAATAATATGCACAAGTCTTGAATTAACACTCTTTGATTCAACAATATTTCACTTAATACATGGAAATAAATATGAAAGTCAAACTAAAAATATTTCTTTTAATTATTTAATTTATATTCTACAATTTTCAACGGGATCAACCCAGAAGATCAAAACCCAGAAGATCAAGACCCAGAAGGTCAAGACCCTGGAGATCAAATGACCCAAAAGGTCAAATCCAAAATATCAACACTAAAAATTAAAGTATTGATTTGTTGTTATATTTTTATTCCGTTTGTTCTAGAATCTTCATTGTTCTAGTAAATTTTCTTCAATTTTTTTCATTAGTTTTAGATTTTCTAGATAATATAAAAAATTTTTAATGCAAAAAAATTATTAAAATGGCTTCATTTGTAAAATCAGCGAAAGGTGGTGATAAATTGATTTATGAGGGCCAAGGTTTATTATTTTCTATACTATTTTTAAAACTGACAAATAATTTAAGGCTAATCTTCCTAAATTAAAAAATTTGGAGAAGGCAGTTGGAAGAAAACGTTTTGCTAATGGACAACAAGTCTCAGTTCCTCATTTAATTTCAGAAATTAATATTCCTGAACAACTGCAACGAACAAAAACGGATCTCAATGAGAATTTTATTCTGGCGGTACAGGTTGCTGATACAGGTTTATTTGAGATTTAATTGAAAGTTAAGAATAAGTTTTTAATTTAGTTGAAGTACGAAACTGGTTTCGACAATTAGCGCAAATTTTTCTTGAAGTTTATGATGATGGCGATGTGGATGGTCTACTACACATATTTTTTATTCATTTTGAAAATTTTAGTTTTTGAAAAATTTAGTGTTGATATTTTGGATTTGACCTTTTGGGTCATTTGATCTCCTGGGTTTTGACCTTTTGGGTCATTTGATCTCCTGGGTCTTGACCTTCTGGGTCTTGATCTTCTGGGTTTTGATCTTCTGGGGTGGACCCTTTTCAACAATTTTCATTTCCTTGTCCATGATCCTTCTTCATTTCTTTAGATTGTCATTTTAAACTGAAATTTTATATAATAGTGATTATAATTCTTTTATGAAAATTAATTTTCTTTTGTCGTATAATGAGGGTATTTTTAAATTAAAATTAATTTAGTGAAAAAAAAATCAAAATTTCGACATAGTAGTCAATATTTAATTTTTAAATTTACCTTTATCGAGATAAATTAAAGGTAAGAAAATAAACATTTCCTTATGTTCACCAGTAAAATAATTTTCTGAAAATTTTGCGTTAAAAACATGGCTTTGTTCTTCTTCAGCTTCTTCCAAAGAAATAATAAGATTTTTACGTTCTGAAATTTGAAATTAATCAAAATTTATTAAATGGGCATCCTGAGAGAACTCTACATACCCAAAGTAGGGCTGTGTCATCGCGTTTGGCGTTCATTTTTGGCCGATTTATGGCGTTTGGCGTGACTTCGTTTTTTGGCGCGCCAAACGACAAAATTATACACACCTAATGATGGAAATTTTGCAAAATAATTGGGAAAGGGGTGATCGAGAAAGAAAATTTTTCTGCATTAATTCATCTAAAATTCTCAAAATTTTTGCCTGCTGCGCATAAAAAATGAAGAAATCTACTGCTTGGACTTCCAAAATTTTCGTCTGCGGCGTTTAAAGGAGGAAGCCCTCCTCTAGGGCCGATATTCGAAGAAATATATCTCGCTCGATCCACAAGCATTTCAGCAAATAAAGAGTAGTATCGCTCGACTCAGCTCGCCGAGGCTAATCGAATGATATGTGTCTCTTATCGAAATTTTGCCTCAGGACATCCCTTCTTTTTTCTTACCAAATTTTTTTTCATTAAATTCAAAAATAATATTTTTTGATTGTAAAATATTCAATTTTTCTATTACACTCATAAAATTGTCAGCGATTTCTTTTAATTCATCAACAGCTTTTTCGTATTTTTTTATTGAAATTTCCTCTCTTAAAAAATAAAAAGAAAAGTTTAAAAAAATAATCTTTTAAGCATTTCCAATTAAAAAGACTTTGAATGTATTTTTGGTTCTAAAAGCTGCATATAGGTAATCAAAAATTCTTTTTTTAAATAAATTGTTTTGGGTTGTAACTTGCGAGGTTGGTTGGAATTGTTGGAACTAGAAAGGAACTAAAGAATGTCTAGGAACAATAAACCAGTCCAATAAGGGTTCTGGTTTAACTACCCGCAGCTACATCTACTTAACTACTCCTACCCCGTTTTTATAATACGGCCCCAGGTTACCGGAAGTAGTAAGTAGTTACTCACCGTCGTGGGAGCGGTAAAATTTCGCGCAATTAATTCAAAGGAATTGAGGGAGCCGTGGGGGGAATGGTCCGAGAGCGGATAGCCTGTGGGTAAAGGAGGGTTACCGGGACTTTGTAACGACCAAAAAATTAATTTAACCGCAAAACTAATTAGTAGAGGCCGGATTTTTATTGAAATAAAATCGCAAAATATGGCCATAAAATATTGAAATAAATGGGCAAAATATTGACAAAAAATGCCAAAATTTAATGAAATATTGAAATAAATTTTCGTGTATTCACTAGCAAAAAGCCAAAAAACGTTGAAATTTAACAAAAAAAAGTTAGTAAGTTTTTAAAATTGCATATTAGCTTTATAGTTTGACGAATTGGGTAATTTTACTCTCTTAGGCCTTTTGAGATTGACGAAATGAGGATGTGACATTTTGTGGGCTTATCCACTCGACGTACTCCAAGTGAAAGTACAAAAAGTGCAAGTCAATCTCCCAGAAGAATTACCCTATATAAGCCAGAATTCCTAATTTTCAGCGCCGCAGGCGAAAATTTTGTGAATTTTTGTTGTCATGCGGCCAAATTTCTTCACTTTTTTGCTAAAATTTATGAAAAATCCCAAAATTTTGGTAAAAATATGCAAAAACATTGAAATAATTTGCAAAAAGTGCCGAATATTGAAATAAATGGAAAAATGGGATAATATTGAAATATATTGAAATGTATCTTTGTTCAAAATCATAATATCAAAAAACTAATGGTATATTTGCGCTTTTCTCGACATAATATATCCAGGAAAAAAAAATATATTTCAATAAGAATCCGCCCTCTACTAATTAGCATCATAAAGAAACACAAAATAAAAATTTTTTTGTGTAATGTTAAAAAAGGGAAACTAGTATCATTAATTAAAAAAACAAATTACCTACCTATTATCAGTAAGGCCAGCTATATAATAACTTAACAATTCATTCTTATAATAATTATTATTTTTTCTGTAGAATTCAACAAACGATTTAACAAGCATTTGAGTAAAAACAATTAAATGCCAAAATATAAAAATATTTTTTTCAACATTTGTAATGCCTTTACATTTTTTATACATCAAGAATGAGGCTCTTTTTGCCCAATAATCTTCTTCGCTTTTTCTAAAATATATATATAATAAATTAAAATTCTAATTAGTCTCAACAATATTTTCCTTAAAATTAGTCTAAACAAATATTACATTATTTTATTCAAGATTTTCATAGCCTCCTCATACATTTCTTTATTAGTATTAAAATCTTTGTTCTTCACACTAATTTCACATTTTTTCAGAAAATCCTTATAATCTTCTACATTCATTGTTAAACTTAAATCACTCAGTCTTTTCTCGATAATTACTTTTTTAAACTTTTCTTGAGATATGCTAGATTCTTTATTATAAACTTCTTCGGGTAATGCATCTAACATATTTGAATAATAAATGATAACCTTGAAAAAATTGACAAAAATAATTAATTAATTGTAAATTTTAGTAATCTTGGAAATGAGTAAGACATTCAGACATTACAATTTTATAAAATGACGAGGGTATTTTGGGATGGGTTTAAATTTTGGTAACTTTGTGGATTGCACCTAAGCTGGGTTAAATTTAGATTAATATTAGGGTAGCACCCTGACCCGAAGATTCTTTCTGGCAAAAACCCCGACCCGAACCCCGGAGGCTCTACCTAGACAAATCCCGATCCCCGACACTCTCGACTCCGAAAAGTTGGTTGCTACCCCTAATTAAGATGTATACCGTATTTTCGATTAATTCCCCTGGGGAATTAATATTTCAGCCCCTGGGGAATTCGAGTTTTCGCATTCGATCCCTGGGGAATTCGAGTTTTCGCATTCGATCGTACAGTAGGGTATTTGGTGTTGGGGAATTATTGTTGCAACCCAACTCTAGCATGGGGAATTAATCGAGAGGGGGAATTATTCGAGGGAGGGGAATTATGAAAAATACGGTACCTTATGTACGGTACCTTAACGGTACCTTATGTACGGTACCTAAAAATACGGTACCTTATGTACGGTACCTTAACGGTACCTTATGTACGGTACCTAAAAATACGGTACCTTATGAATTTTATTAAGTGTTCTGTTAAAATGGAACAAATAATTTTCCTCTGTTTGTGTCAATTTTGGTAAGGAATTCATCTCATCTTCAATAATCGAAATAATATTTTTTGTTGATTTATCAATTATTTTTTCCACTCCAATTTTGTTTAACAAATTAATTAAAAAAGAAATTTCAACAAGCGAAAATTTCATTTTAGGAATTGGAGAGGTTGAAATATTTTGTTGAGCATATTCGAGTTTGTCTGTGTTTTTTGAAGAAGAGCTTTCTCCTTCCAATTTTTGTCTCTTCGGAGCTTTAAATTATTTTTTTTTATTTTAGAATTTAATTTAGTAAATTTAATTCAAACTTATAAAGATTTAAAAACACAACATAGAAGATAACGGATTTTAATTTTAAAGTGTACAAAAAAGCGGTGTTTCGCCTTCCGCAAAATTCCACCTTTTTTAACCCTTCCGCTTCCGCCTTTAAAAATTCAAAATTCTCCATGCCGGCTACAAAGTTAGGTATTTTCTAGAAATGAAATTAGAGTTATGTATGTAACTCACAAGTTCAATGGACTACTATAACTTTGTTTCTAAAGATATTGGATAACAAAAACTTAATTATACCTCTACTCGAACCTTGAAAAATTCGAGAATAAACACAAAAATTACCTGGATTTTCCATTTCATTAGTTAAATAAAATTGTGTTAAAATTAAAATTAAAAAATAAATATTCATTTTTCTTAATTATAATAATATAAAATTTAAATAAATTTTTTGTTATAGCAATGAGCGAGGGAAGGGAGGGGGATAATATGATGAATGAAAAGAAAATTTAATTATGAAATAAAAATTCATAGTCAATAATAAAATAAAAATAAATTTTAAATTTTAAAATATAAAGAAAGGGCATAAAAATCTATAAAATTAATTTATTGAGAAAGTCTTGTCTCAAAAAGCGGAAAGGGCAAAATTTCAAAAGAAAAAATTTTTTTAAATTAAAAAGTTATTTTAATTAATCTATTGTAAGGCCGGGATCATCCTAAAAACACGTGAAGAGCAATCATCGCTCTAATTAGTTAACGGAAGTTCACAGAGAAAAGGCAAAGAACGCCACAAACGGTCATTCCCATTAGCTATTAGCCGACCATTATCTAAGCTAAACATCGCCACTAACTTATCCTTGGGAAAGCAATAGGGAAGTAGGCTGGTTGATTGGATTCATAGTTGATTAGATTCATAAAGTTAAGTAGAACCGCAGGTAGTATGTTAGTAGTACTTGGATGGACTTTTGTGTTAAATAAATGATATAAAAATGATAATTTTTTTAATTGGAGGAGAGAAAATATATTATTAGTTTTTAATATTTTAAATAAAATTAAATGAAAGTTTATATTTTCAATATAATCATTTGCCAGAATTTTTTTGTGACTTGTAGTTTTGGCGTTGAAATTCTTCTAGTTTGTGTGTGTGTCGTAAAAAATATGTTCAATTTCATCAGGATAACTTTCAATATCAATATAATTCAACTCATCAGTCATCACAGACAATCTGTACTTTTCATGTTCATTTATTCCATTAACTACAGTTGCTCGAACAAATTTTTGGTCGTCCAATTTTACACTAACTACTTCCCCAACTTGAAAGAATTTTCGTATATCTACAGGATGTACTTTTAGAGGTCTTGATTGTCCATCTACCTCCACTAAATAATTATTTTCTGTTTTCCTTCCAATAATTTCATTTCCCTCAACAATTCCCCTAACCACCCCTTTTACCCACAACTTTTCATAATTCCAAACTTCAACCTTTTCACTAATTCTAAATGAAGCAATTTCAATTTTACTTAACTCATCTCTATGTCTATAAACAGTTTCCCCAAAATTTGGATTTCTTTTCTTTGTCAATTCAAAATCTTTAAATTCAACACCGATTATTTCTGCTAATTCCAATGCTTCATAGTATTTTGTTTTTATTGCACTAACAAATTCACCAATTTGAAAAGTCTTTTGAATATTTTTTGAATTTAATTTATTTTGTGTTGTTTTATGTATACTTGTAATTTCAACAATATAATCTCCATTTTCCAAAACTTTGATTACTTTTCCCATTTGCCATATATAGTGTCCAAGTTTTTTAGAATTCATCCCCGCAAGTACTATTTCATCAACGACGTACTCTTGTCTAAATTAAAATACAAAAGTATGATCTATAAAAGATATTCAAATGTCCAAGCAATCTTTCCATCCTATAACCTCGCCGGCATTAAAAATTCTTCCAAAAAGGAGCGAAAATCGTTTCCCCTCATTCTCTATTCTATAATACTTTATATAAATAAATAAATCCCCATAACTGGGGTTGTTGACTCTTAGAAAAGCTGAAGATATCCAGGCTGAACAAACGAAAATCCTCGGTTCTTAAGTTTATTTCGTGCCACAACCGACAACCCTCTCCTAGCTTTTTTAATCAGATAAGATTTACACACTCATTATGAAGAACAGTTATCTCCTCATTTCGAGCAGGTATCTCCTCACTTCGATTTACAGACCATAAACCATTATCCAAGACATAGAGCGGCGAACCTTTTAATTTTTGTTTTCCTTTTGAACTTGATCCTTCCTCTATTTGCCCTTAAAATATAAATCTTTTGCTAAATACTTTAAGGAATTTGTCTGGAAAATTTTCACTATATTTACTAGGATTCACTATATTTACAAAAACTTTCCTTAATGAAAAATAAAAAATTTGTAATAGAAAAACAAACAATTTCTTTGATGTTCCATTCCATTAGTCAACTCAAACATTTTTATTTCAAAAAATAAAAATAAATAAAATAATAGAAATATTCTCATTTTTTAAATGATTTATTTTAAATATATGTAGGTAATTTACTTTAACTAAATTAAATAAAAAAATACCTAGATTAAATTATTCTACTTACAGTGACGGCAAAATATATTTATGCAGTATACCTTGAACCGCGAAACCCTAAAATTATGTTTTAGCATAGTCCCGAGCATTTTAAGAATCGGGTCTTAGTCCATATTTTGGAGCTTTCGTGAATATGTATTTGAATATTTTGGCATTTTTCTGGCAAATTTGGCATATTTTGTTTATAGTTCTGTCATCTTCTGTAAAGTTTTGCCAAAAATTGGTCAAAATTTTCAAAATTCTTGGCAAAAAAACTTTTACTAAAATTTATTAAATTTAAGTCCATAAATTCCTTTAATAGTGTCTTAAATTGCAATTTTAACAACATAAAAATATTGCCGTTACTGTATTTTAAATCATTTTATAAAATTTTTTTAAATTAAATTACTAATTTAAATCTTTGATTAGGTTTTTAATAGACTATTTTTAAATAGCAATGGGGTAAAAATTGAATAGGAGAAGAGGGGGGAAATTTCCTCTATAATTCTCACTCAATAAATCGACAATCAACGTCTTAATACGTGTATAAATATTAAATTTCAAAATAAGTTTTAGTGTTTTTGCCCAAACAAAAAGAAGAAATTAATTATTGAATAATTGTTTGGATGTTCGTGCCTGTGTACAAGTACGAGTAAACAAATAAATTTAAAATATCGGAGACAAAATTTCAATTTAAACCACGATTCGTCTCGGTGAGTTGAGTCGAACGGTAACACTCTCTAGTTGCGGAAATGCCTGTCGACCGAGATATAAGTACCCAAAAATTGAAAAACCATAGAGGAGAGTAAACACATTTTTGGGGTCAAAACTTGAATTTGCATTCGAAAGAACTTGTCGAGCTAAGTGAAGGACACCAAAATCAACGAAATCTAAGATTTTTGAACAAGTTATGATCGTTTGTTTTAGACCAATACATATGGTTTTTGTGGAGGTTTTTGCTGCTGCGGAAGAAGTCAGGCATGTCCAACACAGCGATAATTGGAAAATTCTCCCAAAATACCTCTCCTAAATAAATATTTTGGTGAAAATGTGAAGGAATGGACAGTATGTATTTATTCGCTCTAGCTTTTTAGTGTTTAACCGACCGAATATTTTAATTAACGGGAGTTTCATTGCAGCAATCTTATCGCAATAAATAAATAAATTTTTTTAATTTTTATCACTCTCGATTGGTGTAATTTCTTCCCAAAAGTTTTAATCTTATACGATTATAGTAAAATTGCAACAAACAAATAAAAAGAAATTTTCACGGTAATATTGAACCGGACAGGCCCCCTTTTTTCCTATCCAATTTTCCCCTATATTTGTGCAAAATGGTCAGACTTTCTTCCATCCAAAATGTCTTTCTAATTTTTACCTACAATCAAACAAAAAGGATTATTTTTGATATTTTTTTACTGATTTTTGATGTAAGAAAGGCAATTTGGATGGAAGGAAAAAGTCTGACCATATTGCAAAAATATGGGTAAAAATTGGATAAGAAAAAAGGGGGTCTGTCCGGTTAAATATTACCGATTTCACTGAATTTTTTATTTTTTTTATTGATTTTAAATTTCTTTCTCCAAATTTTCAGAAAAAAACAATGAGATTTCCATTAATTTGTCGACGTTTTGCTTCAACTTATGGGTTTTTTTTAATTAATTTTTCTTTAATTTTTTTATTTTTAAAGAGGCCTTACTTCTGAACAATTTATGAAAAATCCTTTAAATGAGCCTGTTTTAAAGTATCTTAAGGGAAGTGAAGAACGAAAAGCGTTGGAAGCTGAATTGGACATTTTGTCCCAAAATGTTGTCCAAGTACCTTTGGTAATTGGAGGGAATAAATTATTTAGTAAGGAGAATAGCCGTAAACAAATTATGGTTTTTTGAATTTTTTGACTAAAAAATTTTTTGTTTTAGCCTTTTAATCATAGAAATACAATCGCTAATTATAATTATGCTACTGCTGAGGATATTGAAGAAGCAATTAAGGTTGGAATGGGAGCACGTGAAGCTTGGGAACGAAAATCTTTAAAGTTTGATTTTTTAATTAATTTTGTGTTTAAATGTTTGGGGGGGTGGCGGGAGTGGGGTTATGTTGGCCCTTTTTCGTATTTTAACTTTTCTCTTCATGTTTTATATTTTAATTAGAGGGACTGGACCAAGGCCTGGGTTTTTCTTGTACCCAGATTACAGGCCTAGGCATTTTTTGACCTTCCTGGGTTTTTCATGGATTGCAGGCCCAGGACATAAATAAAACCTGGAACCCAGGAACAGGCCCAGGCTTTTCAAAATTTCCGTCTTTAATTTTAATAAATTTACTAAATCTTATTCCTCGCTATCTTTTCTTAAAATTTTACAAAACTTAGGGAACGCGCTGACATTTTCTTACACGCAGCTGATTTATGTGCTGGCAAATATCGAATGCGTTTGAATGCTGCAACTATGCTGGGACAAGCAAAGAATATACAACAAGCAGAAATTGGTTAATTTTAATTTTTGGATATCTTCTGAATTTTTTTAGTAATCACTTCAAATTCCTCTTTTATGTCAAATTCACTTTTCCGACCCCGACTCCTTTGTACCCAAAAAAATTTTATAATTAAAAATATTTTCTTTTCTCTTTTTTAGATTCTGCCTGTGAACTCGTTGATTTTCTTCGTTTCAATGCTTACTTTGCTTTTGAAGTAGCTAGTTATCAACCAATTTCTACTAAAATTTATTCTGATAGTTTAATCTATAGAGGATTGGAGGTTTGTTTTTTCTAAAAAATTTGATAGAAAGTATTTTTAAGGGTTTTGTTGCTGCAATTGCTCCATTCAATTTTACGGCAATTGGAGGGAACTTGGCAACAGCTCCGGCTTTAATGGTTTTCATTTATTTTAATTTTCATTTTTGTTTTATTTTTCTTGGGGTCATTTTAGTTCATCTGTAGATTTATTCAGCTAACATAAGCAGAATTTACATTTGGTGACCTTACAAAGGAAAAATTTTTTGCCCTTTTTCCGGGACACGCCCAAAATGGCGCGCGACCATAGCGGCGCAAAGCCATAACTTGCTTGAGATTGCCTAGTCTTACCAGATATGGTATCAAAAGATTCCTCTCATTGAGCAAGGGAGATTGGTACCAGAATTGACAATAGCCAGACAATTTCCCTCAAGTTCGCGCCCCCTTTTGGCTGTACCACGCGCGCCCTTTTGGGCTGTACCACCTTTCTCCTTGTCAGATAAGACAAAAGCTTTATTCTCTAGGATTTTACCCTCTCTTTTTTCTATATTTTAAAATATTAAAAAATTGTTTTTCAGGGAAATGTTGTCCTATGGAAACCTTCCGACACAGGTTTTCGATTCTTGTAATTTAAAAATTTTATTTTTCTTCTAGCTGTTCTTTCCAATTTTATTGCTTTTGAAGCCCTTTTAGAAGCAGGAATCCCTCCTGGCGTAATTTCATTTTTACCTTCTGATGGCCCAACTTTTGGTAATACAATTTGTTCAAACCGTCATTTGGCCGGAATTAATTTTACTGGTTCAATGCCTACTTTCTTGTATTTGTATAATTCTGTTGCTAAAAATATGGGGAAATATGTAACATTTCCTCGTTTGGTTGGAGGTTTGTTTGTTTTTTGAAAATTGGAATTTTTTGACAAAAGCCAAAATATCTCTCCGAGAAACATCTTTTGGATTATGGGTTAACTTAATCACTTTCCCTTCCGTTACCGCGGCTCTTATGGTCGAAACCTAAAGTTATTTTGATATTTAGAGTTCGGGACTGATAGTTTTACATAGTTAATTTAAAATTGGCCCCTTTGCCCCCCCCCCCCTGAAAAAAATCTTGCCTACGAGCCTGACTTTACTCGACTCCTTTAATCCAATCCTAAAATAAGGTATATTAAAATATAAAAATTATTTTTAATTTAAAATTGCTCTCTCTGAACTATTTTCTAAAATAAGACTTTTATTCCTCCACCGATGGGCCACAAATATATTCCTCCACTTACATTCCAAGGGAGGAATATTTTTTGGCTTTCTAGTCTGTAAATATTTTTAGTCGGCAATTTTTTCTTTTAACAATAAAATTTTTTAAAATATTTCTTTTTATTTCTTAGAATGTGGAGGTAAAAATTTTCATTTTGTTCATCCTTCAGCAAATATTAATATTGTTGTTCCTTGTACTCTTCGGGCTGCTTATGAATATCAGGGGCAAAAATGTAGTGCTTGGTTGGTATTTTTAAATTTTTTAAAAATATTTTTCTTTAAATTTATAAAGTTCTCGCTTTTTCGTTCCTCAAAGTTTATGGACAAAAATAAAAGAAGGATTAATTAATTTGGCTAGTCAAGTAAAAATGGATGATGTAAGTGGAGTTTTTTGGTTTTTTTAAATTAAAAAAATAAAATTTAAAGTAGAGCCCGGACCGTACCGTACTACGGCCGTATTTTTCGGTATTTATCGGTATTCCGTATCGGTAGTACGATACGGAATACCGACCGATAAAATTTTGAAGTTGATCGGTATTTATCGGTATCGGTATTTTTCGGTATTCCGTATCGGTAATACGGTACGGAAAAACTAAAATACCGATACTACCGACCGATAAAAAAATCAAGGAATCTGTGACTTGGTTTACCAAAATTCTTAAAATTTTTGCCTGCGGCGCAAGAAAAAAAAGTAATCTGGTGACTGGTATACTAAAATTCCCAAAGTTTTCGCCTACTGCGCTGGAAAACAATGAAAGTTGTAGGATGGTCTAACAAAATTCTCAAATCTCTAAATCCATTTTATTCCTCCCGTGTCTTCCAAATCAATCTTATCCTTCCAAATCATTATTAATCCCCGATATCCTTCCTGACATAAGCATCTAACAACTTATCCACATAATAATCATGTCAACAAATCCCCAAAATCCATTTAAATCCACTTAATCCCTCCATATCCACCGATATCACACCAAATCTAGCTTAATCCCTTTAAATCCCTGATTTACCTCTTTATCCATACAAATTTATTTATAAAAATAATTCTTGTTTAATATATTAATTTTTTGAAAATACGGTACGGAATACCGATAAATTTTTAACGGTATTTATCGGTATCGGTATTTTTCGGTATTCCATATCGGTAATACGGTACGGTAAAATTTTGAGATTCATCGGTATTTATCGGTATCGGTATTATACGGTAGTACGGTACGGAATACGGTACGGTACGAAATTCCGGGCTCTAATTTAAAGGTTCGGGATGGCTCAGTTTTTATGTCGGCAGTAATTGATGATAAAGCTTTTAAACGTATAAAATCTTATATCGATTTTGCGAAAAGTGGGAATGATGGAATGGAAATTATTTTTGGAGGAAAATGTGACGATTCTAAAGGATATTTTGTTCAGCCAACAATTATTGAAGTTAAAAATGCTAATTCTAAATTACTTACTGAGGTTTCTTCTTAAATTTATGTTTTCTAATTATTTGGGGTATTTTACTTGGTAGGGGCAAGGGAATATCCAAATGGAGGGGGAGGGCATAGTTATGCACTGGTTAGTATTTTTCATTTAAATCAATTAAAATAAATTGGTTAATTCTGGTAAAATGGGGGATTTTTCTAACGTTAAAATTTTTTTGCAAATTTATTTTCCACAGACAGACACGAAAAAACCAAAAATTCTCCGTGAAAAATAGATTTTATTTAAGAGAAATGCTTAAAATTTCAATTTTTTTTTCTAAATTAAATTTAAAAAATATTTTTAAGGAAATTTTTGGTCCAGTTTTGGCCGTGTATGTTTACCCTGATGGTGAAGAACTTAAATATTTAAAATCTTTGAAAAATTCGACTCCATATGGATTGACTGGAGCTGTTTTTGGAGAGGATAAGTAATCAGAGAGTTAATTTAAATTTAAAAAAATTTAAAATTTTTTAGACAATTTCTTGAAACTGCTAAAGATGTTCTTCGAGATGCTGTCGGTTAGTTTAAAAATTTTTTGAAATTTTTTTAAATTTTTTATTTTGAGGTAATCTTTATTTGAACGATAAATGTACTGGTGCAGTTGTTGGCCAACAACCGTTTGGAGGGGCTAGACAATCTGGTAATTAATTTTTGGGGAAATTTTTTTAATCAAAAATAATTAAGGAACAAACGACAAAGCTGGCGGTTTGCATTATTTACTTCGTTGGACATCTCCACAAACAATTAAAGAGACTACTTCGCCTCAAACTGAATGGCGTTATCCAAATATGGATTGAAAAAAAATAAATTTAGGAAATGGAAAAGGCAATAAAAAAAAGTTTTTTTAAAAAAATAATTTTGGCTTTAAGAAAGTCTGTTAAGTAAGAGATATTTATTTTTGAAAATATAATTTCTGGTGCTTTTTCTGCCATTTTTGATTAATTTTTAGGTTATACTTTAATTCTATTTATTTTAAAAGAAATATTTTTGTGGTTCAATTTGTTGCTGTACTTTTCTTCATATTTCCCATTCCTCCATAGGTTTCTTTCTCATCTACTTTCATATCCCTTTCTTCTTCCCCAACAATTCGAATTTACACAAACATTGTTCCCTTCACACTACTCTTTGGGCGAAGGGAACATTAACTTCCTTTCGACTTAAAACGAATTGAACCATAATTTTTTTAGTCATTCCTTTTATTTAGTTATGTACTTTTAAAAGTCTCAAAACTTTCTTTTTTCCTTAATTAGCCCCAATGTGCAATTTGTACGTTTTGGTTTGCTTTAATATAAGATGATAATAAATTTTTGAATAAATTTTTGATTGAATTTATTTTTTATTTTAATTTTTTGTTTTTTTTTTCAAAAATTTTATTTTTAATTTTTTTCTTCTCATTTTTATTTATTTTAGGTTTCTGACAAACTTTTTAAATTTAATCTATATTTATAATGATGGAAGAATGGACACCTACTGCAATGTCTTATGAGGGTTTTTAATAATAAAATTTTTTTAATTTTTATTTTTAAAGAAGCAAGTAGTACACTCAAAAAATGGCGAGAAGAACACTCAAGACGTTCTGAAGATGTTGTGGAAATATGGGAATTTGTTTTGAGTCGATATTGTGCTGCTTTGGGTGATGAACTTTGGGTTGTTTTGGAACAGGTTTAAAATATTTTGTTTAAGTTTTAGTGGCTGCTAGAAAATTTTGATCGTTTTTGGTCCAAAATAACTCAGGGTAACGATACTGCCAAAACTGAACCAAAAATTTTATAATTGGGAACGCAATCTAGCTGGAAGGTAGATTCATTCTATCGGAAAATTCGTTCTACTATCGGTCTTTCATTAAATGGCAAAAATCGTTGATATCTGAATCGAATCAGACTTTATTAATTTTTACCTTCGAAATTTTTTTTTGTATAATATTACTGATATTTTGGTCTTTAAATGAAAACCCAGGGAATGTAGAACTTGGCAAACTGTTAGGATTCTATAAAATGATTGACGGCCATTTTAAGTATGGGAAAAATTAATTTTATTTTTAATTATTTTTTTTTATTTAAAATACCTATATTTAAGGTAGCAATTGCAGCTTTAGACCAAGCCCGTCACGATTTGGCAATTGATTGTATTCAACAATTACACCAACAATTCCCCAAAAGTATGAGAGTTACAAAACTTCAAGCAATGCGTTTAGAAGCTATTGGGAATTATGAAGATGCCGATAAACTTTATGAAAAGCTTATTGAAGCTGATGAAACTAATCAAGTTTGAAATTAAAAAAAATTTTTTTTAATTCTAAAAATTTTTAAGGTATTTCGAAAACGTCGAATTGCCATTTTGATAGCTAAAGGGGAAAGACAGGGGGCAATACGTGAATTAAATAAATATTTGGAAAGCTTTGGAACGGATACAGAAGGGTGGCTTCAACTTTCTGAACTTTTTCTTCAAGAAGGAGATTATACGAGAGCGGCATTTTGTTTTGAGGAATTAATTCTTTCAAATGTTTGTTTTTTTTATTTTTTTAGAGTTTTCTTGGGGTTGTTCACGACATGTTTTAAAACCTTAAATTTTGAGATTTTTCAAAGATTAAAGCGTTTTTATGAAATTTAAAAAAAACAAAAACTTTTGAAAATGAGTGATTTTATTAAAAATTCCCCCAAAATAAACCCGGTATTTATCTAAAACTCACAACCGAGAACTGGGGCTACTGGTTAATAACCGGTAGTGAACAACACTAATTTTTCCTTGTATTTTTGAGGGAAAGGATGGAAAGACGGGTTGGGGTCATAAGGGCGCGGGGCCATTAGGGCGCCAGCACTAGAAACTGACACTTGGGCGAGACCCAAATTCATGAAAATTTTCTCAAATTTCTTTAACATCATTGACTCTCTCCTCCAGAAATTTCAGAATTTTTCATCGAATATTTCTTAAGTTATAGTCGATAAACCGCGAAAAATTAGGGTTTTTTCGGAAAATCAACATTTTTGGCTACAATTTCCGAAATTCTTGATCAAAAATTCTGAAATTTTTGGAGAACGTAGATAAAGGCATGAGAGTTATTATTACAAAATTTTATCTTTTTTGATAAGCAACTCAATGTTTTATAAGCTCGCGCCCTAATGGCCCAGTCCCTGGAAAGACAGCTTCGAGTCTAGAAAATTTTAATTAAAATTTTAATTATTTTTTAAGCCACACAATTCTTGTTATTTACAAAAGATGGCTGAAATACGCTATACATTAGGAGGGCAAGAAAATGTTGAATTGGCAAAAAGTTATTTTGAAAAATCGGCTTCAATATCTTCTAGTGCTGCTTCTCTTTATGGATTAATTTTGGTACTAATTTATTTTATTTTTTAAAAATCAGAATCCTCGATTTATTTTAAAATTTAAATTCTTTTATCCTTCCTTTAGTGTTACAATCAACTTGCCCAAAAAGCTTCTGGACAGCGTAAACACGAAATTGTTTTGGCTGGCCAAAATGTTTGTGATCGTTTACTTTTATTATACGACAATGAAGAAGCTGATTCATCTTCAAATGAGCTTATTGAACGGCAACCAAATTTGGATAAACAAATTGGGGTTATTAAATTTTTAAAAAGTTGTTTTAAAGAATGAAGAGAGATCCTTTTATAAATTAATAAAAATTATTTTTTTAGGAAATGTAAAAAGTTCTTTTGATGTTTTTTTTGAATTTCCTTCTTAATACTATTTGATATAAACTAAATTAGTGAGTGGACAGTTTGTGTTTGAAAGTTTTAGGCCAGTAAAATTTTGAAGCTAGTGGGGGAGTAAGCTCAATTCTGGGGTGAAAATTCGAACAACAAAATGATAGCTTATTCGAAAGAGCTCACTAAACCTATTCCTATCTCGCTGTGTTGGACATGCCTGGCTTCCTCCACAGCAGCAAAAACTTCACTAAGACCATAGATAAGGGTGCTAAAACAAAAGACCATAACTTTTCCAAAATTGTTAGATTTCGTTGATTTTTGTAACCTTCACTTAGCTCGACGAGGTCTTTCAAATTCGTATTCAAGTTTTGACCCCAAAAATGAGCTACTCCACGACCTATACCTCGATCGACAGGCATTTCCGCAACTAGAGAGTGGTACCGTTCGACACATCTCGTCGAGAGGAATCGAATGTTATGTGTTTTATCTCGAGATTTTGCATCCGGTATCCTAAATTTATAATTTGGTTTACTCGTACTTGTACACAGGCACGAACATCCAAACAATTATTCAATAATTAATTTCTTCATTTTGTTTGGGCAAAAACACTAAAACTTATTTTGAAATTTAATATTTATACACGTATTAAGACGTTGATTGTCGATTTATTGAGTGAGAATTATAGAGGAAATTTCCCCCCTCTTCTCCTATTCAATTTTTACCCCATTGCTATTTAAAAATAGTCTATTAAAAACCTAATCAAAGATTTAAATTAGTAATTTAATTTTAAAAAATTTTATAAAATGATTTAAAATACAGTAACGGCAATATTTTCTTTTCATTAAAATTGCAATTTAAGGCACTATTAAAGGAATTTATGGACTTAAATTTAATAAATTTTAGTAAGTTTTTTTGCCAAGAATTTTGAAAATTTTGACCAATTTTTGGCAAAACTTTACAGAAGATGACAGAACTATAAACAAAATATGCCAAATTTGCCAGAAAAATGCCAAAATATTCAAATACATATTCACGAAAGCTCCAAAACATGGACTAAGACCCGATTCTTAAAATGCTCGGGACTATGCTAAAACATAATTTTAGGGTTTCGCGGTTCAAGGTATACTGCATAAATATATTTTGCCGTCACTGTAAGTAGAATAATTTAATCTAGGTATTTTTTTATTTAATTTAGTTAAAGTAAATTACCTACATATATTTAAAATAAATCATTTAAAAAATGAGAATATTTCTATTATTTTATTTATTTTTATTTTTTGAAATAAAAATGTTTGAGTTGACTAATGGAATGGAACATCAAAGAAATTGTTTGTTTTTCTATTACAAATTTTTTATTTTTCATTAAGGAAAGTTTTTGTAAATATAGTGAATCCTAGTAAATATAGTGAAAATTTTCCAGACAAATTCCTTAAAGTTTTTAGCAAAAGATTTATATTTTAAGGGCAAATAGAGGAAGGATCAAGTTCAAAAGGAAAACAAAAATTAAAAGGTTCGCCGCTCTATGTCTTGGATAATGGAATATGGTCTGTAAACAGAGACGAGGAGATACCTGCTCGAAATGAGGAGATAACTGCTCTTCCTAATGAGTGTGTAAATCTTATCTGATTAAAAAAGCTAGGAGAGGGGTGTCGGTTGTACCACGAAAAAAACTTAAGAACCGAGGATTTTCGTTTGTTCAGCCTGGATATCTTAAGCTTTTCTAAGAGCCAACAACCCCAGTTATGGGGATTTATTTATATAAAGTATTATAGAATAGAGAATGAGGGGAAACGATTTTCGCTCCTTTTTGGAAGAATTTTTAATTCAAACGAGATTATAGGATGAAAAGATTGCTTGGACATTTGAATATCTTTTATAGATCATACTTTTGTATTTTAATTTAGACAAGAGTACGTCGTTGATGAAATAGTACTTGCGGCGTTGCATGTTCCCACAAAAGGATATTATAGATGGCATATTGGAAAAGTAATAGAAGTTTTGAATAATGGAAATTATATTGTTGAAATTGAAAGTATACATAAAAAAACTAAAATGGAATTTAATTCAGAAAATATGAAAAAAACTTTTCAAATTGGTGAATTTGTTAGAGCAGAAAAAACAAATAAAAATGAAGCATTGGAATTAGCAGAAATAATCGGTGTTGAATTTAAAGATTTTGAATTGACAATAAAGAGAAATCCAAATTATGGTTTAAATGTTCTTAGACATAGAGATGAGTTAATTAGAATTAAAATTGCTTCATTTAGAATTGGTGAAAAGGTTGAAGTTTGGAATTATGAAAAGTTGTGGGTAAAAGGGGTGGTTAGGGGAATTGTTGAGGGAAAGGAAATTATTGGAAGGAAGACAGAAAATAATTATTTAGTGGAGGTAGATGGACAATCAAGACCTCTAAAAGTACATCCTGTAGATATTCGAAAATTCTTTCAAGTTGGGGAAGTAGTTAGTGTAAAATTGGACGACCAAAAATTTGTTCAAGCAACTGTAGTTAATGGAATAAATAAACATGAAAAGTACAGCATGTCTGTGAAAATTGATGATGGAGATTATGAGATTATTGAAAGTTATTCTGTTGATATGGAACATATTTTTTAAAAAACCCTTAGTTAAACAAAAACACAAACTAGAAGAATTTCAACGCCAAAAGTAGAAGTCACAAAAAAAATTCTGGCAAATGAAAGTTATACATATTTAAATATAAATTTTCATTCAATTTTATTTAAAATATTTAAAACTAAAAATATACCTATATTCTCTCCTCCAATTTAAACACAAAAATTCATACTAAATTCATAATTTTTAACGTACTACCTGCACCCCTTTATATGTAACAACTATATTTATTATGTCATATTTTAAATTACCGTATATGCTCGAATAATTACTCTGGGTAATTATTGTTTCAATCTCTCGTTGGAGGAAGTAATTATTCGAGAGGAGGTGCTAAATTTGGTGTATATCTCAATAAATCGAGGAGAAAATCGAGTTAGTTTCTGATTAATAAACTGTTTCAATAATTAAAATTGACAATGATATTTTCAATATATTTAAAATTTGTGTAAGAAAATGAGGGGGTAATTATTTGAGAGAGGGTAATTATTCGAGCATATACGGTAAACTTAATTCCAGAGATTTTTTCATTAATTTTCCATGTTTCAAACTAAAATTCATCCTGCTTTAAATTTATATCCACATATCACTTTAGTTTACTTTCAAAGGATAAAATTTTAAATTATTAGTTTATGTAGAAGAAAGTGTTTTTAGCATATCATTGGAATACTTTCAGCTTGATAATGGTATTCGTGCTTGTTAAATACTTTAGAATGTGGTATTTAGGGGGTGTCAAAAATAAATAATAACCCAAGTAAACTGACCAAATTTTAAAATAATTTACTTAAACTTTTTATCAGACACTCAATTCATAACTACATTCCATATTACATTTATAATTTTGAATATTTTTATATTGCTGAATTCACCTAATCGAGCAAACAATTACATTTTTACTTTCAAAAAAAACATGCCAATTTCTTTTTAAACAATTATCCCGTTGGTTGAACACTTTAAATTCCAGTAATATGTATAAGGAAAGGAATTGTTTAATTTAGTGGAGAAATTTTTAAGAAATGAAGAATTTCTAAAGGAAAAGTAAATTAAAATTATAGATAAAAACTTGATACCCAGCACTGGTTCAAGCTTCAACTCCAATTAATTCATTAAAGGGCTTCCAAATAAATAGAAATAAAAAGGCTCACAAGGGAACATCCCGAACTGTATGTGAAAATTTTGTATTTTTTTTGCACCATCGTGTAGAGCAGGGTCGAAAACCTATTGCCAATTCTTTTCTTTTTCGGCCCTGACCCCCATTTCGAAAAGTTATAGCTGATCAAAGTTAGACCACTTGAGTATACTTGTACAACTTATTAAAGAGAAAAATGAGACTCCATTTCTACTTATTTCCTTTCCTCTTCTTTTCCAATCTTGGTTAAAGAAAGAGAAAAAGAGGAGAGGTAAGATGCTATCCCATCATTTGCAATAATTAAAGTTAAATATAAAAAATTATAAAAACAATTTCCTTCAATTTATCGAAATTTAAATAAAAAATTTAATGATAAATATCAGAAAATAAAGCTAATAAACTACTTTTAAAATAAAAAATCAGAAAGTTTATAAAGTTTGGAAAATTTTAAATAAATAATGGGGGAATTGTTAAAAACTACATTTAGTGTTTCCTACCAAGACCGCTAAATCGGCCTTATTGAACACTTTAAAAGTTGCCAGTAATATACTGGATGTTTTTAATATATGGAGGGGGGATAGTTTAATTTAATGGGGAAAGTGTTTAAAAAATGAAAGAATTCAAAAGGAAAAATAAATTTAAATTAGAGGTAAAATCCTAATGATAATCTAGGACTTCAACCACGAAAATTAATTAAAAATATAAAAAAAGCTCGATTTAATCTCTAATTTTTTGTCAAATTTTAAGCTTTTTTGGTACTTATTCGTTATACGCCGCCCACGAACTTAGTGCCAGCCGACTTTGATCGGTAATAATTTCTCGTTGCTTGATCCAATAATATAAATTTGATATCATCCGGAAGCCCTCTATAAGTGGTAACTTCTTTCCAACTTGACGTATCAAGTTTGATCACTTGTTAAAAAGTTAAAACCCGATAAATGTGCAAAACACAAAATATCATATTGATTATAATGATCGGGTTATAACTTCTTAATGAGTGAACAGACTTGTCTATCCTATTAAAAAAGATACAGCTTATAGAGGGCTTTCAAATATAAAATTAATTTGTATTCGAGCCGGCTGGCACTAAATTTATGGACGAAAAAAGTACCCTGTTTGTCTATAAAATATCAAATTCAAAGCTCTCAAATTAGTTCTCACCGGCATTTCATCCTCTATGTTTCAGTCTCTAAATTCCTCCTATTCAGTTGTATCCATATCTTCTTCACCTTGAGAACCCGAACCTCCTTGGATTCCAATATCTTCTTCACGATGCCCCATGTTGTAGTCTCCATGACCAGTGTATTGTTGGTGTCCTGTATAATCCCCAAAACCCTGTTGATATCCATAAATATGTTGATTTACATAATCTGTCAGATTTCCATAGTTTTGCTGCTGATGTCCAGTGAAATAATTTCCTTGAATACTTGGTTGATTGTATCCCAAAGCGCTTCCTTGTCCATAATCATGTCCAAATCCCCAATTCGAAGTATCTCCGTATTCACTGCACATTTCTTTAATCTTAGAATTATCAAAATTAGCTAGCAAATATTATTTTAGTTTATTATTAAAAAAATTAAATAAATTTTTAAAACTTTATGGATAATCATTTGATGTATTTCATCAAGGCTTCCCGTATTTTTACGGTTGATTATGTTACTGCAAAAGCCAGTAAAGAGGTATTCTTGTTTTTCTGTATCATCCAACAAAATGTTTAAAGTAATTCTGCTAATTTTTTGCGCCAAACTACTCTCTTTTTTATTCAGATTATGGTAGAACGAAATAAAATCTTTAGAATTATCCAATTTTTTTTTAATTAAATTGCAGTTATTTTTGTCCAAATTTTCTTTGGATACTTTAAAAATATTTTTAAAAATGTTTATTTGATAATCCCACTCATGAACGTTTGCCTGCGGGACCCCAGTAAATATGAGAACAGGATCATAATACATTGATTAATACCGCGGATCCCATCCTATACGAAATCACGTTACGGGATCCCAGGACTGCCATTTTGCAGCATTTTAAAATAAAACTACCAAAATTTTTATAAAGTAAAGGAAAAAATTCTTCCACTTGAACTTCCGAATCTAAAGAAATATTTGTTGGATATTCATTGCTCTCATCTTGAAGTAAAGGAAGTAAATAATTGTTTCCTAAATTTTAATTTATTTATAGACAAATGAAAAAAAAGTATAAAATTTAGAAGATTATTAATGGTCGCTAGAATATGAACAGAAAGTCTCATAAATTAGGGTGCGGCAAGACACGCAAATGTTGGTAATGGTGCAGAATTGGGTGCAGAATTGGGTGCAGAATAAAAAAAATAAAATTCTGTAATGGTGCAGAATAAACCATTACCCAAATGTTTATTTTCCATGCGTATATGGCATCAGCTGAAGCGCTCAAAATAATTTTTTTACGTCGGTATGAAGATTGGGGACCCAGTTCCTATATCATATTTTTGTATTTTCGGCGTTCTAGTTTACAGAACCACAGGCGAAAATATTGTAAAAATTATCAAAATTTAACCTTTTTCTTTTAACTTTTTTGCTAATCTTTCAAGATCATTGTAACCGTAAACATAAACCAGAGTTGCAACAATACTCCTAATTTTGGTATTTTTAAAATATTTTAATAAAAATACTTACGGGTATCCGTGTCTTTTATCATAAAAATTACTTAACATATCATTGTAGTAATTTTTATTTTGCCCGTGAAATTTAATAAATAAACGAATTAAATGTTGAATTAATTTAATTAAATTCCAACCAATAAATATATTTCTTTCAAGATTGATTGGAGTTGGATTTGGAAAATAAGAAGAGAGTAAAAAGAGTTCGTCATTACTTAATTTACACATAGGTATATTAATTAAAATTAATAAAGTTCTGCGGAATTTGAGGGCTAATATTTTGTAGTACATAGTATTATTAGGCAACGAAAATTTTGATTTTAATTGCCGAAAAAGTTACAAAATTTTGTTTAATCTCTAAAAGTTTGGAATTTTTTTCCCATGTAAATATTTGGTAAATTATGGTTGAAAAAAATTTAGAAAATGGACAGTTTTCTAAAAACCCGAATATCCCTTTTTGGGTGCCCAGGAAATATTTTTCTAAATTATTGGCTTAGTTTCAATTATCGTAAAGTCAGCTAAAACTTGTACGTCGAGCAGTTTTTAATCAAATAAATATTTATTACCCAAAATTGTTCAAAGTATTCATAGCTACTTCAGTCAATCTTATATTTGTATTTACTGACGAGTAATCCAGTTGATATGGTAAAAGTCTTCGTTTGACTAAATATGCATAATATTCCCCAAAAGCCTTTCCTTCACTAAATTTCTCTATACCATTCTCAATCTTTTTCCGTTGTAATTGTGGATCTTAAAGATTATTTTAACTTATTTTACTCGCCACCCAAGTATTTCTTCCCACTACAATATAAATATTGAGAAAGGAAGCTATATATGATCCATTTCTAATGGGTAGAAGGAACTAGAGTGGTCAATAAAACTTACAATCATTAATCAAGTTCACAAATTTTGAATCAAATTTATCGTTATAATATTCAATAATCTTTATTAAAAATAAAATTTATTTTTAAATATAAATTTAAAAATCAACCTTATTTAATTTTTCTGTTGTTATTTTAAACGATTCTAATTCAAAAATTCTTGGAGTGTGTGGAATTAAAGTAGAAATTATTTTGTTTCCACGTTCATTAATAGTTTTATGTAAATTGTTTGTTGGCCCGTCTAATTTTAATTCTTTAATTTCAATTTTATCCAATGAGCGAATTAAAAGGGACAATTCGATAAGAGAAAAATTATTTTCATCAAAGGAGGCTGCTGGTGTTGAAGAACTTCCAGCTACTTTTTCCTTTCCTTTTCGGCTAGCATGACCACGGGCTTTAATTTAGATTTTAATTAGTTTCTGTATTCGTTTACGGATTTCCGAGAGGAGTAACTTAAAAATACCAGCCAAGGCTTAATACCAGCCAAGGCTCAAGCTTAATCAAATTTTATAAAATATTCTGATTTTTAAAGAATTTTTATCGTTTTCAATTGAACGTCGATTTCTCTCTGGTATAGTCGTAATAATGTTCTATATATCGCTAAACTAAAGATTCTGGTTAGCTTCCAGCAGCTGAAGGAGAAATAGCTATATCCCCAGTTCAGCTTTACTATGTAAAGTTATCTAAATATTTTTTTATAATTAAAAATAAATAATTTCTGTTCAAACTTTATTCCCTATTTTAAAGGTTTTCGTTACTACTATTTTGCTTCAAATTTTCAGGATTTATTCCCAAAAATTCAAACTCTAGTTAATTATGTGTAGGTAAGAATAGAACTATTAGATTGTTTATGCCAGTGTAAATTATACTAAAAATTTGAAAATACAAAAATACAAACAATCTCCTCCTGTAAACATTCCATCAGTCAATTCAAGTTGGAATTCTTTAATGACAAAAATTGAAAGTAAAATTAAAATTAGATTTTTCATTTTTAAATTTTTTAGTTAAATATGTTTAAATGAATAGGAGGATGTGGAGAGGAAAATTAAAAGTGAAGAGAAGACAGGCTCGTTTGTCTTATATCCCTTAGTAATGGATATAAGACATACGAACTTATATCCCTTAGTAATCTCTTTCTCTATCTCTCTTCTTTACCCCCTAGATTACACTTAATTAAATCAATTTTTAAAATAAAATTTAATAAAAGATAATTTTCATCGATTTTTAAAATTTAAAATTTAATATTAAATTTTAAAATTAAATTTAAAAAAATTTAAATTGACCTAGCAAAAACCCACTGTGTCTCCGCGGAGTTCATACTTGATTTCAACATGCGCGACTCTACTAATAAAATCAACTGCACAACGACGGAATGGGTCCAACCGCTTTACTATAAAGGGTGTCAAGAAAGTAATGGGGCACAGATTTTATGCCATAACTTTATTCAAATGAAAGATAAAGGGATCTAATAAAACTTATATGATAGAGAATTAAACAAGGAACAAGAATAATCAAGAATTTTTGAAGTGCCCACCCTTCCCTTGGAAACAAAGTCGAAGGCGCGTTTATTGTTTCGAAAAATAAATATAAAAATAAGAAATTTATATTTTCAAAATCAACAACGTTACAAAAAAACTATAGTTAATCTCAAGTTTATTTTTAAATTTCCAGAGTCGGAACCAAAAAACTGGTCACCTACCCTAAACAAGAATTTTGAGGTTCGACTGAACATACATATTTTTATCAAAAAAAATTGACATGGCAATCTCAACATTTTTTTTATTTCTTTAAATTGTTAAATATAAAGAAACGAACTTAAGTAGCTACTTTTAAATTTCGAATATTTATTTTGCAAATAAAAAGGCTCAGTAAAAATAAAAAAAGCTACACATTTTTAAACAATTTCCTTCAATTTATCAAAAATAATTTAATAATAAATATCAGAAAATAAAAATTACTTTTAGAATAAGTGACAGAAGTTTATCAAAAAAGAATTTAAAAATAATGGGGGAATAAAAAACTACATTTAGTGTTTCCTACCAAGACCGCTAAATCGGCCTCATTGAACACTTTAAAAGTTGCCAGTAATATACTGGATGTTTTTAAATGAATGGACTTGTTCAGAAAATTTAAATTAGAGAGAAATGCTTAATGAGGTTCACTAGTTAGCAAAATTTCCAAACTATCTAGGGATTTAATTTGGAAAATGAATATCCAACGTACAACGACACTTCGGTTCTATCTCTAATTAAATTTTTGCCAGATCTTTTTAATTAAACTTCACACCTTCAGTTTACAAATTAGTCTGTGCGCCTGATTCCCCTCCATATGGGCGAAGATTTCCTTTTAGAGTTGAAGGATCCTAAGAAATCACCGGATATCCAAATCCCCTAACTCTAGTTCCTCTTATTTGGTTTGTCTTTAACTACTACAGATGTGTTAAAAGAAAAACTAAAAAGAATCTGGCAATCCTGACATAAATGTATAAATTTTGAATGTTTTAAATGACATCACTATCATTGGTTTCCTCAATAATTTCTATAGTTTCCACCTTAACTATCTTGGAATTTAGAGTACTAATAATCTCCCCCATATCCCTGGCCATAAGAATGCCTCCCTCCACTCTGTCCTTCGTGCTGTTTACCAAGTGATCCGCCGTGATAATCTCCCCAGCCTCCTTGTCCTGAATGGCTTTTTTCACCTCCATATTGTTCACCTCCAGATTCTATTATTTTATTACACTCATCACGAATCTTAAATTTTTTAAGTACTCATTGATAAAACTTAAAATTATATAGAAAAAAATTTGATTATAATCTCTTAGGTTAAAAAGTTCTATAAAATATTTAATAAAAATACTTGATAGGTAAGATGATTGCGTGGCTGAGGCAGAAAATCACTATACCATTCTTCAACTACTTGAATGTACTTTGAAAACATTCTATTCCTACCACCTTTATATTTTTCCTCTGTCAAAAAAGGATTTATAATATATTGCTCAACTTTAAGTTGAACATTTTTGCCAAAATTTCTAAAGTAAAAATAGAATCGATTGTAGTTGATATCATCTTTATATAGTATTTTTCTTATTATATCTTTACAATTCTCAACAGTTAATACTTCGTTATTTGCTTAAAATAATGAAAAAATTACTTGCCAAGCTTGCTATTACCCAAAAATAAGAAAAAAAATTTTATTTGTATTTTCGCGAGAAATACAACATGTGCCCAATTATGGTGCTCCGATTTTATTTAGGTACCTATATCATATTTCGTATATTCTTTTTAGCTTTAACAGATTATTTTAGTGTACGGTATTTCAGACTAAAAGTCCGTACAACTAAACAAAATTTCTTTGAAAAAAAATCCCTTCGAATTTCTAGAAAATAGGGTAAATAAATAAGGATCAGTAGATATTTCTTTTACGTAAAAATATAATTTTTTATAATAATCAAGGATGAAAAATTTGGGATAAATTCTCAAATAATTTCAAGAATATCTGGGGGATAAGAATCTTTTATGGGATTGTAATGGAATGATAAAAACTAGAGCCCGGAATTTCGTACCGTACCGTATTCCGTACAGTAGGCGAAAATTTTGGGAATTTTAGTATACCAGTCACCAGATTTCTTTTTTTTCATGCGCCGCAGGCAAAAATTTTAAGAATTTTGGTAAACCAAGTCACAGATTCCTTGATTTTTTTTATCGGTCGGTAGTATCGGTATTTTAGTTTTTCCGTACCGTATTACCGATACGGAATACCGAAAAATACCGATACCGATAAATACCGATCAACTTCAAAATTTTATCGGTCGGTATTCCGTATCGTACTACCGATACGGAATACCGATAAATACCGAAAAATACGGCCGTAGTACGGTACGGTCCGGGCTCTAATAAAAACCAATAAAACGTAAGGTATCTGGGCAAGTCGGCTTCTGTACTTCACTTTGTGGTGTGTTTGCGCGGTTTTCAGGATTCATAAAAAATTTTTGGTGATTTACGATTGATGCTCACATCCTAACTGGTCTCCTAACTGATCTAGAACAAAGTTCAAACTTCATAATTATTAATTTTTGATCTTTTACATATTTCCACTGTTATAATTATTTTCATCCTTTTTTCTAAGTGCCGAAAGGCATACTATAGCAGAAAATAAAAAAATGAGCGAGCGCTACTCCTAGAGGGAAAAATGCAAGAAAAGGGAAAAAAGTACGCATTTCATTTGCGGACAGGTAGGACATCAACTGGACATTTGCCATATTAATGGTTGGAAAAACGTTTAAACTAAAATTAGATTACGATAATATTGATAAATCAAATTCATCAAAGTTTCATGCATCCAAAAATCATTCAAGTCGCCAATCCTTGCCGAATAAATATTTTCTCGATCATTCTCTATTGCTTCCAACGAATTTGGGAATATATTAATTCCTAAAAATTTTTAACTAAATTGCGATAAAAATTAATTACCATCTGGTTTTCGAATTTTACTCAACAAACTATTTGCCAAAACCTCAAAAAAGTCATAGGCGTACAAATATTCTCGAAGTGAAACTTTTCTTGCATTTCTTAGATAATTAAAAAATTAAGATTAAAGGAAACTCAAGTTATATGCTAAAGGCCTTAAGATTCGCAGTTGAGTGTAATATTTCGAAACCCGTTAAGAGTTTACAATAATAATTATATTTTATTTAGGAAAAACCGAAAAAGGGCTGAAAAGTTTTTGTTGGATGATTACAAAAATTATTCAAATTTTCGACGTATTTTCCATTGTTTATTATAATTTTATTATCAAAAATATCTATACCCAGTATTATGCGCAACAAATTGGTCATAGTATTTATTTCCCCCATGAAAATCAAAAAATGAACGGATGAGCTTTCGAGCAAAGACAAGAAGATACACATAAAGTGACCTTTTGAAGTAACGATATTGGATAGACAAATCCTTTTCGCTTAAAAAAATAATTATACTGTTGCATAGCTAAATCAAAAGAAATGTTACAAAACTAAACTCAATTATAAAATCCAAGGATAACACCTTTTGGAAGGCTATTGTTTCATAGGAAATATAGATATATAAATATAGATATATAAACTTTTTATAGATATATAAACTCATTAAACTCAAATATGTTCTCCTAAAAATAGTGTTTTTATAGTTGTTGTGACCAGTGCTGGGTATGGCTCCGGGAGCTAGCTCCGGAGCCGGCCCCGGAGCCGGAGCTAAGATTTTCAAACCCCGGAGCCCGGAGCCAATAAATGGCAAATACCCAGCACTGGTTGTGACATATATGCTTGCACTAAAAAGTATACCTTAATGGCAATTTGACAAAAGCAGCAGAAGTCTTTTGTTTGTAAAATTCAATCACCTTTTAATTATAAATTTTATTAAATATTCAAAAAAATCTTTTGTTTAGCATCAGTTTGGTAATACGCAAAAGGGCTTGATCACCAGTTAATAGCCCTAATTTAAATAAAAATCAAAACTAATTAAAAAATTTCCAAGTCACGAATTGTTTTCAAACAACTTAATTTCCGCCGTAATATAAAAACTAAAAAGAAACCGATGGGTCTGGAAAATCTCTGAATTTTTAAAAATATTTAAGATGGGGGCCTATTTTAGAGGATTTACGGTATGTTATCTCGATATTTTTAAACGATACGGCTATTAGGTATAGTTACACATTAACGCCTATAACTAAAGAATACTTTAACAATTTGTTTAATCTATTGAACTGGACATATTTCACTTTTTTGGAGGATATTTTGGTATGAAGATATTTTGTAGGTGATAAGAAACTTGAGGACTATCTAAGGAAAATTATGGATTAATTCACCATTTTTATTTTTTGTTGCATTTGCTCATGAATATTTATATTGAGTTGATTTTCCATACTAACAACTTCACTGTAATGGTTAACAACTTCAATAAAAATAGTTTCAGAATCTAAATCTTTCCCTTGTATTTTTTTCAATATTTCAATCAGAAAGGTAAGTTGAGGGAGCGAAAATTCGTGCTCTTCGGGATTGTGAGTAATCACATTTGTAGTTACTTGCTGGCTTCTTGAAGAACTGCCCATTACAGCCTTTCCTTTCCGATCTTAAAAATTAAGAAAAGGATGTTTTTCAATCCAATTTTTAATAGTGTAAACATAGCAAGTTTGCAATTTTGATAAAAATATAAAACAATTCGTAAAGCTTTGCGGGAGGCCGTGTGGTAGTCACTACGACATAACATTGCAATTCAATTTAGGTACTAAATTAAAAACAAACCGATTCTATGTCCTTCCATTCCTCCAACAAATTGCCATTGAAGAAGGTTTTTCAAATAAAATAGAAGGAAAAAGTAAAGAAAAATTTTCATTTTTGGTTTTTAAACAAAGTATTAAAATTTTGTTTAGAGACCCTGTAATTAAGGATCTAAAAGATAAAGTCCAAGAATTTTCGGAAAGTTGGGCTCCACAGTGTTAGAATTTTTGGCCCCAGAGTAGTATGTATGCTGGGCTCAGAAAGTATTTTGGATTCTAAGGACGGAAGTCTATAATCTTTAAAGTGTATAAAATTTCAGAACCATAGCTAATGAGCCTTATTTCATGCTTTTATGCTTCATATCTCAGATTTAAGGATCGAATTTGATATTTTTCCAAATTTCTGGGTTTGGGATCTTTGACCATGTGGAAGGTTTCGAAGTAAATTTTTAAACCCGTCCGTATTTTTCCTAATTGAAGAGGACAATATCACATCAATAGTCCAATTTTCCACAAATATTCTTATGACACCGCTTGATCCTTCCGAATTCCTTTCATATTCCCCTTAATACCCGTTATCCCATTAATCCCCTATATACACTTTATCCCTACAAATCCCTGATATCCTCACTTACATTTAATTAATCAATCCAAGTCTCCTTATATACTCCTTTGGTCCCCCGATATCCGTCTAAACCCAGGTACCAAATAAACAAATAGTATCAAAGTAAATTAATATTTGATCAAATAATTTGATTTTCCAGTCCTTTGCTAATCAAATTTCAAAAACAAAGTATTTAAAAAGAAAGCTTTGAAATTATTTGACCAAGGCTTTAAGTTGTCTGATCGGCATTGGACAGCCTACTGGTATAGACAAAAAATCGCCAAAACACCATGGCGTTTAAGCTGAATCTTGTTAATAAAAGAAAATCAAACATCAACAGAGGTAAGGTTGGATTATCTTTCCTGTCACTTACTAGAAAGTCCCGAGCATTTTAAAATTTTGTAAAAAATATAAATGAATTAATGAATAACAACTACAAAATGACTGGCTTATATGCTAACAGAATTGACAAATGGATTGCAGCAAATCTCGCAATATAAATAAGCCCGCCCACAACAAAAGAGTCTCAAAATAAAAATCAAGTTTACTCTAAAAGATTTATTTGTTAAAATAATGAATTTATTTGTTTAGTTAATTCAATTATTATTTAAAATATTCTTTTGTATTTCAAAAATCTCTTCTAAATATAACAATTGTTAATTAAATTTATTGGAACTCTAATGTTCTTTGATGGATATAAGCTTACGTGTATATACTTACATGATATATGTATGGGTGTACAAGCTATCCCCATGCTCTACCCTTAATAAATTTTTAAACTACTGAACTGTGTTTTGAACTACTGTTTTTTTTGTTTGTTTGTTTGAACAACTGAACAGAACTGAACTTGAACTTGAACTACATGAATATTGTATATCACAGCCATGTCTTTTAATTATTATTTACGCTTAAAAATTAATCTGCCTTTTTTAAAATTATTTTCTCTCTCTGCTAAATATGTATATAAAGTTATTGAGGGGAGAGAATCTTTCAAAATCATTAATTGCCAACATTAGTTTATTTAATTTTAAAATTTAAGAAGGTCAAATCATGGGGATAGCTTGTACACCCATACATATATCACGTAAGCATATACACGTAAGCTTATATCCATCAAAGAACATTAGAGTTCCAATAAATTTAATTAACAATTGTTATATTTAGAAGAGATTTTTGAAATACAAAAGAATATTTTAAATAATAATTGAATTAACTAAACAAATAATTTCATTATTTTAACAAATAAATCTTTTAGAGTAAACTTGATTTTTATTTTGAGACTCTTTTGTTTAATAATTTGTGGGCGGGCTTATTTATATTGCGAGATTTGCTGCGCATCCATTTGTCAATTCTGTTAGCATATAAGCCAGTCATTTTGTAGTTGTTATTCATTAATTCATTTATATTTTTTACAAAATTTTAAAATGCTCGGGTTGAATAGCTTTTTCTAGTATATGTAATACATTACTTATCCGACTTAAATTTACATTAAAGAAACATAGCTAGGATGTGTCGTGGTGAAAAAAAGTTTTGTTTATCAAAAAAGAAAGATAAGGGGGTTAACAAAGAAGCGATAATTTTAATACATTTTTCTTTCCAATTCTTTCAAATACATGTCTGATTAAGTGGAAGAACACACTACCCAGCTATTGTCAATTTAATCTTATGTTCGACTGCGGAAATAATAATGTCTTGGAAAATTTTCGGTCTCGGACTGCTGACCAGAGGTGGGTCGGAACAGCCAGAGGTGTCGGAAATCGGAACTGTCGGAAATCGGAAATGGCTCAAAAGTCGGAACTCGGAAATCGGAAATCAAAATTTTTTTTCGGAAATCGGAAATCGGAAGGAAAAAAACGCCGGAAATCGGAAATCGGAAGGCGGAAATCGGAAATAAAATTTTTATTTTCATAACTGAAATAATATTTAAAATTGTAAGGTGGCAAATTTTGGCCTTCTTGAGTGTAATTTGAGGGAGTAAATGTTCTTTTTACAACTCAAAAGTCAAATTCGAAGGGATTAAAAGAGATATTGTGGGATTTTGTTGATTAGACGGGAGACCCATAAACCAAACCTACATTTAATACTCTCTTATATCCCGCCCTCATATATTCATATAAATATCCACTCAAAATTAACTGACCTTACCTTATATACCTGTACTCAATACCTTTACCTTTTAAACTGAATTAAACGAATCTTATTTATTTGTTGAAAATAAACTTGAAATAATACTCGTCTATTAATTGTTTGAGTAAAATAATCTAAATATAAAATAGGAACCTCAACGAAAAGTTTGAGAGAATTTAAACTAATTAATTAGATTGGAACCGGGATATAATAGGATGATCGAAGACTCAATACCTTACCTATGACCACTAGAAACCTCAATAGCACACCCAGATCCCTCGTTATTACCTATGACCACTAGAAATCACACAATATAACTCAAAGTCATCCTTAATCCATCCTAATCCTCCGATATACCATTCATCTTTCACTTATAGCGCCGCAGGCAAAATTTTAGGGATTTTTGGGAGCCTTAAGCTAAAAATCTTTCATTTCTGCGCCGCAGGCGAAAATTTTGAGAATTTTTGAGCCCAAGAAGCCAGATTTCTTCCATTTTTTGCGCCGCAGGCGAAAATTTTGGATAGCTAGAAGCCAGATTTTTTCCTTTTTCAGCGCCGCAGGCGAAAATTTTAAAAATTTTGTAAAAAGTATTAGTCAGAAATATTCCCTAAGAATTGTCGGAAATCGGAAATTTTTCCAGAATTTCGGAAATCGGAAATCGGAAGGAAAAAAACGTCGGAAATCGGAAATCGGAAGTCGGAAATCGGAATTCCGACCCACCTCTGCTGCTGACAATGAGCACCAATTACAGTATTAATAATCCTTTTAAAAATATTATTGGGATTTCAGGTGAATACATGTACTGAACAAATTCAAATGTCAAAATTAAGAATTGTCGGAAATCGGAAATTTTTCCAGAATTTCGGAAATCGGAAATCGGAAGGAAAAAAACGTCGGAAATCGGAAGTCGGAAATCGGAATTCCGACCCACCTCTGCTGCTGACAATGAGCACCAATTACAGTATTAATAATCCTTTTAAAAATATTATTGGGATTTCAGGTGAATACATGTACTGAACAAATTCAAATGTCAAAATTATAGCTAAAATCTATTACTGAATATTAATAATTATATACATATAAATTTTTCTTTATTTTTTCTTACAGAAATAAAAAAATTTCAAAAATGAAACAATTTTTTTTCATTTTATTATTTTATTTTTTCATAAACCAATGTCAAATACAATTGACGGTTGCAATGGAGCATGGTATGTTGTTTTAAAAAATTAGATTCTCAGAAGTGAATTGCAGTTTTTGAAAAACTTGTAAATTAGAAAAAAATAATAAAAATTTTAATTAAAATTAAAAAAATTAGCGGATATACTTTAGTCTAGCGGACGCAGAAAAAATACATGAAACCGGTACCATTCGATTCGTCTCACTGAGCTGAGTCGAATGGTACCACTCTCCATCTGCGGAAATGCCTACGAGCCGAGATATAGGTCCCCGAAAATCGAAAAACCATAGGGGGGAGTAAGCTCAATTTTGAGATGAAAAAATCGATTTTTTGAATGATAGCTCATTCGAAAGATCTCCTCGAGCTGAGTCGATTGATACCAAAATCAGCTCGAGATCTTGATTCTGAGCCAAGATAAACAGGCTCAAAATGGTCAACATAAAAGGCAAGGCGCTTGTGCAAAACCCCGCGCTTCGCGCGGGGTTTTGCGCACGCGCCTCGCGGGGAGGCTACGGTCGCTGGGTTCTGGGCTCGTAACATAATCCTATTCCTATCATCGATGAGGTGGGCATGGCCGGCTTCATCCGAAGTAGCAAGAACTCAACGGATGCCATAGGTATTGAGCTAAGACAAACGATCATAACTTTGTCAAATCAAGTCATATTTCGTTGATTTTGGTGTCAATCGACTCAGCTCGAGAAGCTCTTTCGAATGAGCTATATCGGCTCGTAGGCATTTCCGCAAATGGAGAGTGGTACCATTCGACTCAGCTCAGTGAGACGAATCGAATGGTACCTGTTTCATGTATTTTTTCTGCGTCCGCTAGACTAAAGTACAGCCAAATTAGCAAAGGGAAAGCAACTGGTGGAAGGAAGTGCATCAGAAATTGAACAAGGGGTTCAAGCAGTTGAGCAAAATTATGCAGAATTTGAGGCTGAAGTTGAGGGAATTCAAGAAGTTCCCAACTTTTCGCTTACGGAAATATAGGGGTCACTTTAGTACGTGGGTGCAGGCTTTAAATTACAAATGTTATATCATTTGAAAGAGCTAGTCGAGCTGAGTCGAATGCCACCAAAATTAGCTCTAGGAAAAATTTTTGAACCGAGATACAGGCGATTGAAAATCGAAAAACCATAGGGGGGACCAAACACTTTTTTGGGGTGAAAAATTCGAAAATGCAAATTATACCTCATTCGAAAGAGCTCGTCGAGCTGAGTCGAATAAAACCAAAATCAACGGAATCCGACTTGAATGAACCGAGATATAGACTCCTAAAAATCGAAGGTCCAAAAGGGCGATTTTTGGAATAAAAAATTTTTTATACAAATAATACCTCATTCGAAAGAGCTCGACGAGCTGTGTCGAATGACACCAAAATCACCGTGATTGGACAAGATTAGACAAAGTTATGACACAAAAAATAAACAAAAAACCTAAACCTATGGAGCGTCGGCGAGGCGCTTGTGCAAAACCCCGCGCTTCGCGCGGGGTTTTGCGGCACGCGCCTCGCGGGGAGTCTACGGGCGATGGGTCTGGGTTCGTAACATAAACCTATTCCTATCTCCCTTGCTCTGGACGTATTTGGGGCCTCCGTAGCAGCAAAAATCTCCACAGATGCCATAGGTAAGGAGCTAAAATAAAAGATCATAACTTTGTCTAATCAAGTCGGATTTCGTTGATTTTGGTGTTATTCGACTCAGCTCGAGGAGCTCTTTCGAATGAGGTATCATTTGCATTTTCGAATTTTTCATCCCAAAAAAGTGCTTGGTCCCCCCTATGGTTTTTCGATTTTCAATCGCCTGTATCTCGGTTCAAAAATTTTTCCTAGAGCTAATTTTGATGGCATTCGACTCAGCTCGACTAGCTCTTTCAAATGATATAACATTTGTAATTTAAAGCCTGCACCCACGTACTAAAGTACAGCCGAAATATATTCTCTTATTGTAATTTTGAGCAATTTAACAGTTGAAATATTACAACAATTTGAGAATGTTCGTTTAGAAATAATTATAGACTACTATTGCAATCCTGTAGCTCTAGCTTGTAAAAAAATTAAAAAGGTTAATAAACACTTTATATTTCATTTAAAAATTATTTTAAAAGGTTGTTAGGGAGTATAATGACACTCTACGCCTAGATGGAGTATCAAAAAATGAGAGAAATCATTACCTTTCCTTAGGTCTTTTTGTTTTTGCCCGAAAGTTCATCCGTTCATTTTTTGAATTTCATAATGAAAATAAATACTATGACAACTTGGTTGTGCGGTTTAATCCGTAGGTTTTATCATATTTTCACAATAATTTAAAACATTATGCAAATATTTGCGGGTTTCTTCATTTGTGTTTTACTGATAGGGCGATGAGGATTATTTTTAAAAATACGAATTTTAAAAATTCGGATTTATATTTTCCTGTAGTTTAAAGAATAAAATGTCATTCTTTCTCTTATGTCCTTCCAAAATCTCAAAATTTGCAAAAAGTGATTTATGCGCCGAATGAGCATTTTCGAATTTTTGACACCAAATCTAACTTGCTCTCTCCTATGATTTTCGGATTTCTGTATCTCGGTCCTCAGGCATTGACCCTGACGGTGGTACCATTAAATTCTGCCCGCGGAACGGATCGAATGATATATGAATTGAATCGGTTTCGAACCAGAAACCGGCTAAATTACAGCCAAATAATAAATTTTAAGCGGAAAGAAAGTTTCAATTTTGCAATATTTGATAACCTATGACCTTTATGAGGCAAAAGCAAACGAATGGATAATCGAAATAAAAAAGTGGGATGAGCATCAAATGCCCCTTGAATATGTAGAAAATTCAAATTATCTACCTACGTCAGTGGTTTCAAAAGAAAACGAAAATGATATTGACGAAGATATTGTTGGCGAAAAAATTTTCACATATAATGGTAGGATATTTTATTTCTTAAAAGTTATAAAATTCGAAATTGAATTATAGTTAAATTGAAGAAAATTTTTTAAAAATTTTTTAAAAATTATTACAAGAAGGTCTGGATTCGATAATTAAATGGAGTCAGGACTGGGCTCTTCCAATAGCACATGATAAAACCTTTATTCTTCATACTAGTAAACACAACACTGGTGTAAAATACAAAATTGATAATATAATCCTCCAAGAAACCTCATCTGTTAGGGATTTAGGTATTGAAATCAATGAATCTCTCTCCTTTAATTCTCACATCAATAAAATTGTCAAAAATGCATTCTACCGCTCCATTCAACTTTTAAGGACTATTCACTCAACCAACCCTAAAATATGGTCTATTTCATTTAAATCCTATGTTAGACCCATACTTGAATATGGACCTGAAATCTGGAATCCGAAGACTAAAATCCTTACTAATCAGATCGAAAAAGTTCAAAAGTTTTACACCTTTCATGCTCTCAGAAAATGTAAACGATCCAAAATCGCTTATTTAGATAGATTAAAAGTTTTTGACCTAGAAACCCTCAGTCTAAGACGCACTCTATACGATCTAACTATGATTTATAAAATTATCAATCACTTTACTTCAATCGATCCTAAAAAATTAATAACATTTTCCTCCAGACCTAATAGAAATAAACACAAACAACAAATACAAATTTTAAGAAAAACATCTAAAACTGAAAATTGGATTATAAATAGGTGTACAAATACTTGGAATTCTCTCCCAGAAAACATAATTAACTCGAAAACTTCAAAACAATTTTGGGTATTACTTAAAAATCATTTATTAAAAACCAAGGAAATAAATAATACATTTATATATTACTAAAATTTTGTTTTAATTTCCTCATACATATATATTAAATGGGTTACATTCACGCACATATATATTTTTATTGAATTTGTGTCCTTTGATTTTACGTGAATAAATTATTTATTAGGTAAGAAAAAAAATTTTTGAAAAAATTTCTGAAGATTTAAAAACCATAGACTAATTTTTTTTGAATATAAGTGTGTTTTCAGAAACTAATCCAATAATTATTATTTTTTAGTTATAAACGAAGAAGTAACTTATGAAGATTGTAGACAGTTTAATAAAGCCTGCATGGTTCCAGGAGAGAAGAACACATTTAATCCATTCTATTCCTACTTTAATGGTCTTAACGAAAATGTTAAACTAAAACTTGAACATCAACTTATAAATCCATTTTTGACTGATAAAATATATGAGGAACACAGGAATAAAATGTTTGGATTTTACCAGAACATTAAAGAAGATCATGTTAAATATAATAAATATCTGCCACAGTCACATTTTCAGTTAACAGTTACTGTAAGTTTTTATAATCAAAACTCTTGTGGAAAAAATAACAATGCTAATAAATTTGAAGATGAATAATTAAATTGTCAATAGGCTGAAAACGTTTATTTACAGAATAGGTTATTTACACGTCGATTTTGGCGTCATTCGACTCAGTTCGACGAGCTCTTTCGAATGAGCTATCATTTGCATGAACTTTTTTTATTTCAAAAAATCACCCCTATGGTTTTTCAATTTTCAGGGGTCTGTATCTGGGTCAAATCAAGTCGGATTTTTTTGATTTTGGTGTCATTCGACACAGCTCAACGAGTTCTATAACTTAAGATTGACTGACCATTTTTTAATACTTTGAGGAACGAAAAAGGAGGGGGGGGGGTAAACCGAAGAATTACCTTCAATTTTCCTTACTATCTATTGTTGAAGGGTGGATATAGAAAAAGAGACATGATATAGATAAAGAGCAATTAAGGAGATAACTAATCTCAGACATATGTCGGCAATTATGGGATCCTATATATTTATATTGTAACCTATTTTCAAGCTTATGTAACCTAATTTTTGTTTATTTAAGAGGTTAAACCGAAAATCCTATACTTGATTATAATTTTTTGAGGCATTTAAATAATATTAATTTAAAAACAATTTAAGATACGTAATTATTGTTGGAAATTCAGCAAAGCAAAATTACAATCTGATCAAATTGGGGGACATGGACATCGAGGTGGTCATAGCGGAGGACGCCATTCAAAAAACAAAGGTGGCCGAGGTGAAGGACATAATTATGGCTCAGGATACAAAAGTGGATATGGTGAAGGACAAAGTTATGACTTTGCAGGTCATGGTGGAAATTACTGAAGAAGATATTGACTAGAGATGGCATTAAAAGTATTCAAAAAGGATTTGTTTAAATTTGAATAGCCAGATTTTTGAACTTTTTCAATTAACGTATTTCTATAGTAATCTTTTCGAGTTTATCAAATGTCGATGACTGAATTCCTTTATAAGAGTCCTAGAAATACTAAAAAGAAATATCTTATCAATAGAATAACAAATCCAGTTATCAGACGGATAAGAGTTAAATATTTCACAAAGACAATTTCAAAAATCTGGCAAAAATTTAAATGAGAAATAGAAATTAAGTGAGAAATTTCTGAATCTAATTTAAATTTTCTGAACAAGCCCATTCATTTAAAAACATCCAGTATATTACTGGCAACTTTTAAAGTGTTCAATGAGGCCGATTTAGCGGTCTTGGTAGGAAACACTAAATGTAGTTTTTAGCTTTATTTTCTGATATTTATCATTAAATTGTTTTTATTTTAAACCCGATAAATTGAAGAAAATCTGTTTTTTTTATTTAAATTTTATTAAAACTTGAAAAATAAAAAATATAAAAACATGTTATGTGGAATTAAGGTAATTTATTAAAGATTTCGGTAATTCTTCGGTTTTCGCCCCCTTCTTTTTCTGACCATTTATACTAGCATAAACTCCCAGATGTTACCTCTAGATTGCTAAAGCGTTCTGTTGAGGAAACTTTCTGTTAAGGAAAAGCTAAGTGAAGGAACCGAGGGTGTTTTGAAGAAGAATATGGAAGAATTGAAAAATCATGGGACGATTTCCTTTCGAGACCCGAAGGA
Source organism: Meloidogyne incognita (assembly GCA_036172945.1). Lineage (NCBI taxonomy): Eukaryota > Metazoa > Nematoda > Chromadorea > Rhabditida > Meloidogynidae > Meloidogyne > Meloidogyne incognita. The sequence continues at coordinate 3,530,418 of JARQAC010000025.1, forward strand.
GGCAAGATATCGAAAAAATGGAAGAAAAGGAAGCGATAGGAAGAAAAGGTCTGGTAGAATCGTTCTGTTGACCGAACCCATTAGAGGCCTATTAAAACAAATTCATCGAAGATCGGGTTACATTCGAGTCGCTCTAATATTTTTGGAATTTACTTGTATGTCGGTACTCTTTTGTGCTGAGTTTAAATAAGTGTTAAAAATTTTTTTTTAAATTAGCGCCTATGAATATACTTAAGCGCTTTAGCAACATAGAGGTAACATCTGCTTGGGGGTATATGCGCCGGAATTTTTTCCAAAACTATTTGTAAATGTTTTATTAAAAGTTTAATTAAGATTTTTGTTTACAATATAGGAATTGTTTAAATAAATTCTTCTAAAAATTCTTTTTTTCTCTCACCTAATTAAAGAGAGAGAGAGCATCTTTCATAATCATTAAATGCCATCAGACGCCTTTATTTAATTTTAAATTGTAAGGGAAAACACGTGTTTGGTAATTTTGCCTTTCTATATTACTTATTTTGTCCTCTAATTTCGTATCTACCAGTTTTTCCAATTCTTGTAGTTCGTACTCGGGTACGAATACAATTACCAATTTCGTCAAGAGCTTTCAAACCAGGAGTCGGTTTGGAGAGGATATCGCTGGATATGGAGTAAAATCAAGGGAGATAAGTGGATTTTAAGGTATCAAGGCGTATCACTTTATTAATATCGGAGGATTTAAGGAGATTGGAGGATAAACTGGAGGATTAAAAGGCCAAAAAATGCACTTTTTCAGCGCCGCAGGCGAAAATTTTGAGAATTTCTAAGGTCGTCCCGTAAACTTCGTCGAGGAAATTTTGTCAAAAATATACCCCAAGACTCTTTTGTGCTGAGTTCCAGAACTAGTTCCAGAACTAGTTCCAGACCCAAGAACTAGTTCCAGAACTAGTTCCAGACCCAAGAACTAGTTCCAGAACTAGTTCCAGACATTTACTAGTTCCGTAGTTCCAGTTCCAAGCTAGTTCCAGCATTTACTAGTTCCGTAGTTCCAGTTCCAAACTAGTTCCAGATAATCGTTAGTTCCGTAGTTCTAGTTCTGGAACTGGAACTAGAACTAATTAGTTCCGGAACTGGAACTGTAACTTTGCCCATCACTGCTTGTCAACAATAATTATATGGCAAAAAATTTAAATATTTTATTTTTCCTTTCCCTTTCTTATTTTTTCCCTTTATTTTTTTTCGTTTCAAAAATATAATTTTTTCAGAAAAAGCCATTCTTATGGGTGTAAAAATTTACCGACTTAGTCTCGGGAAATTTTCCCGAGTCGGGATCGGGATACCCGAATATCACTACTAGATATAACATCTGCTTGGGGTCTATGCGCCGGAATTCTCTTTAATTGTAAATGTTTTATTAAAAGTTTAATTAAGATTTTTGTTTACAATATAGGAATTGTTTTAAAAAAATTTTCTAAAAAATTCTTTTTTTCTCTCACCTAATTAAAGAGAGAGAGAGAGCATCTTTCAAAATCATTAAATGCCAACAGACACCTTTATTTAATTTTAAATTTATTAAGGTTAGAGTAAGGGCAAACACGTGTTTGGTAATTTTGCCCTGCTAATGTACTTTTTTGTCCTCTAACTTCGATCCTACCTGTTTTTCCAATTTTTGTATTTCGTACTCGGGTACGAATACAATTACCAATTTCGTTTAGAGCTTTCCAAACCAGCAATCGGTCCAAAGCGGGACAAAACCAATGCGGGCCGTTTCTTTTTTGCCAAACTTTGTTGTAAATGATAAAGAAGTCTGTCTTTTAGCGGCACAAAATCTAATTTTGGAATAAAAACCTCGGAAGTTGAAAATCGAAATTTCGAAAACCCTCCGTGTAGAGCCTCGTGAGATAAAATACGAAATACAAATGTGGAAAAATAGGAAAAAATACACGAAGGCTAAACTTATACATATGTACGAGTCTTAAACAATTTATTAATAACTTGTGTCCGGCAAAATCGATTTTTCCGGACCCGGACCCGGTCCGGTGCCGGTCACTATTAATAACCTATTATAGAATATTAGAGTCTTATAAAATTTATTAACAAAAACGCTATTTTATATAACAATCTAAACAAATAATTTTTTATTTTAACAAAGAAATGTTTTTTAAACAAACTAGATTATTTATAAGTATTTTGAGACTCTAGTCTAACACTTAGAAGGCGGGTATTTTTTATATTGCGAGATTCGTTGAGCAAGCAACTCCTCTAAATGCTGTTAATATTTAAGACACTCATCTTATAGTATTACCCATTCATTTATATTTTTCTTTCAAAAAATTTAAAAAAGCGTTAGTTTTGTATAGCGATTCGAATTTTAAACATAATATATAAAAAAAATGGTGGGTCCATTTTAAACATACATTACTAATTAGGTATATAATATACTCTAATTAGGTGTATATCCCATTTAGTTGAGGATATATAATATACCCTCTTCAGTTACAGAAGCTACGGTCGGGGTTTAAAAATTTTATTTTGGTCGAGTTTAAGGCCGGAATATGTCCCAGTTTTTGGTCTTGGGTCTGGTCTTGACGAAAAACAGTATGCATGATAGGATATTAATTCTACTTCACACTGGACCAAATCTTACCCGAAGACAAGACAAAAAATTAGCAAAACTTAGACAATCAAGTCTAATTATAAACTATTTCTATGTTCGACAATTAGATAAGTTGATTGTTACCAAAATTAGTAAGATTGGATGAGCTTGAGCGAAATTATGGGAAAGTAAACTTTGTCAAAAAAAATTTTTTTATCCGTTTATAAGCCGTGCAGGTATATCATTATTATCCTTGGACCAATTTTCTATTATTTGATAACAAAAATTTTCTTAGAATTGGGACCAAAAAGTGACGATAAAAAAAGTGACAATTTCCAGAAGCGTTTAGATGCTTGTATTTCCGCAAATGGGTCAAACATTGAAAATCTTTTATAATTTTCTAGTAACACACATTCTTTTGATTGTATTTGTAAATTTATTTGGTAAAATCCAACTTGATTAAATTTCTATGCAAAAAAGTGTGTGGGCAAAAACTTTTACGCACCCTTTAATAATAAAATTTGAACTAAAATTCACTTTTGTAGATAAATTAACCAATTTATAAATCAAACTTTAAAATATTAGAAATGAATTTATTCATTATCTTTTTATGGGTATTTTGTTTAATAGACAAATTACAAATGTCTGATGGAATGGAGCATTTAATGGGTTGGAATTTTTTGGGGTTCAGAGTTCCTCCCTCCTTAGAAAATTTCCACAAAAAATGCATGGGTGCATACTGGCCCTTTTTCTTGGCGAGGACCGAGACCGATGTTCTGCTTCCCGAGGCCGGTCGTCCGAGACTGAGTTTGGAAAATGTGCGAGGATCTCGGCCTTGGGAGGACTCGACCTGGCGCAAAGCTAATTTTAAGCAAGTTCTACCAAAGAATCTAGTCAAAGTTAAGTAACATGGGATTTGTTTATAAATTTAGCTAAAACAATAAAATATTAAGGACATAGGAAAGGAAAACAAGTAATTGAAGGCCCATCAAGAAGGAAAGGAAAAGAACCTGCTCAAATTCCTAAAAAACCTGAATTTTCTGAATTGGATTTTTCTCTTGTTGAATTGAGCATTTTGGTCCAGATATTGCGTAATATTGAGCTTACAACAATTATTAGTAATCCTAACGAAGATTTACATAAAGTATTTCAATATTACAAGAATCAATATATTTCTAGATTCAGTCATCTAAATTTTGATATTTCTCCGATGGTTCGAGGAACATTTGATAAAATGAATCAGGTAAAGTTTGATAAAATTTTGAATTTCATATAAGACTAGTAATTGGTTTATTCAATGTCTAAAAAATATTGACGAACCTAAAAATATTTTTATAGTAATATTCTCTCGCATTAAAAAATAATTTTATTCAATTTAAAGGTTATTGTTTACTACAATTGCCTGTTGAATGAAATAAAAATTCCTGTCCAAGCGAACGAAGCAGATAAACTTGAACTTATTAAAAATAGAATGAAAGATTTAAGTTTAACAATGGATATAGATAAATACAAGTTTTTGATGTTTGATGAGTTCAATTTTAGGAGAGCTTTAGATTACTGTAATGATGATCCTAACATCTCAGCTGATCAATTGTACAATAATGCTATTTCAATTTTGCCTGAAAAAGGTAATAATTAACTGATCTATTATATTTTAATTTAATATTTAGTATAACAACCATAAATAAAATGTGCGGCAATTGTAAACAAATAAAAAATTCGGAAAAAAATATTTTCATTATTTGGCATTTATTTGCTTTTGCTAGAATGAGAATCCGTTCGTTTATATTGTTTTATAAACAATATCCAAATTATTATGATAATATTTTGGAGAATATTTGGCAATTGATGATACAACAATTTCCTAATTATTTACAGTTTGTGTTTCTTATTTAAATTCAAAATTACCTAATTTAGAGAGAAGATTTCAATTCTAAGCTATATTAAAGCTTATGATGAATTGGAAATTAAAGCAAATAATTGGATGGAAATATTGAAACAATTGAGTATATTCCAATTAAAAAATGTTGAATTCACGTATAGAGGAATTGAATTTAGTAATGAAAATTTAAAAATTTTTTAAAATATTCTTAAACTTTTTAGTAAGGGAAAGAATGTTAATGTCCCTTCAAGAAGCTGAAAATAGTGGAGATAACATAATATTCCCAACTTCTTTTAACCCTGATACTGATGTGATTGTGCAAACACATCTGCGTTTATTATATATTCATTTCGGTAATTGTTTTTAAAACACTGTTTATAGTGTCGGTTATGAGTAAACTACATATATTCTGGGAGCAGGCCAGTGTACCGCGAGCCCAATGTACCGCCGAGCGATAACTTTGTCCAAAATTATCGAATCCGTGGCGTCCTGGTATGGTTCGATTCAAAATGTCGAGACGCATCGAACCATACCAGGGCGCCTCGGATTCGACAATTTTGGACCTTAAACCATAAATAATTCAATATTTAATGAAATTATCGTTAAAATTCAAAAATACTCTTTAAACTTTTAGCAACTGATGGCGTATTGACAAGCAATGAATGCTACACAATTTTCGGAAAATATTATTCAAATACCCAACAAACATTTTATCAATTATTTGAAGGTTTGGACATCGAAATTCAAAAAAAACTTGAACAAATAATTATTAACCCTTTTTTGGTTAATGAAATGAGTTTAAATCAAGAGGAATATTTACAAGAAAATACCCAAAATCTTGGGTATGGTCAAGTAATGCCAATTCAGAAGCGTCATGGGCTTGTTCAATTTGTATGGAATTTTTAAAATAGCTTCATTTAATTATAGAAATATTTTTAGATTCTAAACGGTTGCAATTTAATTGTGAAGCAAGGGAATTATTGAGGAAAAATTCAGATTCAGAAAATTAAAAAAATTACAAACTTTTTAGATTTATCAGTTATTTATTGCTAGGAAAATTTTACTGTCCGCTTAATCTACTCCCGGTCCTTTGAAAAAAGCACCCAAAATGCTTTTTAATTTTTATAAATTTTCTTTTATTCCTCTTGCCTGACCATTATTTGCCTTTAACCATTTTGAAGAAAGAAAAAAGGAAAGAAAAGAGATGGAGAAGGAAAGGAAAATGGGGGGAGATAACGGAAAAGTACCTTACATTCTTTTTAGATTTATCATTTATTCATTGCTAGGGCTGGGAAATATATGCAAATTCATGTTTTCTTTAGTAATACAAGCTTTAGAGAACTCAAAAATGCTTATCAAATTATTTAAGGACATAGTTGAGATGATGTTTTTGCATATTTCAGCCTTTCGTGCATTTTTTTTGATAACTATTTTTGGTATTTCTTGTTTAAAAAATATTCCAAAATTCCCTTATATTTATCACTGATACCTTTTTTTTATCAAAAAAAGGAAAAATTTTACAAGCGGATAAAAATTAAATTAGAGTTATATCTGGGCCTTTTTTGTTAAATAATGAGTTAGAGCCCCGAACAGAAAATTACGTTTTAGTTTTACCTCTAATTTAAATTTATTTTTCCTTTTGATATACAAACATATATTAAAAACATCCAGTATATTACTGGCAACTTTTAAAGTGTTCAATGAGGCCGATTTAGCGGTCTTGGTAGGAAACACTAAATGTAGTTTTTAGCTTTATTTTCTGATATTTATCATTAAATTGTTTTTATTTTAAACTCGATAAATTGAAGAAAATTTGTTTTTTAAAAGATTTTTGGATAGTTAATAGGAGTAAATTTCGATTAATTTAAGGCAATGGCGAGGTAAGTTTTTGCGACAACAAAAATTCTGTGAGGTTTTCACTATCTGGTTTTATTTATGAGAATAACCTGCTGCCGTTATAAATATTATAAAATACTATTAAGTCTAAAAAGCGGCGTTACTTTTGGGAGAAAAGTGAAGAATCGGGCGGCATACTTCTTAAAATTTCCATCTTTGATTAATGAAAAATTAAGAAATAATTATTTAATAAAATGTGGATATATGTAAATCAATGCTGTATTTATTTACATGTATTTGAAAATTATCATATGCTTAAGGACAGTCATTTTAACAAATATACATTTAAATAAATATTGATTCTATTGCTTTATTGAATAATTATGTTTTCAATAAATTTTTTGAGAATTCTAACAGCATATTTAAAAAAAATTATCTTGCGACAGTTTCCGGCGACAGATATTGTCATAGCGGAAGTCACCGATTTTATGTAGTCGCGCGTGATTTGCGATTTTTTATAATTGTAGCTAAGTTGTTATAACGATAAAAATACAAGTTTGCTTGGAATATGCTTTAAAACTTTACATTTTTGATTAAGAAAGGCTAAAGGACGTACCTAATATCGTTACAAATTGTATTTATTCATAAAAGTGGAGGGTGTTTTTAATCTCCTGCTGATGGTATTTTAGTTGGACAGAGTATTGTTGTTAAATTGCTGTTAGAATTTAATAAAAATGAAAGGCTGTTCAACAACTTTATTTTTAGTATAGTAGTTAACTTTATCACAGTCTTTCGCAATTCTGTCAAGTTACACTCTTGAGAAGGCAAAAATTCGATAAATTTTTTTATAATTTCTCCATTTTTAAAATACACATGATTTACAAAACGCGAGCACATTTCTTAAATACGCCTCTTATAATATTCGAAAAGCTGTATTTAATACCGGCACTATACACCCATTAGTCAGACTTCAATTTACATTTACTAAAAGCAGGGATGTGTCGGGTTAAGAAAAAAGTTTGTTCATCGAAACAGAAAAATGGAGGGGTTAAAAAAGAAGTTTTAATACATTTATTTTCTTATTCTTTCTAATGAATGACTGATTAAGTGGATAGCGTAAGGTTAAAGTATTCAATTTAGTCCTAGATTCGAATTCGGAATTAATAAGGATCAACTATTTTTATTTTTTTACCAACTATTTTTTATCAACTATCAACTACCGTATGAATCTCGCAATAGAAAAAATACCCGCCTTCTAAGTGTTAAACTAGAGTCTCAAAATACTTATAAATAATCTAGTTTGTTTAAAAAACATTTCTTTGTTAAAATAAAAAATTATTTGTTTAGATTGTTATATAAAATAGCGTTTTTGTTAATAAATTTTATAAGACTCTAATATTCTATAATAGGTTATTAATAGTGACCGGCACCAGAGATGGACGAAAATTTTTCGTTTCGTTTCGTTTTCGTAGATTTTCGTGGATTTTTGATGATTTTCGTTTTGTTTCGTGTTTCGTTTAAAAATAATTTTTTTCGTTTCTTTCGTTTCGTATTTCACTAAAAAATTATTTTCGTTTCGTTTTCGTTTCGTAAACTCAATTTTTGAACGAAAATGACGAAAAAATATTCGATATTTTTAGACAAATTTTCTACTATTTTGGCGTATTTTTAAGTCAAAAATTGAAAATTTTTCTTCCGGGAACTGGAAATTCAAAAAATTTTGCCTGCGGCGCTGAAAATTGGATGGAATTTCAAGGCTTTATTAAGGTATTTAGGATATAGTTGGATCTTATCAAGTGACTGGTCTCCCATGTATATACATCGGTTCAGTCCTATTGGTTTAATAAGATCATGAAGGATAAAGGGGAAATCGAGGCTTTTGAGGGGATATAGTAGAATGTGAGCTTGATATCGGTAGACCAAGAAGGATTGAAGGGGATATAGTGGATCAGATTATATCACAGGATCTAGAAGTACTTGATAGATTAAGAGGGATATTGATGGATTTGGAGGTCCATTGAGAATATCAAGTAATTTAGGGGAATATAAGGGGATTTGAAGGAATATCTTTGATTTGGAGCAATTAAGGGGGATTGGACAGATATGGGGATATTAGGATATTTGAATGGATATCAGGAGGATTTGGGGCCCTGACTACGGAAAAATCTGGCCAGATCCGGTCCTGCGGCGGGCTCTAATTGACAGTATAAAAAGAAAAGTAATCTGAGACTCAAATATTAGTGGGGGGTGGGATTTTAATAAAGTAATTATTTGAAAGGATATTGCGAGATAATGGGACACCTAAATAAATTAGGCATTTTTGTAACTAAATTAGGCATTGGAGGGGAAATAGTTAATAAATTAGGCATTTTTATAATTATGATTTTTTTCGTTTCGTTTCGTTTCGTTTCGTGAAAATTGAGATTTTTTTCGTTTCTTTCGTTTCGTAAAAATGAAATTTATTTTTTTTGTTTCGTTTTCGTTTCGTACATTGGCGAATTTATTTTTTTCGTTTTCGTTTCGTTGAGAGCGAAATTCTATTTTCGTCCATCTCTGACCGGCACCGGACCGGGTCCGGAAAAATCGATTTTGCCGGTCACTAGTTATTAATAAATTCCTCCAAAACTATTTGTAAATGTTTTATTAAAAGTTTAATTAAGATTTCTGTTTACAATATAGGAATTGTTTAAATAAATTCTTCTAAAAATTCTTTTTTTCTCTCACCTAATTAAAGAGAGAGAGAGCATCTTTCAAAATCATTAAATGCCAACAGACACCTTTATTTAATTTTAAATTTATTAAGGTTAGAGTAAGGGCAAACACGTGTTTGGTAATTTTGCCCTGCTAATGTACTTTTTTGTCCTCTAACTTCGATCCTACCTATTTTTCCAATTTTTGTATTTCGTACCCGGGTACGAATACAATTACCAATTTCGTTTAGAGCTTTCCAAACCAGCAATCGTGTAAAAGCAATCGTGCAATCGGTCCAAAGCGGGACAAAACCAATGCGGGCTGTTTCTTTTTTGCCAAACTTTGTTGTAAATGATAAAGAAGTCTGTCTTTTTATCGGCACAAAAATCAAATTTTGGAATAAAAACCTCGGAAGTTGAAAATCGAAATTTCGAAACACCTCCGTTTAGAGCCTCGTGAGATAAAATACGAAATACAAATGTGGAAAAATAGGAAAAAATACACGAAGGCTAAACTTATACATATGTACGAGTCTTAAACAATTTATTAATAACTTGTGACCGGCAAAATCGATTTTTCCGGACCCGGATCCGGTCACTATTAATAACGTTTAGATGCTTGTATTTCCGCAATGGCCCAAGTAGGCGCGCGGCCAAGTAGGCGGAAAGTCATAACCTGCTTCAAGATTTCCGAATTTTTCGAAATTTAGTATTAAACGATTCCTCTCATCGAGCTTAACAGATTGATACCAAAATTGTCAAGGTAAAGAAATTTTCAAGCTGGTTATGGCTTTGCGCCTACTTGGCCGCGCGCCTACTTGGGCGTGTCCCAATAATTTATTAAGGGCGTGGTAAATTCAAACAAGAAATTGAAGGCTCATCAAGGGGAAAAGGAAAAGAGACTGCTCCAGCACCTGCATTTTCTGAATTAAAATTTTCTTTGATTGAATTGACCATTTTGGTACAAATATTGCGTAATATTGAGTTTACCACAATTATAAGTAATCCAGAAGTAGGGGATCCTGTCCCGTGCCGCACACTAGCATAAACTCCCAGATGTTACCTCTAGATTGCTAAAGCGTTCTGTTGAGGAAACTTTCTGTTAAGGAAAAGCTAAGTGAAGGAGCCGAGGGTGTTTTGAAGAAGAATATGGAAGAATTGAAAAATCATGGGACGATTTCCTTTCGAGACCCGAAGGAGGCAAGATATCGAAAAAATGGAAGAAAAGGAAGCGATAGGAAGAAAAGGTCTGGTAGAATCGTTCTGTTGACCGAACCCATTAGAGGCCTATTAAAACAAATTCATCGAAGATCGGGTTACATTCGAGTCGCTCTAATATTTTTGGAATTTACTTGTATGTCGGTACTCTTTTGTGCTGAGTTTAAATAAGTGTTAAAAAATTTTTTTAAAATAGCGCCTATGAATATACTTAAGCGCTTTAGCAACATAGAGGTAACATCTGCTTGGGGGTATATATCTTTGTTAAAATAAAAATTATTTGTTTAGATTGTTATATAAAATAGCGTTTTTGTTAATAAATTTTATAAGACTCTAATATTCTATAATAGGTCCCCCCCCCCCCGATCCCGAGTCCCCCGATCCCGAGTCGGGATCGGGATACCCGAACATCACTACTAGATATAACATCTGCTTGGGGTCTATGCGCCGGAATTCTCTTTAATTGTAAATGTTTTATTAAAAGTTTAATTAAGATTTTTGTTTACAATATAGGAATTGTTTAAATAAATTCTTCTAAAAATTCTTTTATTCTCTCACCTAATTAAAGAGAGAGAGAGCATCTTTCAAAATCATTAAATGCCAACAGACACCTTTATTTAATTTTAAATTTATTAAGGTTAGAGTGAGTTAAGGTTAGAGAGTAAATTTATTAAGGTTAGAGTATTAGGGTTAGTGTCTCTCTTTAATTAGGTGAGAGAAAAAAAGAATTTTTAGAAGAATTTATTTAAACAATTCCTATATTGTAAACAAAAATCTTAATTAAACTTTTAATAAAACATTTACAAATAGTTTTGGAGAAAATTCCGGCGCATATACCCCCAAGCAGATGTTACCTCTATGTTGCTAAAGCGCTTAAGTATATTCATAGGCGCTAATTTAAAAAAAAATTTTTAACACTTATTTAAACTCAGCACAAAAGAGTACCGACATACAAGTAAATTCCAAAAATATTAGAGCGACTCGAATGTAACCCGATCTTCGATGAATTTGTTTTAATAGGCCTCTAATGGGTTCGGTCAACAGAACGATTCTACCAGACCTTTTCTTCCTATCGCTTCCTTTTCTTCCATTTTTTCGATATCTTGCCTCCTTCGGGTCTCGAAAGGAAATCGTCCCATGATTTTTCAATTCTTCCATATTCTTCTTCAAAACACCCTCGGTTCCTTCACTTAGCTTTTCCTTAACAGAAAGTTTCCTCAACAGAACGCTTTAGCAATCTAGAGGTAACATCTGGGAGTTTATGCTAGTGTGCGGCACGGGACAGGATCCCGTACGGGATTTTACGGGATCCCGTCCCGAAATCCCGATTTTTAAGCGACGAACGGGATTATCGGGATTTACTGGATTAATCCCGCGGGATCCTATCCCATAAAAAATTTTGAAAAAAATCCCGTTGCGGGATCCCGGAAATGCGATTTTGCCGCACACTAGTCTATGCTCCGGAATTTTCTCCAAAACTATAAAAGTTTTATTAAAAGTTTAATTAAGATTTTTGTTTACAATATAGGAATTGTTTAAATAAATTCTTCTAAAAATTCTTTTTTTCTCTCACCTAATTAAAGAGAGACACAAACCCTAATACTCTAACCTTAATAAATTTACTCTCTAACCTTAACTCACTCTAACCTTAATAAATTTAAAAGTAAATAAAGGTGTCTGTTGGCATTTAATGATTTTGAAAGATGCTCTCTCTCTCTTTAATTAGGTGAGAGAATAAAAGAATTTTTAGAAGAATTTATTTAAACAATTCCTATATTGTAAACAAAAATCTTAATTAAACTTTTAATAAAACATTTACAATTAAAGAGAATTCCGGCGCATAGACCCCAAGCAGATGTTATATCTAGTAGTGATGTTCGGGTATCCCGATCCCGACTCGGGATCGGGGGACTCGGGATCGGGGGGGGGGACCTATTATAGAATATTAGAGTCTTATAAAATTTATTAACAAAAACGCTATTTTATATAACAATCTAAACAAATAATTTTTATTTTAACAAAGAAATGTTTTTTAAACAAACTAGATTATTTATAAGTATTTTGAGACTCTAGTTTAACACTTAGAAGGCGGGTATTTTTTCTATTGCGAGATTCATTGAGCAAGCAACGCCTCTAAATGCTGTTAATATTTAAGACACTCATCTTATAGTATCACACATTCATTTATATTTTTCTTTCAAAAAATTTAAATAAAACATTAGTTTTGTAGAGCGTTTTTAATTTTAAACATACGTTACTAAGTTAGACGTTTAATTATATATCCCATTTAGTTGAGGATATATAAATTATATATCCTCTTCAGTTACAAAAGCTACGGTCGGGGTTTAAAAATTTAATTTTGGTCGAGTTTAAGGCCGGATTATGTCCCAGTTTTGGGTCTTGGGTATGGTCATGATGAAAAATGGCAGGCGTGAAAAGAATCTCTACTTTAACACAACACCAAAACTTTCCCAAAGACTCAAGACAAAAAAATAACAAGACTTAGACAATTGTTTGGTCCTTTAAAGCAAATTTGTCACTTCAACACAAATACCTATAGAGTTTCGAAGAATTTATAGGACTTGGATTTTGAAAAATATAAGAATGCGTAAGGCGCATGAAGCGCAGCATATAACACAAAATGGGTTTTTCTCACTTTCGGACCTGACTTTATCCAGTCGGGCCATGTATACCCGACATAGATCCCGACCTTCAAAAAGACTTAAAAATTCATTTGCAGCGCAAAAAATGAAGAAATCTGTCCTTTGTCTTTCATAACTCTCAAATTTTTCGTCCGCGAGAAATCACACTGACTGGCCTTTATAATAGGAAAATACCCACCAGAACCACTTCAATTTTCGACGTAAATGTGTTTGGATAAACAATATATCCCTATTGGGTATTTCTTTAGGGTGTTTTAAGTTTAATAAAAAACAAAAAAAAACTCTTAATTAAAGTCCATAATAGACTTTAGTTAAGAGATACTAACGGGAAACTATTGAAATTTTTTCTTTATTTTATATAAGAGACTTGTGTTATCATTTTCAGCAAATTTAAACATTTAAAATTCATAGAGAAAAATGAATTTTTTCATTCTTGTTATGATAATATTCCTTCTTTTGATGACCCATCTTCATTTGACCAATGGAATGTTTCATCAAGAAGGTTTGTACCTATTTTAAATTATGTTTATATTAAATTAAAATTTTATAGCAGAAAGTTCAAGCTCTAGAGGCAAACACGTTCAAATGCATTCAAGTCCCCAACCTTCTACTGAGTCTGGAATGCATTTTTCACTCGTTGAGTTGTCTATTTTAATTCGCATATTGGACTTTATTAACATTGACCATATCAAAGGCATCACAGACCCAAATTTTGATTCGGAGAAAATTATTATAAACTATTGCAACATTGAATTTAATAATTTACCAATGGAAAATAAAAATTCAATCATACCAATATATGATCAATTGAAAAATAAGTTGACACAGGTGGATTCTTTCGTATTAATTTCCAATATTTTCATGTGAACAAACATTTTATCCCTCCCACTTTACAACTATTTAATTCCTTTGTTCTCACTTACAATTGGTTCATTATGTTAGCTTTCCCTTTTATTCCATTATTATGTTTTAGCTAACTTATATATTATTGTTCGTATTTTCCTAGCTTTTCAGGACCGGAACTTACACTTTACAGCCATTAATCACTTTCTAATCACTCCAATCTTAACCATTTTCTACCTGAGTGTTTGTTGGTATTTTTGAGTTTCACCGGCTTTTTTCAACTATCATAGCTTCAGCTTTATTAGCTAACCAAATTTCTTTATTGTCAAAGATTTAATAATATTTTAAGGTTGTTGAGCAATATAATGAGCATTTTCCGTATCATATAGTAGAAAATAAAAACAATTCATTACGATTTAAAAATTCAATTATTGCCGAAGTATTGAAAGAATATAGTTCAAAAATGGATATAAATAAATTTATTGAATTTTTGTGGAAAATGGGAATTTTGCCCCCAACTTGGGAAAATATGGATCTTCAAGATTTGTTAAATAAATCTATTGAAATGACGGCAATCTTAACGTGAGTAATTCTATATTTTTACTTTATTGAATAGTTTGGAGCATTGTAGGACAGTAGATAAGGATGATTAATTTTTTGTTTAGACAGAAAAAATCCACTTAGACATGACCAAGACTTCTTGTCAAAGTTGACTTTTAATAATGAAAAGTCTAAATATCGATGAATCATCACTAATATATTTTTATCTTTAGACTCCTTTGCATTCCTCATGTCCTTTATTATTTAGTCAAAGTTGATATATTTCTTATGAACTTTTTTGGTATTGTGCTTTGAAAAACAGTGGCAAAAACAATTAAATACAAATTTTAGGGAGAGGGGAGGGGTATTTTAAAGGGTGTTTTTAGCACGTGGAGTTTATATTTTCGCCCGACCTCTAAAGGAGGGTTATTTTAGATGATGGGTTTATTCTGGAGTGTAGGGCTATTTTAAAGGAAGCACGTATTTAATTATTCCAGTGGACCACACAAAACAAATTTGTACATCGAGTGTAAAAAAATATTGCAAAATACATACAATGCCAAAAGAAATATTTACATTCTTTGGCATTTTTTTGCCCTTGCTCGTATGCTCATTCGGCAATTTATACAAAACAGTAATACTGACTACGGCAATTTATTGGTACATTTCAAGAGAGATAATGTGTATGTTTTTGCGTTTTTAATTAAAAATTTGTTTTTATTTAATAATTTAAAGACATGTTTCGAAAGTAAATTATCTTAACTATTACGATTTTCTTGAAATCAAAGCTAACTATTGGATGTATGAATTTTCACAATTGTTTAATGTTGAACAAATATTGAATAATCTTGGACTTGGGTTTACTGGTAAAAACATTTAAATACTGTTGGGTGTAATTGTCAAACTTGTATTCTAATTAGGGGTACGACAATTGTGGATACGGTATTGCGGATATAACAAAAGCGGATTTAGAATTTTTGAAAATTATTGAGATAAGTCCTGAAGACAGTTTCATACTCCTGACGGTTTCTGAATCTTTCTAGATTTTATATCCGCATTTGTCGTCATCAGAGATGGATCGGAACAGTCAGAAGTGTCGGAAATCGGAAGAGCCGGAAATCGGAACTGGCTCAAAAGTCGGAAATCGGAAATCAGAATTTTTTTCGGAAATCGGAAGGAAAAAAACGTCGGAAATCGGAATTCCGATCCACCTCTGGTCGTCATTTAATATCCAGAATTGTCATATATGTATTGTCTTACCGCCTCTACTTAACTGCATTATTTGTACCTATATTATTTTGTTTTAGCTCTAACAGTAACGTCGTTAGGCTTCGTGGAAAGTCAAGGTTATTTGGGTATTCTATCGATTGATCAGACTATTGAAAATGTTCGTAATTATGGGATTTTGTCTGACATGATTTATTTAAAATCAGGTTTTTATATTAATTTATAAAAAGTACTAATAAATTTCACTAAATTTCACTGCAAAAATTTAATAATTTCAGTTCTAATTTAAGTTATATAATCAGACACAATAAATTTTTAGTTGGAGTTTTTTAATTGAAAATTGTTTAGATATATTTAAATTTTTAATTTAATAATTTGGCTAAAAATGAAAATTATTATCACTCGGGTAAATTAAAATAACGGGGACTTTTCCCAAGTTTGGCAATAAAAACAGGCTTTAAAATCGCATAAAATTTTCTGTCGTTCTAGTGTTAACACGGCTGATATATACGCAGTTTATTTTCCCTATTTTGAGAAGTTAACTCTCGGCTAGGATATGTTTTACAAAATTCCCCATACAGACCTATTCTTTTTAAAATTTCTTCAAAATTCTAAAGTATATTCATTGGAAATAATCCCTAATAAAATTATTAAATTTAGGTGTTGCCCCTATTTTACTTAAAAATGCATGTCAAGGATTTATTTGGAAATACAATCAACCGAATAGCTCGCATAATTTTTATGTTTTGTATGGTAGTTTGGAGAATACCCCCAAATTATCACTTGAGCAACAAATCATCGATCCATTATTGACTGGAGAATTTTCTGAGAATCAAATCGAATACACTGAAGAATATAAAGATATTACCATACCATTCGTTTTGCCACAGAAGCACACCAGCCTTGTTGAGAAGGTAAGTTAATAAAATAAAAAAAATATTTTTTTCAATTAACAAGTTTATTTAAATTTAAAAGTTGTTGGTATAATGTTGATATTTTATGCCAAAAATATAAATTATTTAAATACAAAGTATAGATGTCGGTAGAATGCATTCCTGGGATCCCGTAACGGGATTTTGTTCATGGATCCTGATTTTGGGTTTTCAAAAAAATATCCGCGCGGGACCCCGCAAATCCCGTACGGGGTCCTGTCCCGTGCCGACCTCTAGTTAAAATCCGGAAGAATTATCTAGAAAAATACATTTACCTTTGAAAATTTTAATCGAAAAATAAATTTGAAATTTTATTAAGATATTTCGTCAATGCAATGCCCTAGTAAATCCATTTGGTGGACAGAGCAGTGGTGGAGGGCATTAAAGAGAAAAACAAAAATTTGGGTCTGGGAATCTTTTTTGGGTCTGGGATCTGGAAGTCGTAAAAGAAATTTTTTAAATTTGGGGTGGTTTTAGTTTAAAAATTTAAATTATCTAGCACCGATAGCTAGCCTGGGAGAAATGAGATATTGCATAGAGGTCATTTTTTCGGTACTTTTCCGTTTTGTTACACCCCCCCCCCTCTAAATTAATGCTCAAAATGTCATATATAGGGTAATAAAAGGTGCTGAGTCGAACGGTACCACTCCTTTTCCCCGGAGATGCCTTTGGACCAAAATATTGGGCTCGAAAAGGTCAAAAACCATAGGGGGGAGTAAGCTCAATTTTGTGTAAAAAATTCGAATAAGCAAATAATGCCTCATTCGAAAGAGCTCATGGAGCTGAGTCGAAAGACACCAAAATCAACGGAATCTGATTTGATTTGACCGAGATCCAAACTTGTTAGACCGTGGTGATTTTGGTGTCATTCGACTCAACTCGTCGAGCTCTTTCGAATGAGCTATTATTTCCATATTCGAATTTTTTACTCAAAATTGAGCTTACTCCCCGTATGGTTTTTGACCTTTTCGAGCCCAATATTTTGGTCCAAAGGCATCTCCGGGGAAAAAGAGTGGTACCGTTCGACTCAGCACCTTTTATTACCCTATATATGACATTTTGAGCATTAATTTAGGGGGGGGGGTGTAACAAAACGGAAAAGTACCTTTTTTCCTTTCAAAAAATTTAAATTTAGGATTTGAAATAGTTTAATTAATTATGATAATTTTTCTTCTTTTTTGGAAATAAGAGAAAAATGATCTATGCATTTTTTAAGTGATTGAGGTAAAAACTGGGATTTTTCAAGTAAAACATTTTTATTGGTGAAATTTAAAACATTTGGGAATTTATTATATTCTAAAGTTTGAAATTTGTAAAATACCGGAACCGGGCCTAAGTCCGTTTTATGGGTCTGATCCCGTTTTGTTTGATTTACATGTCATTCGAAAGAGCTCGGCGAGCTGAGTCGAATGACACCCAAATAACCGCGATTGAACAAGATTATAAAAAGTTACGACACAAAAACAAGCAACATAAAAATCAAGCCCCTATGGTTTCCGAACTTTAGGGTGCTGTATCTAGGCTCACAGTTGTTTCCGTGGACTAATTTTGGTGTCGTTCGACTCAGCTCGTCCAATGACATATAAATCATCCAAATTGGGATCAGACCTATAAAACGAACTTTTCGGGATTTTAAATTTTTTATCACATCGGGTATTTTCTTACATTTAACTTTGTCTCGGAAAGCCATTAAAAACACATAAAAACATCCAGTATATTACTGGCAACTTTTAAAGTGTTCAATGAGGCCGATTTAGCGGTCTTGGTAGGAAACACTAAATGTAGTTTTTAGCTTTATTTTCTGATATTTATCATTAAATTGTTTTTGTTTTAAACCCGATAAATTGAAGAAAATTTGTTTTTTTATTTAAAAATATTTGTTACTAAGAAATTAAATGTAAGGAATTTAAAATATCTTGTTTACATTGGCTGCTTGGATTTAATATTTATTCACAGACACAGTAGCATAAATTAACAACTCCAGAAAAATGCTCGGATAAAACTATTAAAGATATATTAAAGGAAATTCTTAGGGACTTGAATATTAAAAATGAAATTCTCGATTAATATACCGGATTTATTCTAATAGAAACACATCTCTATTTGAACCACAGTCTCTAATATAACCACATCAAATGGAGGGGTTAAAAAATAGAACCACAGTCTCTATTTGAACCACACTCCTAATATAACCACATATTACCAGATTCAGGTTAGCGATGTAGTATGAGGGTTTTAAGGTTATTTTTGCGTCTTTAGCGCTATATTCGGCCAAATTTACGCAAATTTTGATCAAGACTGAGTCAATAAAGCCACATTTGAGAAGTTACCAGAAGTTGCCAGCTGGATTTAGACCAGGATTATTAAGATGGTGCTAGTTTTGAAGGGTCATTCTATTACTGATGTAGATTTAAATTAGGCTGGTTTAATACGCGCAAACAAGAATCTTGAAAGTTTCACAAAGCCAAGAAAACCAGAATTCATTTCTAGCGACTCAGGTGGAAATGTTATTGAGTTTTCAAATGTCCTGCAGTCAGAAATCCTTTTTTATAAAAAGTACAAGAGAATAGGAAAATCCCAAATCCGGACGGTAAACTAAAACGAGGTCGGAGTACTTGGTAACCGAGTTTTGGGTAACCCTTATTATAAAAAATCGACCCAGAACTCGCTGATTACTTGAGGATGCAGATAAATTAACCTACAAATGTCTTTTATAAAATCACCCAAAATTATACAAACTAAAATAGATAGACTTTTAAAAAAGGCGTTCAAATCTAGATCAAAGCTTGCCGTCAAGACTGCCCTGAATCGAGAATTAGGGATTGTTCTAGTTATTATCATAAAAAGAATCAAAACCCAATGAATGGAGGTCTGTCCCATACTCCACGATCCAAAATCCGAATCGCAACTTTCGGCTATCCAAACTGATTGGTGAGACCAGCGCCGCAGGCGAAACTTTAGAGAATTTTGGAAGGCGAAGAACGACAAAATTGATTAAAAATTATAATTATTTTTGGAGTTTTATGACAGAAAAAATTCCTGAAATTTCCAGATTTTTCAAAAAACTTGATTGAAAAATAAAAGCACAGTCTCTATTTGAATCACAGTCTCTAATATAAGCACAAAATTCCGTACATTTAATTTCTTTTTAGCAAATATTTGAAATTTTTTCATATTAGATTTTTTTAAATAAAAAAACAAATTTTCTTCAATTTATCGGGTTTAAAATAAAAAAACAATTTAATGATAAATATCAGAAAATAAAGCTAAAAACTACATTTAGTGTTTCCTACCAAGACCGCTAAATCGGCCTCATTGAACACTTTAAAAGTTGCCAGTAATATACTGGATGTTTTTATATATGTTTGTATATCAAAAGGAAAAATAAATTTAAATTAGAGGTAAAACTAAAACGTAATTTTCTGTTCGGGGCTCTAACTCATTATTTAACAAAAAAGGCCCAGATATAACTCTAATTTAAAATTTTTTTCCGCTTGTAAAATTTTTCCATTTTTTGATAAAAAAAGGTATCAGTGATAAATATGTATAAGGGAATTTTGGAAAATATTTTTAAACTAGAAATACCAAAAATAGTTATCAAAAAAATGCACGAAAGGCTGAAATATGCAAAAACATCATCTTAACTATGTCCTTAAATAATTTAAAAAACATTTTTGAGTTCTCTAAAGCTTGTATTACTAAACAAAACATGAATTTGCATATATTTCCCAGCCCTAGCAATGAATAAATGATAAATCTAAAAAGAATGTAAGGTACTTTTCCGTTATCTCCCCCCATTTTCCTTTCCTTCTCCATCTCTTTTCTTTCCTTTTTTCTTTCTTCAAAATGGTTAAAGGCAAATAATGGTCAGGCAAGAGGAATAAAAGAAAATTTATAAAAATTAAAAAGCATTTTGGGTGCTTTTTTCAAAGGACCGGGAGTAGATTAAGCGGACAGTAAAATTTTCCTAGCAATAAATAACTGATAAATCTAAAAAGTTTGTAATTTTTTGAATTTTCTGAATCTGAATTTTTCCTCAATAATTCCCTTGATTCACAATTAAATTGCAACCGTTTAGAATCTAAAAATATTTCTATAATTAAATGAAGCTATTTTAAAAATTCCATACAAATTGAACAAGCCCATGACGTTTCTGAATCGGCATTACTTGTCCATACCCAATATGTTGAGTATTTTCTTGTAAATATTCCTCTTGATTTAAACTCATTTCGTCAACCAAAAAAGGGTTAATAATTATTTGTTCAAGTTTTTTTTGAATTTCGATGTCCAAACCTTCAAATAATTGATAAAATGTTTGTTATGAATTTAAATTATATTTTTGGAAAATTATGTAGCAATCATTGCTTGTCAACACGCCATCAGTTGCTAAAATTTTAAAGATTATTTTTGAATTTTTAAAGATAATTTACATTAAATATTGAATAATTAATGGATTAAATGTACTTTATTCGTTTAATTTTGTTATTTTTCGGATATGGTGTGTTAAGAAATTATATGAACACTCAAATTTTTCTTGTTTCCCTGAGTTCCTGAAGGTTTACCTGATACATCAACATTCCCTTAAACATGCTCTTAAAGTTCTTTTTTCAGCGCCGCAGGCGAAAATTTTGAAAAGTTTTGAAGATTAAATCACCAGATTTCTTCCCCTTTTAGCGCCGCAGGCGAAAATTTTGAAGAGACATTAACATTTTTTCCCTTGCTAAAAAGTTTAAAAAATATTTTTTGTACAAATTTTTCCTTACTATGTATAATTCCGTAATATTCAAAATGAACATTTTCTCTTTGAAATATACTCAATTGTTTCAATATTTCCATCCAATTATTTGCTTTAATTTCCAATTCATCATAAGCTTTAATATAGCTTAGAATTGAAATTTTCTCTCTAAATTAGGTAATTTTGAATTTAAATAAGAAACACAAACTGTAAATAATTAGGAAATTGTTGTATCATCAATTGCCAAATATTCTCCAAAATATTATCATAATAATTTGGATATTGTTTATAAAACAATATAAACGAACGGATTCTCATTCTAGCAAAAGCAAATAAATGCCAAATAATGAAAATATTTTTTTCCGAATTTTTTATTTGTTTACAATTGCCGCACATTTTATTTATGGTTGTTATACTAAATATTAAATTAAAATATAATAGATCAGTTAATTATTACCTTTTTCAGGCAAAATTGAAATAGCATTATTGTACAATTGATCAGCTGAGATGTTAGGATCATCATTACAGTAATCTAAAGCTCTCCTAAAATTGAACTCATCAAACATCAAAAACTTGTATTTATCTATATCCATTGTTAAACTTAAATCTTTCATTCTATTTTTAATAAGTTCAAGTTTAATCTGATTAGTTTTATCCTTATAGGTAAGAATATTTATTTCATTTAACAGACAATTGTAGTAAACAATAACCTTTAAATTGAAGAAAATTAGCTTTTAAATAATGGGATTACTTAAAGAATCAGCTTAAAGAGCTTATTCGAATGTTATAAATTTCCCCGGGTACACCCCAACCTACGCGAGGCCAACCTACCTCCGAGGTATAACTTCGTTCAAAGATATCGAATCCGGGAATTATTGGTATGGTTCGATGCGCCTCGATGAGCTGAATCGAACCGTACCAGGGCGTCCCGGACTCGACAATCTTAAACAAAGTTATAGCTCGGCGGTAGGCTGGGCTCGCGGTAGGTTGGCCTGCTCCCATTTCCCCCATATCAAACATATAGCCTTTAAATCAGACGACTTTTGGTCCAAAAATTTTTCCAAAACTTTAAGAAAAAATAATCAAATTAATTTCCAAAATTTAGAGAATATTTTGTTACCAAAAATTTGCTTAGAGTGTTGGGAATAAAATAAAAAATTAGCAATTTTCATCGACTTTGAAGAAAGTTATGTCAAAAACAAAAGTGGCGCAAAATTTGCCGCGCCCTGTACTATTCTGGCTTCTATTCAACTTTACCTGATTCAGTTTATCAAATGTTCCTTGAACCACTGGAGAAATAATTAAATTTAGATCATTAAATCCGGAAATATATTGATTCTTGTAATATTCAATTACAGTATTTAAAGCTTCGTCTGGATTACTTTTAATTGTTGTAAGCTCAATATTACGCAATATTTGCAATAAAATGGTCAATTCAACAAGAGAAAAATCCAATTTAGGAAATGCTTGTTTTTTAGGAATTTGTGCAATTTCTTTTCCTTTTCTTCTTGATTGGCCCTCCATTACTTGTTTTCCTTTCCTATGTCCTTAATATTTTATTGTTTAAGTAAAATTTATAAACAAATTCCATGTTACTTAACTTTGACTAGATTCTTTGGTAAAACTTGCTTTGAGTGCCCATACATATTTCGATTAGCTCGAGATATAGTATATCATTATAAAGCCCTAGTTAAGGGTGTAGAATGACACCAGATTACTTGTAGTTTCTAATAGTTACTCGCGCTCATCTAACAGGAAGAGCGATGGTCAATGCCCGACACCGCGCCTATCTCAAAGAAAGAGCCCGTCGCGATGCCCACTAAAAGGAAGAGCAAGGGCGAAGGCTCATGCGCGCCCACTAGAAGAAAGGGACCAAAACTGCATTCATATAAAAGGAAGGAACCATCTTATTTCAAAAAACGCTTCTAATGAAACTAAATACATTTAACGTAAATTTCCCAGCAATAAATAAACCTAGCACAGTTTTAAAGCCGCAGGCTTTCAATGCGCGTCCATGGACAAACAAACGCTCGCTGACTAAATAAATGCTAATGTGTCAAAATACATTGCTGTTACTAAAGCCATATCTGGACATTTTTAAAGAATAAAAAACCTCCAATATCCATTCCATATGCCAATTCAAAATGAAGCAAATAGAAATAAAATATTAAAATAAACAAAACAAATTTCATTGCTCTCAAGTTTTAAATTAATTGAAATAATTTTTCCGCCTGGAAAACCGAAAGGGATTCCTAATTATAATTTAATTTAAAGTAGTCATGGCCTCGCCGAGGTCGAAGTCATCGCCCATTTTCAAACCTCGACCTCGATTTTGGTGACCTCAGGTCTCGGAACCTCGTCTCGGTCCTTAAAATGTCAGACTAGTTAATTTTAGGTTGGAGGATCGGATCCGAAAAAGGCCTGATATCCGGAAATTTATTTTTGGATACCGGATTCGGATATCCGAAGATTTCCAACTATCCGCCAACCTTAGTTAATATGTATATGTTTAAACAGGAAAGCAGCCAAAACGTTTTAAATTTCTGTAATAGAAAAATAGCAATAAATGGGCAATCAAAAAAAGCAATATGTAAGATGAGTAGCTTAAATATTAAAAGCATTTACTAGCCCATGCTCAACGAATCTCGCGATAGAAAAAAGCCCACCCACTAGTTATTAAACAAGAGTCTTAAAATAGTTAATCAAGTCATATGAATCGTTTCCTATGTTCTCTTTTGGCTTACCTATTTTGATAAGAGCTTTTGAAGATTTAACCTTTTGGCTCGCCAATCCTAATAATCGGCTCACCCATCATTTTTGTGGATTACCTATTATTTATATTAGCTATCGACATCCCTTCTCATCCTTTATTTTATAAGAGCCCTGACGATGCCCTCTTATTCCCCAATCGCTGTGTGAACTGTCGGCAATCTATCCTTTTTGGATGCTATGTTATCAACAAATGTTATCCGAAGTTAGCTAAAGCCGACGAAAACTAAAATAACAATTTATCACTTACAGGAATACAAATGAAATTAATTTACGCTGCGCAATTAATGCCTAACTCTAAGTCAACTTTTAATTTTTGAAATATGGTCTATGTAGTGAATAATTTTTGAAATATGGTCTATGTAGTGTTTGAATGACAAAATTCGTAATTGTACTCTTACCCAAGTAAAAAGCTTAAACCAATAATAAAAATTAAAAAAATTTTCTCCAATTTATCGACATTCGTTTGAAAGATAATTTAATGATAAATATAAAAAAAATAAAAATAAATTAGTGTTTCCTACCAAGACCGCTAAATCGGCCTTATTGAACACTTTAAAAGTTGCCAGTAATATACTGGATGATTTTATGGATGTTTGTACTATAATATGGGGAATTGTTTAATTTAGTTAATGAAATTTTATAGGGTTTTCTATCAAAAGGAAAAATAATTTTAAATTAGAGGTAAACGTAATTAATGTTCAGGGCTTTAACTCATTGTTAAAAAAGGCCCAGATATGTATACATCTAATATAATTTTTCTAGTTGTAAAATTTTTCCTTTTTTGATAAAAAATATCAGAGATAAATAAAGGGAATTTTGAATATATTTTAAATATAAATAAAAAAATCTCACAAAATGCTAATAAGAAGAGGCCCCCCACCAAAAATAAAAAGGCTCCCACCCAAAAAAAAATTTTTTAAATAAAAAAGCAGAAGTTAATCTAAAAATAAAAAACCAATAAAAAATAAATTAAAGGAGAATTACTTTACAAATAAATTTAGTGTTTCCTACCAAGACCGCTATATCGGCCTTATTGAACACTTAAAATTCCAGTAATATACTGGATGTTTTAATATAAAGTTTACTAGGAGTTAGTTAATGAAATATAGTTTTTATTAGTTAATGAATAAAAAATATTTCGAAATATATTAACATTCGGTAAAAGGGACATATTGGCTTTGGTTTTGGACATGCGTCCAATGTTATTTATCTTTTGGATGTTTTTATATACTAGATCGGTACCGGTATGCGAAAAAAAATAAGCAGATTTTAACAAAAATTTCAAAATATTTTCAATTATGTACACATTTTTAGCATCTAAAAGACCCCAAAAACTATTTAAAATTTTGAGAAGAGGATATAAATGTATGGGCATTATCATTAATTTGTGGCGTTTAAATATATCAGGATTTACACATAAAATCGCTCGCACAACGAATTCAAATATGTGTCGACATTAATTGATGTCGAGTTTGTGATGATAATAATGTGGCTATTTCATTATTAATGCTTACACACACATACATGTATGTAAATAATTTTATATAGAGAGTTAAATCTCGCTATTACGACGCCTCATTAAAAGACATAATCCAAAAGTTTAGAGTCGCTACTACAATCACCCGTTCGAGAATGAGAAAAAATTTTATCGGTTACTTTTTTGTCACCATGTATTTTAATAATATTGTAAAAAAATTAAAAACTTTAAAAAAATTAGAATTTCGAAATTTTTATCGTGTCTTGTAGACTTTCAAAGAAATACTTAAAAAATATGTAAAATTATCGGATAAATATTCAATAATTGGACTCTCTTTTTTGTAAGAGTGCAAACTCGTGCTTTCTTATAAATATATGTATAATGTTGCCTACAAATTTAAAAATTTGATTAAACGTCAAAAAATTCGTTATTTTAGGCATCAACTCTATACGAAAATCATGTGTAGGCGACCGAATTGTGATGACTCGCAATAAAATTGTCGTTTAATGAGGCGTCATAATAGCGAGATTCCACTCTCTATATAAAATTATTTACATACATGTATGTGTGTGTACTACGCGAGGCCAACCTACCTCCGAGGTATAACTTCGTTCAAAGATATCGAATCCGGGAATTATTGGTATGGTTCGATGCGCCTCGATGAGCTGAATCGAACCGTACCAGGGCGTCCCGGACTCGACAATCTTAAACAAAGTTATAGCTCGGCGGTAGGCTGGGCTCGCGGTAGGTTGGCCTGCTCCCATTTCCCCCATATCAAACATATAGCCTTTAAATCAGACGACTTTTGGTCCAAAAATTTTTCCAAAACTTTAAGAAAAAATAATCAAATTAATTTCCAAAATTTAGAGAATATTTTGTTACCAAAAATTTGCTTAGAGTGTTTGGAATAAAATAAAAAATTAGCAATTTTCATCGACTTTGAAGAAAGTTATGTCAAAAACAAAAGTGGCGCAAAATTTGCCGCGCCCTGTACTATTCTGGCTTCTATTCAACTTTACCTGATTCAGTTTATCAAATGTTCCTTGAACCACTGGAGAAATAATTAAATTTAGATCATTAAATCCGGAAATATATTGATTCTTGTAATATTCAATTACAGTATTTAAAGCTTCGTCTGGATTACTTTTAATTGTTGTAAGCTCAATATTACGCAATATTTGCAATAAAATGGTCAATTCAACAAGAGAAAAATCCAATTTAGGAAATGCTTGTTTTTTAGGAATTTGTGCAATTTCTTTTCCTTTTCTTCTTGATTGGCCCTCCATTACTTGTTTTCCTTTCCTATGTCCTTAATATTTTATTGTTTAAGTAAAATTTATAAACAAATTCCATGTTACTTAACTTTGACTAGATTCTTTGGTAAAACTTGCTTTGAGTGCCCATACATATTTCGATTAGCTCGAGATATAGTATATCATTATAAAGCCCTAGTTAAGGGTGTAGAATGACACCAGATTACTTGTAGTTTCTAATAGTTACTCGCGCTCATCTAACAGGAAGAGCGATGGTCAATGCCCGACACCGCGCCTATCTCAAAGAAAGAGCCCGTCGCGATGCCCACTAAAAGGAAGAGCAAGGGCGAAGGCTCATGCGCGCCCACTAGAAGAAAGGGACCAAAACTGCATTCATATAAAAGGAAGGAACCATCTTATTTCAAAAAACGCTTCTAATGAAACTAAATACATTTAACGTAAATTTCCCAGCAATAAATAAACCTAGCACAGTTTTAAAGCCGCAGGCTTTCAATGCGCGTCCATGGACAAACAAACGCTCGCTGACTAAATAAATGCTAATGTGTCAAAATACATTGCTGTTACTAAAGCCATATCTGGACATTTTTAAAGAATAAAAAACCTCCAATATCCATTCCATATGCCAATTCAAAATGAAGCAAATAGAAATAAAATATTAAAATAAACAAAACAAATTTCATTGCTCTCAAGTTTTAAATTAATTGAAATAATTTTTCCGCCTGGAAAACCGAAAGGGATTCCTAATTATAATTTAATTTAAAGTAGTCATGGCCTCGCCGAGGTCGAAGTCATCGCCCATTTTCAAACCTCGACCTCGATTTTGGTGACCTCAGGTCTCGGAACCTCGTCTCGGTCCTTAAAATGTCAGACTAGTTAATTTTAGGTTGGAGGATCGGATCCGAAAAAGGCCTGATATCCGGAAATTTATTTTTGGATACCGGATTCGGATATCCGAAGATTTCCAACTATCCGCCAACCTTAGTTAATATGTATATGTTTAAACAGGAAAGCAGCCAAAACGTTTTAAATTTCTGTAATAGAAAAATAGCAATAAATGGGCAATCAAAAAAAGCAATATGTAAGATGAGTAGCTTAAATATTAAAAGCATTTACTAGCCCATGCTCAACGAATCTCGCGATAGAAAAAAGCCCACCCACTAGTTATTAAACAAGAGTCTTAAAATAGTTAATCAAGTCATATGAATCGTTTCCTATGTTCTCTTTTGGCTTACCTATTTTGATAAGAGCTTTTGAAGATTTAACCTTTTGGCTCGCCAATCCTAATAATCGGCTCACCCATCATTTTTGTGGATTACCTATTATTTATATTAGCTATCGACATCCCTTCTCATCCTTTATTTTATAAGAGCCCTGACGATGCCCTCTTATTCCCCAATCGCTGTGTGAACTGTCGGCAATCTATCCTTTTTGGATGCTATGTTATCAACAAATGTTATCCGAAGTTAGCTAAAGCCGACGAAAACTAAAATAACAATTTATCACTTACAGGAATACAAATGAAATTAATTTACGCTGCGCAATTAATGCCTAACTCTAAGTCAACTTTTAATTTTTGAAATATGGTCTATGTAGTGAATAATTTTTGAAATATGGTCTATGTAGTGTTTGAATGACAAAATTCGTAATTGTACTCTTACCCAAGTAAAAAGCTTAAACCAATAATAAAAATTAAAAAAATTTTCTCCAATTTATCGACATTCGTTTGAAAGATAATTTAATGATAAATATAAAAAAAATAAAAATAAATTAGTGTTTCCTACCAAGACCGCTAAATCGGCCTTATTGAACACTTTAAAAGTTGCCAGTAATATACTGGATGATTTTATGGATGTTTGTACTATAATATGGGGAATTGTTTAATTTAGTTAATGAAATTTTATAGGGTTTTCTATCAAAAGGAAAAATA
Source organism: Meloidogyne incognita (assembly GCA_036172945.1). Taxonomy (NCBI): domain Eukaryota; kingdom Metazoa; phylum Nematoda; class Chromadorea; order Rhabditida; family Meloidogynidae; genus Meloidogyne; species Meloidogyne incognita. The sequence goes on from JARQAC010000025.1 coordinate 3,559,009, forward strand.
ATTTTAAATTAGAGGTAAACGTAATTAATGTTCAGGGCTTTAACTCATTGTTAAAAAAGGCCCAGATATGTATACATCTAATATAATTTTTCTAGTTGTAAAATTTTTCCTTTTTTGATAAAAAATATCAGAGATAAATAAAGGGAATTTTGAATATATTTTAAATATAAATAAAAAAATCTCACAAAATGCTAATAAGAAGAGGCCCCCCACCAAAAATAAAAAGGCTCCCACCCAAAAAAAAATTTTTTAAATAAAAAAGCAGAAGTTAATCTAAAAATAAAAAACCAATAAAAAATAAATTAAAGGAGAATTACTTTACAAATAAATTTAGTGTTTCCTACCAAGACCGCTATATCGGCCTTATTGAACACTTAAAATTCCAGTAATATACTGGATGTTTTAATATAAAGTTTACTAGGAGTTAGTTAATGAAATATAGTTTTTATTAGTTAATGAATAAAAAATATTTCGAAATATATTAACATTCGGTAAAAGGGACATATTGGCTTTGGTTTTGGACATGCGTCCAATGTTATTTATCTTTTGGATGTTTTTATATACTAGATCGGTACCGGTATGCGAAAAAAAATAAGCAGATTTTAACAAAAATTTCAAAATATTTTCAATTATGTACACATTTTTAGCATCTAAAAGACCCCAAAAACTATTTAAAATTTTGAGAAGAGGATATAAATGTATGGGCATTATCATTAATTTGTGGCGTTTAAATATATCAGGATTTACACATAAAATCGCTCGCACAACGAATTCAAATATGTGTCGACATTAATTGATGTCGAGTTTGTGATGATAATAATGTGGCTATTTCATTATTAATGCTTACACACACATACATGTATGTAAATAATTTTATATAGAGAGTTAAATCTCGCTATTACGACGCCTCATTAAAAGACATAATCCAAAAGTTTAGAGTCGCTACTACAATCACCCGTTCGAGAATGAGAAAAAATTTTATCGGTTACTTTTTTGTCACCATGTATTTTAATAATATTGTAAAAAAATTAAAAACTTTAAAAAAATTAGAATTTCGAAATTTTTATCGTGTCTTGTAGACTTTCAAAGAAATACTTAAAAAATATGTAAAATTATCGGATAAATATTCAATAATTGGACTCTCTTTTTTGTAAGAGTGCAAACTCGTGCTTTCTTATAAATATATGTATAATGTTGCCTACAAATTTAAAAATTTGATTAAACGTCAAAAAATTCGTTATTTTAGGCATCAACTCTATACGAAAATCATGTGTAGGCGACCGAATTGTGATGACTCGACAATAAAATTGTCGTTTAATGAGGCGTCATAATAGCGAGATTCCACTCTCTATATAAAATTATTTACATACATGTATGTGTGTGTAAGCATTAATAATGAAATAGCCACATTATTATCATCACAAACTCGACATCAATTAATGTCGACACATATTTGAATTCGTTGTGCGAGCGATTTTATGTGTAAATGCTGATATATTTAAACGCCACAAATTAATGATAATGCCCATACATTTATATTCTCTTTTTAAAAATTAAAATTTTAATTAGATTTAGATTTTTTGGAGGCTTTTAGACGCTAAAAATTATTCATAACTAAAAATAGTTTTATTAAAATATGTAGTTTACTCTAACCCGGGCCGGTTTTCGTGCTGAATCTCGAAAATGCGGAAAACATGAAAATTTGGTTTTTTCAAAATTTTTATATTTTAAATAGATGTATCAAAAATTTAACAAAAATCAAGACTTTTCTTGGGGTTTTTTCGGTCTTGGTCCACTCAATTCCACTACCTTTTGGAGATGATTGAAAAATAAATGGCCAGCCATTTAAATTGAGGAACTACGGTAAATCCCCTTCAAATCCTTCAAAAGCTTAGGAACTTATGTCGAAAATACCTATTCTTTATTATTACCGAATATTAATATTTTTTTCTTTAACTTCCTTCTTACAGAAACAAAAAAATTTTCAAAATGAAAAAATTTCTTTTCATTTTATTATTTTATTTTATCATAAACCAATTTCAAATGGCTGATGGAATGGAGCATGGTATGCCTTTTTAAAAATTAGATTTTCAGAATTGAATTGCAATTATTGAAAATCTTGTAAAATTTACAAAAAAGTAAAGTAAAGCAGCTGGCTATAGCTATTTCTCTCCTTCAGCTAGTGCAAAAGGTTAATCGGCGGCTGGGAGCGAACCAGCATCTTCAGTAGACCGGACTGATGTGTTAGCCATTACACCACGCGCCTACTGCACAGCCTTAGGAATTAAATAGCTATATGCTTTACAGTAATAAAATTTTAAATTAAAAATAAAAGGCTTAGGAAAGCAACTGATGGAAGGAAGTGCATCAGAATTAGAAGAAGGGTTTCAAGAGGTTGAGCAATATTATGAAGAATTTGAGAGTAAAGTTGATGGAATTCAAAAAGTTCCTAACTTTTCGCTCACAGAAATATATTTTCTTATTAATATATTGGAAAATATAACTCTTGAAATATTAGAAAAATATTCGAGTGTTCGCTTAGAAAAATTTACAGACTACTATTGCAATACTGCAGAGCTAGCTTGTAAAAAAATTAAAAAGGTGAATACGCACTTTATATTTTATATAAAAATTATCTTAAAAGGTTATTAGTGTGTATAATGACTTTCTATGCCAAGGAGGAGAATCAGAAAATGCGAGAAATCATTACCTTACCTTTGGTCTTTTAGTTTTTGCCCGAAAGTTCATCCGTTCATTCTTCAACCTTCATGGTATAAATAAATACTATGACAACTTGGTTGAGGCGTTTAATCCGTAGGATTTATTATATTTTCACAATAATTTAAAATATGGTTAGGATATTTGTGGTTTTCCTCATTTTGTGGTTTTGTGATAGGTCGATGAGGATTATTTTCAAAAATGCGGAAATTTAGAAATCTTTTGAAGATTATGAGTATTTTTTATATTTTCTTTTGGAAAATCTTTTTCTTTCTTACGGCTTCCTTTCTTTCTTATTTTTAATTTAAAATGCGGAATTTTTAGCTCAAAATTGTTGGTTTTTAAAAATTCGGAAATCTCTCTTACGGCTTCCTGAAATTAAAAATTATTTAAAAGTTTTTTTTAAAATATATCAAATAATGTAATATAATCTAATTGAAAAGAAATAATAATTCTTAAGGGGAAAGAAAGTTTCACTTTTGAAATATATGAAGGCTTATGACCTTTTTGAAGTAAAGGCAAACGAATTGATATTAGAAATGAAAAAGTGGAATGAAGAGGATGTGAATCCAGTTTCACTTGAAGATATAGAAAATTCAAATTATTTACCTACGGCAATGGTCTCAAAAGAAAATGAAAATATTGACGAAGAGAATGTGAACGTTACCAATACTATGGTAAAATATTTTATTTTTATAAAGTTAAAATTTATAATAAATTATACAAAAATTGAAAAACTGAAAATATAGTTTTTGAAAATAAGTGAGATTTAAAATTCTTAGCTAAAAACTGAATTCCAAAGTAGACACTTTTATCAAAAATCGATTTATTTTTAAGTTATAAATGATGGATTAAATAATGGAGATTGTGCATATCTTAACAAATTTGTTATGCATAAGACAGAAAAGAACCAATTAAATCCATTCTATTCATACTTTGATCGGCTTGACGAATATGTTCAACTTAAACTTGAACATTATCTTCTAAATCCGTTTTTGACTGAGAAAATGAATGAGCGATTTAGGAACGAAATGTTTGAAAACTACTTCCAACTACGTGAAGATCGTGTCAAATATAATAAATATTTACCACAGAAACGCGTCCAGTTAACAAAATACGTACGGTTCTTATTTCAAATATAATGCTTTGCTTTTAATAAATGTACAGAAAAGGTTTTTGTTTCCTGTCTTCTATTCAAAATTAATTGAATAGGAAAATAAAAAACCTGAATCTCTAAATCTTAAATAAACACACAAATTTTCCAATTCTTTTATCAATAAATTCTTTCAAAGGGGTTTGAGCACAAAAGCCTAAAAATATTTGAAAATGAGGTCCCCCCTCCCCCAGGTCTACTGAAGGTGCTGGTTTGCACCCAGCCGCCGATTAACCTTTTGCATTAGCTGAAAGGGAGAAATAGTTATAGCCCAGCTGCTTTACTTACCTAATTATTATCATTTATTTTTGAGGCATTTAAATAATATTAATTAAATAAACAATTTAAGATACGTCAATATTGTTGGGACCTCCGCAAATCAAAATTACAACCTGATCAAATTGGGGGACATGGACATCGAGATGGTCATAGCGGAGGACACCATTCAAGAAACATAGGTAGCCGAGGTGGAGGACATAATTATGACTTAGGGGGTCATAGTGGATATCATGGAAATTACTGAAGGAGATATTGACTAGAGATGGCATTCAAAGTATTCAAAAAGTATTTAAATTTGAATAGCCAGATTTTTGAACTTTTTCAATTAACGTATTTCTATAGTAATCTTTTCGAGTTTATCAAATGTCGATGACTGAATTCCTTTATAAGAGTCCTAGAAATAATAAAAAGAAATATCTTATCAATAGAATAACAAATCCAGTTATCAGACGGATAAGAGGTAAATGTTACACAAAGACAATTTCAAAAATCTGGCAGAAAATTTAAATGAGAAATAGAGATTAAGTGAGAAATTTCTGAATCTAATTTAAATTTTCTGAACAAGTCCATTCATTTAAAAACATCCAGTATATTACTGGCAACTTTTAAAGTGTTCAATGAGGCCGATTTAGCGGTCTTGGTAGGAAACACTAAATGTAGTTTTTAGCTTTATTTTCTGATATTTATCATTAAATTGTTTTTATTTTAAACCCGATAAATTGAAGAAAATTTGTATTTTTTGTATTATTTGTATTATTTTTTGTCGGATGAGTCCGAAAAACGTTCTTTAAAAATGTTGATTTTTGTGGGGGCCAACTATTTATTCCTTGCTAGCTTTTAGTCAATTGATACTTAGATACATATAAAATGTATTTAAGTATCAATTGACTAAAGGTTAGCAAGGAATAAACAGTTGGCAGCCGCAAAAATCAACATTTTTAAAGAAGGCCTTGATGGCATATCTTTTTTTCGGTCTCATCCAGCATATAACAAAAAATAAAATCCTAGAAAAACATTTTGGAAACTGAGTCGAACTAGTTGTGGAAGAAGTTGAACATTCCGGGACCGAGTTACAGATTTTTTAAAATCGGATAATAATAGGGAAGTTCAGATCGTCGGGCCGAGTCAAAGGAACTATCATTTGTATAATCGAATTTTTCACCCAAAATCGACTTTTCAGAGCTTTATTTAATGACAATAGTCTGTCCAAATTGCTCCGGAAACACATAACCTAGGATAGATTACAGTACCCCCGTTTACTCAGATTTTTAAAAAGGGGGCCTTACTAATGAAAAGGACCTATGAATAAACAAATCTCTGACTAAAATTCCCTCGGTAGTAACTAACTTATGACAAGACTACCGGATATGATTGACTTTATCGCAAACATGGGACGGTTTGGCCCGCACCTATGTCAAGCATGGTTCATCTTTCTACACCATACCCAAAGAAGATGATCCTTTGACCATAAATGAAGAGAGTGTCATAGCACTTATCTAGACAAAAAAGAAAGCAGATGCTAAAAGCTTATCAAAGCTTTTCCAAATTTAAATTTATTTAAAGATATGGACGAAACATTTTTCTTTGTTTTTTAATTAATGGATTTATTTTATTATTATCCTCAACAACATCATTATTTGTTATTTGTTCATTTTCTCTTTTATTGTAATTTTCTTCTTCTTGTTGTTTTTTATTTTCATTTAATTGTTGTTGTCTTTTTAAAAATATTTGTTGTTGTTGTTGTATTATTGTAGCGGCCATTATTCCACTTAATAAAAATGTTGATGGATGTAGTAATGGGGGAATTAATTGGGGTTGTAAAAATTGTGGGGGAATGAATGGAGGGATTGAAATTGTGTTTGTTGGGTGTTGTGGGATTTGAATACTTTAAAGATTAAAATTTTATTTTTCAAAATTTTATTAAAATCTGAATTCACTTTTAATAAACCCCTTGAAGTCTGAAAAATGAAAGTTATCTTATAAAAATGGATATCTTAATTTGACGGTGTTGTGTCCGCACTTGCAGAAAGAACATAATGGAAATAAATAACCCATCGCGTTGGATGGTGGCACAGTCGGTTGTGCTTCGGTTTTGGGCCCTTTCCATAATAGGTAGTTCAATTCCATCTCCCATCCATGAATTTTTCTACAGCATGAACACGTATTAATAGACGGTATCTTGAAAGTGGGTATCTTACCTAGTTTGGTCTTTAGTTTAATAATGAGGTAGAACTAGGCTAGAGACCAGACTGGATCTCTAGCTATATCAAATCGTTCTCGATAACCGAGATTTTGTCGGAGTTCTCGCCTAGGTCAGGCTCTATTAGAAATTTTCCGTGTTTTCATGTGTAATTTTAATATTGTTTCAAAATTAAATTATTTTTAAGTAAATTTGAAAATTCTGATTTCTTTTTGACAATTTTCTTTTTTAAAAAAAATAGGTATTTTGAATTTGTAAATTTCTGATTTTGAAAAAGATTTGAAAAATTTACCGGTTTGTGTTGTAAACAAAATTGTTTTGTTGAATACCATTTGTACTAATATTATTTATTTTGACATTTTTATTGTTCTCCTCGTTTATTAACATCTAAAAATTTTTAGAATTAATTTAAAATTTGCTTTATTTAAATAAATTCAGCCTTCGTTATACATAGAGTTCAGCGGGATCGGGATTTTGACAAAAACCCGGGATCGGGATTTAGGAATGGTGATTCCGATCCCGGATCCCGGCACGGGATTGAAATTGGCCGGGATCGGGATATATATTTCGGAATCGGGATTTGAAAAACCCGGGATAATCCCGCCCGATCCCGACCGGGATCCCGATCCCGCTGAACTCTAGTTATACATAAGAAGTCTACTTAGGGTTAGTTAAGTCGTGTCTAACGAGGGATATCTTAAATAAAAATGGGGTTTTCCTCATCCTCTATCGTTTTGGTATCTCCTCCACGAAATTGAGAGCAAATTTTAAAAACCGATCCTCAACTGAGAAGTGTCTAAGTCTGTTTTATCTTATCTGGGTTGTCAACAGACTTTTAAAAACAGCATGAGCGATAACAAAACCCGAAGCAATCCACGAAACAAAAAGAACGCGAGCCTCTAGGAGAGCGGGATAGCCACCCTCTAACTAGTTGGGAGAGAGGTTATAATGAGTTATAATCTCTCTTATAATGTGTTCTCCATTTATTATAAATTTACAATATGTTTGTTTTTTCCTGGTTGTCTTCCTCGATGTTTTCTGACAGTTGTAAGATCCACATTCTTACTAAAATTAATACTAGAAGACAATAAAGAAGAATATTTTGAGGAGGAAGAGGGTATATTTGATGATATTCCGTTATTTAAATTTGTTTTTGTTTGTGCCATAATAATAGCACTTAATTCTTCTGCTGCTCTTTCAGCTACTCGAGTTCGTAAACTTTGGAATAAAAAATATAAGAAATTAATTAATAACTGAATACATTCTGTTTATTGAACTAATACTTGGAGGTTGTTGGCAAACTGCTGAAAATTTTGATAAATTTTATAAAAAGATTTTTTGAGTTTGATAATTTAAATTTTAACAGGTAAACATATTTTTATGATTTGTCTTCAATATTTGACTAATAAAATATTAATTTGACTACTAATTTTTTCTTTGGTTAGGTTTCAAATCATCAGCCATAGCAAGGATGTATTTTATAAAAAGTTTCAACTCCATTATAATAATTTAAAATTAATTTTTCCCTCACTATACCTTCCTCAATCAACCTCTCTCTTATTTCCCAAGCAAAAATTGTCGGATTCTCCCTCTTATAAGCTTCAATTTTAGCAACAACTGCAGGCGTAGCTACTTTTGGTTTTGTCCCATATTTTCCTTTTGTTTTTAATTTTTGTTGCAAATTATTGGTTGAATTATTTGTTGTTGTTTTTTGTATAGAAGAAGAGGTTATTTGAAAATATTTTTGTTGATTATTAATTGGATTTATTCTTTCCATTTATGTAAATATTTCCCGTTTCCACTTTTAACGGGCCGATTAATTTCTAATTTTAAATACAAAATTTCTAACTGGGTTAAGGGATATCCCCGATTTTCGGGATCCAACTCCTGTCAAAATTGTCTGGTTCCAATTACTTTTTCTTTATAAAGTTTATAGATTCTGACCGAGATTCAGGCTTGTTCTTTTCATGAATATTAATTCAGCAAGTTGGATTTTTTGTTTAAATATTATGGCATTTCTAAGATAATTGAGAACTTTTTTACAATAATGGGAGAGCCTCAGGAAGGTGTTCTATTAAAAAACATTCCTCTACAGAACTTGGAGGGATCGTTATTATATAGGGATTTTAAAGTAATTTAAAATATTCTCGTGACTTTAAAAGAAATTTTTAAAATAAATATTGTAATTTGATTTTTGTAAAATAACCATTTAAAAAAAGAATTGCACGCCCATCGGCACGACGAATAAAAATAGGCACTTGAGTTGCGCGCAATGCTTGGAGATTAGAAAAGTAAAGGATTGACCTTTCTTGGGTTTTTTTGAATTTTTCGGCTTTTTTATTTAAAAAATTATTCATGCAAATTTTTATTTTATATTCCCATTCCGTTGCACATAACGAAAAAAAAATATTCGAGTATTAAAATTTGCTTTAAGGCTTTTATGGTTAATTAATCAGAGTGGCTGTAAGATGCTCAAACATATTTTTTTTAATTTTTAGTTTCTCCGAATCTTATTTGAGAAAATTATTCTTGGAGAGCACCTAGGACATGAAAAATTATTTATACAAATTTTTTAATTAATCCCCGTCTATATTAATTACCCAGACGTAGTTATTACAGAAAATACGGTAAATCTATTAGAGGGGACACGCCCACTTTGTCGCGCGGCCACATTGTCGCAGAGCCATAACTTGCTAAAAAATTTCTGGCCCTTATCAATTTTGGTACCAATCTCTTTAGCTCGATGAGAGGAATCGTTTAATACTAAATTTGGAAAGATTCGGAAATCTTAAAGCAAGTTATGGCTCTGCGACAATGTGGCCGCGCGACAAAGTGGGCCGTACCCTATTAGGGGGTGTATGAGAAAATAGCTCTAGATAAATAGGCTTTGATTAGATATCATGGAAAATATTAGGATGATTACGGTAAATTAAATAGTCTAATTACTTATCAAGGTTTAAAATAGTATTTAAATGTCATGATATTTTACTCAATAAAATTGAAATACTCATTAAATAGAGGATATTTAATTTTGATGAATTGCTTTAAAAATCAAATAACTCCTATAAAATTAAAATATATAGAAAAATAAAAAATAAAATTCTTTTTTACCTGTTCCCGACTTGTTAATAACCTCTCTAATATTGAATAATATACAATAATATCCCAATTACAAGAGTAAAAAACATCAAAAAAAATTTTTAAGCCAACATAACATCACCTTTTTCTTAAAATTCCCTTCAGTTTTTTCTATTTGCCCGCCCCTCTTTAACACATTTTCTTTTTGTAATTTTAGTTTAGCCATCTTTTAAGCCTTCTTCCATCTTATCTCGAATATATTAACGCTTTTGTATTCTTTTTTCTCTTTTGACTTTCCTCTATTTGTCACAAAAATTGTCAAGAGGAGCATTATTTGAGTAGCGAGATGGGTGCATTCTAGTCCAAATAACTCTGTAAAAAATCAACTTTTTTGATAAGCTTTTGGTATCATTCGATAGAGAATTAAATTTTCTACAATAATAACTAGAAAATAAAAATTTCAAGAAAATAAGGAAAAAGTTAGAGTCAAAAAACTTTGAAAAACTCCTCATTTTTAATGAACAATGTTAGTTTTTTGACCAAAACTTTTTCCTCCTAGAATCAAAAATTTTTATTTTTTTTCATTTTATAGAGAATTTAATTCTCTATCCATTGATACCAAAATCATCCAAAACGGTCCATTTATTAAAGAGTTACAAGGAGACTCAATTGCTGCCCTTCTCCTGTCAAGTGGTCATACATAGGCGCCATTTTGACAGAATAAATCCCCCAAAAACCAAAAAGATGTTATTTTACAATGCTGGTAATATGTTAAAATAAAAGATGAAAAATAAAGAATATAGTAATTTTGGTAGAATTCAAGTGGAATTTATAAACATCAAAAGTAATTTGAGAACAATAAGGAAGGTTATTTTCTAGTTGTTTGCAGAGCAAAATGAGTGGAAATTGAATTAAATAAATATTTTTTAAAAAATTGTGTATACTGTAGCTAATTTATATTTACTATTATTTTATTAATTAGAAAAATTATTGGTTGAAATTAGGGTTGCACGAGGTCGAGGACTCGCCGAGGCCGAGGTCCTCGCCCATTTTCTAATCTCGGTCTCGGTCCTCGCCTCAAATTTGACCCTTGACCTCGAACCTCACTTTTTCAGTCTCGGTGATCCTCGGTCTCGGTTTTTTCGAAAAACCTCGACCTCGCGCAACCTTAGTCAAAATTATGTCGAATTCACTCAATTATCAACCTAATTTTAAAGAAATGAAGATGGCTTTAATTGAATAAAATTATTTATTTAATTTTTTAAATTTATTTTTTAAATTTTTTCCTTATTTTTTACACTCAAAAATATTCTGCTCTAAAATGCATTTCATTGTCTGATAAAATTGAAACACTTGTATGTCCCATATTTAATAGTACAAAACCTGATTTTCTGAACACATTTTTAATTAATAAATTTATTAATAAAATGTGTTTTTTTATTTGTTTTATGTTTAAGTTGTATTTTATTAATTCTGATTTTAATAAATTAAATTCTGATTTTTAATTAATTCTGATTATCTTCTGATTTTAAAAATGTGTGTTTTTAATTTTATTTGTTTTGTGTTTTTCTGTTCTGATTTTTGTGTTTCTTTTTATAATTCTGATGTGTTTTTATTGTGTTTTAAATTAATTTTAAAACAACATTTTTGACTGTTTCCATCAGAATTTTATCATTTCTTATAAAATATTTTTTATTTTTATCTTCTTAAAAATTTCTTTTTTCCCTTAGAAAATAATTTTTTATTCTTATATTTAAAAAATATTATTTTCTAATCATTTCACAATTTCTTAAACAAATACAAAAAATTCCTTTCTAAGCTAAAACCAAAACTGTCATGCTTTAATCAATAAATGACGGCCAAATAAAACAAAAGCAAAAGTTTTTAAAATTATTTTTTTTATTTCTCTTCCTATTGTTTGTTCGTTTCTTTATCATCTTCCTCATCGGTGTTGACACCTCCAGTACCGTGCTCGAAGAGACAGTTTAAAATTAATTGTCTTTTTAATATTCTGGTTTTATTTAATATTCTGATTTTTGTATTTTCGTTTTTATTTAATTCTGATTTTTGTGTTTCTGATTTTATCTGTTTCTGCTTTTTGTATTTTTGTTTTTAATTTAATTCTGTTTTTTGTGTTTTTGTTTTTTCATTGTTCTGATATTTATTTTTTATTTGTTTTTGTTTTGTATTTCTATTCTTTCTTGTTCTGTTTTCAATGTTTCCGTTCCCTTTACTTTACATGTTTTTATGCTTTGTTTTTCTGTTTTTATGTGTTTCTGTTTTATTTTCCCCTTTTACCATGTTTTAAACCCTTATGTTTTTGTTTGTTTCAATCTTTGTTTTTCCTGTGTTTAATTTAAATAAAACACATTGTTGTATTTTGTTTTTTATAATTTTTTCTTTAATATTTCCCACCATTTTTCTTTCATTTTCTTTGCTATCAATGCTTACTAGTTGAATTTTTCTCTTTTTTATTTATTTTCTCTTTTAGCTAAGTAAGTATTCTTTACGTTTCTTGATTTTTGCTATTGTGATTTTTCTCAAAATATTTTTTAAAAAATAAATTTTTGTTTCTTCTTTTTATTCATACTTTAGCTGAAACATTTTTAGGTTTAAATAAATATTTAAAAATATTTTTCTTTAGAAAAAACAACAGTTCCCTCCCTTTACCCATTATTACCTTTTTATGTTTTCTCTTTGTTTTCCAAAAATAATTTTTTTAATTTTTTCGCGCATTGCCAAGGAAACCTTTTCTTTTTGTTAAAAAATGCCATGAGACGTAAACTAAAAATTATTATTTTTTTTATTAAAATTTTATAAACCTTTAAATATTTAAAAGAAATATCAAAGAAATTTCATTCTATTTGGATAACAAAATTTTGTTTGTTTGTTATGTTTGTGTTTTTCTTTTTTTTGTATTTTTTATGTGTTTTATTTTTAATTCTGTCTTATTTTGTTTTTATAATATTCTGATTTTTGTATTTGTTCTGTTTCAGTGTGTTTTTATGTTATTCTGGTTTTCTATCTTATTTGTGTTTTTGTTTGTTATTTGTGTTGTGTTTGTTCTTGTATGTTTTATTTGTTTTATTTTTAATTCTGGTTTTCTATTCTGTTTCAGTGCGTTATTCTGGTTTTTTCTGAATGTTTTTATTTAATTCTGATTTTGTATTTACTCTGATTTTGTATTTTATTTGTGTTTTTGTTCTTCTAAATTTTATATTCTTTGTTGTTGTTTCTTTGTATTTTCTGATTATTTGTTCATTTTTAACCACAACTATTTTATCTATTTATTTTTTATCTATAAATTTCCCATGTTCGTTTTCTTCTATCATTATTATTAAAAAATTAATTTATTTAATATTTTTTAAATATTCTCCTAATTTTTAAAATAAATTTTAGCAACAATTAATTTTTTTTAATTTTTTAAATTAATTACGGCAATGAATCTGCAGAGATTTGTTTCTTTACCCAATGCATTTAAACCACTTATTTTGGTAATTTAATTAAAAATAAAATTTATTTTTAATTTAAAAAATTATTTTTGTTCAAAAATTGTTTTTTAAGTTACTCACACTCCTTGCCATTTTACTTGTAGCATCGGCGCCAATGAAAGACACACCTGGCGGAATGTGGTTCTTTTGGCTTTCATCTATTCTACAATTGGTATTAGGGAAATTAAAATAAAATATTTTAAACAGACCCCCCTCCCCTCTAAAAAAACTTTTCCCTTTATGCTTGAAAAGTCTACCAAAAATTGTTTTTTGGTTAAAAAAGAAAATTTAAAAAAAAAATTTTTTTTAAGTCAACAGAAAATATTTTTTCAATCACTGGCTGTTTAGTTAAGTTGGTAGTTTGTTTTTTCCACGATGTTTAGTATTCGGTTCGATCCCTGCCTTGACCACAAACACTTTTCTTTACTATAAAAATTTTCCTTTTGGACTAGAATTTATTAAAAAATATTTTTTTTCTCGTCTAAAAAATTTTTATCCACACAACAATCTTCAGATATTTATGACAAGTGTTTGTGTTCTTTTTCTTTACGAAGCCGAATCTTTTCTTAGTTGTGGCCGAGAAAGTGGATGGCCTGTTGTGGTTAGATTAATTTTTAATTTTCGTTCAAAAATTTTTAAAAATTCAAAGGAAATGTCTTATTCGGGAGTTTGTACATTCTCTAATTTTATTAACACATTTATTTTGGCGGGAGCTCATAAACATGAGAAAAATGAAGCAAATAGTTGTATGGTTGCCGCGGTAATTTATTTTTGGAATTTTTATTTAAATAAATATACAGTCAGATTTTATATAAAATATTCCAGTAATCAATTAGTGTTCGGCACGGTTTAATACTACCTCAAACCAATAATATTTTGGAATTTTAGGTATTCTTAGGTTCCGGTATTTTGATTTGATAAAAAATTTCGGTTGCTTTTCGTTATTACCAATACAGGAAAAACTAACTAAAAACTACCTAACACTACTGTGAACTCTTCTCTGTTATCTAAGTAAATCTTACATAGGGAGAGTATATTGCTTTGTTAGCCCCCACCCAGTGACCAACCAAAATTTAGAATCTTATATTAAATCGAAGTTTATACATAGGTATAATATTGGTTTATCTAATCTACAAATGAGGTCCGACTATGAAATAGTAATTTTAAAAATGATAACCCTTTAGTTAAGTGGTATTTTTGAAAAATTCAAGAGACCCAGGTTCTAACCCTCCCCGTGGCAAACATTTTTTACTTACTCAAAATTATCTAAAATCAACATATATTTTTAGTTTACAACACTTTTTATGTGTATATTATTTGCTATTGGAGGTTTAATGATGTTTCGTATATGGCGAGGTTTTGTAAAATCTGGAGGAAATCAAAATCCAACCCCAAATGTGCAAACTGGAAATATTGGAAGTATGCACCCTGGAATTTAATTTAAAAAAATTTTTGAGGAAAATATTGACGAAAAAAATTGTTTTTTTTATTTTGCAATTTTTTTAAATTAATAAAAACTTTTATAATATATTTTTTTTGAAGTAAGGCTTAATAAGAGGAGAGCATAGGTTGATCCTAATTACGAATTCTTTTTTTTAAACATGGACGAAGGTCCAACACCCAAAAAATGTTCGGAACCTAGAACACACTCAACCCCTGGAAAAAATTATTTTTCTGATAAAACAACAAGATTTCCTGAAGATTTCCTGTTACTCTCAAAGTCCCCTTGGTATCTCTATTAATCCGCTTAAAGCCCTCGATAAACTTGTTAATATCCTAAATAATTTCTTATGGCCAATTTTACTTATACATATTTGCCATACTTATATTTGCCAAGAAATGTTGTCTTGTCATTCTCTTAATTCTTACATTCTTTTTTTAAAAAAAAAAACATGGACGAAGGCTTTAAGTCGTTTATTTTTTTTTCGGCTTTAAGTCGTTTATTCTTCACTTTCGACTTTGAAATTCTCCAAAAAATATTTAAACATTTATTTTTGTTGTTTTAAATATAAAATATATCGTTAAAATAATTTTAAAAATAATTAATTTCCAAAAAAATTTTCAAAAAAATTTCCACACTTCCTTTGCCAATAAACCAGCCACCAAAGTAATTCCAATTAAACTAAATAAAGTAATCATTCGAATTATAGTCTTTCTAGCATATTCTAATTGGTTATTTAATTCTCCAATTGTTTGTTGATGTTCTTGTTTTTCGGCTTTAAGTCGTTTATTCTTCAAAATTTTAATAAAAGAAAATTTATTTGGTAAGGATATTTTGTTTATGTTGAAGTTTGAATGATTAGATTAACTTAACTTTGTAATAAAAAAAACTTTAATCCGAAAGGGTTCGAACCTTCACCCTATCTAAACAAAAAATTCAGCATTATCCCGCTAAACCAAAAGGAACAAAAAGTTGGCATATTGTGTATAATGCCATTGAGATTTGAATTTTTAAACAGACAATCTAAATACTCAAATAAAAACGTTTTTCAATACAAGGGGTCGAACTTCCGACCCTTACAAAATATGTAAACCTAAAATTATCCGACTACACCAAAAACAACAAAACAAAGGAACCTTGAAAAATGTCTTAAAATGTATTCTTAACCTTTTTAATATTTATAACAAAAAATTTTTACCGCATATTGTAAAGCGGCAATACTATCATTTACTTCCATTTCACAATTTCCTTCATCATAAACCTCAAGTGAATCAAGAATAGCTTCTAATGCATAATTTCTAGTCTTTTTTGCATTTAAGGGAACGTTGAAACGGCAAAGAGGGCATTCGAATGTGTTTTTGAAAGGGGCCTAAAAAAATTTAAAAAATTTTGTTAAACGTAAAATATTATAGTATTTTAGGCACTTGAATATTAAGAGGGATTATTAAGGATTTACATAGACGTGTCTGTCTCACATTCAGATTTACAGCTAGGCTTGATTGCCGTTTATGGACATGTCTATTTAAGTGCTATACAAGGACTAGACTAAAGTAGATTTCAACAACTTCCGGCAGGAGTGAACCTGTCTCCCTAAAATGCAAATCAAAAGGCAACGTAGATTGAGAAAATAAAATTACAGCCCCTAGTTCCAGGAAACAGGGCCATAAAAACAGAAATTTAAATAGCTAGGACAAGTCAAAAATTAAAGTTTTAAATAATTTTTAACAAAAAAGACAAACTTGTCTTTGTCTATTTAAGTGAACACAACTCTTCCTAACAGAATCAATACATTTAAAACAAAAAGAATGACCACATGGCAGAATTTCTGGTGATTTAAAGAAAACAGATAAACAAACAGGGCAGTGAAGAGGAGAAGAGTCTATTCGGATTTTTTGAGCGTCTTCAATTTCTGCACATTTTTTCTAAATTATTTTTTTAATTTTTATAACGATCAGAGATGCATTTCAATTTTATTACTAAAATAGTCACACCTCATTACTAGACATATTTTGGGGCTGAAAACCCTGCACTATAACGATGTGAAGGGCATCCAATATATGTCGAGTCTAACATTGGGATCGAATCCCCCAAATAATTTATCTTTCCGTAAACCCAAAGTGACCTTGACAGACCTATTACTTGCTAACAATAAGTGATAGAATAAAACCTCACCAAACTTAAAATTACAAAAAAAAACCTTTTTCTCATCGATACCGCTAACATCAGTTATTTTCTTCACCATCCATTTTACAAACGAATCCATTCAAACTCTAAAGGATATAACAAAAATATAAATTTGAGCTAGATAAAAAATTAAAGGTCGATTAAATATCCATCCTTTGTATGTACTAATAAAGCTTTCCAAAATTTATTTTCTCTTCCAAAATATTGTGAAGTAAAATTGATAGAATAAAAACGAGGAATTTATGAAAAATATTGTTTTTAATTTCCAATCTTATTTTCTGCTTCTTTTAGCACTTCCTTCATCTTGTGCTTTACGCTTTGAAGATGAAGAAGCTGCATTGCCTGATGAACTTGTTTGCAATAATTCACCCAATCCAAAAATGTCTTCCTCTTCCCGTTCAAACTGAAAAAATAAATCTTAAACTGGCAAAATATAAAGTTAAGAGATGACTGAACTAAAATCTGGCAAAAATTCTTGTTCTAATCTGACCTGCTCACTGATTTTGGTATACGTATCCGGATATTTACGGCGGATACAGACGGATATCCGCAGGCATTTTTATAATATCTGTATCCATATCCGTATCGATGAGCAGGCCAAGTTCAAATTATTCATCGGAGTGGGAGGGTCGTAAGGGAACCGAAATCGATCTCGAAAAATCTCGTCGATTTTGACCGAGATATCTAGATATAATATTATAGGTTCCCTTGTATGACACTATGTTAGAAGAAACTTTTCTATTAAAAAATTAAAACATATTAACCTGCACAGGCCCACTTCCTCTAGGGGCACCACTTCCTTCCCCTCCAGTTCCAGAAAATCCTTTGTCTGGTACAAAACGACTTGTATTGATTATTTTGTCCAAATCAGCTCCATAAATACCACTATCAACATCTTTTCCTGTAAATAAAATTTTTTTAATCAACAAAAAATCTTTAAAATTTACTTGGTCGATAAATATGTTGTTGGACATTATCTTGTGGACGCCAAGGTTTGTCATATGCTGTGTAAGTCTCGTCATCAATACCACCACTGTCAAGTCCCTATAGTAAAAAATAAATAAAGTTATAAGAAGGGTTAAGGGTGTAGCCAAGGGGGCTTCGACAAAAGGGGCGCCCTTGAGAAAGGTTTATGTCGAAATAAGAAGTGTTTGGTCGGGTTTGCGAATCCTTAAAAATCTTCGAATTAGGAACTGAAATTATTTACAAACCACCATGAACTCAACTCGACGTTTATTTAATTAGAGATGTTCCACGTAAAACCCGGAGCTTTTCCCTCCCCCCATTAAAATCATCATTTATGTATTATATTCAAAAACAAACCCCTGTTTGATTGAATAGACGAGCGTCGAATTGTGTCTCACCAGACGCTCGTGCACGTGAATCAGGAAGACCGAGCGCAATTTTTTCGGAAATATCACGATCCTGAAAATTAGAATTTAGAACAAATGTTTTCAAGGATAAAAAACCTTATCCCGTTTCAACTTTTCCAATTTGTCAGGTCTACTACGGGCAATAATCCTCTCTTTCCGGTGATCTTCAACTCTATCACGTCGAATAGCTTCCCTTTCCTTTGCCTCTTCCATTAATTTTTGATCTTCATCAGCTTCAGCTTTTCGTAGAGCTTGAGAACGTTGAATTCTGGCACTTTGTGCCATTTCTCTCATTCTCTTTTCTTGTTCAGTCTTCTTGTTTTGGGCAATTAGTCGTTCCATCTGAGCCCTAGTTTCGACTGATTCTCTTGCTTTCCGTTCAGCAATTGAAAGAGCTTCAGCAAATTTAGCAAAACCCTCATTAATGTGAACTTGTTGTAATCCGCGTCCATCAGCAGCCAAACGTTTGTCCAAAGCCACAGTGTAACCTTTTGGGTTTTTCCAATTTGAGACGCATGGAGGAATTTTCCAGTCAGCCTGTTCTTTAGCGGTGACCTGAAAAATAGTTTATAAAAATATTTTAAAAATATCAGACCTTTCGAGTTGGTGAGTGCATTACTGGAGCAGGCGGAGAAGGTGGAGCACGAGGAATCTTCTGGTTTATTCTGAAAAAATAATATTATTAATCTAGGTAAGAATAAAGAAAACACAGGAATGGAGTTTCAGCCCCCGAGTAATTTGGGTCCCCTTCAATGTACAGCAAAGCCAAAGTAACACTGAGCTAAAACATTGGGCTATCGGTACATCGGCATGATCTCGGTAATATATCTTGATATTTCAAAGGAAAACTAACTGAAAACGTGGCGGCTCCATTGGATCCTTCTGCTCTTCAACCAGACGAATAATTCTTTGTTGTGCTCCACTTGCGTGTAGGCCAGACTGCTGGCTAGGAGTATAACGAATAAATTGTGCTGGCGCTGTCTTCTTTGCGTGCTGGACTGGTAATGCCGCTGCGATCTAAAAATAAAAGCACTCTAAATTCCTTAAATTAAAAAGAACCTTTGCAGTTGTAATTTTTTCTAAAGCAGCACGCGTTGTTTCCGTTGTTTCATGTATTTCATCATCTATTGGTTTTTTGAAACTTTCATCTTCATCATCAATATGCTTGGATTTCATATCAGAAAGGCGGGAATGAACAATCTAAAGTGATTTTCTTTTAAAAAATGTGTTATTTAAGAAACCTTGTCTTTTCCATGTCCAATTCGTGTAAGCTCATCAAATCGAAGTTTGCCCTCAGAGTCAAACTGAAGCGCAACTGTGTTCTTAGCGCCCGTACCAGGCTTATCCGCGCCCATACCTAAATAGAATAAATTGTTTCAAAAATTTCAGTAAGGAGCTAACCGATTGGAAACTGAGCAATATGTATCTCTGGAAAAGCCCCACCATCACCAAAATCATCTTGCGTTCGGGGCACAAATCCTTGCCGACGACCATATGGAGGCGGCTCTTTAATAGCAACAACTTTAGCAAATTTATCATGAAAAGCATCTTCTCTTCCTTTAAACCAAGGATCGTTAGCATAAAGTTCTGCATTTGGTTGTTGGACATTAACGGGAGATGGCAAAATACTAAAAATGGAAAAATAAATTTATTAAACGACTTTAAACTCACTCTCTAAGTTTGAAGGACATTCTCAATGTTAATGAATTTAATTAAAATCTAAAAATTTAGAAAAAATTAACTAGAAATTTATTAAAATAGGTTTGAAAATACTCTTTACTTTTTTAAAGTAAAGAAAATGAACTAGAAATTTCATAATTTACTCATCTAAAAATCAATAATTATTCGCGAATATGTGGCTTGTGAATATTCGCAGCCTTTTTATGAAGTTCATAGACGCCGCCCTCTCGCCAGAAAAACCTTTGGTCAATGATTATTTTTAGATTGTAAAAACTAAAAATAGGTACCTAAATAGGTTGAAAAAACGCTAAAATAGGTTGCCAAAATGGAGAAATAGGTTGCAAAAAAGGTCTACATAATGGGCAATAAAGGCACAAATGCCGAACATCGGTCTATTTTTCATCCGCCTATTTTTAACTTTTTAGTGCCTATAAATCCTAACCCTAGTTATAATAAATTCCTGTAACTATAAGATATTCAAAAAATACTAAAGAATTTGAGCGCCTTTCATCATAATTTAAAAAATTTATTGAGCACTAAATGTTCAAATGACTTAAAGTTGCAAAAAACAAATTAAAAAATAATACTCATTTACGACTTCTTTTAATATTTTCTTTCCCATCCCCCTCGTCTGACAACTTCCTCTTAGATGCTGATGAAGCTTTTGTAGTTGAACTTGTTTGCAATAATTCGCCCAATCCGAAAATGTCTTCTTCTTCCCGCTCAAACTAAAAAAAATAAGGAATTTAAGAAAGAAAATTCAATATTAACCTGAACAGGACCACTTCCTCTAGGGACACCATATTTGTCACTTCCTTCCCCTTCAGTTCCAGAAAATCCTTTGTCTGGTACAAAACGACTTGTATTGATTATTTTGTCCAAATCAGCTCCATAAATACCACTATCAACATCTTTTCCTGTAAATAAAATTTTTTTAATCAACAAAAAATCTTTAAAATTTACTTGGTCGATAAATATGTTGTTGGACATTATCTTGTGGACGCCAAGGTTTGTCATATGCTGTGTAAGTCTCGTCATCAATACCACCACTGTCAAGTCCCTATAGTAAAAAATAAATGTTATGAGTAAGTTTTCTTTCCAAAATCAATTTAGGTTTTCCCAATTAAAAGCAAAAAATCACCGCGTTTTGATTAAAGAGACGCGAGTCAAACTGTGTACCAGTAGTCGTCCTCGCACGTGAATCAGGAAGGCCAAGCGCAATTTTTTCGGAAATATCACGATCCTGAAAATTAGAATTTAGAACAAATGTTTTCAAGGATAAAAAACCTTATCCCGTTTCAACTTTTCCAATTTGTCAGGTCTACTACGGGCAATATTCCTCTCTTTTCGGTGATCTTCAACTCTATCACGTCGAATAGCTTCCCTTTCCTTTGCCTCTTCCATTAATTTTTGATCTTCATCAGCTTCAGCTTTTCGTAGAGCTTGAGAACGTTGAATTCTGGCACTTTGTGCCATCTCTCTCATTCTCTTTTCTTGTTCAGTCTTCTTGTTTTGGGCAATTAGTCGTTCCATCTGAGCCCTAGTTTCGACTGATTCTCTTGCTTTCCGTTCGGCAATTGAAAGAGCTTCAGCAAATTTAGCAAAACCCTCATTAATGTGAACTTGTTGTAATCCACGTCCGTCGGCAGCCAAACGTTTGTCCAAAGCAACTGTATAACCTTTTGGGTTTTTCCAATTTGAGACGCATGGAGGAATTTTCCAATCAGCCTGTTCTTTAGCAGTGACCTGAAAAATAATTCATAAAATATTTTGCAGATAATATTTAACCTTTCTAGGTGGTGAATGCAACACTGGCGCAGGAGGAGAAGGCGGAGCTCGAGGGATTTTCTGGTTTATTCTGAAAATAAAATTCATATGCTAGGTCACAATACAATGTACAGCTAGGCCTAATACCAAGATAAAGGACATGTTTTGAAAATCATCTATTAAACGCATTTACAAATCTGTGGCGAATCAGGCCCTCTGTACATTCGGACCGATCTCATTAATTTCGGGAATATCTTTAAAAAAGCTAACTGAAAACGTGGCGGCTCCATTGGATCCTTCTGCTCTTCAACCAAACGAATAATTCTTTGTTGTGCTCCACTTGTATGAAAACCACCAGCCTGCTGGCTAGGAGTGTAACGAATATATTGTGCAGGCGCTGTTTTCTTTGCATGCTGGACTGGTAATGATGCGGCGATCTAAAAAAAAATAGAAAATCTAATTCCATTGAACTAAAGAAAACCTTAACAGCTGTAATTTTCTCTAAGGAAACACGAGTTGCTTCGGCTGTTTCATGTATTTCTTCATCTGTTGGTTTTTTGAAACTTTCGTCTTCATCATCAATATGGTTGGATTTCATATCAGAAAGGCGGGAATGAACAATCTAAAGTGATTTTATTTTAAAAAATGAGGGTCTACTATAAAAAGGATTATTTAAGAAACCTTGTCTTTTCCATGCCCAATTCGTGTAAGCTCATCAAATCGAAGTTTGCCCTCAGAGTCAAACTGAAGCGCAACTGTGTTCTTTGCCCCAGTGCCGGGCTTATCGGCGCCCATACCTAAATGGAATAAATTGATCAAAGGACGTAAAGGAAGCAAAAATCACTCAAGACTAAATGCAAAAAAATTTTTTGATCGAATTTTTTTCGAAAATCAAATGCACATAATTAAATTTCAGTAAGGAGCTAACCGATTGGAAACTGAGCAATATGTATTTCTGGAAAAGCCCCACCATCACCAAAATCATCTTGCGTTCGGGGCACAAATCCTTGTCGACGATCATATAGAGGCGGCTCTTTAATAGCAACAACTTTAGCTAAAGACAAATGCATTGTTGTTGTTTAAAATTTCTCAGAATATTGTGCTTTTTGTCTAAAATCTTTTGGATGTAATTAACAAAATAAAAAATTTTAAAAAAGAATTACTTAAAATAAAACAACCTGAAAAAAAGTGAAAAAAAGTACCTTCGCGACGAAGTGGCCTGCGACTAAGTGGTCGCGACTAAGTGGCCCGCGACTAAGTGGTCGCGACTAAGTGGCCCGCGACTAAGTGGGCCGTACCCATTCGGAACGTCCCACTTGTGTACCGGCCGTTTGTGTACCTGACCATATTTTGGGCCATAACTTTTTTGATTATTAATTGATTTTGATAATTAATATATCAGTCGAAAGTCCTGGATGTAAGGATTATTTTTGCCAACAGGAGTGATTTGATCAAATCATCATACAAAAAGTTACAGCCAGATAAGTGCGCGCAATCGTGATCTTGATCTTTATCTGGCTGTAACTTTTTGTATGATGATATGATCAAATCACTCCTGTTGGCAAAAATAATCCTCATATCCCGGGCTTTCGATTGATATATTAATTATCAAAATCAACTGAGAATCGAAAAAGTTATGGCCCAAAAGATGGCCAGGTACACAAACGGCCGGTACACACGTGTCCCCTACCCGTACCCATTATTTAAAAATGGCAGAACGCCAGAAATAAAATTAAATAACAGCGGAAATTTAAAAATCCCTTTCCATTGTTCTTCTTGTGTGAAACCAAACCTTTAAGATTTTTGCTTTACAATTATGTTTAGGTGTTTTTATTTTGTATTTGCGATACACAAAATCTCCTCAATTAGCTATATTTCACAAATAAAGTAAAACAGAGTTTATCAAAACCTCGTAAAATCATTTTTAATTTAATTTAACTTTGTTGACACGCCCAAATAGGCGCATGGCAAAGTAGGCGCAAAGCCATAACTAGCTAGAAAATTTCTGAACCTTAGCAATTTTGGTACCAATCTTTTTAGCTCGACGAGGGAATCGTTTAATACTAAATTTTGAAAGATTCCGAAATCATGAAGGAAGTTATGGCTTTGCGCCGTTATAGCCACGCGCCTACTTGTGCTGTACCCTAAATTTGTTTTTAATCAACTCTCAAAACATTTTTTTTAACTTTTCGTCATGTATCTACATTTCCTTTACTATATTTTTTGAAATTTTTCAGTCCAAATTTTAAGCTATTATTTTGATATGCTTGCTACATTTTCAACTCCACATATGCATCAACAAGCATTTCAACAACGAGCTTCGACTTCAATGGAAGGTTTTTTTAAATTTTGATAATATTAATGAAATTTCTCTTTAAATTTAAGCTCCACCAGCCGAATCCAGCCCTGTGATAAAATCAATAGACCCTCAAGATGAGTCACCCTTAAAATTTGATTTTTCTGCAACACAACCGACTCAATCAAAACAAGCATTTCGATTTAAGGCTGCAACGGTTTTAAAAATTTAAGTACTAAAGGATGAGTTCATTTTTTGTCTTTTTTAGAATCGTCCAATTGATGATATACCTGAAGGCCCTGGTAGAAGATTGAGAAAAAATGTTGCGAATGTCAGAAAACATATTGATTATGTTGCTAATGTGCTTAACCACGTTGAGGTTTTTTTATTTTAACTTTTTAAATCGACTCGGTATCTAGGCCAATTTCGCTTCTCGCATCTTTCCTTCTTTATTGCTAGCGTTTTAAGATTGTTCCTTTTCCATTCCTGTAAAGAGGAATGGAAAATCATATTTTTCTTAAAGCCTAGTAAGGGTTTCAGAAATGTCCCTCGTCTTGTGTTTCTTGTCCTTAAAGAGTCCGGGTTTTTTATTAGTTCGAGCAATACCTACAGAGCAGGGATGGGCCAATTTCGCTTTTCGCATCTTTCGCAAATTTCACATTTTTCAGCACGAAAAGTTTCACATTCCGCATTTTATTTTTGGATTTCGCTTAGCCCTGCTACAGATTTCGCTTAGCCCTGCTACAGGGTCCTTTGTTTTTGAACTGTCAGTTTTCCCTCAATAAATTCACGATTTTTCATTTTTCTGTCTTTTCCAGGGGTGTGCCAGTTTCGCCCTTCGCGGATTTTCGCGTTCTGTTTCGGCACACCCCTGGTCTTTTCCTTCTTCCCTTAATTAAGTCTGTCCAATTTACTCGAATTGATCGATTCCTTGTTAATGATTCACAGGGTTTTGCTCCTTTTTGTTTCCCTTTTTAATCACTTCATTTTTCTAAAAAAATTCTGTTTGAAGGGCCGTTTATGGCAACATTCACGTTTTAACCGAACAGTTACTCAACCAGATATTCTCTATCAAAATTATGTTCTTCCTCCTGCTTCAATGCCAGATATTCCCGTTGATTGTGTTTTAACTAAATTTGTACGCTCTGCAATGAATAAAGTTAAATGTCCAGTTTATTCTCTTTGTTGGACGCCAGAAGGAAAACGTTTGATTACTGGAGCTTCGTCTGGAGAATTTACTTTATGGAATGGAACTGCTTTTAATTTTGAAACTATATTACAGGTTTACTTTCGAATATTTTGTGTTTTAAGTTTTTGAGGTTTGGTGTCATAAAGGGTTTTATTTTTTCCGGTCATTTAACTTAATTTGAATAATAGGACATCCCCGATCCGCTACGAACTACTTTCAGGCCATACCCTTCAAAATTTTCTTGTCCGGACACTTCCGAAAATTGGACGAAAATTCTAACCCTATATTTCTAGCTAGAAAATTCTTTTTTCATTAGACTAATCTCACTAATGTCAATTAATTGTAGGATTTTTACACCTACTATATAGTCGTTTTTATAAGGAAGTTAACAAAAATTTTATAAATTAAATTTTCCATCTATAAGGGATTCTATTTTTAGGCATAAATCTTAATTTATGTGTAGCCTGGACCAATTGGTTACTTTAGTTTGGCTTGGTCCGACGCCCTCTTTTATCATTAACTTTCTAAATTTCTTTCATTAATTTTTAAATTATTTTTTCAAGGCACACGATGTTGCTATTCGTGCAATGAAATGGTCACATAATGATCAATGGCTTGCTTCAGCTGATCACGATGGTTTTGTTAAATATTGGCAGCCAAATTTCAACAATGTTCACATGTTTCAAGCACACAAGGACGAGCCAATACGTTCATTAAGGTTCTCTTCTCTCAACTTTTTTTCAAAAAAATTTTGTCAGCAATAAAAAAAATTTTTTTGTTGATAATATTGACACAAACCTCTCTAAAAAAATCTTCTCTAATTTATTTTTGCCTTGATTGCGGTAAATATATTAAATGTTGAAGTAATTTTTCTTTTTTCAAAAATAGGGGTTATAATTGATATTTTTGGGGGTTTAAACTTAAATTTTAATAAAAAAAAATATTAAAATAAAAAAAGGAAAAAGCAAAATCGAAATTTAAATTGAGATTCTGTCTTTTTCTGCAAAAAAATTGATTAAAAATTTTTTGGTATTTTCTGGGATGAAATGTCATCTAAATTATTTTTTGAGTTTTAACAAGTCTTTGTTTTGTAAGAAAATTAAAAATGAGTAGAAAAATAAAATTAGAAGGAAGGTAGAAAAAATTTTAGTTTATTTTTAACGTCAATACATAGTATATATTTTTTGAATTAAATAAAGAAAAGGAAATTGTTTGTGTATGAAATTAAATAAATTATTAAAAATATTTAATTATTGGGTATAATAAAAAAATTTTTTTGTAAATTAATAAGTGTTCTTAAAAATTTAATTTTACTAAAAAAATTTAAATTTCGAATTTTTATAAGGTTGAAAAAATCTTCAACAATCGATAAATTTTTTTAATTTTTTTCCTATGGCAATCCTTAAAAATTAAAATTTTTTTCTATTATTTATTATTTTCCTAGATTTAATATTTTTCGTAATTTGTTCAATTTTTCAGCTTTAGTTTGGTAGTTTAATCGATTTTTTAGTTGCTCTCTATTTTAATTACTCTCTATTTTAATTATGGTGCAAATTTATCCTTTTAATAATTTTTGTGGTTTAGTGGTTTCTCTCTCAGATTTACCCTGTAAAAGGGTATGTGTTCGATTCCCATTGATAAAAAATTTTTTCTCTTTAAACTTATTTGTTTTTTTTAAATTATTTAGGAATCCTTTATCTCTTAAATTAAAATTATTCTTAAATTTTACGACTTTTTTTTTTATTTCTTCTAAATTTTCCAAATCCTTTTGACTCCTAAAGGTTTTCGTTGTTTCGTTGTTCTCTATCTTTTTCGAAATGAAATAAGAATTTCGAAAAGTGAGGAGAACATTTCTCGTTTTCTCCACTTTTTTTTTCCTAGTTTCCTCCCTATTTTCTTCCAGTCGCTTTACTGATCTCCTTCCTAGCATCCTTTACCCTTCCCTTCCCCTCATGCTAGTAAGAAAAAGAATTTTTTTCCTTTAAATTTTTCTCAAAAAACTCCCGTTTTATTTAAAAATAATATTAATAAAAAATTTTATTTTTAAGGATTGCATTTAAAAATTTTTTTAAAAATTTATTTGGATTATTTTCCATTTTTTTATTTTGAATAAAAATTAACCTTTTTGTTTTGTTTTTCTTACAGTTTTTGTCCCACCGATGTGAAATTAGTTACTGGCTCAGATGATGCAACTGCTCGAGTTTGGGATTTTGCTAGATGCAATGAAGAAAGAGTTTTGAGAGGGCATGGAGCCGATGTTCGTTCTGTTGATTGGCATCCTACAAAGGCTTTGATTGCAACTGGATCGAGAGATTCTCAACAACCGGTGAAATTATGGGATGCAAAAACTGGGCAATGCTTGGCGACTTTGTTAGTTTTTAAAAAAATTTTTTTTCTTTTTAAAATTGGGTGTTTTTATTTGTCTTTTTTCTGTGTTTTTTTTGTTTTTGTGGTTTATTATTAAGTGTGCCAAGCTTAGAGTCACGTTATTGGGTGCTTTTTTGAAAATTCTTTGTGGTGACTTCCTTGGTGTAGTGGTATCTGTTTAGGATTTTTGATAGAGTGTCTACATGGTTCGGACCCCTTTGTCGGTTCCTTTGGTTATAAATTTTTCTTTGAGTTTTTACTTGGTTTAGAATATTTTTTGAATTTTTTTTGTGTTTTAAAATATTTAGTTTTTCGTTTACTTTGTCATAAATTTATTTAAAAATTAATTTTTTCACCTTCCAAATTTTCCTAATTTTCAGGCATGATCACAAAAACTCTGTAATGGCTGTTCAATGGAATAAAAATGGAAATTGGCTATTAACCGGTTCAAGAGATCACGTAATTAAACTTTATGATGTTAGAATGATGAGAGAAGTGCAAACCTTTAGAGGGCATAAAAAGGAAGTTACAGGTTTTTTTTGCAAATTTTTTCTCAAAAAAAAATTTCTTTTCTATTAGCCCTCGCCTGGCATCCTGTCCATGAAGGTTTATTTGTCAGTGGAGGGGGTGACGGTGCTCTAGGTTATTGGCTGGTCAATAATGATAAAGAATTGGCTTTGTTGGAACAGGCACATGATATGGCTATTTGGACGTTGGAATGGCATCCTATGGGACATATTTTGGCGACTGGTAAATTTAGAAAAAAAAATTTTTTTAACTAAGGTTGTTGGTGACCTGTTAATTTTTGCCTGTGGAATCTCAAATGTTCTCAAAATTTCCCATTTGAGCTGCTACAGGCGATAATTAACCGGTCGACAACAACTTAGGTTTATATTTATGGAAGATGGAGAAGACTAGTTTACATATATAAGAGGAGGATTTGCATTAGCCAAAATTCGTTTGGTTCATGAAACTGTCTTTAGTGGAAACTAGGGATTTGAATCAGGGCTGCACGCAATTGAAAAAAAATTCCCCGCAACTCGCAATCCGCAACTCCAATTTCTTTTTAAAAACCGCAAACGCAATTGCGTGCAGCCCTGATTTGGGAAAGAATTTCTCCCTGATTTATTTTTCCTGTTTAGCTCATATCAGTTTTGATTGTTTTCTGTCGTAGTAAGCAATGCTCTGGGCTGAAACGTATATCTTTCACTTATTGAAGGAGCTATGTTTTTATAAAAATCCTCTTTTTTTAATTAAAAAATAAAAAAAATTTATTTCATTTTTAAAGGATCAAACGATAATAACACCAAATTTTGGACTCGTAATCGTCCAGGAGATACCCAAGAAGATGTTTTTGGAATGACTACAGTTTTTTTTAATTTTAAATTTTTAAAATTATTTTTGTTTTAAAAGGTTGGAGGTTTGTTCAGCTCTTCATCTGTTCATAATTTTGATGACGAAAGAGAACCTATTCCAATAACAACAGAGGAAGATTTAAATGCTCTACCACAAATACCTGGTTTTTTTAAATTAAAAAAAAATTTTTTTTGGGAAATTTTTAATTTCTAAAATTTATTTGAGGATAATTTAATCAACAAAATTTAAAAAAAATGCAAAGAACCAAAATAGAAAAAACTTCTCTCAGGAAGGGTTCGAACCCTTCACCCCTTTTTTGTTTAAATCTAAGGCATATACCACTACACCAAAAATTAAGATGGATTTTAATCCAGAAAGAGAGGAAAAGGTTCGAACCTCTTTAGTGGAAAAGGCTTTTATTTTAAATTTATTGCTTGATTTTTTTTCGTGATTATAAAAATTTTTAAATTAAACTTATTTTCTTTTAAAAAAGGTTTGGGAATTGATGAACCAATGCGTAGAGAAATGAATAAAGATTTTGGTACAATACTTACAACAACTTCCCTTCCTGGACTTGGAGGACCTACAAATTCTTCAACTTTTGATCAAAATAAAAAACAAGGAGGAGGGCAATTTGGGGGGAGACAACAACCAAAAAGAAATCAAAGACAATTTGAGAGAATGTGGATGGGTAAGGGGATATTTATTTTTTTTTGAAATTTTATGAGTAAATTACGGGAGGATAATCTTAAAAGAATAATTTAAAGATATTTTTATAGGATTTCTTCTTTCTTTTTTAATTCTGCAACCCTACCGTTAATCCATAATTATTTTTTTGAGCTTTACTCATACATACTAGGTGGTTCTCCTACATTTAATAAGGGGAAGGGTTAGAACCAGTGATAGGTCGGATTGAGGAAAAAATCGGATCGAATTCCGATCAATAACTTCTCGGGTTTCCAATCATTCGGCCCTTGTTATTTAAATTGCAAGCTACTGTCTATAACAGTGCTAGGATGTGTTGAGAATAAAGGCAGATTGGAGTTTGGGTCGAAAAAGTCCCACCCCTGGTCTATAATCCTTTCATTTTTGAAAATAAGAGAGTATCTAAAAATTTTGTTTTTTCAGTTGCCCGGCCCAGTGGGGGTCAAGAAACATTTGAAGATTATGAACAAGAAGAAGATGAAGACTTACACCAACAATATTTAAATAATGAACAGTCAGGAGGAGAAGGTCCTCCTCCCCCACAACATTTTAATTATTTACCACAACAACAACAAAATCATTTAATTCGTCCACCACTTCCTCCTCCACAACATCAATTTTATCATCATCAAACAATTCCTCCTCCACACTTTACTAGACCTAGAGGAGGTTTTTATCCTCAACAACCAAGTCTACATTCTATGAAACAATCACAACAACAACAGCAACGTCCAAATTTTCAACGTTTTCCCCCTCCACGATTTTTTTGAAAAATTATTTTTTTGTATTGTAATAGAGAATTTTTTGTGAATGGAAAATAAAATTTTTTGTTTTGAAGAAAAGATCTTTTTTTAAATCTAGTTTTAGTTTATTCTCAAAATTATATTCAATCTCAACTGAGCTCTCCATAGCCATACCCAGCACTGGTGCTGTCTTCTCAAATACGTGGGATCCAGCTAATAAGCCTGCCTCCCTTCAGTAAAGCAGCTGGGCTATATATATTTTTTATAAATAAAAAATAGGTATTCCCTCCCCCAAAAATAAATAAAAATATTTTCTTATAAATTATTGTATTTGTCCTTATATATCTACCTGTGATAACCTTTATTTTTCTGTAGTTGTAATAAAAGTTTGTTGAAACTTGACAACTTTTCATTTCTCATTAAAAATCCGAATTTTTCTGCTTAAAATTAAAAATACTACAAATTTCTGGATTCTTTAATAAGAAACACAGAAAATCAGAAAAATAATCTAGTCGAAATTCTGAAATATAAAACTTTATTCTTTTTTGTCGATAGAAAGGAGCAAAAATACAAAAGGCAAAAGAAAAATGCAAAGAAAGGGTATATCGCCGAAATAAAATGTTAAACTTTAAAATACAAAAATCAGAATTACATATTTATGTAGAAACAGAAATGCATAATCAGAATTTATTGAGAATTACAATGAGAAAAAATACATAAATACGAATAAAACACATTTACAATCAGAATTTATAAAAACAAACAAAATCAGAATTACAATTAGAAATAAACACTGCAGAATAAAATTATTAAAAATACAAAACCAGAATTTAAAACACATAAAATCAGAATTCTTTAAATCAGAAATAAGATACACAATAAAAATTCCGGAAAATACTAAAATCAGAATCAAAAACATTTAAAATCAGAATTTACAAACACCAGAATTTTAGAACGAAATAAAAAATACACAATTAAATCCACAAAAATATAAAAACCAGAATTGAAAATTAAAATTCTGAAATAAACACAAATTCAAAAAATCAGAATTTTCAGAAAGATGAAATACAAAAATTTTCATTTCGGCGATACACAAAATTATAAAAACAAAAAAAAAGCAAAAAATATACATGAAAGAAAATGACCAGAATTTTTGCATTATTAAATAGAATTTTGCTTATGTTAATATGCTAAAATTAAATAGAAATATTTTTAATTATAGGAATTTAATGATAAAAATATTTTTTAAAAATCTAGCCGTGTAAAATTCTCAATAAATTTTAGATAAAAGCCTGAAAGAAAGGAAGGAAAAATAAATTTTTTTTTAAATATTGGGCATTTTTTAATGCTTATCTGACAAAGAAGAATTTAATTTAAAAAAATTTTTTAAATAAAATTATGGCAGAAAAGTCAAAAAAATTCTTTAGTGTCAGAAAGCCAAAAAAAAACAAAAATAAAATTGAAGTAGTTAATTGGGCAATTTCAAGTATTTTTGATTTAAATTTTAAGTACATATTTCTTTTCTAAAATATATATATAAATTTAAGTATTTTAACATTTTTGAATATTTAATTTTAATATATTGAGTAAAAAAAACAAAGAAATTTGGGCAAAAAAGTTATAAGTAGATAAATACAGTCAACTCTTAACAGAATTGGAGGTTTTTAAAGTAAAGATTAATTACCATTTTTCTGAAATAATGAAGCCCCATCCTGAATTAGAACCCCTCTGAAATAGTCTTACTTTGGTGGATATCTGAAAAATAAAGCCCCACGTTTATGAAACACGGAGTATATCAAGTTGACTGTATATAAATCAGAAAAAAATAAAAAAAAAAATAAAGGATAAAAAGTAAAGCAAGTAGAGAAGAGAGGCCGGACTTTAAGTAATCAATCGAGAAAAAAATTCTAAAAAAATTTTTTTTTAACATCTCGTATCAGTCCGATCTCTAATAACAATAAAAACATTAATTTAAATAATTTTATTTAAAAATAAATTTTTGAAGAGGTTCTTTTAAGATAAAAAAATGCTTTTAATAATAATATTTTATTCTCTCAATATGTGTGTATTTTACTAATATGGCAATTTTTATTGGAGGGAAAATGTTTCTTTAGGATGTGTTTAAATTTTAAAAACTTCGAAAAATTTTCTTTGTGCTTGATTAGCTTTATTTGATAGAATAGGATTGTCTCCGTGAGGGAATACCTGAAGCTGATTTAAAGGAGGAATTTAGCGTTTCCTCCTTTACAGAACGTTTCCCCCTTACAGAGGGGAGGGGGTATTTCAAAAAAAAATTTTTTCTTTCATTCTGTTTCGGCTTCTGCCAGATACCCTCTTTTAGATACCTAGTTTTCCTACTAAAAAGACTTTAAACACATCCAAAATACAAAACAAAAAGAATTATTTGAAGAAAAAAAACAAACAAATTACCTAAAATAATATTTTAATTTTGTTTGTGTTGTTTGACGAGTATATGATGTGCTTAAATTTATTTTTTAAAAAGAAAAAACAGGAGAAGAGAAGGGGTTGAAAGAAAAACAAAATTTAATTTGTTGTTGTTTTTAATTTTTATTTTGTATTCCAATCACTGGGTGGATCACCAACATCAACAATTAAATGGTAATAAAGTGGACGAATATCTACCTAAAAAAATTATTTTTATTATATTTTGAGTTTTTATTTAGATTTAATATTTTTAGAAGAAAATTATTAAATAAAAATTAAATTTTGCGGATAACTTTTGCGGACAAACTTGTACAGTTACAAAAGAAAATCAGTTTTTTCATTATGGGCGGAAAAAAAATTATAAAATCTTTAAAAAAATAAAAATTAAATAAAAGAGATAAAAAGACTTGTTCAGAAAAATTTTTTTGTCCGCAAAATTTAAGGAGATGTATATTTATTGTTAGTAGTAGAAAATTATCCGTCAATTTTTTTATAAATAATATTTTTAAAATTAAAAAAGAAAACCTTTATTATCCTCCATTTTCCCTCTTCATTTACACCATCAGTTGCCATTCTCTTTTCGGCTTCTTCCAATAATTTATACCTAAATAAAATTTTAAAATTTTTAGTAAAAGAAGTGAAAAATTCTAATGGAATTATTTTAAAATAGTATCCGATAAAGAAAAAATATCTTCTCTTTGGTCCAGTCAAAGCCGTAGCCGGGGGGCTTCTGGGGCTAAAGCCCCCCCCCTCCCCCGCGAAATGGGGGCAGGGCGTAGTCAGAGTCGGATCTCAAGGGGAGCTAAACTTGGAAGGTTGTAGGCGAAAAAATTTCACTTTTTTTCTATCATCTTTCTCCCAATATTTTTCACATTTCCCATTTCAGGGTGGGGGGTTGAACTTTAGCCCCCTCAGCCACCCCCGGCTACGCCTGTCCATTGGTACCAAAGAAAGTTTCGGGGTCAAATTAAAAATAAAAAAACAAACACAAGTTTAGGCTGAACCCGTTTCCTTTTAACATGTTTGAGCATTGAAAAACGAACATAATCGCTGTTTGGCCTCCCAATTGTAAAATTATTTGATAATATTCTTTTACCTTTAAAAAAATTTCCAATTAAAAACCCTCAAAAAAAACAAACCCATATCATCATCTTCACCTCCCCAAGCCCAATAGCTATTTGAAAAGCCATTTACCCGTAAATAATCGTTTATATTTATAGCCTGAAAAAAAGAAAAATTAATTTTGAAAAAAAAATTAAAAAAAAATACCAGGGCACCGCCAACAATTTCTTTATACCACAACCTTTAAAAATAAAAAAAATTATTTTTTGGTACAAATAAACAAAGAACGAACCCCCCAAAAATCGAAAGTTTCAGAAAATGGACGTCGGGATTCAAATAGGGAGTTTTCATCAAATTTATCTCAAGAAGAGAAGATTTCGATCGAAGATGGGACGGGTTGAGGAAAAAAGTTTTTTCAGGTCCAGATTAAGTTTAGGGTCAAAATAAAGTCCTTGTTTCAGGTCTTGATTATCCTCTCCCCATCTCTGACCTCAATTAAAACCCAAAAAACCAATAAAAGGAGGGCAAAATTTAGAATAAAAAAAGGGGATCGGTAACTAGCCTAAAAATTATAAACAAAAAAAATTTACTGATATCCCAAAGATGAGACAAAAGCTCCCAAATGTCTAGGTTCATTAATTATTGGACATTCATAAGGTGTTCTATCATCTTGTGGAAACATATCAACATCGTGAAAGACAACACAATTTACATTTAATTTTTGTTGTGCAAATAAAAAGGCGGCATTCATTATACGTCCTTTGTTGAAGAGATTGTCACCATTCTAAAAAAATAAAAATTTCGAGAGGGAACTGAAAAAAAAATAAAAGGGGAGCAGGCCACAGAGTCTAAGCAAGAATTATAAACGAGTCAAAATAGAAAGTGCCAAAATCAAAATCAAATCAATTTTGGCACTTTCGATAGTGTCGTTGAAACATGTCGAATTATGCCAAAATTAATCTGATCGACTTGTACAGGTCTAATATACTGATTTGAAATAAATCGGAGTATATCCGATTAAAATAAAAAGAAAATTTTCTGGAGATAAAAATTTTAAGTTTGAGAAGGGAAACGAACGGGGTTTCCTTTGAAAGGGGTCTAAAAGAATGCTAGTTTAATTCACAAAAAATTAACAAAAAAAAGAAAAAAAACCTGTTCAGTAACAATAAATCGAAAATCGAGAAACTGCCTTTTAAGTAGAGGTATCAAAAAATCCAATAAACGAACCAAATGACTTTTTCTGTCTCTATAGGGAATTATAACAGCCATCTAAAAATATAAAGATAAATAAAAGAAATTTCGAAATATTTTAGATTTTCGTGTTCGAATTTTTATTTGCTATTTCGAAAAAGAATATCCAAAAAATTTAGTTCTAGAAAAAAAATTTTTTTTTGGTTAATCCAACAGAGGTGGGTAGCAATTCTGATTTTAAATTTTGGAGAAAAAATCTTCCCCTCCTATACCAACCTCCAACCACTAACCAAATTGCAACAGGGATGTACGGGTTAAGAAAGAAGGCAGGTCGGATTTTTAAAATTTCTTTCAAACGGGAAATTTGGGTTGTAAAAAACCCCAAAAGACATCCCCAATAAGAAATAAAATTAATTTTAAAAAAAACCTTATGTCTGGCTGTACAATTCAAAGGTTTCCAACTTCCCCCAGGATCCAAATCAGTATTTGCATTAGCCACTTCCCCTTCTTCCAATTCTTCAATTAAAAGGGTTGCTTGGCCAATATGTCCTTTTAAATAAATATTCTTTTCCAATTCAGGGCAATATTCTGATTTTGATAATGGTGGAGAAAGTTCCTTTAAATTTTGAAAAAAAAAATATTAAAATTTTAAAAATATTTAATTAATCAGAATTTTCATAGAATATCGAAAATATATTTAAATTAAATAAAACATAAAATCAGAAAAGTAAATTTAGAAATGTCAGAATTAATTAGCAAACTAGTTATAAAAATTAGAATTTGTAAATTAAATTTAAAAATCTAAATTAGAAGATAAAAAAAAATTAGAACAACAAAAATGAGAATTCTTAATTAGAAATGTATTTTTTGAAAAATTAAGAGTTAATGTATTTTAGAAATTTAAGTATAAACTAGGGTTGGACACTACCGGTTTTAAAACCGAAATTTTTGAAATTTTTTGCCAAAAATTAACCGTTTTCAGAAAATTTTAAAAACCGAAAACCGGAATTTTGTGAAAATGAGTGATTTTATTAAAAATTCCCCCAAAATAAAACCGGTATTTAACTAAAACTCAAAACCGAAAACCGGGTCTTTAAAATTTGGATTAACCGAAAACCGGGGGTACCGGTTAATAACCGGTAGTGTCCAACCCTAGTATAAACCTGAGAAATGTATTTTATTAAAAAGCAGAATTCTAAAATAGTTTCGAAATCAGAATTAGAAAAAAGAAAATCAGAATTTCAGAATTATGATTTTAAAAATCAGAATTAAAAATCAAAATTCTTCCCCAGAAATGTATTTTTCAAAATACATTTCTATATATTAAAATTTTTTTTCTGATTAAAAATAAAATAAACACCTTTTCTTTTTGTTGTTGTGCTTCTGTAACTTCTTCTAATTTAATTGCACCCATTAAAATAGATTTTGAAGCTGCAGTTTCCAACAATAAATTATCCAATTTATTGTAGTTGATAGCTTCTGTTAAATCATTTAGTGGTCTTTCGTCTTTAGAAATTATTGAATTTTGTGGCCTTAAAAATTAAATATTTTTTAAAATAAAATTAAAAATTATTATTAGGAATAAAATTGAAACAAAATAAAAAAAGTCCGCAAAAAGTGTCCGCAAATTTTTATCAATTTACTAACTTTTTTGGGTTCTTAATTTTTTTGTTCCGATTTCTTTTATATATTTTAAATAGGGAATATTTTGGGTCGACGAGACTTGTCGAATATAACAATTTAACACAAATTCACCCAAATTTGGGCCACAGGTTTGAGAATCGGGAGTAGTACTCCACATTTTTTATTTCCCCAAAATTCCCTTGCCTATAGAAAGTAAAACAAAATAATTAAAATTTTGCTACAAAAATTTTGCCCACATTTTCTTATTTTCCCAAAATTCCCTTATATACAAAAATCAAAGCAAAAAAAATTAATTTTTTGTCCGCAAATATTTGCGGACTTTCCTTAAAAAATTTTCTCGTCCAATTTAATCACAAAATTAAATTAAAAAACAAAAAACCTTTTCATTTCATCATTTTTTCTCCTTTCATTATCCTTCCACCTATCATTAGACAATAAAGAACGATATTGTGTAGAGGGGGAAATTAATGGATTTTTCCTGAAAAAAAAGAAATTTTTCAAAAATTAAAAAGAGAAACCATTCTGACGGAAAAGAAAAATTCCATAAAGCCAAATAAACTAAGGAAGAAGCAACTGAAAGTAATAAAATTCTTCTTAAACAAACGGCAAGTGAGCAAATGGAAAATATTGATGTTCTCATAAATTAAATAGAAAATATATAATTTTTAAATAAAAATCTGAAAAGAAAAAAAATCTTTTTAATTAGAAATAAAAGACAATTTAACGTTAGGAATAGGAGAAAGGAATTCGAAAAAAAAATAAGGAAAAAATTAAAAAAAAGTTTGTCCGCAAAATTATTGCGGACAGTCCGCAAGTGTATAACAAGGATACTACTGATAGCGAAAAAAAATCGGGTAGCATCTCAGATCGGATAATTAAAATTAATCGGATCGTGTATGTATTGGTTCGAAAAATTGTCTAGATTTCGGATTTGAAATTTCGGATCCCCAGTGACATCCCTGGGTAAATATAAGTAAAATATTTGTATAAATATAGGACGAAAAAAAAATTTTAAAAATCAAGTAAAAAAATTTATTTTTTAAAATAAAATTTTCAATTTTATTTTAAAAAATAAATAAACTTTTAAGGTTTCATAAATTAAACAAAATATTTTTTTAAATTGTTATCAAAACAAAATAAATATATTTATGTAATTAAAAATATTTTGTTAAATGAAGATGTGAGATTATTTTTTTTTAAAAAAGAAAATTTTTAAATTGACAAAAAAAAGAATAGTAAACACAATGGGAGGGAGGATTAAATATTTTTTAGAAAAAGATTAAATAAAAAAATAAAATAATTTTAAAAAAATATTTTTTTTATGTATAAAAATCAGAAAAAATATTTTTTTTGCTTGTTGGGGACACATTAAGAGAACAGATCAAAAATGAAAAAAATTGAGATTGATCAAAGTCGCTAGCTTGGCCAAACAGCTCAATTAGCCTTGTTTCTTTATTTTTTACAACAAAATTAAAATTAATTAAAATTTATTTTCTTTCTGTCAATATTGTTAAAAGAAAATGTTGGAATCAATAGAAAAATAGAAAAAATATTTTTAATTAAAAATTCACAAAATAAAAAAAAAGAAAAGGGGACAGATGCGAGGTTAGTAAAAAAAAACTTTTAATAATAAAAAAAAGAAAACAAAAATAAATTTTTTTTGCCTGCAAAATGGTGGAAAAATAATTAAAAAAATAAAAGAAAAATTTTTTAAAAATTAAAAAAAAAATTTTTTTTCGGAATTTATTTAAAAAAATAAAGGAATTATTTAATTATAAATTAAAAAAGAAACTTAAGTTAGAAAAGTGAGAATTGAAGAAATTAAATTTTGAAAGGGTTGCGTATTTAAAGAAAAAAATTAAAAATGACGAACATACACGATTGTTTTTTCAAAAAGAAAATAAAAATATTAACCAAATAATAGGACTGGGTCGGTAGGGCGCCAGGTCATTTACGGCGCAAGCTTATAAAATTACAATGAATTTATGTATTAAATAGAAAAATAAAAAATTTTGCAAAAATAACCCTTCGGTTTTTCTACGTTCGCCAAAAAATTTAAAAAAATTTTTTTAATTTTTGGCTCCATATTTCACAAATTATGGCCAAAAAATGCCAAATTTATCCAAAAATGACCATTTTTTCGAGGTTTATTGAATATAAGTTGAAAAATATTTTATGAAAAATTCTGAAATTTCTAGTGGTGTTAGTCAAGAATGTTAAAAAAAATTTTAGAAAAATTTAAAAAATCTAGGGGTTAGCTAGGACTAATTTTTCGCGAAGCGCGCCAAAACATTCAGGCGCCCAAACAACCCCTAACCAATAAAATAATTATAAAAAACAATATAATTTTTGTGATGATATAGTTAAAGAAAATAAGGGCAAAACCGGTGTAATTTATTCGAGAAAAAAAAAATTAAAAAAGAAAGAAAAATAATTACTTTTATTTTATTTCTCTTCTTCATTTTCGCTTTTCTCTAAAATAATTTTTATTTTATTTTTTTGTGTTGATTTACGCGCGTGTATGTATCAAAAAAATGTAGACAAGTTTATAGATTTATTACAATTTTTTGAAAAGTTTTTTTTGTGAACAATAAAAAGGAAGTTCTGGCAAAAATTTTTTTTTGAAAAATTTGTCCCTAACGGATTTAATTAAAAATTATTTTCAACTCGCTACACAAGAGAGGGCCATTTTTGAATTATATTTCGATTAGCAGCAGGCAAAAAATTTTTTTGAAAATTAGCAGCAGGGGCGGACGCAGTTAAGGATTAGACTCCTAAATATTTAAAAATAAATACCTGAATTAATTAGGTCTAAAAAATAAAAAAAAATTTTAAGAGGAAATAAATGAAGAAAATAATAAATAAACAAAAATTGGTGATAAAAAATAATTAAAGTAAAATATCGATGGAATAGTAAATAAAATAAATTAAAATTTTAAACTTATTTTAAAACAATAAACAGAAAAGGAACAAAAGAAACTCCTATAAACAAAGAAATTAAAATTAAAAAAAAAAGATTAAAAATGTTAATCAAAAACTTGATAAACTTGAAAGAATTTAATAAAAACAAAAAAAATGTTCGAAGAAAAGAGATAAATAAACTAAAAAATATTTAATAGAAAAGAAAAAAAGAAAAAGAAATATTTAAAGGAGGGGAATAGACAAATGAACAAATAATCTAAAAATAAACATTTCGCCAAATTAATTAATTTTATTTTTTTTAAAGGGGGAAATGTGTTTATTCTGGGGCACGCCTGTGTCGGCGCGCGGCCATAACGGCGCAAAGCCATAACTTGCTGGAAAATTTTTGGCCCTTATCAATTTTGGTACCAATCTCTTTAGCTCGATGAGAGGAATCGTTTAATACTAAATTTGGAAAGATTCGAAAATTTTGAAGAAAGTTATGACTTTGCGCCGTTTTGGGTGCGCGCCTAATTGGGTCTTTTTTCAATTATTTTTTCATTTTTTTTATTTTTTTTCAAAATTTTTTTTCAAAAAAATTTTTTTCTCTAATTAAATTTTTCAGATTTTTAAAAATGCGTTTTACTGATGTATTAGGTCTAAGACGAATATTTTATGGAAGTTATCATCCTTTTCATATAATTCCAAAACCTTCAATTTGGCCAAAACGGGAAC
The DNA here is from genome assembly GCA_036172945.1 of Meloidogyne incognita. Lineage (NCBI taxonomy): Eukaryota > Metazoa > Nematoda > Chromadorea > Rhabditida > Meloidogynidae > Meloidogyne > Meloidogyne incognita. The sequence goes on from JARQAC010000025.1 coordinate 3,599,007, forward strand.
GACTTAAACGTTTTACTGCGGTTTTTTAAAATTTTTAATGTTTTTTTATAAAATCACACAATTCTAAGCATCCTTCGATTGATTAAATAAACATCCGCAGGTTTTGTCCGCATTTCATAAAAATAAAATTTGCGGACAAAACTTGCGGATTTCTGCAAATTTTTTAAAATATTAAAAATATTTTTTATTTTTTAGTGGCAATACGGACAAGATTTAAAAACAGTCAAACAAGGATCTCGAAAGCTTAACAAAGTTTTTATTTATATGGATATGCAAAGACAAGATGCCCCTAAATTGGAAAGACATGTTTGTTTTTATTTTAAATATTTCTTTTTTCGATTTATTGAGGGTTTGTTTAGTCTTTAAAAGTATTTAATATTTTTTGCTTTTACGTGTTCAAAAACTGCTCTCGACTTTTTCCAAATTTTATTTATTTAGAAAATTTAATTTTGAGGTTTTAGTTGTTTTGACCCTTATATTTTGACCTTTTATCCTTTTTAAACAATTTTTGGGGCTAAACCAAAGGTTTACCCAACGGGGGGCCAGGCTGATGTGAGAAAAATGTCGAGCGGGTTCCTCACAAAAATTCTGATTTTTAGTGCCGCGGGTGAAAATTGTGAAAATTTTTGAGGCCCTAGGCCAAAAATTTTACTTTTTTTTTGCCCAATCCCCTCCTCAAATTTTTTTTTCTCCTGCGCCTGTCTCTAATTCAGAATCCTTTTTATTTAAAGTTTTTATTATTTAAAGTACAATCAACAAAGATTGAAAGCAGCATTAGAAGAACATTTTGTGGAAATTGAAATATTTAAATCAATGTTAGAAAAAGCCCATATACTTTTGGAAGATAAAATTCTTGTTCAATTGGCTATTTATGAACCTAAAAGTTTTAAGGTTTTTCTAAAAATAATTTATTTTTGGGAAGTAAATTTGGGAAGTAAATTTTAGGAACCTTTTTCTCCCTCCAATTTCCTTTCTCATCTCAATTTTTCCCTTA